>CM074722.1:503668620-503728620 GCA_037306005.1 Rhinophrynus dorsalis | reverse complement strand
TGTGGTGTGTGTGTGTAAGAGAGAGAGAGAAAGAGAGTGTATATATGTGTGGTATGTGTGTGTGAGAGAGAGAGAGTGTATATATGTGTGGTGTGTGTGAGAGTCTGTGTATGCGTATGAGTGTGTAAATGTCTGTATGTCAGTGTGTATACAAGTGTGTGTGTGTTTGTGTGTGTGCGCATTTGAGAGAGAGTCTATGTGTATGTGAGTGTGTAAATGTCTGTATGTTAGTGTGTATACAAGTGTGTGTATTTGAGAGAGAGAGAATATATATGTGTGTGGTGGTGTGTGTGAGTGAGTCTATGTGTATGTCAGTGTGTAAATGTCTGTATGTTAGTGTGTATACGTGTGTGTGTGTGTGAGGAAGACAGAGAGAGAGAGTATATATATGTGTGTGTGGTGTACATGTAAGAGTCTATGTGTATGTGATTGTGTAAATGTCTGTATGTCAGTGTGTATACAAGTGTGCGTATGAGAAAGGGTATGTATGTGTGTGCGTGTTTGTGTGACAGTGTGCATGTGTCTTTGAGTAAGAGAGAGAGTAAGAGTGTATGTGAGAAAGTGTTTATGTGTATACTGAGTGTGAGACAGAGATAAAGAGAAGATGTGAGTGTGGGGGGGACAGAGAGTGAGTGTGTGTATGTGGGTCTATGTTACAGATTGTTTGTGTGTGTTTGTGTGAAAGACACAGTCATATTTGTGCAAATGTGTGTGTATTGCTGATCCAAAGCAATGTGCAAACTTTAACCCTTTCAATGACTTGTAAGTGTGCAACGTATCAAACCAATGAACTGAACACTAATCTGGAACTGAAATAGTTAATCCTCCTTGGGCGCCACAGTTCTGTGTTGCTGAACTCAATTGGTTAACAGATTATTTTTTTAAAGCATCCGGAGTATTTAAGTCATGTAAGGCGTGTGAGTAAAGGTCATCTGCTGGTGCAATAGGAGAATGCTGTATAGTGTTCAGTAGGGGGGACGGAAACCAGTGGTTCTCTAGCTCGTTTCCCTGAGGACACCTCTAACACACAATCTGGAATTTCTGGGGCACTTCAACGTTTAATAGTAAATTTGTCATGAAATGAGAACAGATGCATAATGTATAGTTCTTCTTAACCCTTTGGTTAAATGCGGAAACCAAGCTGGGAACTGCTCCCCAATACCATGTGCAGAAATATGGCATAAAGTTACAAAAAACAATATCACTATGGGCGAGATGCTCAGAAAGTGGTGGTAACTGAAATTGTCTGTAATCAAAGTAAAAATGTCTTTACGCCAATTCTCAGACGTTACCGTAATTTTTTTCATCCAATTCCGCCATCTCCATCAAAGGGAAAAAGTTGTCTTAAAAGTGGGTGTGGTTTAACCCCTTAATGACAGGGTTTTTTTTTATTTTCCATTATAGCGAATGACTTCCTGGACTTACCAGGTAAGTCGTCTGTCACTAAGGGCTTAATCTACCGTCATATCGTAAGGTATTTTCAGACAAAAATATTCATTTCAGTCACTTTTTTTGTCTGATTAACATAATTTTTTTCCCAACAAAATAAAAATGGTCTAAACTTGGAAAAGACAAATTGAAGTTCTGTTATCAGGAGTGAGAAGCAATTTGTCGTTTCAAAGACTAAAATGTCTTTGTTTCTTTGAAAATAAAGGGATAGTAATACTTTTATTTTGTAGGCATTAAAAAAACATGAAGAACGATATAAGTCTTATCTCTCAAACCTTTATGGTTTGAGAGATATTCACAAGCAAAGTTTCCCCTCCCGCCCCTTTTACCTAGTGTAAGCCATCTCTTCTCAGATGTGGAATCTGGTCACTTGACCGGACAGATCACAGCAAGGGACAATCTTCTTCCTATGAGAACAACGAAAGCCCTGCCCCCCTTGACAAGTTTTTCAGGTTTTTCCCTTATCTTAATTGAAGATTGTCCCTCTCTGCAGTCTCCCTGGGCACCTCCCTTCTGATCTGGCTGAACAGTGTTACATCAGTAAAAGGGGCAGGAGGGGGATACTTTGTCATTGAATTACTCTTGAACTACAACTCTGACAGAATGGAAATAATACTCTCCAAAGTCCAAATACTATGATGCTTAATTAGAGCTGCTTTTATTATGAAACATTACTATCCCTTTAACATATCTAAAATTTTTAAAGGCAATGATCATCAAGATCTTGTTACCATAATTTTTAATTCTTTAGACACATTATCAAATGTGACGAATTTACTTCTGAAAATATTGTCCTCCTTTTACCACCAACTCATGAACTCACATTTTTTTCAGTATGACGGCTTTTTGAACATCTCACCCTATGCCTTTTAGTAGATGGCAGAAACAAGGGTCGAAGGGGAGGACGAGACCCTTACTCTGCCCTCTACTTGCTGCTAGTGGAACAAGGAGCAGACTTTTGGCATAGATAGCTTTATACATAGGAGTTAACTCAGTTTAGATGATTATTTTAGCACTGATTTGTATTTGTACATCACCCCCTAATATCTATACAAAAGTAATCCTAGATACTAGAGAGGTCTCTAATGTATTACAAAGACACAAGGTAGTTATACTGCGTCAGCGAGGTCTCTCCCAGGCAGAAATTTCAAGGCAGACAGGTGTTTCCAGTTGTGCTGTCCAAGCTGTTTTGAAGAAGCACAAACGGGCAACTCAGAGGACCACATACACAGTGTCTGGACAAGGAAACTCAGTGAAGCAGATGAAAGACTCATCATGCTTATTTCCCTTCACAATCGGAAGATGTCCAGCAGTGTCATCAACTCAGAACTGGCAGAAAATAGTGGGATCCTGGTACACCCATCTACTATCCATAGAAGTCTGGTCAGAAATGGTCTTCATCGAAGACTTATGGCCAAAAAGCCATACTTCTGACGTGGAAACAAGGCCAAGCAACTCAACTATGCACATCAACACAGGAACTGGGGCCCAGAAAAACGACAGCAGGTGCTCTGGACTGATGAGTCAAAATGTAAAATATTTGGCTGTAGCAGAAGGCAGTTTGATCGCCGAAGGGCTGGAGAGCGGTACAAGAATTAGTGTCTGTAGGCAACAGTGAAGCATAGTGGAGGTTCCCTACAGGTTTGGGGCTACATTTCTGCAAATGAAGTTCGGGATTTCATCAGAGTTAATGGTCTCCTCACTGCTGAGAAGTACAGACAGATACTTATCCATCATGCAATACCATCAGGGAGGCATCTGATTGGCCCCAAATTTATTCTGCAGCATTAAAACAACCCCCAAACATACAGCCAAAGTCATTAAGAATTATCTTCAGTGTAAAGAAGAACAAGGAGTCCTGGAAGCGATGGTATGGCCCCCACGGAGCCCTGATATCAACATCATTGAGTCTGGGATTACATGAAGAGAGAGAAGCAACTGAGGGGCCTAAATCCACAGAAGATCTGTGGTTAGTTCTCCAAGATGTCTGGAACAACCTACCTGCCGAGTTCCTTACCAAACTGTGTGCATTTTTTCACACCTGCCTAAGACTTTTGCACAGTACTGTATATATATATATATTTAGAGAGAGTGATATCTGCACGTACACACGCAAGCACATAACCACACACAGGTGTATATATACAGAGATACATGCACACATACAGATTCCCATACACACTCATAAATAAATACAAATACACGCACATTTTGGATTAAAATCTCTCACAATATCACCTAATATTAAGGGATACCTACTTCTTTTCAGATTATTTTTTAGCATATTATTATAAGAAAATAAAAGAGGCACTCTGAATAATAATAGTGTATTACACTATCATATAGTATTGATGTGTGCTAGATTAAAAGACATATAATTCAGTTAATACTGGATTTATCTCCAAATTCCTCCAAATGTTACAACAGGAAGGTGAGATGAACCAGTGATAACTTATCTACATGTGTATAGAATCCAGCACTGTACACCTCTTGTATTACACACCATGTAATATACTGTATATAATATATGTTACCTATAAGGCACTGTAAGCACCATATATAGTACATACAGTATACATAGTACACATATATAGTACATACAGTATACATAGTACACACATATATATTGCACATATATAGTACATACAGTATACATAGTACACATATATATATTGCACATATATAGTACATACAATATATATAGTACACATATACAGAATGTATAGTACACATATACAGTATACATAGTACACACAGTATATATATAGTGCAAACAGTATATATAGTACACATATAATACACATATATATATATATATATATAATGTATAGTACACATATACAGTATACATAGTACACACAGTATATATAGTACAAACAGTATATATATATATATATATATATAGTACACAAATACAGTACGTATAGTAAACATATACAGTATGTATAGTACACACAGTATACATAGTACACACACACACATATATATTATACACATTTAGTATACATATTTACACAGTATATATAATACACACACATATAATACACATATATATAGTACACACATATAATACACATATACAGTATATATATAGTACACATATACAGTATATATAGTACACATATACAGTATGTATAGTACACATACAAAGTACCTTCTATGGTTCTTATTCATCATGCTAAAGAATTTGCATTTCTGGAGCAAACCATCTACACAATGTGGGAGAAATTACATTTCCACTGATTGTAACTGAGATTTTAACCTCTTGAATGCTACAGTAAATATATACCATATGGCATTAAATACACCTTTAATTCCATAGACACTAGTACACTATGCACACTATAGTGTCTAACTCTATACCACATAAGGACACTGTATAGAGGGTCTCTGTATAAGGTTGTATATACAGTACACATACAACACATAAGGCAGTATATACAATACACAGTACTCTATATTCTAGGTGCTATACATTATATAGTATATTATATCATATACATCATATTTTAATACATCATACATATTGTACTTTATATAAATCATATAGTACAAGATATACTATACCTCATACAGTACAAGATATACTATACCTCATACAGTACATAATATACTATACAGAATACAGTATATATTATACTATATCATACAGGATGTTACATATTATACATCTTAAAGTACATAATATACTATACATCATATAGTATGTTATATAGTACTTTATATACTATACATCACACAGTATAAAATATACTATAATCACACAGTAGTTTACATTATAGATTACATAATATACTATACAGAATATAATATACTATATCATATAGTATGTTATATATTATACATCATACATTACATAATATACTATATATCATATAGTAGTATATATACTAGACATAATTTAGTATAAAATACTATATCATATAGTACTTTATATCCTATACATCACATTGTATGTTATAAAGTACTTTATATACTATACATCGCATAGTACATTATATACTATACATCCTATATTAAATAATATAGTAAACATAATATAGTACCTTTTATAGTACTTTATATACTATACATCATATATTATAGTACATTATATAGTGTTATATAGTACTTTATAGCCTATAAATCATATAGTACATAGTATACACCATACAGTGCACTATATATAAGGAATAGTATATACCATACAGTACACTATATATAAGGAATAGTAAACACCATACAGTACACTATATATAATAGTAAACACCATACAGTGCACTATATATAAGCAATAGTAAACACCATACAGTGCACTATATATAAAGAACAGTATATACCATACAGTACACTATATATAAGGAATAGTAAACACCATACAGTACACTATATATAAGGAATAGTATATACCATACAGTACACTATATATAAGGAATAGTATATACCATACAGTGCACTATATATAAGCAATAGTAAACACCATACAGTGCACTATATATAAAGAACAGTATATACCATACAGTACACTATATATAAGGAATAGTAAACACCATACAGTACACTATATATAAGGAATAGTATATACCATACAGTACACTATATATAAGGAATAGTAAACACCATACAGTACACTATATATAAGGAATAGTATATACCATACAGTACACTATATATAAGGAATAGTATATACCATACAGTACACTATATATAATAGTATATACCATACAGTGCACTATATATAAGGAATAGTATATACCATACAGTACACTATATATAAGGAATAGTATATACCATACAGTTCACTATATAAAGGGCATTATACACAGGGAAGTGACAGTATATATCTGAGAGGACATTGGATTGAATGAATGGAAATACCTGTCCGTGGACCTTACTTTGCTTCTTCATGTAGACATGTGGGTCTGATGCCAGGGCCAGGATATTACCAATCAGGGGCAGCCCGGTGGGACCTGGGGGGAAGCCCCGAGGTCTCCTCTGTTTTAGGATATGTCTGATCACGAAAACACTGATCAGCAGCACGGCAGAGGTGGCCAGGACCCCAACCACCTGCACCAGGGAACCCATCACCTGCTCCCAGGACTCCTCACTCATCCTGGCTCTTCTGAACTATTATTGCTTAAAGGGACATCTTCCTACCCCTAACTGCACCCTCCTACCCTCACTGCCCCCTCCTACCCTCACTGCCCCCTCCTACCCCTAACTGCACCCTCCTACCCTCACTGCTCCTTCCACCCCCACTGCCCCCTCATCTCACTGCCCCTTCGATCCCCACTGTCCCCTCCTACCATACCAGTCAATGCAATCACCTACAACTCTACTTACTCCTACCCCCTACTGGCCCCTCCCACTCACTGACCCCTCCTGTCACTGCCTCCTCCTACTCCCACTGTCATCTCATACCACTCACTCTGTCCCCGGCCCATTCATGCCAACTCGGTATCTTCCAGGTCTCACACGGGTCACCAACCCCTTTAACTAATTGCTCTTCCGCACTGCCCCCCTTCCCTCACTCTGCCCCCCCTTACCCCGACTCCTCACTGCCCCTCTTCCCTCACTCTGCCCCCCCTTACCCCACCCTCTTCACTGCCCCCCTTACCCCACTCTCCTCACTGCCCCCTTCCCCCGGGTCTCAGTCCTTTCCAGTCTCCTCGGTCCGATCTCATTGTGTTTGAGCCCCTTCTCGGTCCCCAGGTCCCCTCTCCCTCCTCCCCCCGGGCGGCTCCTCCCCGCAGCACAAGTAAAAAGACTCCTACACGTGTATGTGCGGGCTCTTCCGGCTTCCGCCTGTCTGCGGTGTGGTATACGGTGCTGTACCCTACCTTACCTCACCCTACCTTACTTGGGGACGGCACTTTCCTCTGTACAGTACATGACATGCTGTCCAGTGTTGTGGTTGTCTATGGTATGGTGTACTGTACTTTACTATACTGTGGTATGGTGTACTGTACTTATTGTACTGTAGTATGGTGTGCTTTACTATACTGTGGTATGGTGTACTGTACTTATTGTACTGTAGTGTGGTGTACTTTACTATACTGTAGTGTGGTGTACAGTGCTGTACTGTAATACACTGTAGTATGGTGTACATTATTTATTGTACTGTAGTATGGTGTATAGTGCTGTACTGTAATACACTGTAGTATGATGTACAGTACTTGTTGAACTGTAGTATGGTGTATAGTGATGTACTGCAATACACTGTAGTATGGTGTACTATACTTTGATTTGCAGTGCTGGTCTGCAATATACTGTGGTATGGCTTGCTGTGCTGTGGTGTACAGTTGTGTGCAGTGCTGTACTGTGGTAGAGTGTACAGTGTTATGGTGAGTAGTGCTGTGGTATGGTGAACAGTACTATGGTATCCACTGTTGTACTGTGGTATATTATACAGTGCTGTACTGTAGTTTGGTGTGCAGTGCTGTACTGTGGTTTGGTGTGTAGTGCTGTACTGTAGTTTGGTGTGCAGTGCTATACTGTGGTTTGGTGTGCAGTGCTGTATTGTGGTTTAGTTTACAGTGCTGTACTGTGGTTTGGTGTGCAGTGTTGTATTGTGGTTTAGTTTACAGTGCTGTACTGTGGTTTGGTGTGCAGTGCTGTACTGTGGTATAGTGTGCAGTGCTGTGTTTTGGTGTACAGTACTGTGGTGTGCATTGGTATAGTGTGCAGTGATGTACTGTGGAGTTGTGTACAGTGCTGTGTTGTGGTGTACAGTACTGTGGTGTTCATTGGTATGGTGTACAGTGCTGTACTGTTGTATATTGTACAATGATGTACTGTGGTATAGTTTACAGTGCTGTACTGTGGTATGGTGAGCAGTGCTGTACTGTAGTATAATGTACAGTGCTGTACAGTGGTATAGTATACAGTGCTGTACTGTTGTATATTGTACAATGATGTACTGTGGTATGGTATACAGTGCTGTACTGTGGTATGGTGAGCAGTGCTGTACTGTAGTATAATATACAGTGCTGTACAGTGGTATAGTATACAGTGCTGTGGTGTGCAGTGCTGTACTGTGTTTTGGTGTACAGTGGTTTGGTGTACAGTGATGTATAGTGGTATGGTGAGCAGTGCTGTACTGTGGTGTATAGTGCTGTGGTATGGTGTACAGTGCTGTACTGGGGTTTGGTGTACAGTGCTGGGGGTTTTTTGTACAGTGCTGTACTGTGGTGTACAGTGCTGTGGTATGGTGTCAGTGCTGTACTGTCGTTTTGTGTACAGTGCTGTACTGTGGTGTGCAGTGCTGTACTGTGGTTTTGTGTACAGTGCTGTATTGTGGTTTTGTGTACAGTGCTGTACTGTGGTATGATGTAGTGTTGTACTGTTTTATGGTGTACAGTGTTGTACTGTGGATTTGTGTATAGTACTGTGGTATAATGTACAGTGCTGTACTGTGGTTTTGTGTACAGTGCTGTACTGTGGGATAGTGTACAGTGCTGTACTGTGGGATAGTGTACAGTGCTGTACTGTGGTGTGCAGTGCTGTACTGTGGTATAATGTACACTGTTGTACTGTGGTATGGTTTGCAGTACTGTACTGTGGTTTTGTGTACAGTGATGTAGTGTTGTATAATGTACAGTGCTGTACTGTGGTGTGCAGTGCTGTACAGGAGTTTGGTGAACAGTGTTGTACTGTGGTATAGTGTTCAGTGCTGTACTGTGGTATAGTGTTCAGTGCTGTATTGTGGAATGTTGTACAGTGCTGTACTGTGGTATATTGTACAGTGCTGTACTGTGGTATAGTGTACAGTGCTGTACTGTGGTATAGTGTACAGTGCTGTACTGTGGTATTGTGTGCAGTGATGTACTGTGGTATTGTGTGCAGTGATGTACTGTGGTATAGTGTACAGTGCTGTACTGTGGTATAGTGTACAGTGCTGTACTGTGGTATAGTGTGCAGTGCTGTACTGTGGTATAGTGTACAGTGCTGTACTGTGGTATAGTGTGCAGTGCTGTACTGTGGTATTGTGTGCAGTGATGTACTGTGGTATTGTGTACAGTGCTGTACTGTGGTATAGTGTACAGTGCTGTACTGTGGTATAGTGTACAGTGCTGTATTGTGGAATGTTGTACAGTGCTGTACTGTGGTATAGTGTACAGTGCTGTACTGTGGTATTGTGTGCAGTGATGTACTGTGGTATTGTGTACAGTGCTGTACTGTGGTATAGTGTACAGTGCTGTACTGTGGTATAGTGTACAGTGCTGTATTGTGGAATGTTGTACAGTGCTGTACTGTGGTATAGTGTACAGTGCTGTACTGTGGTATAGTGTACAGTGCTGTACTGTGGTATAGTGTACAGTGCTGTACTGTGGTATAGTGTACAGTGCTGTACTGTGGTATATTGTACAGTGCTGTACTGTGGTATAGTGTACAGTGCTGTACTGTGGTATAGTGTACAGTGCTGTACTGTGGTATTGTGTGCAGTGCTGTACTGTGGTATAGTGTACAGTGCTGTACTGTGGTATAGTGTACAGTGCTGTACTGTGGTATTGTGTGCAGTGCTGTACTGTGGTATTGTGTGCAGTGCTGTACTGTGGTATAGTGTACAGTGCTGTACTGTGGTATAGTGTACAGTGCTGTACTGTGGTATTGTGTGCAGTGCTGTACTGTGGTATAGTGTGCAGTGCTGTACTGTGGTATAGTGTACAGTGCTGTACTGTGGTATTGTGTGCAGTGCTGTACTGTGGTATTGTGTACAGTGCTGTACTGTGGTATAGTGTACAGTGCTGTACTGTGGTATTGTGTGCAGTGCTGTACTGTGGTATTGTGTACAGTGCTGTACTGTGGTATAGTGTACAGTGCTGTACTGTGGTATAGTGTACAGTGCTGTACTGTGGTATAGTGTACAGTGCTGTACTGTGGTATAGTGTACAGTGCTGTACTGTGGTATAGTGTACAGTGCTGTACTGTGGGTACTCTATGTACTAAAACTAAACAATGTGAGTCTCCTTCTACACATGTAAACACCACTAACCACCAACCATTATTACGCTACCCCTACTGCATTCAAATACCATCACTGTGTCACTTTCTCAGCACCCTATACAATACCATTACTGTGTCACTTCCTCAGCACCTTATACAATACCGTTACTGTGTCACCTCCTCAGCACCCTATACAATACCGTTACTGTGTCACTTCCTCAGCACCATATACAATACCATTACTGTGTCACTTCCTCAGCACCCTATACAGTACCGTTACTGTGTCACTTCCTCAGCACCATATACAATACCATTACTGTGTCACCTCCTCAGCACCCTATACAATACCATTACTGTGTCACTTCCTCAGCACCCTATACAATACCATTACTGTGTCACCTCCTCAGCACCCTATACAATACCGTTACTGTGTCACTTCCTCAGCACCCTATACAATACCGTTACTGTGTCACTTCCTCAGCACCCTATACAATACCGTTAATGTGTCACTTCCTCAGCACCCTATACAATACCGTTACTGTGTCACTTCCTCAGCACCCTATACAATACCGTTACTGTGTCACTTCCTCAGCACCCTATACAATACCGTTACTGTGTCACTTCCTCAGCACCCTATACAATACCGTTACTGTGTCACTTCCTCAGCACCCTATACAATACCGTTACTGTGTCACTTCCTCAGCACCCTATACAATACTGTTAATGTGTCACTTCCTCAGCACCCTATACAATAACGTTACTGTGTCACTTCCTCATCACCCTATACAATACCATTACTGTGTCACTTCCTCAGCACCCTATACAATACCGTTACTGTGTCACTTCCTCAGCACCCTATACAATACCGTTACTGTGTCACTTCCGCAGCACCCTATACAATACCGTTACTGTGTCACTTCCTCAGCACCCTATACAATACCATTACTGTGTCACTTCCTCAGCACCCTATACAATACCGTTACTGTGTCACTTCCTCAGCACCCTATACAATACCGTTACTGTGTCACTTCCGCTGCACCCTATACAATACCGTTACTGTGTTACCTCCTCAGCACCCTATACAATACCGTTACTGTGTCACTTCCACAGCACCCTATACAATACCATTACTGTGTCACTTCCTCAGCCCCCTATACAATACCGTTACTGTGTCACTTCCACAGCACCCTATACAATACCGTTACTGTGTCACTTCCTCAGCACCCTATACAATACCGTTACTGTGTCACTTCCTCAGCACCCTATACAATACCGTTACTGTGTCACTTCCACAGCACCCTATACAATACCGTTACTGTGTCACTTCCTCAGCACCCTATACAATACCGTTACTGTGTCACTTCCTCAGCACCCTATACAATACCGTTACTGTGTCACTTCCTCAGCACCCTATACAATACCGTTACTGTGTCACTTCCTCAGCACCCTATACAATACCGTTACTGTGTCACTTCCTCAGCACCATATACAATACCATTACTGTGTCACTTCCTCAGCACCCTATACAATACCGTTACTGTGTCACTTCCTCAGCACCATATACAATACCATTACTGTGTCACCTCCTCAGCACCCTATACAATACCATTACTGTGTCACTTCCTCAGCACCCTATACAATACCATTACTGTGTCACCTCCTCAGCACCCTATACAATACCGTTACTGTGTCACTTCCTCAGCACCCTATACAATACCGTTACTGTGTCACTTCCTCAGCACCCTATACAATACTGTTAATGTGTCACTTCCTCAGCACCCTATACAATACCGTTACTGTGTCACTTCCTCAGCACCCTATACAATACCGTTACTGTGTCACTTCCTCAGCACCCTATACAATACCGTTACTGTGTCACTTCCTCAGCACCCTATACAATACCGTTACTGTGTCACTTCCTCAGCACCCTATACAATACCGTTACTGTGTCACTTCCTCAGCACCCTATACAATACCGTTACTGTGTCACTTCCTCAGCACCCTATACAATACTGTTAATGTGTCACTTCCTCAGCACCCTATACAATAACGTTACTGTGTCACTTCCTCATCACCCTATACAATACCATTACTGTGTCACTTCCTCAGCACCCTATACAATACCGTTACTGTGTCACTTCCTCAGCACCCTATACAATACCGTTACTGTGTCACTTCCGCAGCACCCTATACAATACCGTTACTGTGTCACTTCCGCTGCACCCTATACAATACCGTTACTGTGTTACCTCCTCAGCACCCTATACAATACCGTTACTGTGTCACTTCCACAGCACCCTATACAATACCATTACTGTGTCACTTCCTCAGCCCCCTATACAATACCGTTACTGTGTCACTTCCACAGCACCCTATACAATACCGTTACTGTGTCACTTCCTCAGCACCCTATACAATACCGTTACTGTGTCACTTCCTCAGCACCCTATACAATACCGTTACTGTGTCACTTCCACAGCACCCTATACAATACCGTTACTGTGTCACTTCCTCAGCACCCTATACAATACCGTTACTGTGTCACTTCCTCAGCACCCTATACAATACCGTTACTGTGTCACTTCCTCAGCACCCTATACAATACCGTTACTGTGTCACTTCCTCAGCACCCTATACAATACCGTTACTGTGTCACTTCCTCAGCACCATATACAATACCATTACTGTGTCACTTCCTCAGCACCCTATACAATACCGTTACTGTGTCACTTCCTCAGCACCCTATACAATACCGTTACTGTGTCACTTCCCCAGCACCCTATACAATACCATTACTGTGTCACTTCCGCAGCACCCTATACAATACCGTTACTGTGTCACTTCCTCAGCACCCTATACAATACCGTTACTGTGTCACTTCCGCAGCACCCTATACAATACCGTTACTGTGTCACTTCCTCAGCTCCCTATACAATACCGTTACTGTGTCACTTCCTCAGCACCCTATACAATACCGTTACTGTGTCACTTCCTCAGCACCCTATACAATACTGTTAATGTGTCACTTCCTCAGCACCATATACAATACCATTACTGTGTCACTTCCGCAGCACCCTATACAATACGTTTACTGTGTCACCTCCTCAGCACCCTATACAATACCATTACTGTGTCACTTCCTCAGCACCCTATACAATACCATTACTGTGTCACTTCCTCGGCACCATATACAATACCATTACTGTGTCACCTCCTCAGCACCCTATACAATACCGTTACTGTGTCACTTCCTCAGCACCCTATACAGTACCGTTACTGTGTCACCTCCTCAGCACCCTATACAATACCGTTACTGTGTCACTTCCGCAGCACCCTATAAAATACCGTTACTGTGTCACTTCCTCAGCACCCTATACAATACGATTACTGTGTCACCTCCTCAGCACCCTATACAATACCGTTACTGTGTCACTTCCTCAGCACCCTATACAATACCGTTACTGTGTCACTTCCTCAGCACGCTATACAATACCGTTACTGTGTCACCTCCTCAGCACCCTATACAATACCGTTACTGTGTCACCTCCTCAGCACCCTATACAATACCGTTACTGTGTCACATCCTCAGCACCCTATACAATACCGTTACTGTGTCACTTCCTCAGCACCCTATACAATACCGTTACTGTGTCACTTCCTCAGCACCCTATACAATACTGTTACTGTGTCACTTCCTCAGCACCCTATACAATACCGTTACTGTGTCACTTCCTCAGCACCCTATACAATACCGTTACTGTGTCACTTCCTCAGCCCCCTATACAATACCATTACTGTGTCACCTCCTCAGCACCCTATACAATACCAATACTGTGTCACCTCCTCAGCACCCTATACAATACCGTTACTGTGTCACTTCCTCAGCACCCTATACAATACCGTTACTGTGTCACTTCCTCAGCACCCTATACAATACTGTTACTGTGTCACTTCCTCAGCACCCTATACAATACCGTTACTGTGTCACTTCCTCAGCCCCCTATACAATACCATTACTGTGTCACTTCCTCAGCACCCTATACAATACCGTTACTGTGTCACCTCCTCAGCACCCTATACAATACCGTTACTGTGTCACCTCCTCAGCACCCTATACAATACCGTTACTGTGTCACTTCCTCAGCACCCTATACAGTACCGTTACTGTGTCACCTCCTCAGCACCCTATACAATACGGTTACTGTGTCACCTCCTCAGCACCCTATACAATACCGTTACTGTGTCACTTCCTCAGCACCCTATACAATACCGTTACTGTGTCACTTCCTCAGCACCCTATACAGTACCGTTACTGTGTCGCTTCCTCAGCACCCTATACAATACCGTTACTGTGTCACCTCCTCAGCACCCTATACAATACCGTTACTGTGTCACTTCCTCAGCACCCTATACAATACCGTTACTGTGTCACTTCCTCAGCACCCTATACAGTACCGTTACTGTGTCGCTTCCTCAGCACCCTATACAATACCGTAACTGTGTCACTTCCTCAGCACCCTATACAATACGGTTACTGTGTCACTTCTGCAGCACCCTATACAATACCATTACTGTGTCACTTCCTCAGCACCCTATACAATACGGTTACTGTGTCACCTCCACAGCACCCTATACAATACCGTTACTGTGTCACTTCCACAGCACCCTATACAATACCGTTACTGTGTCACCTCCTCAGCACCCTATACAATACCATTACTGTGTCACTTCCTCAGCACCCTATACAATACCATTACTGTGTCACCTCCTCAGCACCCTATACAATACCATTACTGTGTCACTTCCTCAGCACCCTATACAATACCGTTACTGTGTCACTTCCGCAGCACCCTATACAATACCGTTACTGTGTCACTTCCTCAGCACCCTATACAATACCGTTACTGTGTCACTTCCTCAGCACCCTATACAATACCGTTACTGTGTCACCTCCTCAGCACCCTATACAATACCGTTACTGTGTCACCTCCTCAGCACCCTATACAATACGATTACTGTGTCACCTCCTCAGCACCCTATACAATACCGTTACTGTGTCACTTCCTCAGCACCCTATACAGTACCATTACTGTGTCACTTCCTCAGCACCCTATACAATACCGTTACTGTGTCACCTCCTCAGCACCCTATACAATACCGTTACTGTGTCACTTCCGCAGCACCCTATACAATACCATTACTGTGTCACTTCCTCAGCACTATATACAATACCGTTACTGTGTCACTTCCACAGCACCCTATACAATACCGTTACTGTGTCACTTCCGCAGCACCCTATACAATACTGTTACTGTGTCACTTCCACAGCACCCTGTACAATACCATTACTGTGTCACTTCCTCAGCACCCTATACAATACCGTTGCTGTGTCACTTCCACAGCACCCTATACAATACCGTTACTGTGTCACTTCCACAGCACCCTATACAATACCGTTACTGTGTCACTTCCGCAGCACCCTATACAATACCGTTACTGTGTCACCTCCTCACCACCCTATACAATACCGTTACTGTGTCACTTCCTCAGCACCCTATACAGTACCGTTACTGTGTCACTTCTGCAGCACCCTATACAATACCGTTACTGTGTCACTTCCTCAGCACCCTATACAATACCGTTACTGTGTCACTTCCTCAGCACCCTATACAATACTGTTAATGTGTCACTTCCTCAGCACCCTATACAATACCGTTACTGTGTCACTTCCTCAGCACCCTATACAATACCGTTACTGTGTCACTTCCTCAGCACCCTATACAGTACCGTTACTGTGTCACTTCCGCAGCACCCTATACAATACCGTTACTGTGTCACTTCCTCAGCACCCTATACAATACCATTACTGTGTCACTTCCTCAGCACCCTATACAATACCGTTACTGTGTCACTTCCTCAGCACCCTATACAATACCGTTACTGTGTCACTTACACAGCACCCTATACAGTACCGTTACTGTGTCGCTTCCTCAGGACACTATACAATACCGTTACTGTGTCACTTCCTCAGCACCCTATACAATACCGTTACTGTGTCACTTACACAGCACCCTATACAGTACCGTTACTGTGTCGCTTCCTCAGGACACTATACAGTACCGTTACTGTGTCACTTCCTCATCACCCTTTACAATACCGTTACTGTGTCACTTACACACACCCTATACAGTACCGTTACTGTGTCGCTTCCTCAGGACATTATACAATACCGTTACTGTGTCACTTCCACAGCACCCTGTACAATACCGTTACTGTGTCACTTCCTCAGCACTATATACAATACCGTTACTGTGTCACTTCCACAGCACCCTATACAATACCGTTACTGTGTCACTTCCGCAGCACCCTATACAATACTGTTACTGTGTCACTTCCACAGCACCCTGTACAATACCATTACTGTGTCACTTCCTCAGCACCCTATACAATACCGTTACTGTGTCACTTCCACAGCACCCTATACAATACCGTTACTGTGTCACTTCCACAGCACCCTATACAATACCGTTACTGTGTCACTTCCGCAACACCCTATACAATACCGTTACTGTGTCACCTCCTCACCACCCTATACAATACCGTTACTGTGTCACTTCCTCAGCACCCTATACAGTACCGTTACTGTGTCACTTCTGCAGCACCCTATACAATACCGTTACTGTGTCACTTCCTCAGCACCCTATACAATACCATTACTGTGTCACTTCCTCAGCACCCTATACAATACCATTACTGTGTCACTTCCGCAGCACCCTATACAATACCGTTACTGTGTCACTTCCTCAGCACCCTATACAATACCGTTACTGTGTCACTTCCTCAGCACCCTATACAGTACCGTTACTGTGTCACTTCCGCAGCACCCTATACAATACCGTTACTGTGTCACTTCCTCAGCACCCTATACAATACCGTTACTGTGTCACTTCCTCAGCACCCTATACAATACCGTTACTGTGTCACTTACACAGCACCCTATACAGTACCGTTACTGTGTCGCTTCCTCAGGACACTATACAATACCGTTACTGTGTCACTTCCTCAGCACCCTATACAATACCGTTACTGTGTCACTTACACAGCACCCTATACAGTACCGTTACTGTGTCGCTTCCTCAGGACACTATACAGTACCGTTACTGTGTCACTTCCTCATCACCCTTTACAATACCGTTACTGTGTCACTTACACAGCACCCCATACAGTACCGTTACTGTGTCGCTTCCTCAGGACACTATACAATACCGTTACTGTGTCACTTCCACAGCACCCTGTACAATACCGTTACTGTGTCACTTCCTCAGCACCCTATACAATACCGTTACTGTGTCACTTCCGCAGCACCCTATACAATACCGTTACTGTGTCACTTCCTCAGCACCCTATACAGTACCGTTACTGTGTCACTTCCGCAGCACCCTATACAATACCGTTACTGTGTCACTTACACAGCACCCTATACAGTACCGTTACTGTGTCGCTTCCTCAGGACACTATACAATACCGTTACTGTGTCACTTCCACAGCACCCTGTACAATACCGTTACTGTGTCACTTCCGCAGCACCCTATACAATACCGTTACTGTGTCACTTCCGCAGCACCCTATACAGTACCGTTACTGTGTCACTTACGCAGCACCCTATACAATACCGTTACTGTGTCACTTCCGCAGCACCCTATACAATACCGTTACTGTGTCACTTCCTCAGCACCCTATACAGTACCGTTACTGTGTCACTTCCGCAGCACCCTATACAATACCGTTACTGTGTCACTTCCTCAGCACCCTATACAATACCATTACTGTGTCACTTCCTCAGCACCCTATACAATACCGTTACTGTGTCACTTCCTCAGCACCCTATACAATACCGTTACTGTGTCACTTCCTCAGCACCCTATACAATACCGTTACTGTGTCACTTACACAGCACCCTATACAGTACCGTTACTGTGTCGCTTCCTCAGGACACTATACAATACCGTTACTGTGTCACTTCCTCAGCACCCTATACAATACCGTTACTGTGTCACTTCCTCAGCACCCTATACAATACCGTTACTGTGTCACTTACACAGCACCCTATACAGTACCGTTACTGTGTCGCTTCCTCAGGACACTATACAATACCGTTACTGTGTCACTTCCACAGCACCCTGTACAATACCGTTACTGTGTCGCTTCCTCAGCACCCTATACAATACCGTTACTGTGTCACTTCCTCAGCACCCTATACAATACCGTTACTGTGTCAGTTCCTCAGCACCCTATACAATACCGTTACTGTGTCGCTTCCTCAGCACCCTATACAATACCGTTACTGTGTCACTTCCTCAGCACCATATACAATACCGTTACTGTGTCACTTCCTCAGCACCCTATACAATACCGTTACTGTGTCACTTCCTCATCACCCTTTACAATACCGTTACTGTGTCACTTACACAGCACCCTATACAATACCGTTACTGTGTCGCTTCCTCAGGACACTATACAATACCGTTACTGTGTCACTTCCTCATCACCCTTTACAATACCATTACTGTGTCACTTACACAGCACCCTATACAGTACCGTTACTGTGTCACTTCCTCAGCACCCTATACAATACCATTACTGTGTCACTTCCTCATCACCCTATACAATACCGTTACTGTGTCACTTCCTCAGCACCCTATACAATACCGTTACTGTGTCACCTCCTCAGCACCCTATACAATACCGTTACTGTGTCACCTCCTCAGCACCCTATACAATACCATTACTGTGTCACTTCCTCAGCACCCTATACAATACCGTTACTGTGTCACTTCCTCAGCACCCTATACAATACCGTTACTGTGTCACTTCCTCAGCACCCTATACAGTACCGTTACTGTGTCACTTCTGCAGCACCCTATACAATACCGTTACTGTGTCACTTCCTCAGCACCCTATACAATACCATTACTGTGTCACTTCCTCAGCACCCTATACAATACCAGTACTGTGTCACTTCCGCAGCACCCTATACAATACCGTTACTGTGTCACTTCCGCAGCACCCTATACAATACCGTTACTGTGTCACTTCCTCAGCACCCTATACAGTACCGTTACTGTGTCACTTCCGCAGCACCCTATACAATACCGTTACTGTGTCACTTCCTCAGCACCCTATACAATACCATTACTGTGTCACTTCCTCAGCACCCTATACAATACCGTTACTGTGTCACTTCCTCAGCACCCTATACAATACCGTTACTGTGTCACTTACACTGCACCCTATACAGTGCCGTTACTGTGTCGCTTCCTCAGGACACTATACAATACCGTTACTGTGTCACTTCCTCAGCACCCTATACAATACCGTTACTGTGTCACTTACACAGCACCCTATACAGTACCGTTACTGTGTCGCTTCCTCAGGACACTATACAGTACCGTTACTGTGTCACTTCCTCATCACCCTTTACAATACCGTTACTGTGTCACTTACACAGCACCCTATACAGTACCGTTACTGTGTCGCTTCCTCAGGACACTATACAATACCGTTACTGTGTCACTTCCACAGCACCCTGTACAATACCGTTACTGTGTCACTTCCTCAGCACCCTATACAATACCGTTACTGTGTCACTTCCGCAGCACCCTATACAATACCGTTACTGTGTCACTTCCTCAGCACCCTATACAGTACCGTTACTGTGTCACTTCCGCAGCACCCTATACAATACCATTACTGTGTCACTTACACAGCACCCTATACAGTACCGTTACTGTGTCGCTTCCTCAGGACACTATACAATACCGTTACTGTGTCACTTCCACAGCACCCTGTACAATACCGTTACTGTGTCACTTCCGCAGCACCCTATACAATACCGTTACTGTGTCACTTCCGCAGCACCCTATACAGTACCGTTACTGTGTCACTTCCGCAGCACCCTATACAATACCGTTACTGTGTCACTTCCGCAGCACCCTATACAATACCGTTACTGTGTCACTTCCTCAGCACCCTATACAGTACCGTTACTGTGTCACTTCCGCAGCACCCTATACAATACCGTTACTGTGTCACTTCCTCAGCACCCTATACAATACCATTACTGTGTCACTTCCTCAGCACCCTATACAATACCGTTACTGTGTCACTTCCTCAGCACCCTATACAATACCGTTACTGTGTCACTTACACAGCACCCTATACAGTACCGTTACTGTGTCACTTCCGCAGCACCCTATACAATACCGTTACTGTGTCACTTCCGCAGCACCCTATACAGTACCGTTACTGTGTCACTTCCGCAGCACCC
Organism: Rhinophrynus dorsalis; assembly: GCA_037306005.1. NCBI lineage: Eukaryota > Metazoa > Chordata > Amphibia > Anura > Rhinophrynidae > Rhinophrynus > Rhinophrynus dorsalis. The sequence continues at coordinate 503,707,919 of CM074722.1, read as the reverse complement.
TATACAATACCGTTACTGTGTCACTTCCGCAGCACCCTATACAATACCGTTACTGTGTCACTTCCTCAGCACCCTATACAGTACCGTTACTGTGTCACTTCCGCAGCACCCTATACAATACCGTTACTGTGTCACTTCCTCAGCACCCTATACAATACCATTACTGTGTCACTTCCTCAGCACCCTATACAATACCGTTACTGTGTCACTTCCTCAGCACCCTATACAATACCGTTACTGTGTCACTTCCTCAGCACCCTATACAATACCGTTACTGTGTCACTTCCTCAGCACCCTATACAATACCGTTACTGTGTCACTTCCTCAGCACCCTATACAGTACCGTTACTGTGTCACTTCCGCAGCACCCTATACAATACCGTTACTGTGTCACTTACACAGCACCCTATACAGTACCGTTACTGTGTCGCTTCCTCAGGACACTATACAATACCGTTACTGTGTCACTTCCACAGCACCCTGTACAATACCGTTACTGTGTCACTTCCGCAGCACCCTATACAATACCGTTACTGTGTCACTTCCGCAGCACCCTATACAGTGCCGTTACTGTGTCACTTCCGCAGCACCCTATACAATACCGTTACTGTGTCACTTCCGCAGCACCCTATACAATACCGTTACTGTGTCACTTCCTCAGCACCCTATACAGTACCGTTACTGTGTCACTTCCGCAGCACCCTATACAATACCGTTACTGTGTCACTTCCTCAGCACCCTATACAATACCATTACTGTGTCACTTCCTCAGCACCCTATACAATACCGTTACTGTGTCCCTTCCTCAGCACCCTATACAATACCGTTACTGTGTCACTTACACAGCACCCTATACAGTACCGTTACTGTGTCACTTCCGCAGCACCCTATACAATACCGTTACTGTGTCACTTCCGCAGCACCCTATACAGTACCGTTACTGTGTCACTTCCGCAGCACCCTATACAATACCGTTACTGTGTCACTTCCGCAGCACCCTATACAATACCGTTACTGTGTCACTTCCTCAGCACCCTATACAGTACCGTTACTGTGTCACTTCCGCAGCACCCTATACAATACCGTTACTGTGTCACTTCCTCAGCACCCTATACAATACCGTTACTGTGTCACTTCCTCAGCACCCTATACAATACCGTTACTGTGTCACTTCCTCAGCACCCTATACAATACCGTTACTGTGTCACTTCCTCAGCACCCTATACAATACCGTTACTGTGTCACCTCCTCAGCACCCTATACAATACCGTTACTGTGTCACTTCCACAGCACCCTATACAGTACCGTTACTGTGTCGCTTCCTCAGGACACTATACAATACCGTTACTGTGTCACCTCCTCAGCACCCTTTACAATACCGTTACTGTGTCACTTACACAGCACCCTATACAGTACCGTTACTGTGTCGCTTCCTCAGGATACTATACAATACCGTTACTGTGTCACTTCCTCAGCACCCTATACAATACCGTTACTGTGTCACTTCCTCAGCACCCTATACAATACCGTTACTGTGTCACTTACACAGCACCCTATACAGTACCGTTACTGTGTCGCTTCCTCAGGACACTATACAATACCGTTACTGTGTCACTTCCACAGCACCCTGTACAATACCGTTACTGTGTCGCTTCCTCAGCACCCTATACAATACCGTTACTGTGTCACTTCCTCAGCACCCTATACAATACCGTTACTGTGTCACTTCCTCAGCACCCTATACAATACCATTACTGTGTCACCTCCTCAGCACCCTATACAATACCGTTACTGTGTCACTTCCGCAGCACCCTATACAATACCGTTACTGTGTCACCTCCTCATCACCCTATACAATACCGTTACTGTGTCACCTCCTCAGCACCATATACAATACCATTACTGTGTCACTTCCTCAGCACCATATACAATGCAATTACTTTTTTCACACATACATTCACAATCTGACATTTTGTTTTCAGTTCCCAAACATCCAATGCAGTTGTCTGAGACCCTCAAAACCCATTTAATCAAACACAATACACGCACAATACATTTTCTTAAATACACAATTCGTTCACATTAACCAAACACACAGGCAACGCCATGTCCAATTTGCTAGAATATGAGTGTATGTATATATATATATATATATATATATATATATATATATATATATAAAAGCAAGCAGGAAGGAGGGCAGCACCGTTGGGTCTTAGTTGCAAAAAGTGGTTTGTTTGGTATAATAGCAATAGTCAGGTCGATGTTTCAGTCCTACATGGACCTTCCTCAAGGCAATGGGACAGGCAATATAGAGGAGATATGCATAACTCCTCCTTACATCCTTCTGTGGGTGTGATGGTCTCTTGTGGAAGACTTAAATCAAGTCCTCCTTTAATATGTCCTTCCTCTTTTATATATACAGTAATGAGCAAAGGTTTTAGGCGTGTGTGCAAAAATGCATTCAAAAATAAACATGTTAATAGTTTATTTTTATCAATTAACAAAATGATAGTGAGTGAAAAGAAGAAAAATCAAATCAATATTTGGTGTGACCTCCCTTTGCCTTCAAAACAGTATCAGTTCTTCTAGGTACACTTGTACACAGTTTGATAAGGAACTCGGCAGGTAAGTTGTTCCAGACATCTTGGAGAACTAACCTCAGATCTTCTGAGTATTTTGGAGCCTAAGTTGGTTCTCTCTCTTCATGTAATCCCAGACAGACTCAATGATGTTGAGATCAGGGCTCTGTTGGGGTCATACCATCACTTCCAGGATTCCTTGTTCTTCTTTACACTGAAGATAATTCTTAATGACTTTGGCTGTATGTTTGGGTGTTGTTGTAATGCTGCAGAATAAATTTGGGGCCAATCAGGTGCCTCCATGATGGTATTGCATGATGGATAAGTATCTGTCTGTACTTCTCAGCACTGAGGAGATCATTAATTCTGACCAAATCCCCAACTCCATTTGCAGAAATGCAGCCCCAAAACTTGCAAGGAACCTCCACCATGCTTCCCTGTTGCCTGCAGACACTCATTCTTGCACTGCTCTCCAGCCCTTCAGAGAGCAAACTGCCTTCTGCTACAGCCAAATATTTCAAACTAGTTGAAGAGCCCATGTACACGGGCCACAGTGCCACCCAGCAATGGCCGCGGTGCAGTCATGCACAGTAGAGACTGCCTGCGCTGCAGCTGATACGGAGCGGGGCGCTCCAAAATCAGACCAAAGTCCTCTCTACACACCCCTTTGCCTTCAAAACACATCAGTTCTTCTAGATACGCTTGTACACAGTTTGGTAAGGAACTCTGTAGGCAGGTTGTTCCAAACATCTTGGAGAATTAACCACAGATCTTGTTTGGCTTTAGGAGCCTCAGTTGATTCTCTTCATGTAATCCCAGACAGACTCGATGATTTTGATATCAGGGCTCTGTGGGGGCCGTACCATCACTTCTAGGACTCCTCTCCTAATACGAAAATAAGATTAAAAATTATTTCTCTGCAAACACCATGAGCTTCTGCAGGTACATCTTCATAGCCATACACACTACAAGCCTGCATCAACATGAGAATGTGCTGACATTGTGATGTGTCGACACAAATGCGTGCGATATTGTTCTTTCTCCCATTTCAACCCAGCGACTTTTTTAATGTGACCATTGGTTGGTCCCCTAATAGAAGGTGACAATTCTAAAGGATACTGTTAACAGAAACTGAGATGTGAGAAAGAAAGTGAGGTGCGTGTGAATTTTTCCTTGTAAATCCCAGGGCAACACTCTATAATGATAATTATCCCTCCCAACGAGAGGAAAATCACCTGTATAATTGAAGATGGGCCTACCCTATAAAAGAGCCCCTCCTCCTTTACCCACCAGTGTCAATAAAAAAGATAGGAGACGAAGACCTGTTTAGAAGGCTTAATAGGGTTGGAAACCTGTGTGCTGCCCTGAGATTCAGAAGGGAGAAGAATTCCTAGTTAAATTCATCCTTCCCATCACAGGCAGCACACAATAATGAGACTTAGCAAAGGTAAAAAGGGTGGGAAAATTAGGATCCCCACAGCTTGGAGAACACTTTGTCCGAATCCTCAGATGTCAGAAGGTCTAGATAGTAATCTTTATAAAATGTGTGGACCCTCTTCCAGGTTGACCTCACCATGGCTCTGGTGCAATGTGCTGTAAAGTAGATGGGAGGTTCAATCCCCGCTGCTTCATAAGAAATGAAGATACTAGTCTGCATAATCCAGAGTGGTATAGAGCATTTTGATATGGTGTTGCCCTTGGAGGGACCTGAAAAGGGAAAGCAGCAAGGCAGAAGAGCACTGCCATGATAGCGAGGATTCAAGGTAAATCTGTAGACATCTTTTCACGTCCTAAGTGTGAAAGAGATTCCTGTTCTCTTTGTCTGACTCAGGGAGAAAGGTTGGTAGGATAACTTTCTGAGAATGATGAAATGTTGAGTCAACCTTGGCCCAAACTCTGGTCATAAGCGAAGGATGACCCGGCCAGGATGGAAAATTAGGAAAGGCTCTTTCATGGAGAGGGCCTAGATTTCCCCAATCCTGTGTGCAGATGTTATGGTGAATTGGAAAGCCATTTTCAAGGTCATGGACTTGACTGATATGGAGTCCATAGGTTCAAAAGGATGGACCAATAGACCATAAGCACTAAAGTCAGATACCAAAGGGCCACTTGAGGAAGAGTTTCAACCTGGACGTAGCTCTGGTAAATTGTAACAGAAGCGGATGATTAGAAATTGGAGAATTACCTAAAGAGCCTATACCCAAACTCTGGACCTTAATAGTGGAAGGTTGCAGACCTGCTTCAAAGTCCTGATGCAGGAAATCCAAGATGGTATGAAGTGTGCAGTAATGTGAGCTAACCTTTGAACAAAACAACAGGTAAAGAAGGCCTTCTATATATTTAGGTAGCATAAAAAGGTGACTTTCAGCTATTTAACATTGTCTTGATTACTATGTCTGAAATGCCTTGGAGCCTTAGGAGTTGCCTTTGAACACCCAGGCCGTCAGGGAGAAGAACTGAGGATTAGGGTGGTGGACTGGGCCTGGTGAAGAAGGACCACCCATTGAGGATGGTAGATAGGAAGTCTTATCAAGAGTTGGTGGAGATATGAAAACCAGGCTTTTCTATGTCACAAAGGAGCAATGAAGATTTACTGTAGTTTTCTCCTGTTTCAGTTTCTTTAGTACATGAATAATCAGGATTGTGGGAAAAATGTACCCCAGGTGAAAATCCCATGGTTGGAGGTTAGAATTCACAGCTTCCGGGTAGTCCCTTGGATTCAAGGAGAAGAATCTTGTCACCTTCATGTTCTTCCTGAGGGCCATCACATGTGTTTCCAGAGGACCCCAAGAGTGCGAGATTTGAAGAAAGACTTCCTGGTTGAGGGACCACTCTCTTTGGAGTAATTGGTGCCGGCTTAGAGAGTCTGCCGTCTGGTTGAGGCAGCCCCTGAGGTGAGTGCCAGAAGGGTGATCTAGAGTGTTCTCTGCCCAGGAGCAAATGGTCCTGGTAAGCTTCAGCAAGGTTGGAATCCTTGTTTCTCCCAGGTGGTTGAGATAAGCTACCACTGTATGATTGTCGGACTGAATTCTGACAGACGTCAGAATTGAGCTCCAGTGCTGACGTGCTTGCAAAATTGCCAGGAGTTCCTTGAGATTGGATGAGTGTCTGGACTCCACTTTCGTCCAAGTTTCTTTGATCGTCAGGTTGTGAACCTGTGCGCCCCAGCCAGTACTTCTGGTGTCATGACATTCTGGACCCGGAAAGATCCATCAGAAAGTCCACAGTTCCTGAGGACAAGTGTTTTTTGTTCAAACACCATGTCATTGATTTCCAGATAGATAGAGACAGGAAGGGAGAGGATTTGGTTCATGTTCTTAAGAGGAACAACCTGAAGAGGGCGAAGATACAGAAGTGCCCAAAGGACTGCTGGGGTGGAGGAGGACATGAGCCCCAGGAGAGACATGATTTCCCTGATACTGGTGGAACCCAATGATAGAATGGTCAGAGCATTCTTCTTTAGGTTGGCTTGACATGATTCTGAGAGAAAAGTCCTGGTTTCTTGAGGTCTAGGATCAATCTCAGAACTTTCTCTGGGAAGAAGTAAAGTCCGATTTCTGCCTGTTGATGCTCCAGCCCAGGTCCTGGAGGGTGTTCAGAGCAAGAGCTAGATGATCCTGCAAGGTGAGCAAAGAGAACTCCTTTAATAGCCAGGTGTAGATGACTGAGATGCCCTGCTGTCTGAAACAGGCTACAACCTGAATCTCGGTGCTAGAGAGGCCTCCAACACATTGTGAAGTAATGCCCTTGTGACCGTTCTAACATTCAGGGTTTTAAAAGTCCCATTTAAATTAAAGTCATCTTTTTGTCCCCTCTGATGCAGTTGGTTTGCTCCAGAATTGCTCCAGACTCTGTGCATCTGACCTTGTGTGATATGTATCAAGGAAAAAGCTCAGTAAATCCTAGATCACAATATTTGGACTTTATATATCACAGACCATCTTCCACTGAGATGAGAGGGAATTATTCTTGAATATGTAACCCTTTGAGTTCCAGAGGAGTATCCAGCCCTTTGGTTAGATCTTGCCAAAAACTGTCATGGTTGCCTCCATCGACCTGACATGATATTCAGGACTGATTGAATATGTTATCTCATGGATGAAGGCGCCATTGTTTCCTATTGAACTGAGGCACATTTCTTAGGGGTCATTAAGACTTTCTAAGCATAGTAGCATATGTGAGGGATGTCCGTTTAAAGTGTTAGTTCTTCTTAACGCTTTGAGTGCCAGGGTGCGCAATGCCTCTGGCATGCAAACGGTTAAATGCTTTTAACGAGCGAGTGTTCACGTGACCAACCTGCCCGGCTCTCTATAGAATAACTAACTCAAGAAACAGCTTAATTAGCAAATAGATTTGTCCTAATTAGTCTGCCACTACTGATCAATACTCAACTTCCACCAAGGAGCTAATTAAATCAGACTTTTCTAAACAGACACCGAGGGGGGCAATAAATGGCATTTTCCTGCTTTGTATTTATCATAAGGAAATCTTTTACACACAACAATATTCTACTGGGATAAATAATAACATTGATTATCTCCTATTACATTGGATTCCCCTCCTGTCTGTTCCTCAGACAGATAATATCATTGTGAGACACGTTGACTCCTAATAGATAAAATGACTTCTTGTGGAACTTATATTTTTATTTACTTTGTTCATTTGACATTAGCCTGTGTGTTACATTGTTGTACTGTTACATTGTTATATTGTTACATTGTTATATTGTTACATTGTTATATTGTTATATTGTTACATTGTTATATTGCTACAATAATCTGTTACATTAATCACTTCATCTCCTCTTTCATTCTTCACTTTTGTTCCTTTCTCCCTTCCATTCCCTCCCTGCTTTTAAGCACCGTTTCACCTATACACTTTTACCTCTTCTTTCACCCCTACATTCACCTATACACTGTCACCTCTCCCTTCTCCTATACACCTTCACCTCTCCCTTCTCCTATACACCGTCACATCTCCCTTCCCCTATACACCTTCACCTCTCCCTTCCCCTATACAACTTCACCCCTACACCTTCACCTCTCCCTTCTCCTATACACCTTCGCCTCTCCCTTCTCCTATACACCTTCACCTCTCCCTTCTCCTTATACACATTCACCTCTCCCTTCTCCTATACACCTTCACCACTCCCTTCCCCTATACACCTTCACCACTCCCTTCCCCTATACACCGTCACCTCTCCCTTCCCCTATACACCTTCACCTCTCCCTTCTCCTATACACCTTCACTTCTCCCTTCCCCTATACACCTTCACCTCTCCCTTCTCCTATACACCTTCACTTCTCCCTTCCCCTATACACCTTCACCTCTCCCTTCTCCTATGCACCTTCACTTCTCCCTTCCCCTATACACCTTCACCACTCCCTTCCCCTATACACCTTCACCTCTCCCTTCTCCTATACAACTTCACCTCTCCCTTCCCCTATACACCTTCACCTCTCCCTTCCCCTATACACCTTCACCTCTCCCTTCTCCTATACACCTTCACCTCTCCCTTCTCCTATACACCTTCACCTCTCCCTTCCCCTATACACCTTCACCTCTCCCTTCTCCTATACACCTTCACTTCTCCCTTCCCCTATACACCTTCACCACTCCCTTCCCCTATACACCTTCACCTCTCCCTTCTCCTATACAACTTCACCTCTCCCTTCCCCTATACACCTTCACCTCTCCCTTCTCCTATACACCTTCACTTCTCCCTTCCCCTATACAACTTCACCCCTACACCGTCACCTCTCCCTTCCCCTATACACCTTCACCTCTCCCTTCTCCTATACAACTTCACCTCTCCCTTCTCCTATACACCTTCACTTCTCCCTTCTCCTATACAACTTCACCTCTCCCTTCTCCTATACACCTTCACCTCTCCCTTCTCCTATACACCTTCACCCCTACACCTTCACCTCTCCCTTCTCCTATACACCTTCACCTCTCCCTTCTCCTATACACCTTCGCCTCTCCCTTCTCCTATACACCTTCACCACTCCCTTCTCGTATACACCTTCACCCCTACACCTTCACCTCTCCCTTTCCCTATACGCCTTCACCTCTCCCTTCTCCTATACACCTTCACCTCTCCCTTCTCGTATACACCTTCACCACTCCCTTCTCCTATACACCTTCACATCTCCCTACCCCTATACAACTTCACCCCTACACCTTCACCTCTCCCTTCCCCTATACACCTTCACCTCTCCCTTCTCGTATACACCTTCACCACTCCCTTCTCCTATACACCTTCACATCTCCCTACCCCTATACAACTTCACCCCTACTCCTTCACCTCTCCCTTCCCCTTTATAACTTCACCCCTACACCTTCACCTCTCCCTTCTCCTATACAACTTCACCCCTACACCTTCACCTTTCCCTTCCCCTATACAACTTCACCTCTCCCTTCTCCTATACACCTTCACCTCTCCCTTCTCGTATACACCTTCATCCCTACACCTTCACCTTTCCCTTCTCCTATACACCTTCACCCCTACACCTTTACCTCTCCCTTCTCCTATACACCTTCACCCCTACACCTTCACCTCTCCCTTCTCGTATACACCTTCACCCCTACACCTTTACCTCTCCCTTCTCCTATACACCTTCACCCCTACACCTTCACCTCTCCCTTCTCCTATACACCTTCACCCCTACACCTTCACCTCTCCCTTCTCCTATACACCTTCACCTCTCCCTTCTCCTATACACCTTCGCCTCTCCCTTCTCCTATACACCTTCACCCCTACACCTTCACCTCTCCCTTCTCCTATACACCTTCACCCCTACACCTTCACCTCTCCCTTCTCCTATACACCTTCACCCCTACACCTTCACCTCTCCCTTCTCCTATACACCTTCACCCCTACACCTTCACCTCTCCCTTCTCGTATACACCTTCACCCCTACACCTTCACCTCTCCCTTTCCCTATACGCCTTCACCTCTCCCTTCTCCTATACACCTTCACCTCTCCCTTCTCGTATACACCTTCACCCCTACACCTTCACCTCTCCCTTCTCGTATACACCTTCACCCCTACACCTTTACCTCTCCCTTCTCCTATACACCTTCACCACTCCCTTCTCGTATACACCTTCACCCCTACACCTTTACCTCTCCCTTCTCCTATACACCTTCACCTCTCCCTTCTCCTATACACCTTCACCTCACCCTTCTCCTATACACCTTCACCCCTGCACCTTCACCTCTCCCTTCTCCTATACACCTTCACCCCTACACCTTCACCTCTCCCTTCCCCTATACAACTTCACCTCTCCCTTCTCCTATACACCTTCACTTCTCCCTTCTCCTATACACCTTCACCCCTACACCTTCACCTCTCCCTTCCCCTATACAACTTCACCTCTCCCTTCTCCTATACACCTTCACCCCTACACCTTCACCTCTCCCTTCCCCTATACGCCTTCACCCCTATACCTTCACCTCTCCCTTCTCCTATACACCTTCACCCCTACACCTTCACCTCACCCTTCTCCTATACACCTTCACCCCTACACCTTTACCTCTCCCTTCCTCTATACAACTTCACCCCTACACCTTCGCCTCTCCCTTCCCCTATACAACTTCTCCTCTCCCTTCCCCTATACAACTTCACCCCTACAACTTTGCCTCTCCCTTCCCCTATAAGCCTTCTCCTCTCCTTTCCCCTATATGCCTTCTCCTCTCCCTTCCCCTATACAACTTCACCCCTACACCTTCACCTCTCCCTTCTGCTATACACCTCTTCTCCTTTTCCCTCTATAACTTCACTGCTCCATCACTTCCCTTTTTCTCCCCTACCTACTACCTATCTACTAATGCAAGTATACCCGTATACAGCGCCACAGCTGATCTGCACTGGAGACTCTGGGTTTCGCCTATTTCTCAGCTGGTTCTGCCCACTCCTGTCCTGTTCTGCCTACTTCCGAGCTGGTTCTGCCCACTCCTTTCCTGTTCCACCTACTTCCCGCCTGGTTCTGCCCAATCCTGCCCTGTTCAGCCTGCATCCCACCTGCTTCTGACCGTTCCTTCCCTGTTCCGTCTACTTCCCAACTGGCTCTGCCCACTCCTGTCCTGTTCCTCCAACTTTCCACCTGGTTCCAGCTGATTCTGCCCACTCCTGGCCTGTTCCGCCTACTTCCTGACTGATTCTGCCCACTCCTGTTCTGCCTACTTCCCGACTGATTCTGCCCATTCCTGTTCTGCCTACTTCCCGACTGATTCTGCCCACCCATGCCGTGTTCCTCCTATTTCCAGGCTGGTTCTGGCCACTCCTGCCCTGTACTCCTTCTTCCTGACTAATTCTGCCCACTCCTTCCCTGTTCCACCTACTTCCCTGCTGGTTCTGCTCACTCCTGCCCCATTGCTCCTACTTCCTGGCTGGTTCTGCCCACTCCTGCCCCATTCTGCCTACTTCCCAGCTGGTTCTGCCCACTCCTGCCCTGTTCCGCATACTTCCCGACTCATTCTGCCCAGTCCTGTCCTGTTCCACCTATTTCCCAGCTGGTTCTGCCCACTCCTGTCCTGTTCTTCCTACTTCCCTGCTGGCTCTGCCCACTCCTATCCAGTTCTGCCTACGTCCCAGCTGGTTCTGCCCACTCCTGTCCTGTTACCCCTACTTCCTGACTGATTCTGCCCTCTCCTGTCTTGTCCTGCCTACTTACCGATTTATTCTGCCCACTCCTGCCTTGTTCCACCTATTTCCCAGCTGGTTCTGCCCACTCCTCTTTTGTTCCGCCTACTTCTCAGCTGGTTCTGCCCACTCCTGTCCTGTTCCTCCTACTTCCCAGCTGGTTATGCCCACTCCTGTCCTGTTCCACCTACTTCACAGCTGGTTCTGCCCACTCCTTCCCCTTCTACTTCCTGACTGATTCTGCCCACTCCTGTCCTGTTCTGCCTACTTCCCAATTGATTCTGCCCACTCCTGCCTTCTTCCACCTACTTCCAGGCTGGTTCTGCACACTCCTGTCCTGTTCTGCCTACTGCTCAGCTGGTTCTGCCCACTCCTGTCCTGTTCCACCTACTTCCCGGCTGGTTCTTCTCACTCCTTCCCTGTTCCACCTACTTCCTGGCTGGTTCTGCCCACTCCTTCCCTGTTCGTCCTGGTTCTGCCCACTCCTGCCCCATTGCTCCTACTTCCTGGCTGGTTCTGCCTACTCCTGTCCTGTTCCACCAACTTCCCACCTGGTTCTGCCCACTCGTGTCCTGTTCTTCCTACTTCCCGGCTGGTTCTGCCCATTCCTGCCCAGTTGCTGCTACTTCCCACCTGGTTCTGCCCACTCTTGCCCTATCCCTCCTACTTCCCAGCTGGTTCCAGCTGATTCTGCTCACTCGTGCCCTGTTCCACCTACTTCCAGACTGGTTCTGCCCATTCCTGTCCTGTCCCGCCTACTTCCTGACTGGTTCTGGCCACACCTGTCCTGTTCCGCCTACTTCCTGACTGGTTCTGCCAATCCTGTCCTGTTCTGCCTACTTCCAACCTCATTCTGCCCGCTCCTGCCCCAGGAAACAACAAAACTTGAGAAAAAATCCACTGCACTCTGTAAACTCCATAAAATCACCTCTTTATTTAGACAACAGATGAGACGCTATCGTACATCAGTCTAACGTGTTTCGCTCTGCCTAACTACTCTTTTGCCTGCTCCCATTGTATAGTGAACACCCAATCTGGTGCGGACCTGTGGCTCTGGCTGACTACCTGAACTGTGTATGACCCGGTCTGTCTGTCCATCCATTCTGGTGTTGACCTGTGGCTCTGTCTGTCCATTCTCAATGTCCGTTCCGATTTGGCTTAGACATCCTTTCTGGTGCAAACCTGTGGCTCTGGCTGACTACCCGCTCCGTGTATGACCCGGCTTGTCTGACTACCTACTCTGGTGTCGATTTGGGGCTCTGTCCACTGTGCTTCCAGCATACCAACGCTTCAGTGGATATCCTTTCTGGTGCAAACCTGTGGCTCTGGCTGACTACCCACTCCGTGTATGACCTGGCTTGTCTGACTACCTACTCTGGTGTCGATTTGGGGCTCTGTCCACTGTGCTTCCAGCATACCAACGCTTCAGTGGATATCCTTTCTGGTGCAAACCTGTGGCTCTGGCTGACTACCCGCTCCGTGTATGACCCGGCTTGTCTGACTATCCTTTCTGGTGCTGACTATGGGTCTCTGTCTGTTTCCTCCGTGTGTTGGTCCCCGCTTCACAGACACCCATCCTAGAGCAGACCTGGGGTCTATCAGACTCTTAGACTGACTGTAGTCTGAGTCAGTGCTAGTCCTTTGGGCATTCCGAATTACCTTGAGGCTCCAGTGGGCTGAGGCCTAGTCTCGGACAGTGTGGTGGATCTATTGGAGGACTGCTATTTCTGATACAGCGCTTGCCTCTTTGATCACCCTCTGTGTGTTATCTGTTTACGGTCATTACTGTTATCATTCTAAATAAAGATTGTTTTACTTTACCGTACTGAGTCCTGGTTTATTCCTGGGAACCGTGACACCACTGCTTCTGCCCACTTCTGCCCTGTTCCGTCTACTTTGCGACTGGTTCTTTCCACTCCTGTCCCGTTCCGCCTACTTCTCGACTGGTTCTGCCCACTCCTTCCCCGTTCCTCCTATTTCCCGACTGGTTCTACCTAGTGTTGAGCGAGCACCCCGATGCTCGGGTGCTCGGGTGCTCTGACCGAGCACCCCCTGAGGCTCGAGTGCTCGGCCGAGCACCCGAGCCCCATTGAAATGCATGGGGCGACACGAGCATTACACCAGGCACCCCCTGCTCTGATGAGGGGAGGGTGCCTGGTCAATGCCCCCCTTCATCTCCGCTATGCCCCCTTCATCTCCGAATGCCCCCTTCATCTCCGCAATGTCCCCCTTCATCTCCGCTATGCCCCCTTCATCTCCGCTATGCCCCTCTTCCACAATGTCCCCCTTCATCTCCGCTATGCCCCTCTTCCACAATGTCCCCCTTCATCTCCTCTATGCCATAGAGGAGATGAAGGGGGACATTGTGGAAGAGGGGCATAGCGGAGATGAAGGGGGACATTGTGGAAGAGGGGCATAGAGGAGATGAAGGGGGACATTGTGGAAGAGGGGCATAGCGGAGATGAAGGGGGACATTGTGGAAGAGGGGCATAGACTCTATGCCCCTCTTCCACAATGTCCCCCTTCATCTCCGCTATGCCCCTCTTCCACAATGTCCCCCTTCATCTCCGCAATGCCCCCTTCATCTCCGCAATGCCCCCGTACCTCCAGTCCCTGGTGGTCCAGCGGAGCGTCTTCTGATCTGTGCCTCTTCCGACACAGATCCCCGCCACCCGAACATGGCGGGCGAGCACATGGCGGTACTCGACGAGTACCGCCATGTGCCGAGCAGAGCGATGCTCGAGCCGATCCGAGCATAGGCCGAGCACGCTCGCTCAACACTAGTTCTACCCACTCCTGCCCCGTTCCTCCTACTTCGCTACCGGTTCTGCCCACTCCTTCCCTGTTCCACCTACTTCCTGATTGGTTTTGTCCACTCCTGCCTTGTTCCATCTACTTCCCTTCCCACTTCAGGATATTCCTTGCCTCTTTACTCTTCCAATATTGCCCACCCGGGTTATGTCCTGCTGACCTTATGATGTTATTTGTGTCATGTGGAAAGTCCTATCCCCATCCATCCATGATTCTACAGGAGGCTTGGGCATTAAGGCTTGGATGCTGTATGTCATAAAATGTAACTTTATTAACAATATGTTGTTGTATCTAGTCCCTGAAGTAGCGGGCAGACTAGCCAGTGAAACGCGTTGGTGGATCCATTGTTTATTAAGATACTCTGTGTTGATAAAGTTACATTTTGTGACATACAGCATCTAGAGTGGTTTTCAATATAAGCCATGAACATCTATCGCTGTGGGCTCTATTGACTTCATATATCCGGTGAATGCAAATCATTTGGGGCCAGTCTTAGGCATCTACCCCTTACAGTGTTAACCATAGACTATTTCTTTTCTGATCTCTATAGCGAAGAACCCGATTGTAGCCGACCGTGGCCCGACTTGCACAGTAAACCAGAGAACGAGACTGAACACACAAAGAAAACCGGCAAAAGGGACAAAAAAAAACTAAACAAGCATCTGATTCATTTGGGGCTATCAAACAAAGAAGCAATGTATTACCCGGACGGCAAGTCTGTTCAAATTGTACTGATTACTCTTAGATGTTGCGGTCTTCTTTTTTATTTATATTGAATTCTGGGGCAAACCATTTGCACTATAAAGGGGGAACTTAAAATTCCAAACATTCCCATTGAATTAAATTTTGATTTTAACCCCTTGAATGCTAGAGAGGTCTCCAAGGCATTGTACCTTAGGATGCTCACAAAGCATTTAGGCCTGATCATTCTATTCTTATACCTTTCTCCTCACTGTCACATGTGCCTTTAAAGGGATAGTAATACTTAGTTTTATCTTTATTTTATTTTGTAGGCATTAAAAAAACATGAAGAATTATATAAGTCTTATCTCTCAAACCTTTACGGTTTAAGAGATATTCACAAGCAAAGTATCTCCCCCCCCTGTTCAGCCAGATCAGAAGGGGGATGCCCAGGTAGACTGCAGAGAGGGACAATTTTCAGTTAAGATAAGGGGAAAAGCTGAAAACCTTGTCAAGGGGGGAAGGGCTTTCATTGTTTTCATACAAAGAAGATTGTCCCCTGTTGTTATCTGTCTGGTCTTACAACCAGATTCACATCTGAGAAGAGATGGCTTACACTAGGAAAAAGGGGCGGGAGGGGGAAACTTTGCTTGTGAATATCTCTTAAACCATAAAGGTTTGAGAGATAAGACTTATATCGTTCTTCATGTTTTTTTAATGCCTACAAAATAAAATAAAGATAAAACGAAGTATTACTATCCCTTTAAAGTGATAGTCACACCTGGGAACTTCCTTCTCTTGTGGAGATTGGAGCTTATTTGGTGGGTGGGGCTTACCATCCTGTGTCATAAAGTGGGTGGGAAGTGGGCAGAAAAGGGTGGGAAGGAGGAGAAGTGGGTGTAAGTGGGCAGAACAGGATGGGAACGAGGAGAAGAAGATGGGAAGTGGGAAGAACAGGGTGGGAAGGAGGAGAAGTGGGAGGAACAAGGTAAGAAGGAGGAGGAGTGGGAGGAACAGGGTGGGAAGGAGAAGAAGTGGGTGAGAAGTGGGAGGAACAGGGTGGGAAAGAGGAGAAGTGGGATGAACAGGGTGGGAAGGAGGAGAAGTGGGAGGAACAGGGTGAGAAGGAGGGGAAGTGGGAGGAACAGGGTGAGAAGGAGAAGAAGTGGGAGGAACAGAATGGGAAGGAGAAGAAGTGGGTGGAAAGTAGGCAGAACAGGGTGGGAAGGAAGGGAAGTGGAAGGAACAGGGTGGGAAGGAGGAGAAGTGGGAGGGACAGGGTGGGAAGGAGGGGAAGTGGGATGAACAGGTTGGGAAGGAGGAGAAGTGGGAGGGACAGGGTGGGAAGGAGGGGAAGTGTGCAGGAAGTGGAGGAACAGGGTGGAGAAGTGGGAGGAACAGTTTATGAAATAGGAGAAGTGGGCAGGAAGTGGGAGGTGCAGGGTGGGAAGGAGGGGGAGTGGGAGAAATAAAGGAAATCTACTTAGATACTTATTAGAACACACAGTGACAATCTGTAATCACAAATTGAGGGTGTTTCAACTATAGGTGAAAGTAAAGATAAAACATAACTTTTCTTAAATAGAAAATAAAAAAGAATCAACAAAATAGAATAAAAGGTGCCAAAGAAAAGTATACCTTATGCACAGAAAATATTACTATTCTACTTGAAGACCACTTGCAAGCCATTTAAATTCAGATATTTAACAATTCTTTCCTTTAATGTAGTTTCCATTAATTTTCCCACTACTGACATAAGACTTACTGGTCTGTAGTTAACAGACTCCTCCCTGCTATCTTTTTTGTGAAGAGATAGTACAGTTGTTACCTTCCAAGCTTCTGTAACTACTTCTGTTGATAGTAATTGATTGAATGATTCTATTAAAGGAGCAGTAAACTTTTTATACATATTTTATAGAGCATTTCCTGCTGAATAAAACAAGGTCACTCCAATCGCTGTCGGATGTTTTATTCAAAATTTATAGCAGTTTAAATAATCAGGAAGTGAATTTACTGTGTTTACTTCCTGATAGTTCTGACAGGAAGTGAATTTACTGTGTTTACTTCCTGATAGTTCTAACTGACAGGAAGTGACAGGCAGTTTCTATCACATTCTATGGAGAACTGTATGTCTCTGACTTTTCTGACTTTCCTCTCCATTAGAATCTAACAGGAAATCGAATTAGAATTTGACCACTAGAGGGCACTGCTAATGTAAAAAAAAAAAACGGGTTTAAACTGTAATAACTCTGGAAATATAAATCGCTCGGCAGTGGGAGTACCCTTATTTTACTCAATAAGAAAATCCCTACAATATATATTTTTTATAAAAAAAAGTTTACCACCTTTAAGTTCTTTTAATAATTTTGGGTGCATCCCATCTGGTCCCATTGATGTATCTGTTTTTACTTTATAAAGTTGAAGTAGAACTTCTTCCTCTGTAAACATGCATGTTTCCCATGTCTTGCTATTTATTTTCTCTGACAGAGGTCCCTTCCCTTCATCTTCCTCTGTATAAACTGAACAGATATATTCATCGAGACAGTCAGCTAGCCCTTTATTCTCATTTACATAGTTTACATTTTTTGTTTTCAGTCTAACTATTCCTTGTTTCATTTCCCTTCTTTCACTTATATATATCTAAAAAATGTTTTATCCCCTTTTTTATTGACTGGGCAGTTTTCCTCTGTGTGTGTGCTTTGGCACATCTAATAATGCATTTGGCCTCCTTCGGCCTCGTCTTGTACTGATATCTATCTTCTTCCTTCTGCGTCTGCTTAAAATTCCTAAATGCTTCTTTTTTCTCCTTTACTATACTTGTCAATTCTGCTGAGTACCACAGTGGTTTTCTTTTTCTTTTACCTTTGCTGACATGTCTAATGCAATGCTCTGTTGCGTTTAGTAAAACTCCTTTCAGATAATTCCATTTCTCCTGGACTCCATCTAAAGATCTCCAAGCTGTTAAAGGGATAGTAATACTTAAGTATTACTAATCCCTATAGTAAAGTCCCTTTTAAAAATACATGTATTGCCCCAATACATAAAGGTTTGAGAGATGATCGCTCCTAAAGTTGCCCTCTCCCTCCCCCTTCCCCATAGTCACCGTTCTAGCTGACTGCAGGGAATCAAGTCGTATGACTTTCAGGCGGCTCTCCAGCACAGCCACTATCGCGTTAATAAAAAAGAAAACTGAAATGGTCTTCTACGTGTGCTAGGTTTGCAAGCACACGTAGAAGACCGTTTTAGTGAAATATTTTTTTTAATTAATGTGATCGCGGTTCTGCTGCAGAGCCGCCTGATGATCTATGAGCGGATTTCCCTTCAGTCAGCTACAACGCTGACTTCGGGGAAGGGGGAGGGAGAGGGCAACTTCAGGAGCGATTATCTCTCAAACCATAAAGGTTTGAGACACGAAACTGGGGGCAATACATGTATTTTTAAAATGACTTTACTATAGGGATTAATAATACTTAAGTATTACTATCCCTTTAAAGACTGACATAAATATGTTTCCGTTTTAGAAAAATCAGCATTTCTAAAATCTAGAACCTTTGTCTTAGTGTGGTGCAACTCATCCTCTGTCTTTATATTAAACCACACAGATTGATGATCACTGGAGCCCAAACACTCTCCTACAGTTACATCTGATACCAAGTCTCCATTAGTGAATAATAAATCTAGTGTGGATTCCTTCCTAGTTGACTCTTCTACTAACCAGAGGAACGTCTGATAAAGACTAACTTGTTTGGTAGCAGGATAGCTATACAATTCTCATGTCACTGGGGTATGAGGCGAAGGTTGAACTTGATGAACTTGTGTCTTTATTCAACTTAATTTACTATGTTACTATGTAACTAATCCATGTAAGGAATTTAGGATATCTCTACTCCTGACTATGACCACATCTAAGAACCCTCTAATTACATACCGTTAATATGAATAATATTAACAATAATACTTACACTGTGTATACAAATTGTTCATTATCCTCTATATATTACACAGCATTCATGAAAGTCCTCCTTGTACTTATATTTCCTTCATAGGGGTTACATTTGCCAAACCAGCATCAGAAAGTGTATTTTATTCTATTTTGTTGATCTATTTTATTTTCTTGTTGATAAAAGTTAAATTTTATCTTTACTTTAACTGATACTATAAACACACTCAAACAATTTGTGATTACAGATTATCACTTTGTGCCCTAATAAGTATCTATGTAGATTTCCTTTTTATTTATAGAGGTATATAAATGAATGACTTAGATACAGGTGCACAGCAGCACTCTGAATATACACAGTAACAGGCTGCTTAAAGTAATGTGACTTAGTCTGCATTCCAGCTCTATTTTTACTTTATATACATTATACAGGAAGTGGGAGGGACAGGGTGGGAAAGAGGAAAAGTGGGTGGTAAGTGGGGGAGGAGAAGTGGGAGGAACAGGGTGGGAAGAAGGAGAAGTGGGCAGGAAGTGGAGGGAACAGGATGGGAAAAAGAAGTGGGGGGGGTAAGTGGGGAGAACAGGGTGGGGAAGGAGGAGGAGAAGTGGGTGGAAAATGTGAGAAACAGGGTGGGAAGGAGGAGAAGTGGGTGGCAAATGTGAGGAACAGGGTGGGAAGGAGGAGAAGTGGGTGGGAAGTGGGAGGAACAGAGTGGGAGGGAGGAGAAGTGGGTGGGAAGTGGGAGGAACAGAGTGGGAAGGAGGAGAAGTAGGTGGGAAGTGGGAGGAACAGAGTGGGAAGGAGGAGAAGTAGGTGGGAAGTGGGAGGAACAGGGTGGGAAGGAGGAGAAGTAGGTGGGAAGTGGGAGGAACAGAGTGGGAAGGAGGAGAAGTGGGTGGGAAGTGGGAGTCACAGAACGGGAAGGAGGAGAAGTGGGAGGAACAGGATGGGAAGGAGGAGAAGTGCGTGGGAAGTGGGAGGAACAGAGTGGGAAGGAGGAGAAGTGGGTGGGAAGTGGGAGGAACAGAGTGGGAAGGAGGAGAAGTAGGTGGGAAGTGGGAGGAACAGGGTGGAAAGGATGACTAGTAGTCATGGTTCCCCAAAGATGTTCAGGAGTCAGTACGGTATAATTACATGCAATTTATTATAATATAAGAAAGGTAGTACACAAGTAATACAACAGGAACAAGCAGAGGGTTACAAGCCAGCGAGCACTGCTATCAGGAATAGTAGGCTGCCACCCTTGACTGCACTGCTGGAGACTAGGCCTCAGTCACTGGTAGTCTCTGCAGGAACAGGAACACAGGATCTTGATCCGACATAGCAAGAATACTGACTCATGCCTGCCGTCAGTATGGAGTGATTTCTGACTCACGCCTACAGTCAGTATCGGGAAATGGATACCTGACTCGCCTGCAGTCAGTATCAGAGCTAGTCTGCCAGAGCCCCAGGTCTGCACTACATTGGGTGTCTGCTAGGTACAAGGAACAAACGTAAGAATAGTCAGACAGAGCCACAGGTCAGCACCAGAGAGGGTAGTCAGACAAGCCAGGTCATACACAGTTCAGGTAGTCAGCCAGAGCCACAGGTCTACACCAGGTTGGGTGTCCACTATAGGGATAGACAATAGAATAGTCAGACAGAGCCACAGGTCAGCACCAGGTTGGATGGAAGACAAGCCAGGTCATACACAGAGCCCAAGGAAATAGAACTGCTTTGAACAATAATGCAAGGGCAACTGAGTCAGGACTCAGACTGCCCTTTAAACCTCTCCACAGGAAGTAGGTAGGAGGAGCAGGCTCAGGGGAAGGAAGTAGGTAGGAGGAGACTACAGGAAGCATGGCATAAAACAGAGGCCTGCTTCACTCTGAAGTCTCGCGCCTGCAGGTGACATGTGGAAAAATGCCGAGTGTCTCTGAAGTAGCAGCACTGGAAACAAGGTAAGCTATGACAGTAGTAGGAGGGAAGCGGGAGAAACAGGATGTGAAGTAGGAGGAACATGGTGTGAAGGAGGAGAAGTGGGAGAGGAGTGGGATAAACAGGGTGGAAAGTGGGAGGAACAAGGTAGGAAGGAGGAGAAGTGGGAGGAATAGGGTGTGAAGGAGGAATAGTGGGAGGAAAGTGGGAGAAACAGGGTGGGAAGGAGAAGAACTGGGAGGAACAGGGTGGGAAGGAGGAGAAGTGGGAGGAACAGGATGGGAAGGAGGGGAAGTGGACAGGAAGTGGGAGGAACAGGGTGGGAAGGAGGAGAAGAGGGAGAAACAGGGTGGAAAGGAGGAGAAGAGGGAGGAACAGGGTGCGAAGGAGGAACAGTGGGAGGGAAGTGGGAGAAACAGGGTGGAAAGGAGGATTAGAGGGAGAAACAGGGTGGAAAGGAGGATTAGAGGGAGGAACAGGGTGGGAAGGAAGAGAAGTGGGTGGGAAGTGGCAGGACAGGGTGGGAAGGAGGAGAAGTGGGTGGGAAGTGGCAGGACAGGGTGGGAAGGAAGAGAAGTGGGTGGGAAGTGGCAGGACAGGGTGGGAAGGAGGAGAAGTGGGCTGGTAATGGGAGGAACAGGATGGGAAGGAGTAGGAGTCTCCATGTAACATGGTTGATAAGACTGTAAAAAGACTTGCATCCATCAAGTTTAGCCCATGCCAAATCACTTCTTTTGATCCAGAGGAAGGAAAAAAAATCCCATTGAAACTATTTCCAGTTTAGCTCCAAGTGGGTAAAGAAATTCCTTCCTGACTCCAAATGGCAGTCAGATATTTCCCTGGATCAACAACCTATCTGCTTTGAAGCCATCCGTCGTAATTCTCAATAATGGTCTGTTCTAGATAGGTGTCCATTACTTTTTTGAAAGCAGTTACGGTATCTTCAAGCACTACATTCCGAGGCAAATAATTCCATAACTTTACTGCATTTACTGTAAAAACCCCTGCCATTGTTTTAGTTGAAAGCACCTTTCCTCTAATCTTAATGGATGACCTCTCATTCTTAGCTCAATTCTTTGCATAAATAATTCACTGGATAGTTCTTTGTATTGACCTTGAATATATGTGTAAATAGTAATCATATCACCCCTTAGACGTCTCTTCTCTAATGTAAACAAACCCAGTTTGGCTACAGAAACACAAAAACGGATAGTAAAGAGCAGTGGGCTGTACATATCAACAGGACACTTTGCTGGACCATCACCAACACCCGTAAGGTCCCTACACACAAGATAAGTAGCTGGAAAGTGGCTTATACCAGATCCAGCAGTAAAGCTTCTGGGATAGATAACTGCACCCAATTATGGTATATTCACCCAATAATCGATGGCTACTCTCCTCCAACTTGCTTTCCTCAGCGGTATCAATATGACAAATATGGAAAAGAAAAAACAAAGGAGGCGCATAGTGGTATAATTCTATAAATAACAATATGATAAAGTGATCAAAGTTGTAGTCACAAGGTGATGTGGTCAGAAAGGTGTTATCAGCCAGTCTGACATTCAAGCCTACAGAGAATATAACCGTCTCTGTCCAGGTTTGCCTGCTATTGCTTGGTTCTTCAATAAGCCTCCTATTGCTTTATTCTCTGGATTCCAACCCACACAAACGGATGAAAGATGACAGTGACACAAAAGCGTTCTTCTTAAAATGTTAGTCGGGCTTTTTGCACTTTGATAAAGTGGCGTACAGCTGCGAAATGCATGAGAGCCTATTATATAGTTTTAAACATTTGATACTCTTTATATTAAATATTTTATGAAGAACACTGTTGTGCCACTGTCATCTATCATCTGTGTGGATTGGAATCCAGAGAGCCAAGCAATAGGAGGCTTATTGGAGAGCCAAGCAACAGGTGACATACTGTCACCGCTTGCCTGTTCAGTCCAGCCACGTATCCCCGGCTGCGTCTCTCTGTGGCGGTGGTGCTTCCGGGTTTCCTCGGTCAGGCCGCACATGCGCAGTACATTGCTGCCTTCTGCTGGGTGGCTGCGCATGCGCCCGGTCCGGTGCTCGATTTGACAGGCTTCTCCTATCCCATCCCGCATGGCTCCCAGGCGAGCCCCCCCGCCCCATCCATTGGCTGCCTTAAGTATTTAAACGGGCTATCCCAGGCATAGGGTGCCCATTCCACGAGCTCCAATAGCGCTTTGTCCATATCCTGCTCTGTTTGTTACTGACCCTTGGCATTGATCCTGACCTCCGGCTTGTCTTCAGTCCCTGGCTTGACCTTTGGCTCTGATCCTGACCTCCGGCTTGTCTCCAGTCCCTGGCTTGACCTTTGGCTCTGATTCTGACCTCAGGCTTGTCTCCAGTCCCTGGCTTGACCTCTGGCTCTGTGTCTGTCTACATTAGTGCCTTCCATCTGGATTCCAGCTTGTCTTGTCGGCCTGGTTCTTAACGGTACCCAGGGCACTCCCATCCTGGTTTCACCCCGGCTCAACTGGGGTGGAACAATCTGGTTTCGTGACCAGCACCTTTACTCAGCTTCAGCTGCAGCAAGGGAGTACCTGGCACGCTATCTACGATCTCAAGCATCGCTCTCCAGCTACTGAACCAGTTCTGGCACCACACGGGTCCCTACACCCCGGCGTGGTTACACGTACCTGTACTTAGACAGGGTTATATTCTCCGTAAATTGAATGTCAGACTTGTTGATAACACCTATCTGACAACATCACCTTGTGAGTACAACTTTGATCTTTACATCATATTGTTATTTATCCAATTACACTCTCAGGCGCCTCCTTTGTCTTTTCTTTTGCGTATTTTCCAGTTTGGCTAGTCTCTCTTTATAACTCAGATCCTCCAATTCCTCTGTTAGTTTCGTTGCACGTCTCTCCACTTTCTCCAATTCAATACTGTCTTTTTTAAGAACTGGTGCCCAAAATGTACTCCATATTAAAGATGAGGCCTTACAAAACTTCATTTGCGCTGTGGCCTGGTATAAGAGAGTGCGTATACCTGCGTGGTGTCATGACATCATCACTAGAACAACTGGTCTCGGTGCGGGGAATGGCAGTGTGAGAACACCTTCTGCAGGTAAGTTTCAGTTGTATTTCCTCCTCGTGGGAATTTCCTCTTAAAACGGAACTATCATCTTCATAATATTGCCCCCAATACATTAATAATATAGCGATAGGCAGAGGAATAGTTGTATTATGGTGAATAAATCCACGTTATTGAAGTGATCCAGCTTCTGCAGGCGTCCAGCGGACAACAGTGCAGACATCTTAGAGGAAAGGTACCTCTGAGCCTGCGCTGTCTGTCCCGTGCACTGCCCGGATTAGTGGTGACGTCTGTTGGTTACCTAAACCCTTTGAGTGCCAGAGGGGTATGGAATACATTTCTTCGCAATGCGTTCCGCACCCCTCTGGCACTCAAACGGTTAAGGTAACGGAAGTTGCTGCCTGCGCAGGCGCACTGAACTTCTCTTGTAAGCTCTGTGCCCTGGATTCCTGCAGAAGAAGGTGGATCACTTCAATAACGTGGATTTATTCACCATAATACAACTATTCCTTTGCCTATCACTATATTAGTAATGTAACGGAGGCAATATTATGAAGATGAAAATTCCACTTTAAAGGGGAACTACCACCCGACAGAATCTTTACCTTCACTAAGTCCCCTTCTGGAGATTAGCTGCTTAGTAGCGCTAGTCACCAGAATAATTGCCTTATTTAATAGATTTCTGCTCTATTCCATGAGTGACAGGCAGCACGGAGCGCGGACATCTTCCCATTGTGACGTCCGCACGTCTGCGCTGTCAGTCCCAGGCGGAGCCAAATGGCTTCCAGCAACGGCTCCTAGACCCGGCTGGGACTGACAGCGCAGGTGCGCGGACGTCACAATGGCAAGATGTCCGCGCTCCGTGCTACTGTCAGTCATAGAAGAGAACAGAAATCTATGAAATAAGGTAATTATTCTGGCGACTAGCGCTACTAAGCAGCTAGTCGCCAGATGGGGACTTTGTTAAGCTAAAAATTTTGTCGGGTGGTAGTTCCACTTTAAGAGGAAATTGCCACGAGGAGGAAATACCACTGAAACTTACCTGCAGAAGGTGTTCCCGTAAATGGTTAAATCTGGTCTCCTTGTCAAAGGAAATTCCCACAAGGAGGAAAACAAATCTTCTATACATCCCTGGTCTTTAGCTTCCAATGGGTTAATCAGTCAATGAGCATTGATTTTGGGATCAAGAGTGATGTTCCTTTAGCATACAAGGGGTTAACATTTTACATATTACATTTTCCCAGTACCGTATTTTCCTGGGAGAGACGCTCGTTGTCATTCTGGGCACGTTCCGCTACCTCCTGCCAAAAAGGATGTTTCATCTTTCATTTAAGAATTATCCAGTGGTTCCCTGTCCGCTCCCCGATCATCATTGGCCGCAAACTTAAAATCAATAAAAACCAATGCAAGGTCTCTAAAATAAGTCGATTGAGTCATGCTTTTATTTCTCGTGTTCACTCTCCGCCTCTTCTGGGAGAAAAAAAAATCTTAACCCATTGAGCACCAGAGTGCTCTGTACTCGTCTGGCGCAGAGAGGTTTAAAAGATCAGAAAATTGATTATCTGTGAAATGAAATGAGTATTTCAAGAGAATTTCTGAGACAAAAAAACATGTTCCGATAGGTTTCATTATCCGTGTTCATGGGACTGATGTATGAAAGAGAACAGGGGGAGATTCACTAAGGTGTGATAAAGAGGTGATAAAACGGAGATGACTTCTTTATCACTTCTCCAGTTCCTATGTTATCATACCTCCCAAGTGTCCCTCTTTAGGAGGGACAGCCCCTCTTTTAGACCCAAATCCCACTGTCCCTCTTTCCCACCCTGATGTCCCTCTTTTTAGGAGATCAGACTGTGTGGTGTGTATATATCACCCTGCTGTCCCTGTGTTTAGGAGATCAGACTGTGTGGTGTGTATAGAAGTGTATCACCCTGGTGTCCCTGTGTATAGGAGATCAGACTGTGTGGTGTGTATATAAGTGTATCACCCTGGTGTCCCTGTGTTTAGGAGATCAGACTGTGTGGTGTGTATATAAGTGTATCACCCTGGTGTCCCTGTGTTTAGGAGATCAGACTGTGTGGTGTGTATAGAGTGTATCACCCTGGTGTCCCTGTGTTTAGGAGATCAGACTGTGTGGTGTGTATATAACTGTATCACCCTGGCGTCCCTGTGTTTAGGAGATCAGACTGTGTGGTGTGTGTGTATATAAGTGTATCACCCTGATGTCCCTGTGTTTAGGAGATCAGACTGTGTGGTGTGTATATAAGTGTATCACCCCGATGTCCCTGTGTTTAGGAGATCAGACTGTGTGGTGTATATATAAGTGTATCACCCTGGTGTCCCTGTGTTTAGGAGATCAGACTGTGTGGTGTGTATATAAGTGTATTACCCTGGTGTCCCTGTGTCTAGGAGATCAGACTGTGTGGTGTGTATAGAAGTGTATCACCCTGGTGTCCCTGTGTTTAGGAGATCAGACTGTGTGGTGTGTATATATAAGTGTATTACCCTGGTGTCCCTGTGTTTAGGAGATCAGACTGTGTGGTGTGTATATTAGTGTATCACCCTGGTGTCCCTGTGTGTAGGAGATCAGACTGTGTGGTGTGTATATAAGTGTATCACCCTTGTGTCCCTGTGTTTAGGAGATCAGACTGTGTGGTGTGTATATAAGTGTATCACCCTCGTGTCCCTGTGTGTAGGAGATCAGACTGTGTGGTGTGTATATAAGTGTATCACCCTGGTGTCCCTGTGTTTAGGAGATCAGACTGTGTGGTGTGTATATAAATGTATAGCTTTGCTCCACATCAATAAAACTCACATTATTGTTTCTTTAACCCCTTAAGGACCAGCAGTCCAGGGAAGTTACCTTCCCTTGAGGACCGCTTTGATCCTTGCCGACACGCCGGTACACGTGACCTGTTACGCGTACCGGCGCGCCGTTTTGAGGCCTAAGAGAGATTGCTCTGGTCTTGGAGCGGTCAATATTAGGCTCTGTTTTTACTTACAGCTCTCCCGGTAGAGCGCTGTAAGTAAAAAGTATGTGACGTGCTATGACCGTCACTGGTCCTTAAGGGTTTAAGGACAGTGACGGTCATAGTACGTCACGTAGTCCTTAAAGAGATAGTAATACTTCGTTTTAACTTTATTTTATTTTGTAGGCATTAAAAAAACATGAAGAATGATATGTCTTATCTCTCAGACCTTTATGGTTTATGAGATATTCACAAGCAAAGTTCCCCTCCCCGCCCCTTTTACCTAGTGTAAGCCATCTCTTCCCAGATGTGAGTCTGGTTGTATGACAGGACAGATAACAGAAGGGGACAATTTTCTTTGTATGAGAACAATGAAATCCCTTCCCCCCTTGACAAATTTTTCAGCTTTTTCCCTTATCTTAATTGAAGATTGTCCCTCTCTGCAGTCTACCTGGGCACCTCCCTTCTGATCTGGTTGAACAGGGGAGGGGAACTTTGTTTGTGAATATCTCTTAAACCATAAAGGTTTGGACTTATATCATTCTTCATGTTTTTTTAATGCCTACAAAATAAAATAAAGTTAAAATGAAGTATTACTATCCCTTTAAGAGGTTAAACTTCAGTATATGTGTTTATAAATTAGTCTGTGTAAATAAAATACTTTGGTCTTGTTAGAAGTCATTTATTAGGTAACACAAGGAGGTGTCAATAGGTCATGAAACAGCCTAAAAATTCTCATTAATGCCCCGCCCACCAGCCACACCCCCAAAAACACAACTGTCCCTCTTTGGCCATTTGAAATGTTGGGAGGTGTGTGTTATTCCATGGAGCCTATTCACAAAGATCTCCAAAGTTGGAGAAACATAGGACTTGGAGAAGTGATAAAGCGGAGATGACTTCTCCAGTTTATCACCTCTTTATCACCACTTGGTGAATCCCCCCCCCCCCCGGTGTAATTCTGGAGTAAACCAAAGTGATATCACTTCTCCAATTCATATGGTTTTCTATGGAGTCAATGCACTAAAATCTGTCAAGTTGGAGGAATCTCAGTGCATAGGCTCCATAGTATTAGAAAGGAATTGGAGAAGTGATATCCCTGGAGAAGTCATCTCCTCTTTATCACCTCTTTATCGCTCCTTAGTACATCTTCCCCAGGAATCCTCCCTGTGGGTTGCCCAGTATACAGTGCTAGTGATGCTGGTTATCACCCTGTATAGATAAGCTGCTAGATAGAGATGATAACTGAAAGGCAGTGGCGTAACTATAGGGGTCGCAGGGGTCTGTGCACTCCAGGGGCCCAGCTACCCCCTGCAACTCCTCCGTCTGGTGGCCGCAATCTGCTTCCGGCTCTAGTAATGCAGAGCTCTGGGAGATGACATCATCTAATAATGCAGAGTTCTGGGAGATGACATCATCTAGTAATGCAGAGCTCTGGGAGATGACATCATCTAGTAATGCAGAGCTCTGGGAGATGACATCATCTCCCAGCGCTCTGCATTACTAAGAGGACCGCATGGGAGCTCCAGGTAGGAGATGGGGGCATTGTGGAGGGGGGCCAGTGTGGTGGTGTGGGGGCCCGTGGCACTTTTTGCACCAGGACCCGGAGGCTTCTAGTTACTCCTCTGCTGAAAAGGATAGTAATGTTTCACAATAAAATCAGCTCCAATTAATCTTCATAGTATTTGGTTCATGGAGAGTGTTATTTCTATACTGTCAGAGTTGTAGTACAAGAGTAACTGAATGATAAAGTATCCCCCTCCCGCCCCTTTTACCTAGTGTAAGACACCTCCCCTCAGATGTGGAATCTGGTCTCTTGATCGGACAGGTCACAGTAATGGACAATCTTCTTTTTGTGATCATAAGGAAAACCCTGTTCCCTTTGACAGGTTTTTCAGGTTTTTCCTTATGATCAATGAAGATTGTCCCTCTCTGCAATCCATCCGGACAGTCTTGCTGCTCTGAGGTGAGCAGTGTTACATCAGTAAAAGGGTCGGAAGAGGGATACTTTATCATTCAATTACTCTTGAACTACAACTCTGACAGTACTGAAATAACACTCTCCATGGCTCAAATACTATGAAGATTAATTGGAGCTGCTTTTATTGTGAAACATTACTATCCATTGAAGTTACAGTGAGCTCAATTCACCTCAATGATGTCCCGCAGGTAACAAGTTCAGAGGAGCTGGAGTCCTGCTTTTCACCATCTGACAAGCTTAACTAAACACACCTGGGGGAGATTTTCGCTTAACGTGTCAACCCCTTCTTAACCCTATCAGTGCCAGAGGGATGTCCAAATGATGCTCTGGTTTGATCATCAGCTGTGACAGATTATATGGTGGGCAATGGTGCCTTTAACATGAGCAACTATCGCCCGGCGTGACTGCACCAAAGTCCAGCATTCTGTACCTTAACTGTATCCCACAGTAAAGAAGCAGTAAGGGAGATCTGCACTGAGGCCTCTGGGGCCCCCTGTAGGCCTTTGATAGAATAAGATAAAATACTATTTTGTGCTCACATGGCCCTGCTGTAAGGCACATCTCTCCCATGTCTGGATCAGCAGGAGAAGGGCAGTGAAATGACACAGGTAACATACCTGTAGCAGGAGGCTGCAAGAGCTCTGTCACCTGTATGAATGAGGCCTAATGGATTTCAGGGAAGCCTGGGAGAGACCGACGTCTCTTCTAAAGATCAGGTTGCATCAACCTTTTAAAGGAATAGTAATACTTAAAATGTAAAAAAAATATGTTGTAGGGTTTATCCCCCTGAGTAAAACAAGAGTACTCCCACTGCTGAAAGGTGTTTCATTCAAAAGTTATTAATTTTCAAAGTTGAATTTTTTAGGTGCAATATCACAGTGGCCTGAAATTGTACAGTGGCGCTGTTGCTACACCATCCTATGGACAGCTCTGGTCCCGGGACCATAAATCTCCATAGGATAGTGTAGCAACAGCACCACTGTACAATTTCAGGACACTGTGATATTGCACCTAAAAAATTCAACTTTGAAAATTAATAACTTTTGAATGAAACACCTTTCAGCAGTGGGAGTACTCTTGTTTTACTCAGGGGGATAAACCCTACAACATATATTTTTTTTTACATTTGAAGTATTACTATCCCTTTAATAGGAAAGAAAAACTGTCTGGATGTGGCAGGGCTGTTGATCCCTGAAGTGAAGCTTAACCCTTTCAGTGCCAAAGGGGTACACAACTCATTGCTTTGCAATGCGTTGCGTACCCCTCTGGTGCTGGAAAGGTTAAAATAAATGATGCAGTTCTGAGGCAAACCACCATAGGGAATAACTAAAATGTCTTGTTGCTTCAAATGTAGTCTGACCGGACCTCACCTTTAACTGGGGACGCATAGGAAAAACGCTTATTGCAGGACTGCTTTGATTTCAGTGAAGTACTGAAAAATGGATATTTCCTATGTGTCCCCAGTTAAAGGTGAGATCTGGTCAGCCTATTCAAATGTGGCATTTAAAACCCTTTGAGTGCTAGAGGAGTGCAGAGCAATTAAGGTGACCACATATCCCTTTAAATCAGGGACACTTATAAAATACACACATTGCAGGGTTGCTTTGATTCCTGTGCTGTCCTGTGCTGCGTTGTGTATCACTCAGACACTCAAATGGTTAACCCCCCCACCCCGATTATTAGTGGACTCACCTACACATCGTAAAGAAGTAAGCTGGATAACTCTATTATATTCAATGGTTATAACCCTCTGTGTGCGTTGCAATGCATTGGATACAGCACTCAAGGGGTTAAACCCATTTAAGTAGGAATTTGTTGAATTTTTAGTTTTTCTTTATTGTGCCACAGAAACACCGCTCCTTAAAAGCCAGGAAATGCAGGTTACTTCTCCATGCCCCCGCGTGCTTTTCTGATGACATCCGACATTATATAACAAATGACATCGTCAATGACATCAATAAACAGATGACATAATCGAGTATATCACATACAAAAAATCCCATTTATTTAAATGGGGCTCTTAACCTTTTTAATACTAGAAATCTTAGAGACATCTTTAGCATTCAGGGGTTAAAAGCCCCATTTAAAGTGGACCGATCACCCTAAGATACGTTTAGCTAATTTTTATGGGAAGTAAAACCTTCCTGATTTGAGCATTAATTTCAAATAGAAAAAGGTTTTTTTTTTTTTTTTTGTTGATGGCACATTTTAGCACTTTATGCTAATTAGCATACATGCTGAGCCATTATTACCACGCACTGTGCTATGAATGAACCCAGGCAGAGCCGACACACACACACTTTCTAACGCACAGTGAGATGTAGGTTTGTTCTGGAACAGGACTAATTAGCATAGTGTGCGGGGGAATTAGCATATAGTGCCACGCTGTGCCAGAATATAAAGATTAATTTCTGAAGAACTATTTATTTTCCAGCAAAATTGTAAGCGGAATTTATTCTCAATAAAACTAATTATACTTGTGGTAGGCTGACAGTTTCACTTTAAAGTGGAACTATCAACCCAAAGAAAGTCCCCCCCAATAATTATTCATATAGCGATAAGCATAGAAATAGTTGTATTATCCAGCATAAGTATTGTATTATTAAGAAATCCTTCTTGACCGAGACAAACAGGCTGGCATCAGCGCATATATTGTAGCTTAGAGACATCTGTGTGCCTGCGCTGTTCGTCCCGGTCTCCACTAGGAGGCGCTGCATTGTACCTTAAAGTAACAGGAAGGGACTGACGTTGCAGGTGCGCAGATACTTCTAAAGCAAGAAGTCTAGCCGTCAGTCTCAGATAAAGTAGGATTTCTTAAAGGGATAGTAATACTTCATTTTAACTATCCCCCATGTTGTAGCCCTTAAAAATTGGAATTAAACGAGACCAGTGGCATCTCTCAGACCTTTATGGTTTGAGAGATATCCGCATTCAAAGTTCCCTCTCCTTCTCTCTCACCTGACGTCAGCGTTATAGCTGACAGCAAGGGAATCCGGTCCCGGGACCGGCGGCAGCGGCTCTGCAGCAGTGCTGAGATTGAGTTATAGAAACAGAAATCCTTCACTGAAAGGGTCTTCTACATGTGCTTGCAAACCAAGAGCAAACCAAGCACACGTACAAGACCATTTCAGTGACGGATTTCTGTTTCTATAACGCAATCTCAGCACAGCTGCAGAGCCGCTGCCGGTCCCGGGACCGGATTCCCCTGCTGTCAGCTATAACAGTGACGTCAGTTGAGAGAGAAGGAACTTTAAATGCGGATATCTCTCAAACCATAAAGGACTGAGAGATGCCGCTGGTCTTGTTTAATTACGATTTTTAAGGGCTACAACATGGGGGATAGTAATAATGAAGTATCACTATCCCTTTAATGATGCAGTGCTTATGTTGGATAATACTATTTCTAAGCTTATCGCTTCAAAGAGTAAATTTCCTTTCTAGGATGCATTTTACGAGCACCAGAATTTTACCACTTTGCATCGTGAATGAGCCTCAGTGTTCATTGCAGGATCTCTTGATGGAGACTGATTGACAGAAGAAAATGACAGACTGACTGACTGACGGAAGAAAAATGTAAAGACTTTAGAGGCAAATTCCCTTTCATATTTAAAACATTTATGACAAAAGTTCAGTGTGCATTGTCTGGCACGCGATTCCTTACGATAGCGTGCAAACTAACTATTTCACAATTCAGAGAGGTTTTTGTTTCTTTAAAGGCACACTAACACATAAAATATAAACTGGTCGATATACCTCAAAGGGATAGTAATACTTAAGCTGTAAAAATATATATATGTTGTAGGGCTTATGTCCCCAAATAAAACAAGGGTACTCTCACTGCTGAGAGATATTTTATTAAAAAAATATAACAGCTCAAACTTGAAATTTTTTAGGTGCAATATCACAGTGGCCTGAAAATGTACAGTGGTGCTGTTGCTACACCATCCTATGGAGATTTATTGTCTACAGACCAGAGCAGTCCATAGGATGGTGTAGCAACAGCACCACTGTAAATTTTCAGGCCACTGTGATATTGCACCTAAAAAATTCAAGTTTGAGCTGTTATAAATTTTTTAAATAAAATATCTTTCAGCAGTGGGAGTACCCTTGTTTTACTCAGGGGGATAAACCCTACAACATATATTTTTTTACATTTTAAGTATTACTATCCCTTTAATATATTAGGCACTTACTGCTGGCATCTGTAAAAATGATTTATTTTCTGTTAGTATCTTGAATGTATGTTTATTTATACAGAGCCATACATGTACACAGCTCCGTACAAAAATACTAATAGTCTAATACAAAAATACAGGATGGGGTTAACAGCATTGGTCTAAAGTGTGATAATTGCATTTTTAGCGGGGGGGGGGGGGAAGTGCAGCTAAGGGAATCATAGGTGTTTAACAATTCGAGTGCCAGAGGGGTACACAATGCATTGCGTACCCTTCTGGCACTCATAGGGTTAATTCTGCAACCCACTTCACAATGCATTGAAGACCTTACTAGCATTCAAATGGTTAAT
Source organism: Rhinophrynus dorsalis (assembly GCA_037306005.1). Taxonomy (NCBI): domain Eukaryota; kingdom Metazoa; phylum Chordata; class Amphibia; order Anura; family Rhinophrynidae; genus Rhinophrynus; species Rhinophrynus dorsalis. Next base: position 503,674,798 of record CM074722.1, on the reverse strand, counting down.
CGGGTGATACTGTCAGAAAAATATTGTATTTGAAAGTGATAGCTGTATTGAAGAGATTTAAGTCTGTTGTAGTAGGGTGATGCCTTTTAACCCGTTGTGTGCCGGATAGGTAACCAACGCTCTGGCACTCAAGAGGTTAATGGACCGACTTAAAGAGACACTGACACACAAAAAGAAATTGGGTGATATGATTTTAAATACTTCCAGCTATCTTCTGTATTTATTTTTTATTTTTTTTATGTTAGAGACCTAAAATCTAATCATAAACTTGCATTTCTAATGCCTGTGGGGCTGGATTCTATTGGAGGAGATAAATGTTACCTCCCTTTTTATCAAAAATCTTCCTACTGAAGTCTATGGGGAAACCTTGAGATAAAAGCAGAGATAAAATTAGCACCTGCAATAGAATCCAGCCCCTGTATGTTTAACCCCTTAATGACGAAGGACTTACCAGGTACGTCCCAAAAAATCTGTCACTTAGTGACAGAGGACGTACCTGGTAAGTCCCGGAAGTAGTACCGGAAGTCCGGGTCCCCTTGCAGCTTCCCGCCGTTCGGGGACTCCGGAATAATATAGCAAAAATTTTTTTTTTTGTATGACGGGCGATAAGGTGACAGCCGCTTAAGGGGTTAAATAGACACAATTTAGTTACCATAAAACCTTGCGTATAATACTCACAATTTTGCCCCTCTTCACCTTATGTGAAGTGTGTGTGTGGGGGGGTGTATTATACACGAGAAAATTTTATTATCAAGAAAAAAAAAATGCCAAGTTTCCCTCCTTCCCTCACTCCCTGCTTACCCATGGGCACCTCTGCCCCTCTGGAGTCCAGATTCCGCATCCAGACAGGGTCCCAGCGGGCGGCATGATATGTACATTGGATCTATGGTATTGCGCTTCGAGGAACTTGTGGTTGCAAGACACTACCATTGGCTGGGCAGAGGAGGTCCTGATAAGGCCGTAGTGGCGGATGCATGCATGCTGTCCTGTGGGACCCTGTCAGGATGCGGAATCTGGACTCTGGAGGGGTAGAGGTGCCCATGGATAAGCGGGGAGGGAGGGAAGGAGTGAAACTTGGCATTTTTTTTATGTGTGTAACAGGGGAGAACAAGGGTGTGTATTATACACAGGTACTCGTGTTTTCCCCTAAAATCTTGGGTATAATATACACCCGCGTATTATAACTGAGATTGTACGGTAATTGTACAGAGATAATATAGTTAATATATTGAAATTAGCGCCCCCTGCTGTTCTATTCAGACAGAACGTTACCTAATCACAGCCCATTTAAAGACGAGGCAGAAGAGTCACTTCTTAGACACCTTATCAAAGTCACTATATTAATGGGAGCCCTTCAAAAGGAAGAAATGGGAGCCCCCACAGAGTGCACGTAACAGGGCCCATACACAGTGCAAATCAACTGCATTGACCTCGTATCGCACTGCGTTTTGGCTACATAAATCATGTTGGATCGGCCAAATTAGTAACTTTTGGCCGGTTGGCCTGGCTTGATCATTTTGTTCATGTGGTGATCAGATCGTTATGTGTGTGTGACCTCAACAGACCAAACCACAGAGATCTCGCATAGGGTTGTGACATTAGGTCATTCTTATACCTGTCACTCAGGGTACTGACCCAAATCTCAGGCTGACCGGCCAAATTCTCAGGATGGGAGAGTCCACTGTTACCTACTATGTGACCTCCATACCAGGGAACTTTTTCTTCTGGACTCCCTCGAGGGGGAGTCCTGTGGTGCTGCTGGGTAGGATAAATGAGGCAATTTGTGTGAAAAGTAGGCAGGGCTTAATCATGAGTGGGGGTTGGGGCTTAAAAAAGTAGTAAAAAATAGGTAGAATAGGCTGGGGAAGGAGGAGAAGTGGGAGGAACAGGGTGAGAAGGAGGAGAAGTGGGAGGAACAGAGTGAGAAGGAGGAGAAGTAAGAGGAAAGTGGGAGGAACAGGATGGGAAGGAGGAGAAGTGGGTGGAACAGGGTGAGAAGGAGGAGAAGTGGGAGGAACAGGGTGGGAAGGAGGAGAACTGGGAGGAACAGGGTGGGAAGGAGGAGAAGTGAGAGGGAAATGGGAGGAACAGGGTGGGAAGGTGAAGAAGTGGGAGGAACAGCATGGGAAGGAGGAGAAGTGGGAGGAACAGGGTGGGAGGAGAAATGGGAGGAACAGGGTGAGAAGGAGGAGAAGTTGGAGGAACAGGATGGGGAGGAGGAGAAGTGGGAGGAACAGGGTGAGAAGGAGGAGAAGTGGGAGGAACAGGGTGAGAAGGAGGAGAAATGGGAGGAACAGGGTGGGAAGGAGGAGAACTGGGAGGACAGGGTGGGAAGGAGGACAAGTGGGAGGAACAGGGTGAGAAGGAGGAGAAGTGGGTGGGAAGTGGGAGGAACATGATGGAAGGAGAAGAAGTGAGGAGGGAAGTGGGGGGAGGAACAGGGTGGGAAAGGAGGGGAAGTGGGAGATAAAGGGTGGAAGGGGGGAATGAGGAACAGGGTGAGAAGGAGGAGAAGTGGGAGAACAGGTTGGGAAGGAAGAGAAGTGGGAGGAACAGGGTGGGAAGGAGGAGAAGTGAGAGGGAAATGGGAGGAACAGGGTGGGAAGGAGAAGAAGTGGGAGGAACAGGGTGGGAAGGAGGGAAGTGGAGGAATAGGGTGGAGGAGAACTGGGAGGAACAGGGTGAGAAGGAGGAGAAGTTGGAGGAACAGGATGGGGAGGAGGGGAAGTGAGAGGGACAGGGTGGGAAGGAGGGGAAGTGGGAGGAATAGGGTGAGAAGGAGGAGAAGTGGGAGGAACAGGGTGGGAAGGAGGGGAAGTGAGAGGGACAGGGTGGGAAGGAGGGAAGTGGGAGGAACAGGGTGGGAGGAGAACTGGGAGGAACAGGGTGAGAAGGAGGAGAAGTTGGAGGAACAGGATGGGGAGGAGGAGAAGTGGGAGGACAGGGTGAGAAGGAGGAGAAGTGGGAGGAACAGGGTGAGAAGGAGGAGAATGGGAGGAACAGGGTGGGAAGGAGGAGAACTGGGAGGAACAGGGTGGGAGGAGGACAAGTGGGAGGAACAGGGTGAGAAGGAGGAGAAGTGGGTGGGAAGTGGGAGGAACATGATGGGAAGGAGAAGAAGTGAGAGGGGAGTGGAGGAACAGGGTGGGAAGGAGGGGAAGTGGGAGATAAAGGGTGGGAAGGGGGGAATGGAGGAACAGGGTGAGAAGGAGAGAAGTGGAGGAACAGGTTGGGAAGGAAGAGAGTGGGAGGAACAGGGTGGGAAGGAGGAGAAGTGAGAGGGAAATGGGAGGAACAGGGTGGGAAGGAGAAGAAGTGGGAGGAACAGGGTGGGAAGGAGGGGAAGTGGGAGGAATAGGGTGGGAGGAGAACTGGGAGGAACAGGGTGAGAAGGAGGAGAAGTTGGAGGAACAGGATGGGGAGGGAGGGGAAGTGAGAGGGACAGGGTGGGAAGGAGGGAAGTGGGAGGAATAGGGTGAGAAGGAGGAGAAGTGGGAGGAACAGGGTGGGAAGGAGGGGAAGTGAGAGGGACAGGGTGGGAAGGAGGGGAAGTGGGAGGAACAGGGTGGGAGGAGAACTGGGAGGAAACAGGGTGAGAAGGAGGAGAAGTTGAGGAACAGGATGGGGAGGAGGAGAAGTGGGAGAACAGGGTGAGAAGGAGGAGAAGTAGGAGGAACAGGGTGGGAAGGAGGGGAAGTGAGAGGGAAATGGGAGGAACAGGATGGAAGGAGGAGAAGTGGTGTAAAGTAGGAGGACAGGTGGGAAGGAAGAAAAGTTGGAGGAAATGGGAGGAACAGACAGGAAGGAGCAAAAGTAGGCAGAGTTTCAATAGAAACTCCCCACATCCGGATAATGAGCCTCTGCCCTGAAAACGCGATAATGCAGAGTGAAAACCGGAGCTATGGCAATGTATTCCTTCTTTATACTCCAGATTGGTGCTACTTCTGTCTGAGAGGCACAGGAGAAGTACGCTTTGTTTACAGCGAGTCCAAGCAGTGAGATCTCTTAATTACAGCATACAACCTCCTGACATTTCAAATGGCCAAAGAGGGACACTGGTGTTTTAGGTGGTGTTGCTGGGGACGTGGCTGGTGGGTGGGCCATTACCGAGAGGGACACTTGGAGGTATGGACCCCTAATATTGCCTAAAAAGGGACATTTGGGAGGTACAGACCCCTAATATCTCCTAAAGAGGGACACTTGGGAGGTATGGATCCCTAATATCTCCTAAAGAGGGACACTTGGGAGGTACAGACCCCTAATATCTCCTAAAGAGGACATTTGGGAGGTACAGATCCCTAATATCTCCTACAGAGGGACACTTGGGAGGTATGGACCCCTAATATCTCCTAAAAAGGGACACTTGGGAGGTACAGTCCTCTAATATCTCCTAAAGAGGGACACTTGGGAGGTATGTTACAGCATGTGTAGGTTAAATGAGGTCTGATTGGAGTACCACTGGGTTACAACAACCTATAATGTACGTTACAGGGAGCGCTAAAGGTTAATATTTTGAAATCTCAGGGTCGGCTCATTTTGAAAGTTCCCAGGTAATAATGTACACAGATTACCAGACCACATACATTTTTTCTTCAGGTTTTTATGAATCGGTTTAACTAGAAATAGTGTCCGCACGATGTTCTTAGATAGAAATTATAACAGAACGTTTTAATGTGATGACTTTGTATAAAATACAATCCTAGGTGCACAAGCCCTATAATCTGCGATAAAAAAGATCTTCCCACGGACGTTTAGATACATGATGATATTAATGTGTGATAAGTGCATTCGCATGTCTTAACCAATCGAGTGCCAAAGCAATCCAGTTTGATACCTCTCTTGCACTCAAAGGGTTAATTGAGATAAAAAAAAGAACTAACAGGAGAAAAGATTCTCTGTAAAAAGGAAAAGGAGGAATTCAAATTGGAGCAATTATCTGCTTTGGTTTTTGTTATTTATATATATTTTTTTTAAATGTTGACATCTTTTAAATACACGGTTGCAACCTGGGGCCCTCTAGGTGTTCGGGACTACAATTTTTTTTCATATATTAATAAGCTTTATTGCAAGGACTACAATTTTTACAACTGTGGTGGGTTGGGGATATGTCCACTGGCACCCAGGAAAGCTCAGAACTCAGTACGGTAATGCTTGAAGCCTCGCGTCTGTCATCATGCTGGAGTCAAGGTAAGCTGTGACAGGATATAGAATGTACAGTCCCGAACAGATGAAGAGCCTCTGGTTGCCCAGCTCTATTACAATTCATGGGAACAGTAGGTATAAAACAAAATTTAGGGTAAGTTCACCTGGGTAACTTGCCTGCACTGCCCTGAGTTCTTGTCAGTGGGGGGGGGTCTGATACCCACATGGGTACCAGCTATCCGTAACTGGCTGAATCCTATAAACTGGTGATTTAAATATTCATGTGGGCTACGTTTACTTTAATGGTCTCAGACTACAGAAGGAGTGAGTGTGATTGATCTGTCTTCATCCAGCAGTTACATAAACTGTCCAATCAGGGCCGGATCTTACAGTGAGTTCACTTATCACACTATATAATGTGACTCTACCCTGTGTCTCTAGATATGTGCAAAACATCTGTGTAATGTGCATTTCGCAAAATAAGCTTTAGGCAACATTCTCAAGAAACAAGAATTTGATTCACATGTTAATGGGGAAGTAAACCTAAAAAAAAAAAAATGAATAACTTTGTGGTTTAGCGTGGGGGTGGCAATCATTATGGCATGAGGGCCACGTATGGATAACAAATCTGGTTCCACACCCCCGGGGAGGCAGGGAAGATTTAGTATACCGTGGTAGGTTTGTAGCGTGTGTGTGTGTGTGCGTGTGTGTGTGTGCGTGTGTGTGTGTGTGAGAGAGAGATAGTCTACATGTGTGTGTGTGTGTGTGAGAGAGAGAGATAGTGTACATGTGTGTGTGTGCGTGTGTGAGAGAGAAATAGTGTACGTGTGTGTGTGGTGTGTGTGAGAGAGAGTCAACATATGTGTGTGTGCATTTGAGTATGTATGTGTATGTTTGTGTGTGAGAGTGAGAATGTATGTGTGTGTGTGTATGAGTGTGTGTATATGTTTGTATATGTGTATATAAGTATGTGTGTATGTGTATATGAGTATGTATGTGTATATGTGTGTGGAACATATGTATCTATGTGTATATA
>CM074722.1:503614794-503668420 GCA_037306005.1 Rhinophrynus dorsalis | reverse complement strand
TACTTAAAAACAATAAAATCCAGGTCATGATGGTCTAACAAATCTTTATTATAAGCTGTTTTCAAAATAATCTTCTTGTCCACTCGGCATCCTATTTTCAAGTCCAGGTTTTGGTACGCACACCCAAAGAAAAAAAACACATTTCAAATTGCTGGAGTGCAACCAATTGTGACCAAAATAGCTAAAAGCAAATATACAAAGTATTGGTGCACATCCAGATTTTCATCACCATTAACCCTCAGGAGAGATTCAGCTCATAAGACAAAGCATATTAAAGGGATAGTAATACTTCATTTTAACTTTATTTTATTTTGTAGGCATTAAAAAAACATGAAGAATGATATAAGTCTTATCTCTCAAACCTTTATGGTTTAAGAGAGATTCACAAACAAAGTATCCCCCCCGTTCAACCAGATCAGAAGGGAGATGCCCAGGTAGACTGCAGAGAGGGACAATCTTCAATTAAGATAATGGAAAAAGCTGAAAAACTTGTCAAGGGGGGTAGAGCTTTCATTGTTTTCATACAAAGAAAATTGTCCCCTTCTGTTATCTGTCCTGTCATACAACCAGACTCACATCTGAGAAGAGATTGTTTACACTAGGTAAAAGGGGCGGGGAGGGGAACTTTGCTTGTGAATATCTCATAAACCATAAAGGTTTGAGAGATAAGACTTATATCATTCTTCATGTTTTTTTAATGCCTACAAAATAAAATAAAGTTAAAACGAAGTATTACTATCCCTTTAAGGTTAGGTACTTGCAAAAAATTATGTACCTTGGCGTTGGTGGCAAACTTAGCATTCTATTTTCAAAACATTCCAACAAAAGAATGTTTGGAAAAGGACGCTAACTTAAGCTTTATTTCTGTCACTGGTGACCGGAACAAGGACCTCGAGCCGGTTGCAAACTACGGACCCATTAATCTGATTAACACTGACCTACAGATACTATCCAAATTATTAGCAAAAAGACTAGGTAAATTTCTACCTCATCTTATTCACACAGATCAATGTGCGGTTTCATCCCAAATAGATGTACAGGTGACAGCATTCGCAGATCCTTTAATGTTATAGATATTTCTTTTAAAACCAAGTTGAAGAATGCTATGCTCCTATCACTAGGTATTTCATATGCGTTTGATTCCCTAAATTGGTCATACATGCATAGAGTTCTGGAATGATTTGGTATCAATGGTATCATTAGTCAATATCTAACAGCAATTCAATCAAATTCCTGGAGTTTGCTGAGAATTATGGGTCTTGAGTCAGAAGAAATTAAAATTGAAAGGGGTATTAAACAGGGTTGTCCCTTGTCACCAATGATATATGCCTGTGCATGGAACCACTCGCTGCATTGATCAGGGAAGATAAAAACATAATGGGCATAGGTGAAATTAGCTGTGATAGCAAACTAAACCTATACACAGGTGAGATTTAACTCTTTCTTTTTAGGTCAGAAATTTCTTTTTACAGGGTCTGGTCTGTTCTTACCAGTTCGGTAAATTTTCTGGATTGACCATTAAGCAAAATAAATCAGAAATTTTAAATGTTTCTTTGAATAATTTTTCTTTTTAGATGGCAAGATACGGCTCTTACATACCTAGGTATCAAAATTCCTAAATTACGTTCTAAAACTTTTTCACTTAATTTTGGTCCACGCTTAAAGGAATAGTAATGGTTAATTTTAAGTTGATTTAATAGTGTAGACCTTTATGGTTTGAGAGATATAACTTGCTAAAGTTACCTTTTCCTGGCTGTTTTACTCAAGTCTGCCATCTAGCTGACAGCTGCAGATTCCAGTCATTTGACCAGACAAAGGCTCTTCAGCAGAGCTGAAATCACGCTATTTAGAAATAAATACTTCATTGGAACAGTCTACAAAGTGTGCTTGCAAGCCAGGCACACTTTGTAGACCGTACCAAATTAAGTATTTATCTTTAGATATCATTATATCGGCGCTGCTGAAGAGCCACATCTGGTCAAGCGACCATAATCTGCTTCTGACAGCTTTACAGCTCGTCAAGCAGAAAGGGGAGGGACCAGAGAACTTTATTTTCCTATATCTCTCAAACCATAACTGTTTGAGAGATACGAATAAGTGCAAGTACTCTCTTTTAATTGTATCTACCATATAGTTAATACTTTTTTTCTGACATTACTATCCCTTTAACTATAATTAAGTATACTTTGGAGATTTGGAAGCACCTACCACTTTCTTTTTTAGGTTGGATTAACGCAATTAAAATGAATATCCTTCCAAAACTTTTATATCTATTTAAATCTCTCCCTATTCTCATTTCTAAAACTGATTGTTTAGGTCTACAAAATACCATTTTCAATTTTATTTGGAACAGTCGGCACCCTCGAATTAAGAGAGAAATCTTGTTTAGAGACAGAACAAACGGTGGCCTTTTGGTCCCAAATATCTATAATTATTATGTCACATCCAGACTTTATCAACTCCTTACTCTATGCTATAAGTTTGACTGCTGTTGGCTGACTCCAAATTGGGTTTTATTGGAACTGAATTCCTGCGAAAGATGTGTGATTTCTTCTCAAATATGGGTCTCCTCTAACCAAACTTCGGGAAAGGGACTAAACCTTTTAGACAGCACTAAAACGGACCTAAAAGTCTGTGATATGAACAAGTTAAAGTTAAAACTAATTAATTTTAAGTTCAAAATGCTACCCATTGCAGCCTCTTCATTCACCTGAAATGTTTCTCAAACCCAATTAATCGAAAGTATGAGATTAAATAATTTATAAACGTTAAATGATTTGTGTTTTAGAGGTAAGATCCTGGACTGGAATTTCTTAAAGGGATAGTAATACTTCATGTTATCTTTATTTTATTTTGTAGACATTAAAAAAACATGAAGAACGATATAAGTCTTATCTCTCAAACCTTTATGGATTGAGAGATATTCACAAGCAAAGTTTCCCCTCCCGCCCCTTTTACCTAGTGTAAGCCATATCTTCTCAGATGTGGAATCCAGTCCATTGACCAGACAGATAACAGCAGGGGACAATCTTCTTCCTATGAGAACAATGAAAGCCCTGCCCCCCTTGACAAGTTTTTCAGGTTTTTCCCTTATCTTAATTGAAGATTGTCCCTCTCTGCAGTCTACCTGGGCACCTCCCTTCTGATCTGGCTGAGCAGTGTTACATCAGTAAAAGGGGCGGGAGGGAGATACTTTGTCATTGAATTACTCTTGTACTACAACTCTGATAGAATTGAAATAACACTCTCCAAAGTCCAAATACTATGATGATTAACCCCTTAAGGACTGGCGTGCGCACACGTGGCTGGCACTTGCGGACCACGGGGCATTTTTTTAAAATTAGCTCTTCCGGTTCAGGACTTCCGGAGCGGCGTGCAGCCGCGACGGGAGCCCTGAACTTCATGCCGTGCCAGGACCATCGTTGGTCCTTAAGTGCCGGACCGCCGTGACGGTCCTGGCACGGAAATGGTCCTTAAGGGGTTAATTAGAACTGCTTTTATTATGAAACATTACTATCCCTTTAAAAGATGTCTTGAAGAACTGTTCAGATCAAGAACCTTTTTTTGTGGAAGTCCAGCGGGCAATTACTCAATTCATTGGGCCACAAATATCAGAGAAATTAACAGAATTTGAGAGTTTTTCTAGATTATGGTCTCCTCCTGCCAAATCTGTCCTATTTATAAGTTCTTGTTATAAAATAAAGAGAAATTAAACTGTCAAATTAAATGGGATCACATGTTAGACAATCCTATTAGTGACGAAGATTGGCATGTCTTATGGAAAAGATTATTTAAGAGTCGTTTAAATGTAAACTCAATCGAACAACTATTTAAAATGTTCCATCTTTCTTCAATCAATGGGTGAATGCATGTTACCCTATGGTGCCGTGTAGTCATGTATTAACCCTTTCACCTGTGAGTGCAAGAGGGGGCATAAAACACATTGCAAAGCATTGAACGCCTGTGGCACGCAAGGGGTTGAGGGCCAGATAGACTATTTACATGGACATAAAAATGTATAAAAAACCACAAAACTTTGACGATTAACCCTTAAATTAAGTGTTACTATTCCTTTATATATATACTAGCAGTGTGGGACAGCGTTTCCCGTCTGTTTTTTTTTTGTTTTTTTTAAGCAATGCTTAACCCATTGAGTGACAGAGGGGTACACAAGGCAATGCATTGCATAGTTGTCTTGCAGTCAAAGGGTTGTGACGCTGAGTCACACAAGAGTGTATATATAGGTGTATATTAATGTACATACTGTAGACACAGGACTATATATTATGTATATACCTGGGAACTCACCGGATTTGCACCGGAGGCTCCGGTTCTGACAGAGCTTTACCGGGTCTCCGGGGTAGAAGCTGATTCCCCCGGATGTAGGGAGTTTTCTGTTAAAACTTTGCCCACATCTGCTGTTTCTCCTGGTGTTCCTCCTTCCCCAGCCTTCTGTGTGTCACCTTTAAGCCCTGCCCCGCCAACTTGCATCAAGCCCCGTCCCTTTTTGACGCAATTTGCGTCATTGTCACCCCTGCTGTACCAGAGGACTCCCCTCCGGGCAGACCTCAGTTGGAAGTTCCCAGGTATGATTATGTATATTTAATGTACACACTGTGTGTACAGTGTGTACATTAATATACATGATACATACAATCATGTGTGTATATATATCATAAGCATTATGTATACAGTCCTGTGTCAGTGAGGCTTACATTAACCCTTTGAGTGGCAGAAGGGTACGCAATGCATTGTAGTATGTTGTGTAGACCTCTGCTGCTGAAAGGGTTAAGCTTTGGTTGAAAAATAAACAGACGGGCAACGCCGTCCTATACTGCTAGTATATATATTTTTTTTATATATATATATATTCCATTATACTCTAAGATGATTTTTTTTCATGTCCAAATGACTTTGTTCAGTGATCATTTAATGCTGTGTATGCTGTATGTATCGCTATAAGAGCCCAAGGGGCCGGATTCAAACACAGGTGCTGATTTTTATCTCTGCTTTCATCTCCAGGTTTCCCCATAGACTTCAGTAGGAACATTTTTGATAAAACGGGAAGGTAACATTTATCTACTGCTTTTGAATCCGGCTCAAGGTCTGTTACTGTGGTTAATGCACACTACCCCTGTAGTCAGAAATTAGGTTATCTTATCTCAACCCATTTAACATATAATCCTGGACAATCAATGGGAGCCCAGGAAAAGGCAGGGAATGGCTGCTCCCCTGAGAGCAATATGTAAGACTAGATTTTAGGCCTCTGAAAACAAAGTGATGATTTTACAGATACTAGCAAGAAGTACAGGTTAATTAAGTGTATGTAACCTCAATTAAAAGGATAGTAATACTTAAAATCTTCAAAAAACTATGTTGCAGGGTTTTGTCCCACTGAGTAAAACAACAGCACTCCCACTGCTGAAATGTATTTTATTCAAAAGTTATTGCAGCTCAAACTTTATTTTTTTTTCAGGGTGCAATATCACAGTGGCTTAAATTCGTACAGTGGAGCTGTTTGCTACACCGTCCTTTGGAGGATAAACCCTACAACTTTTTTTTTACATTTTAAATATTCCTATTCCTTTAATTTTAGATGTTAGTGTTAATTTAAGGTCATTTTTTTTATTAACCGCAGAGGCAAAGCTGTGCCAGTATTGCTAGTACTATATTTATTATGCATATACCATAAATTATTACAGAAATATAAAAAAGTATGACTAGTAAATCCAGTATAAAATAGCAACGTATAAGTAATAATATATGCTTGCAATAAGAAATAAATATTACATACCAATAATTTTGCAGATAATCTGTCTCGCTTAGTGATGATCGAGCACCCCAATGCTCGGGTGTGTTCGGGTGCTCTGGCCGAGCACCCCCGGAGGCTCAGAGTGCTCGGCCCGAGCACCCACGAGCCCCATTGAAGTCAATGGGAGGACTCGAGCATTACACCAGGCACCCCCTGCTCTGATGAGGGGGAGGGTGCCTGGTCCATAGGAAAAGGGCAGAAAATGATGGAAACACCACAGAAATGGTTCAGGGACAGCATAGGGAGGATGTCTGGATGCATCTTGGACTCCAACGTCGCTGCTGGGAACGATGTTTCGCCCGGAGTACGCCATTTTTACAGACTGACCGTAAAACACACAAAAAGGAAGATAAAAACGACTTTAGGCGAAAAATTGTTACCAAACAGTATTTGCTGTATATTTACTTGTATATCATCTGCAAATTCTTCCAAAAATTTCCTCGATTTTTCTGAAGTGAGGCCATGATTAAGAGGGAAACGTGCACAGAGGCAAATTCTCCCAAAAATTTCCTTGATTTTTCTGAACTGAGGTCATGATTAAGAGGGAAACGTGCGCAGAGGCAAATTCTCCCAAAAATTTCCTCGATTTTTCTGAACTGAGGCCATGATTAAGAGGGAAACGTGCGCAGAGGCAAATTCTCCCAAAAATTTCCTTGATTTTTCTGAACTGAGGCCATGATTAAGAGGGGAAACGTGCGCAAAGGCAAATTCTGCACAAAATTTCCTTGATTTTTCTGAACTGGGGCCATGATTAAGAGGGAAACGTGCGCAGAGGCAAATTCTGCAAAAAATTTCCTCGATTTTTCTGAACTGGGGCCATGATTAAGAGGGAAACGTGCGCTGAGCCGACCATCTAAAACATTATGGGTGAGGGTCTGCTGCGGAGCTGACCATCCTAAACATTATATGCGAAGGCCCGCTAGTGAGCTGACGCTATAAAACATTATATGAGAGGGCCCGCTAGAGAGCTGACCCAATAAAAACATTATATAAGAAGGCCCGCTGGTGAGCTGACCTATACAAAAAGTTGTCAAACAGGGCCCGCTGGTGAGCTGGCCCTATATAAAAATTATATCACAGGGCCCGCTGGTGAGCTGGCCCTATATAAAAATTATATCACAGGGCATATGGAAGAGGAGGAGGAGGATGAGAAGAATTAAGAGTCAACCATATACCCGTTTTTTGGGTGGAAGGGGTGAATGGGAATACAGAGTATTCCCATCATTGTAAATAACATATCTAAAGTGACTTAATGTTCACCCGGGGCTTTCCTCCAGTGGAGTGGAGAAGTCAGGGGAAAATCCAGGCCTTGTTCATTTTTATAAGTGTCAACCTATCAGCATTTTCGGTGGAAAGGCGGATACGCTTATCTGCTATGATGCCACCAGCAGCACTAAATACCCGCTCAGACAGAACGCTGGCGGCAGGGCAGGCCAGCAACCTCCAAGGCGTAGAGTGCCAGTTCATACCACGTGTCCAGCTTGGACACCCAGTAGTTGTAAGGCACAGAGGGATCATTGAGGACGCTGACACGGTCTGCTATGTACTCCTTCACCATCTTCCAAAACTTTTTCCCTCCTTGTGACACTAGGCTGCGCAATCAGGGTGAGGGGTGCTGGCGGAGGTGTCATGAAGGGTGTCCCCACGCCTTGGAGAGTGTTGCCCTGCCTTTGTCGGAACTGCTGTGTGCTCCCCTTTTCTCCCCTTCTCGGTTGGCCAAGGTAGCACGTACTCTGCCGCCAGCGTTGTCAGATGGAAAAATTTTGGAGCAATTTTTCGACAAGAACCTTCTGGTATTGCACCATTTTGCTTGTCCTCTCCACCGGAGGAATGAGAGATGAGAAATTCTCTTTGTAGCGGGGGTCCAGAAGGGTGAACACCCAGTAATCCGTGTTGTCTAAAATGCGTATAACGCAGTGGGTCACGGGGAAAGGCAGCCTAACATAAAGTCAGCCATGTGTGCCAGAGTACCAACAGGCAAGATTTCGCTGTCCTCACCAGGAGGATGACTCTCAATCTCCTCATCCCTCTTCCTCCTCTTCTGCCCACCCACGCTGAAGAGATGGAACTAAAGTTCCATGGCTACCCTCCGTAGCGGAGGCAACCGTGTCTTCCTCCTCCTCCTCCGCCTCCTCCAATTGTCGCTGAGAAGACGAAGTGAGGGTGCTCTGGCTATCACCTTGTGTAAGCTCTTCCTCCCGCATTTCCACCTCTTCCACATGCAAAGCGTCGGTTTTAATTGTGAGCAGCGAGCGTTTCAGTAGACACAGAAGTGGGATGGTTACACTGATAATAGCGTTATCGCCGCTCACCATCTGTGTCGATTCCTCAAAATTGCGTAAAAACCTCACAGAGGTCTGACATCCATTCCCACTCCTCACTTCTGATTACAGGAAGTTGAACGGAGAGGCGACGACCGTGTAACAGCTGGTACTCCACTACTGCCCTCTGCTGCTCACAAAGCCGGGCCAACATGTGGAAGGTGGAGTTCCAGCGCGTGCTCACGTCACACAGCAGCCGGTGAGCTGGCAATTGTAAGCGCTGCTGCAGCTTCAACAGGCCGGCTGAAGCTGTAGATGACTTACGGAAATGTGCACACACGCGGCGCACCTTCGTCAAGAGATCATGCAAATTGGGGTAGGTTTTTAGAAATCGCTGAACCACTAAATTAAATACATGCGCTAGGCATGGGTACGTGTGTGAGCTTGCCGAGCTCCAAAGCCGCCACCAAGTTACGCCCCATTATCACACACAACCCATGCCTGGTTGCAGGTTGAGTGGCGAGAGCCACTGCTCGGTTCTGGTGACTAATCCCCTGCAACAGCTCTGAGGCCGTGTGCTGTTTGTCCCCAAGGCAGATCAGCTTCAGCACGGCCTGTTGACGCTTCCCCACTGCAGTGCTACACTGCTTCCAGCTACCGGCTGATGTTGTGAGTGGCGCTGCGCGCAGAGAATTCGGAGGTGGAAACGGAGGAGGAGGAGCCAATAACGTAGGTGCTGGCGGAAACCCTGATGGAGGTAGGGCCCGCAATCCTCGGCGTGGGTAGCACCCGTGCCATCCCAGGGTCCGAGTCGCTCCCAGCCTCCACGACATTCACCCAGTGTGCCGTCAGGGAAATGTAGCGTCCCTGGCCACAAGCACTTGTCCATGTGTCAGTCGTTAAGTGGACCTTCCCAGTAACTGCGTTGGTCAGGGCACGGGTGATGTTACGGGACACATGGTGGTGTAAGGCTGGGGGACGGCACACCGGGAAAAGTAGTGGCGGCTGGGGACTGCGTACCGAGAGACAGCTGCTGCCATCAGGCTGCGGAAGGACTCAGTCTCCACAAGCCTAAATGGCAGCATTTCGATAGCCAGTAATTTGGAAAGGTGTGAGGTTAGTGCTATGGCCTGTGGGTGGGTGGCTGGGTATTTTCGCTTGCGCTCAAATGCCTGGGGTAACGACATTTGGACGCTGCGCTGGGACAGGGAAGTGGATGTGGTCGCTGATGGTGCTTCAGATGGTACAGGTGCAGGGCGGGGAGGTATGCGGGCCTGCGCCTTCGACAGGCGATTGGCCGGCACCGAAAACAGGGGAAGAGGAGGCAGTGGTGTGGCCCTGCAGACACAGATTGGCGATCCGGGCATTCCTCCCACTTATTACGGTGCTTGGATGCCATTGTGTCGGATCATGCTGGTGGTGGTGAGGTTTCTAGTGTTCATGCCTCGGCTCATTCTGGTGTGGCACAGGTTGCAAACTACAATTTTTTTGTCGTCCGCACTTTCCTTAAAAAAAACGCCATACCGCGGAACACCTAGCCCTTGGCAAGGGAGATTTACGCAAGGGGGGTGCTCTGTGGAACATTTGCGGGCCGGTTTGGTGCGGTCCGCCTTCTTTCTGTAGCCACACCACTGCCTCTTCCAGCCTGTTGCGGTGCTGCAGATGGCTCACCCTCAGGACTGCTGTCATCGCTCGGCTCTCCACCTTCCCAGGTGGGGTCAGTCACCTCATCGTCCACCAAGTCCTCCTCCACTTCCTCACTCTGATCATCCTCCTCATTTCTTGATCCCACCACATACTCAGTCATTGACAACTGTGTATCATCCTCCTCATCAAGGTCTTGAGACAGTAACAGTGGTTGATTTGATGGCAACTGTGTCTCATCATCATCATCATCCACTTCCTTTGACCTTAAATGCCGTTCCCCTCTGTCATCTTCTTGTGATTGGGTACCCTCTAGAGGTTGTGAATCAGGGCACAAGATGTCATATTCCTCTGCAAGCGTGCTTGGAGAGAGGTTCAAATGAAGGATTGGTGATGAGACGAGCTCCTCACTATATCCCAGTGTGGGATCACTTCTTTGGCCAGACCCCTCTATGGTGGGAGGAAGGATGATCAGGGTGAGGATTATGTTGACCAGACTCTTGGCTACTGAGAGTGGACTTGGTGGAAGACAGGGGTGGTGCTTAACCGACTGGAAGCAGTATCAGCTGAAATCCAAACCGACCACCTGTTCGCAGTGGTCTGACCTCGAGAGTGATGTCCTGCGACGCCCTGTAAACTGAGACATGAAGCTTAGGTATGGTGGATGTCTTTCTTTCTTGTGCTCTGGCACCAGGCACAGTTTCTACGCGTCCTGACCCGCGCCCTGAACTATCAGGATCACGTCCACTTCCCCGTCCCTTTTTACCCGCCTTCTTCATATTACACGGAATATGTGCTGCTAATCTGCAACTTTGCACACTTAAACAGAATGTGCTGCTAATCTGCGGCTAGGCACAGTGAATGGAATATGTGACTTTTATTTTTTACACTTTGCACACTAAACAGAATGTGCTGCTAATCTGCAACTTTGCACACTAAACAGAATGTGCTGCTTATCTGCGGCTAGGCACAGTGAACGGAATATGTGACTTTTATTTTTTACACTTTGCACACTAAACAGAATGTGCTGCTAATCTGCAACTTTCCACACTAAACAGAATGTGCTGCTAATCTGCAACTTTGCACACTAAACAGAATGTGCTGCTTATCTGCGGCTAGGCACAGTGAACGGAATAAGTGACTTTTATTTTTTACACTTTGCACACTAAACAGAATGTGCTGCTAATCTGCAACTTTGCACACTAAACAGAATGTGCTGCTAATCTGCAACTTTGCACACTAAACAGAATGTGCTGCTTATCTGCGGCTAGGCACAGTGAACGGAATAAGTGACTTTTATTTTTTACACTTTGCACACTAAACAGAATGTGCTGCTAATCTGCAACTTGCCCACTAAACAGAATGTGCTGCTTATCTGCGGCTAGGCACAGTGAACGGAATATGTGACTTTTATTTTTATACACTTTGCACACTAAACAGAATGTGCTGCTAATCTGCAACTTTGCACACTAAACAGAATGTGCTGCTTATCTGCGGCTAGGCACAGTGAACGGAATATGTGACTTTTATTTTTTACACTTTGCACACTAAACAGAATGTGCTGCTAATCTGCAACTTTGCACACTAAACAGAATGTGCTGCTAATCTGCAACTTTGCACACTAAACAGAATGTGCTGCTTATCTGCGGCTAGGCAACAGTGAACGGAATATGTTGACTTTGATATTTTACACTTTGCACACTAAACAGAATGTGCTGCTTATCTGCGGCTAGGCACAGTGAACGGAATATGTGACTTTTATTTTTTACACTTTGCACACTAAACAGAATGTGCTGCTAATCTGCAACTTTGCACACTAAAAAGAATGTGCTGCTAATCTGCAACTTTGCACACTAAACAGAATGTGCTGCTAATCTGCAACTTTGCACACTAAAAAGAATGTGCTGCTAATCTGCAACTTTGCACACTAAACAGAATGTGCTGCTAATCTGCAACTTTGCACACTAAACAGAATGTGCTGCTAATCTGCGGCTAGGCACAGTGAACGGAATATGTGACGTTTTCTTTTTAAACTCTGCCCCCCAAAACAAAATATAACTGCTGCCCCCACACACAATAGTCCTAAAAAGGACTTTTGGGGTCTTTCTTTATATGTTGTTTCAAACACACTTTTCTTCTCCCTACACTGACTTTCCCTTCCTATCCTCATCTCTCCCTGGCTAAGACTGAGCCGAACTCGCTGGTCAGGTGCTATACAGCACCCGATCACGGGTTCTGGCCAGCCAATCAGTGTAATGCCAGCAGCCAACATGGCTGCTGGCATTACACTGATGTCAGAGCCTCCCTGCACGTTTATTGGCTGCGCAGCAGCCGCGAAACGTGCGGGGAGGAGACCCGAACATGGCGGGCGAGCACATGCGGGTACTCGTACGAGTACCGCCATGTGCCGAGCAGAGCGATGCTCGAGCCGAACCGAGCTTCGGCCCGAGCATGCTCGCTCATCACTAGTCTCGCTCTCTCCTGTCCTGTCTTATCATTTGTATCATCTATCTATCTATCTATCTATCTATCTATCTATCTATCTATCTATATAAAAGAAGACTTCTGTGTGCCTGGCAAACACACCCAGGGGTGGTATTAAGGAGGAGTTACTGTTCCTATTGGGTGATTCAGTCATGCAGGGAGTTGGCCCGCCCCCACTATGCAGCCCGCCCACCACTATCAAAGTCAGAAAAAAAACAATATGGCTGCCATTTGCTCCTACACCACAGACAAACACACATGCCCCACTCACACAGCACCAAACAGACATGCTCCCACTTACACACACACAGCACACCACATACACACACAAAGCCAGAAATAAATATGAGGCTGACACACACACACAGTCACTCACCCTGACTCCCAGTGGCCTCAGCAGGACCTGTAGTGCAGCACCAGGGGAACAAAATGGCACTCAAAGGGTTAAGGTAGGCCCTCTGCTGAATTATTTCTTCACTGTCATCATTTGCCATGCAAGACACAGGACAGACAGCCATCAGGTTACACACTTAACCCACTGACTGCCACAGGGTTGTGTATCAAGTTTTACCCCTCAGGGAGTGTGTTCAAACCCCTCACACTGCAAACTTGCATTTCCCTCCCACTTCTCCTCCTTCCCCAGCCTATTACTAACACTTTTCAACATTTATGTTAAGCCCCGCCCCCTCTCGCGATTAAGCACCACCCACTGTTAACCCAAATTGCCCCATTGCTCTCTCCAACATCAGCAGCCCATGAGGGACTCCACAAGTAAAAGTTCCCAGGTATAACACATACATGCCTCACTCACACACCACCACACACACACACACAAAGCCAGAAAGAAATATGGCTGACACACAGTCACTCACACTGACTCCCAGTGGCCTCAGCAGGACCTGTAGTATAGCCACAGAAGGGTGCTACAGCACCAGGGGAACAAAATGGCACTCAAAGGGTTAAGGTAGGTCCTCATTGCTCAGTTATTTCTTCACTGTCATCATTTGCCATGCAAGACTCAGGACAGACAGCCATCAGATTCACACTTAACCCACTGACTGCCACAGGGTTGTGTATCAAGCTTTACCCCTCAGGGAGTGTGTTCAAACCTCTCACACTGTAAACTTGCATTTCTCTCCCACTTGTCCTCCTTCCCCAGCCTATTACTAACACTTTTTCCACATTTATGTTAACCCCCGTCCCCTACTCGCGATTAAGCCCCACCCACTTTTAACCCAGATTGCCCCATTTGTCTCACCACACCAGTCCCCTCCAGGGACTACACAAATCAAAGTTCCCAGGTATACACTTCCCACTGCTATTTATCTCTGACATGCCTCTCTATACATTAACCATTTCAGTGCCAGAGGGGTACAGAACTCATGCACGCATGTGTTTCTGCTCATATATGTTGCGTGTGTGTGTGTGTGTGTGTACATCTCTGTTACATATGTGTGTCCATGTGTCCATCTCCAGTGTGTCTGTGTGTGCGTGTCTTTTGCATGTTTCTGCCGATCACTGTGTGTATGTGCATACCTCCCAACATTTCACATGGCCAGAGAGGGACACGTTAGTTTTAGGTGATATTGTTGGGGGCGTGGCTGGTGGTCGGGGCATTAGTAAGAATTTTTAGGTTATTTCATGACCTATTACTGGCGATTTATGTAACTGAATAAATGATTTAGTGCAAGACCAAAGTATTTTATTTGCACAGACTAATGTATAAACACATATACTGAAGTTTATTGCTTTATTGCTGTAGAGCAAAGTAGTACACACCACACAGTCAGGGCTGGTGCAAGGATTTTTGCCACCCTAGGCAAAACCTAATTTTGCCGCCCATTTCGCTCCGCCCCTTGTGTCCCACCCCTTTATACCCCGCCTACTTATACCCAACCTCTTTTCATGATTGTCCTCTCTCTGCCCCCTGGGCCAGTCTGCCCCTGGTCTGGAGATGCCTGTAAGAGATGCCCCCCACCAGCTCCAACTTGCCCCTTATCAGCTTCACTTTGGCCCACCAGCTCCACTTTGCCCCTATCAGCTCCACTTTGTCCCCCATCAACTCCAACTTGCCCCCATCAGCTCCACTTTGCCCCCCACCAGCTCCACTTTGCCACCCATCCATTCCAACTTGCCCCCACCGGCTCCACTTTGCCCCCCACCAGCTCCACTATGCCCCCAGCAGCTCCAACTTACCACCATCAGCTCCACTTTGCCCCCCATCCGCTCTAAATTGCCACCATCAGCTCCACTTTGCCCCCATCTGCTCTAACGTGCCCCCCCTCAGCTCCACTTTACCCCCAGCAGCTCCAACTTGCCACCATCAGCTCCACTTTGCCCCCCATCCGCTCCAAATTACCACCATCAGCTCCACTTTGCCCCCATCTGCTCTAACATGCCCCCCCTCAGCTCCACTTTACCCCCCCTCAGCTCCACTTTACCCCCCCTCAGCTCCACTTTGCCCCCTCAGCTCCAACTTGCCCCCATCAGCTCAACTTTGACTCCCATCCGCTCCAACTTACCCCCATCAGCTCCAATTTGCCCCCCATCTGCTCCAACTTACCCCCATCAGCTCCACTTAGCCCCCCATCCACTCTAACTTGCCCCCACCAGCTCCACTATGCCCCCTCAGCTGTAACTTTCCCCTATCAGCACCAACTTACCCCCATCGGCTCCACTTTGCCCCCCAGCAGCTCCACTATGCCCCCAGCAGCTCCAACTTGCCCCTATCAGCTCCAACTTGCCACCATCAGCTCCACTTTGCCCCCCCCACAGCTCCACTTTGCCCCCTTCAAGCTCCACTTTGCCCCTCTTCAGCTCCACTTTGCCTCCCCTTCAAGCTCCACTTTGCCTCCCTTCAGCTACACTTTCCCCCCCCCTCAGCTCCACTTTGCCCCCCTCACCTTCACTTTGCCCCCCCCTCAGCTCCACTTTTACCCCCTCAGCTCCAACTTGCCCCCATCAGCTCCACTTTGACCCCTCATCCGCTCCAACTTACCCCCATCAGCTCCACTTTGCCCCCACCAGCTCCAACTTGCCCCCACCAGCTCCACTATGCCCCCTCAGGTCCAGCTTTCCCCTATCAGCTCCAACTTGCCCCCATCAGCTCCATTTTGCCCCCCATCCGCTCCAACTTGCCCCCAGCAGCTCCACTATGTCCCTTCAGTTCCAACTTGCCCCCCATCACATACCTGTAGCTCCCGCGCAGTCTTCTCTTCAGTAATGCAGAGCGAGGCGGGAGATCATGACTCCCAGCGCGCTCTGAATTACTAAAGATCTGACCCAATGAGGGAGCGCTGTAAGCAACACAGACCTGATTGTGTTGTGGTTCCCGGCGTGGTGTGTGCAGGCGCAGCTCTTCTCTGCTGCAATGCCCGTGCCCCCAGTACGTGTGCGCCCTTAGGCCGACGCTTACCTTGCCTATAGGTGGAGCCGGCCCTGCACACAGTCTGACCTCCTAAAAAGAGGGACAACAGGGTGGGAAAGAGGGACAGAGGGATTTGGCCCTCAAAGAGGGACTGTCCCTCCTAAAGAGGGACACTTGGGATGTATGGTATGTGTTTGCCTGTATGTTGCATATGTCTGTGTTTATCAGTGTGTCTGCATTTCACACACGTGCGCCCAATGGTCATAACATGACGGGCAACGCCATCCCACATTGCTAGTATATATATATATAGTAGTTGAAGAGCCCATTACACGGGCCACAGTGCCACTTCCACCCGGTTGAGGGGCAGTCATGCGCAGTACAGACTGCCCGCACCGTGGCTGATACAGAGCTGGATTCTCCATCGGAGCGCCCAGATCTGTATCAGCCGCAGCGCGGGCAGTCTCTAATGCACATGACTGCAGCACGCGCAGCAGTGTCTACTGCTCATGTCGCTAATCTTTTCAAGAATCGATAGGCACTGGAAATTATTACAATGGCTACACTAAAAATAAATATCCATGAAGTGATAGGGTGCACTCAAAAGCCAACAAAGACTATGTTACCCCAAAAGTAGAAATTCTAGGGAGAGTAGACAGTAGTATCCCCCCTGACTAACTACAAAAAAGCGGCTATTTTAAATGAGGCACTCCATAGCCAAACAAAATAATTCAGAAAAATATATTACTTTTATTCAAATACAAGAAAAATACCAATTTCAATAAAAACAATTAAAATCATACAGGTCCGGAAAGGAACCTCTGATCCAAATATTTATGGTCAATACAAATATACATTCATATACAATTCAATGTGAGCTATTAAACTTAATAACATGTACCATAGGCATATAACATTGAAATACAACAGCGTATGAAATAGTAAGGTACTTATCCTCAACCTCCACATCTACATAATGCTCTAAAACAGGACCATCAAAAGTCCCTGATGAAGCCAATATGGCAATACGCGTGGGGTAGGGTTTATGGTCCGGATAGCCCCTGTGGATCCACTTTTTGACTTTTGATGGTCCTGTTTTAGAGCATTATGTAGATGTGGAGGTTGAGGATAAGTACCTTACTATTTCATACGCTGTTGTATTTCAATGTTATATGCCTATGGTACATGTTATTAAGTTTAATAGCTCACATTGAATTGTATATGAATATATATTTGTATTGACCATAAATATTTGGATCAGAGGTTCCTTTCCGGACCTGTATGATTTTAATTGTTTTTATTGAAATTGGTATTTTTCTTGTATTTGAATAAAAGTAATATATTTTTCTGAATTATTTTGATTGGCTACGAAGTGCCTCATTTAAAATAGCCGTTTTTTTTGTAGTTAGTCAGGGGGGATACTACTGTCTACTCTCCCTAGAATTTCTACTTTTGGGGTAACATACTGCTCATGTCGCGGCGTTACACATGATTTAGCGAATTATTATATAGGATATATATATATATATATATATATATATATATATCCTATATAATAATTTGCTAAAATGTGTATAATGCCGCGTCATGCGCAATAGAGACTGCCCGCGCTGCGGCTGATACAGAGCATCCAGTTCTGTATCAGCTGTGGCGCGGGCGCTCTCTACTGCGCATGACTGCCCCGCGATAGGGTGGCAGTGGCACTGTGGCCCTTGTAACGGGCTCTTCAACTAGTCTATATATATAAAAGCAAATACACAAAGTGTCCTGAGAGAGTCAGCCCATAAGACAAAGCATATTAAGCTTAGGTACTTGCCAGTATTGAGGTACCTTGGCGTTGGTGGTAAGCTTAGCATTCTATGGCCACATGATGTGACCAAATCCTCATCTTTAATATAGTAGTGATATGCAGGCACTATGCCGCAGAGTAAAGGGTTAATGGTGATGTGCACCAATACTTTGTATATTCGCTTTTAGCTATTTTGGTCAAAATTGGTTGCACTCCAGCAATTTTAAATGGGTTTTTTTTGTTTGGGTGTGCGTACCAAAACCTGGACTGGAAGTATATATATATATATATATATTTACTAGCAATGTGGGATGGCGTTGCCCGTCAGGATATATAGGGAATTAATGCACACACACGGATGCAAGACAAACACACACAGAGACACACACACAAATGCACACGCATGCACTGAGATGCATAAAGAGCGACATAGTCATACACACATACATGCAATGCACAACATACAGACACATAGAGTGTGATACAGACATGCAACACACACAGTGAGGAACACACAGGCACACACAGAGACACACATGCACACACAGAAGTGAGTCATAAGGGGTGACTTATGTGTCATTTTAATGAGTTTGTGTTTGTACTTATGCCTCCACTGTGGCATTCATTCATTCATATACTTGAAATGCATGTGGTGATTGTACATACTATGGTGGAAGGTGGATCATGCTGGCTTCCGGGGTGTGAGTGAGTGTGAGTGAGTGTGTGTGAGTGAGTGGCATTCATTCATGTAGTTGAAATGCATGTGGTAATTGCACATACTATGGTAGAAGGTGGATCGTGCTGGCTCCCGGGGTGTGAGTGAGTGAGTGAGACTATGGTGGAAGGTGGATCGTGCTGGCTTCCGGTGTGAGTGAGTGCGAGAGTGAGTGATTGCGTGTGTGTGATTGAGTGAGTGTGTGTTATTGAGTGTGTGAGTGAGAGGGTGTATGAGAGTGAGAGTGAGTGTGTGATTGAGAGTGAGAGTGTGAGTGACTGAGTGTGAGTGAGAGAGTGTGTTTGTGTGTGATTGATTGTGTATGATTGAGTGTGTATGAGAGTGTGAGTGTGTGAGAGAGAGTGTGAGTGTGTGAATTATTGTGTGTGTATGATTGAGTGTGTGTGTGAGAGTGAGAGTGTCTGTGAGTGTGTGTGTGTTTTTTGTGTGATGTGTTTGTGTCTGTGGTGTAGGAGCGAGTGGCAGCCATTTTGTTTTTTCAGTTACTTGGATAGTGGTGGGCGGGCTGGATAGTGGGGGCAGGCCAACTCCCTGCATGATTTAAATCACTCTCCTATTGAATCACCCAATGGGATCAGTAACTCCTCCTTACTTAACCCTTTGAGTGCCAGAGGGGTACGCAACGCATTTCTCTGGCTCTCAAAGGGTTAAGTTGAGGTAACATAGCAATATAACACACAGTGGCTCTTCAGTTGAGGCAGCGTAGCAATATGCTGAGGGAACAAATAGATAGTGGTGTTTGACGCTTGCCCTCTGTAACATACAGCAAAGCATCTTTCTCCCTTTAAGGAGAAAGGGCGGGTATCAGGAAGCAGGAAGTGGAGGAGTGACAGTTGAAAACAGACAGTTAGTGAGGTGACTGAAGAGATGGAAAGAGTTGAATAAAAGAGTTGCTATTAAGTCTATCCCTGAGTTTGTATTTTATGGAAAAATTACACCCTCGTACTGAAACAGAGTGTATGGAGGGTTACAGTTATCTGTGGGAGGTGACACAGAGTATATGGAGGGTTACAGTTATCTGTGGGAGGTGACACAGAGTGTATGGAGGGTTACAGTTATCTGTGGGAGGTGATACAGAGTGTATGGAGGGTTACAGTTATCTGTGGGAGGTGACACACAGTGTATGGAAGATTACAGTTATCTGTGGGAGGTGACACAGAGTGTATGGAGGGTTACAGTTATCTGTAGGAGGTGACACAGAGTGTATGGAGGGTTACAGTTATCTGTGGGAGGTGACACAGTGTATGGAGGTTACAGTTATCTGTGGGAGGTGACACAGAGTGTATGGAGGGTTACAGTTATCTGTGGGAGGTGACACCGAGTGTATGGTGGGTTACAGTTATCTGTGGGAGGTGACACAGAGTGTATGGAGGGTTACAGTTATCTGTGGGAGGTGACACACAGTGTGTATGGAGGGTTACAGTTATCTGTGGGAGGTGACACATAGTGTATGGAGGGTTACAGTTATCTGTGGGAGCTGACACAGTGTGTATGGAGGGTTACAGTTATCTGTGGGAGGTGACACAGAGTGTATGGAGGGTTACAGTTATCTGTGGGAGGTGACACAGAGTGTATGGAGGGTTACAGCTATCTGTGGGAGGTGACACAGAGTGTATGGAGGGTTACAGCTATCTGTGGGAGGTGACACACAGTGTGTATGGAGGGTTACAGTTATCTGTGGGAGGTGACACAGAGTGTATGGAGGGTTACAGTTATCTGTGGGAGGTGACACAGAGTGTATGGAGGGTTACAGTTATCTGTGGGAGGTGACACAGTGTATGGAGGGTTACAATTATCTGTGGGAGGTGACACACAGTGTATGGAGGGTTACAATTATCTGTGGGAGGTGACACACAGTGTATGGAGGGTTACAGTTATCTGTGGGAGGTGACACAGAGTGTATGGAGGGTTACAGCTATATGTGGGAGGTGACACAGAGTGTATGGAGGGTTACAGCTATCTGTGGGAGGTGACACAGAGTGTATGGAGGGTTACAGTTATCTGTGGGAGGTGACACAGTGTATGGAGGGTTACAGTTATCTGTGGGAGGTGACACACAGTGTATGGAGGGTTACAGTTATCTGTGGGAGGTGACACAGTGTATGGAGGGTTACAGTTATCTGTGGGAGGTGACACAGAGTGTATGGAGGGTTACAGTTATCTGTGGGAGGTGACATAGTGTATGGAGGGTTACAATTATCTGTGGGAGGTGACACACAGTGTATGGAGGGTTACAGTTATCTGTGGGAGGTGACACAGAGTGTATGGAGGGTTGCAGTTATCTGTGGGAGGTGACACAGAGTGTATGGAGGGTTACAATTATCTGTGGGAGGTGAAACAGTGTGTTTATGGGGTCATGATCCTGAGTGACAGTGTGTGTGTGGACCAGGAGAAGTTACTGATATCCCCTACTTCAGGAGCGAGTGGCAGCTATATTTTTTTTTGTCAGTTGGATAGTGGTGGGAGGGCTGGAGGGGGCGGGCCAACTCCCTGTATGATAAACATGCCCCCATTGAATCACCCAATGGGAGCAGTAAAGTCCCCATTGAATCATCCAAAAGGAGCTGTGTCTTCTAATGAGACATAAATGATGTAATGAGGCATTCTGTTCAATGTGTGTTTGTTTTCTGAGGAGACATAAATTATGTTCTGTGCGTGAGGTACCATAAATTATGCAATGAGGCTTATTCTTTTATATATATATATATATATATATATATATATATATATATATATATATATATATTTTTTTTTTTATAATATAGCACTCCGTGTGACAGCAGAACTCAAGTAACATGAATAAATATTTGGTTCACGTCCCCTGGAGAGAATACAGAAAATACTTCTCTGTAGGAACCAACGTGGGACAGCACACAAGGGGATGAAGAATGCAAATTGTTTGCCCTGAGGAAGGTCCATGTTGGGACAGAAAACGTTTGGCTACGTCAGAGTAACAGATGATTGATAGACTTCAAACCAAGAGATGTGAGAGGCTCTGAGCACGAACAAAAGCAATGTGGCCTGTTCTACAGCTAGTCACTGGTCAGAGCATCACATTTTAGCTCTCTAGTGCCATTACAGAGGAGATATATTCAAGTACATATTAGCCTAATCCCACCCAAAAGGTAGGTCTAGTTCCAAAATCACAGGCAAGTCTCCTCTGCATGAGAAATAACAGCAAAATCCAGACTATGTTTCAGACTTGGTTGGACCTCGTCAGTGAGGTGCAGCTGGTTTTACTAGACCCTGAGAGCAAGGGGTCCACAATCTGGATTACCCTTCACTCTTAGGGAGACAAGGGCGAAAAGTGCGTCTGGGGTTAGCTGGTATTTCCCGTTCAGAGGGGACTTGCCCATCGTTTTGGAACTGGACCACCCTTATGGGTGGGATTAGTCTAATATGTATGTGGACATTTCTCCTCTGTAATGGCAATAGAGAGCTAAAACGTGATGCTCTTGAGTGGTGACTAGCCGGAGAACAGGCCATTGCTTTGTTCGTGCTCAGAGCCTCTCATGTCTTTTGGCTATTTACTGATTAAAAGACTTGTCTGAGTCTGCGTACTTCGTCTCCTTGTGTGCTGTCCCACTTTGGTTCCCACAGCTAAAAGATGGCGGATGGTGCCAAATGGCGTCTGAAGCCAAGTAAGGAACAAAGATCTTCCACACCCAGGGCCGGATTTACAATAAGGCAGAGTAGGCATCTGCCTACAGGCGCACCCCACAGAGGGGCGCCTGTCATTGGGATTGCTTTTTTAATTTTTTCTTTAAATTAACCTCCCTGGCTGCACAGTGGCAGAACAATAATCCCCTCACCCGGCGCCCGCTCCATGTTGCCCTCACATTGCCCCCCCTACATCCCTCCGTTGTCCATTTCTTACCTTCCTGGCAGGACAGGTCTGTGCCTGTTTTGGCACAGTCCTGTAGCTGTGGCACCTGTAGGCACAGTCCTGTAGCTGTGACACCTGTAGGCACGGTCCTGTAGCTGTGACACCTGTAGGCACAGTCCTGTAGCTGTGGCACCTGTAGGCACAGTCCTGTAGCTGTGACACCTGTAGGCACGGTCCTGTAGCTGTGGCACCTGTAGGCACAGTCCTGTAGCTGTGACACCTGTAGGCACAGTCCTGTAGCTGTGACACCTGTAGGCACAGTCCTGTAGCTGTGACACCTGTAGGCACAGTCCTGTAGCTGTGGCACCTGTAGGCACAGTCCTGTAGCTGTGGCACCTGTAGGCACAGTCCTGTAGCTGTGGCACCTGTAGGCACAGTCCTGTA
The DNA here is from genome assembly GCA_037306005.1 of Rhinophrynus dorsalis. NCBI lineage: Eukaryota > Metazoa > Chordata > Amphibia > Anura > Rhinophrynidae > Rhinophrynus > Rhinophrynus dorsalis. The sequence continues at coordinate 503,646,057 of CM074722.1, read as the reverse complement.
GCTGTGACACCTGTAGGCACGGTCCTGTAGCTGTGGCACCTGTAGGCACAGTCCTGTAGCTGTGACACCTGTAGGCACGGTCCTGTAGCTGTGGCACCTGTAGGCACAGTCCTGTAGCTGTGGCACCTGTAGGCACGGTCCTATAGCTGTGGCACCTGTAGGCACAGTCCTGTAGCTGTGGCACCTGTAGGCACGGTCCTGTAGCTGTGGCACCTGTAGGCACAGTCCTGTAGCTGTGGCACCTGTAGGCACGGTCCTGTAGCTGTGGCACCTGTAGGCACAGTCCTGTAGCTGTGGCACCTGTAGGCACGGTCCTGTAGCTGTGACACCTGTAGGCACAGTCCTGTAGCTGTGACACCTGTAGGCACGGTCCTGTAGCTGTGACACCTGTAGGCACAGTCCTGTAGCTGTGACACCTGTAGGCACGGTCCTGTAGCTGTGACACCTGTAGGCACAGTCCTGTAGCTGTGGCACCTGTAGGCACAGTCCTGTAGCTGTGACACCTGTAGGCACAGTCCTGTAGCTGTGACACCTGTAGGCACAGTCCTGTAGCTGTGACACCTGTAGGCACAGTCCTGTAGCTGTGACACCTGTAGGCACAGTCCTGTAGCTGTGGCACCTGTAGGCACAGTCCTGTAGCTGTGACACCTGTAGGCACAGTCCTGTAGCTGTGGCACCTGTAGGCACAGTCCTGTAGCTGTGGCACCTGTAGGCACAGTCCTGTAGCTGTGACACCTGTAGGCACAGTCCTGTAGCTGTGGCACCTGTAGGCACAGTCCTGTAGCTGTGACACCTGTAGGCACAGTCCTGTAGCTGTGGCACCTGTAGGCACAGTCCTGTAGCTGTGGCACCTGTAGGCACAGTCCTGTAGCTGTGACACCTGTAGGCACAGTCCTGTAGCTGTGACACCTGTAGGCACAGTCCTGTAGCTGTGGCACCTGTAGGCACAGTCCTGTAGCTGTGGCACCTGTAGGCACAGTCCTGTAGCTGTGGCACCTGTAGGCACAGTCCTGTAGCTGTGGCACCTGTAGGCACGGTCCTGTAGCTGTGGCACCTGTAGGCACAGTCCTGTAGCTGTGACACCTGTAGGCACGGTCCTGTAGCTGTGGCACCTGTAGGCACAGTCCTGTAGCTGTGACACCTGTAGGCACGGTCCTGTAGCTGTGACACCTGTAGGCACAGTCCTGTAGCTGTGACACCTGTAGGCACGGTCCTGTAGCTGTGACACCTGTAGGCACAGTCCTGTAGCTGTGGCACCTGTAGGCACGGTCCTGTAGCTGTGACACCTGTAGGCACAGTCCTGTAGCTGTGGCACCTGTAGGCACGGTCCTGTAGCTGTGGCACCTGTAGGCACAGTCCTGTAGCTGTGGCACCTGTAGGCACGGTCCTGTAGCTGTGGCACCTGTAGGCACAGTCCTGTAGCTGTGGCACCTGTAGGCACAGTCCTGTAGCTGTGGCACCTGTAGGCACAGTCCTGTAGCTGTGACACCTGTAGGCACAGTCCTGTAGCTGTGACACCTGTAGGCACAGTCCTGTAGCTGTGACACCTGTAGGCACAGTCCTGTAGCTGTGACACTTGTAGGCACAGTCCTGTAGCTCCCTCGTTGATGACATCATCTCCCAGCGCTCTGCATTCCTGAAGAGAAGACTGCGCGGGAGCTCCAGCAGCTACAGGATTGTGCCAAAGGAGGCACAGATGACAGATCTCTTCTGCCAGGGAGGTAGGAAATGGCAATGGGGGGGCAATAAGAGGGCAACATGGAGATGGTGGGGGCAATGTGGAGCTGATGGGGGGCAAGTTGGAGCCGATGGGGGGGCAATGTGAGGGCAATATGGAGATGGTGGGGGCAATGTGGAGCTGATGGAGTGGGGGGCAATATGGAGACGGTGGAGGCAATGTGGAAATCATGAGGAGCAAGTTGGAGCTGATGGGGGACAATGTGAGGGTAACATGGAGCTGATGGGGGGCAAGTTGGAGATGGTGGGGGCAATGTGTTCATGGGGGGCAAGTTGGAGCTCATGAGGGGCAATGTGAGGGTAACATGGGGCTGATGGGGGGCAAGTTGGAGCTTGATGGGGGCAAGTTGGAGCTGATGGGGGGCAATGCGAGGGCAGTATGGAGATGGTGGGGGCAATATGGAGCTGTTGGGGGCAAGTTGGAGCTGATGAGGGGCAATGTGATGGTAACATGGAGCTGATGGGGGGCAATGTGAGGGCAATATGCAATGTGGAGACAGGCAATATGGAGATGGTAGGGGAAAGCTGGAGATGGTGGGGGCAATGTGGAGCTGATAGGGGGCAAGTTGGAGCTCATGGGGGGCAATGTGAGGGCAATATGGAGATGATGGGGGGAAATATGGAGATTAGGAGCATTGTGGAGGTGTCCAGTGGAGATGGCCGGGGGGGGGGCACTTCAGATTTCTGTGCCTACAGGCTCCTGAGATGTAAATCCGGCCCTGTCCACACCTTCCACCCTTTCTCTCTGAGTTGCCTTCCTGCAGGGGAGGGGAGGCCCTGAAACAAAGAGGTTGAGCGGGAAAAATGGGGATGGGGTTTTAGGTTTAAAAATACTTACCTGGTAGAGGTAAGCAGGATTGTTTTTTTTAATTTTTTTTTAATTTCCCACCCTCCTCCCCTTTCTTCTTTCAGAAGTCAAGAATCGCAAGCAACTGCTCCATGAAAGAGCTCACACGTAGGCCAGGCAGAAAGCAGGACCGAGAGAGGATTACATGGTATTTTAGGCCCTTAACAGGGGGTGCCGCTTGCAGGGCCCTGACAGTGTGGCATAGACTAGACAGTAAAGGTGGGCAAACAGGCTTGTGCTGAGCAGCCAGGTCAGCCATCAGAATGTCTGGATCTGGAAAGCACTGTAGGGAGGTGAGGCATGGAGATAGAGTCGTGGTGGATCGACACTGGAGTCTTGTTTGTCTCCCCTGGTGTGAGAGGAATTGCCTGGCATTTCGTGGTTGGACTGCTGTAATGTAAGGACCTGTATGATGTGCTTTAGGATATTTCCTCTCTGTGAAAGGCACTAGTGGGCTAAAAGAGACTGCACCCTGGGAAGGACAACATTCTTATAGAGCCTGCACATTTCTGTTGCAGACTTGTTCCTAGTTGAACGTCTCTGTTATAGTTGGCAAACAAGACAAGGAGTCAGATGGTATAGTTAAGAACACCTTTATTAGAAATATATAACAGTAATGCAAATTAAATATAACACACAGAGGATAATCAAAGAGGCAAGCACTGTATCAGAAATAGCAGTCTTCCATTAGATCCACCACACTGTCCGAGACTAGGCCTCAGCCCACTGGAGTCTCGTGGTAAAAGGTAATGCCCAGGGGTAGCACTGACTCAATATCATACGCAACCATGGAGACTACTGACTCACGCCTGCAGTCAATAGCTAGGAGTCTGAAAAAGCCCCAGGTCAGTACTAGGAAGGATGTCTGTGGAACGGGACCAACACACGGAGCAAACAGACAGAGCCCTCTAGTAAGCACCAGATAGGATAGTTAGGCAAGCCAGGTCATACACGGAGCGGGTAGTCAGCCACAGCCACAGGTTTGCACCAGATAGGATATCCACTGAAGCGTTGGTATGCTGGATGCGCAGTGGACAGAGCCCCAGGTCAACACCAGAGTGGGTAGTCAGAAAAGCCAGGTCATACACGGAGTGGATAGTTAGCCAGAGCCACAGGTTTGCACCAGAAAGGATGTCTAAGACAAATCGGAAAGCACAAGGAGAATGGTCAGACAGAACCATGGGTCAACACCAGAATGGATGGACAGACAAGCCAGGTCATACACACGAATCAGGAATACCAAATAAATTAACTGCTCAGAACAACAACATAAGGGTAACTGAGTCAGGACTCAGCCTGTCCTTTAAACCCCTCCTCAGGAAGTAGGTAGGAGGAGCAGCTCAGAGGGAGGAAGTAGGTAGGAGGAGACTACAGGTTTCAAACACATAAAACAGAGGCCTGCAGCATGCTGTAGCCTCGTGCCTGCAGATAACGCATCTAGCATTGATGCGTCCAACTGTACGTGGAAATGACGCCAGAGCGTTATTGTGAGCATCACCAGAAGCAGTGGCACTACAAAGTACTTTGACAGTCTTTGACTCTTACTTAACATTTTTCCTTTCTTCTCACTTTAATTCACATCAATAAAAGTTATAGTTTATTTTTATTAGGTCCTGACACATTGACCAATTGTAGGGGTGACTGGTTAGGAGTGCTAGCTCTGCAGAGTTTTCTTTTTTCTTTGATTTTCTACTTCCAAGCATTTCAAATAACCCAACAGGGGTACTGGTGTTTTAGTTGGTGTTGGTGGGGGCGTGGCTGGGGGTCAGGGAATTAATGAGAATGTTACTTCATGACCTACTGACACCTCTTTATGTAACAGAATAAATGATTTAGAACAAAGCCAAATTATTTTATTTACACAGACTAATTTATATACATGTATATATGAGGTTTATATAGACATTCATGTGAGTTTTTTTGATGTAGAGTAATGTGATACACTTATATACACACCACACAGTGTGATCTCCTAAACACAGGGACACCAGGGTGATACACTTATATACACACCACACAGTCGGATGTCCTAAACACAGGGACACCAGGGTGATACACTTCTATACACACCGCACAGTCTGATCTCCTAAACACAGGGACACCAGGCTGATACACTTATATACACACCACACAGTCTGATCTCCTAAACACAGGGACACCAGGGTGATACACTTATATACACACTACACAGTCTGATCTCCTAAACACAGGGACACCAGGGTGATACACTTATCTACACACTGCACAGTCTGATCTCCTAAACACAGGGACACCAGGGTGATACACTTATATACACACCACACAGTCTGATCTCCTAAACACAGGGACACCAGGGTGATACACTTATATACACACCACACAGTCGGATGTACTAAACACAGGGACACCAGGGTGATACACTTCTATACACACCGCACAGTCTGATCTCCTAAACACAGGGACACCAGGCTGATACACTTATATACACACCACACAGTCTGATCTCCTAAACACAGGGACACCAAGGTGATACACTTATATACACACCGCACAGTCTGATCTCCTAAACACAGGGACACCAGGGTGATACACTTCTATACACACCACACAGTCTGATCTCCTAAACACAGGGACACCAGGGTGATACACTTATATACACACCACACAGTCGGATGTCCTAAACACAGGGACACCAGGATGATACACTTATATACACACCACACAGTCTGATCTCCTAAACACAGGGACACCAGGGTGATACACTTATATACACACCACACAGTCTGATCTCCTAAACACAGGAACACCAGGGTGATACACTTATATACACACCACACAGTCTGATCTCCTAAACACAGGGACACCGGGGTGATACACTTATATATACACCGCACAGTCTGATCTCCTAAACACAGGAACACCAGGGTGATACACTTATGTACACACCACACAGTCTGATCCCCTACACACAGGGACACCACGGTGATACACTTATATACACACCACACAGTCTGATCTCCTAAACACAGGGACACCAGGGTGATACACTTATATACACACCACACAGTCTGATCTCCTAAACACAGGGACACCAGGGTGATACACTTCTATACACACCACACAGTCTGATCTCCTAAACACATGGACACCAGGGTGATACATTTATATACACATCACACAGTCTGATCTCCTAAACACAGGGACACCAGGGTGATACACTTATATACACACCACACAGTCTGATCTCCTAAACAAAGGGACACCAGGGTGATACACTTATATACACACCACACAGTCTGATCTCCTAAACACAGGGACACCAGGGTGATACACTTATATAAACACCACACAGTCTGATCTCCTAAACACAGGGGCACCAGGGTGATACACTTCTATACACACACCACACAGTCTGATCTCCTAAACACAGGGACACCAGGGTGATACACTTCTATACACACCACACAGTCTGATCTCCTAAACACAGGGACACCAGGGTGATACACTTCTATACATACCACACAGTCTGATCTCCTAAACACAGGGACACCAGGGTGATACATTTATATAAACACCACACAGTCTGATCTCCTAAACACAGGGGCACCAGGGTGATACACTTCTATACACACACCACACAGTCTGATCTCCTAAACACAGGGACACCAGGGTGATACACTTCTATACACACCACACAGTCTGATCTCCTAAACAAAGGGACACCAGGGTGATACACTTATATACACACACCACACAGTCTGATCTCCTAAACACAGGGACACCAGGGTGATACACTTCTATACACACCACACAGTCTGATCTCCTAAACACAGGGACACCAGGGTGATACACTTATATACACACCACACAGTCGGATGTCCTAAACACAGGGACACCAGGATGATACACTTATATACACACCACACAGTCTGATCTCCTAAACACAGGGACACCGGGGTGATACACTTATATACACACCACACAGTCTGATCTCCTAAACACAGGAACACCAGGGTGATACACTTATATACACACCACACAGTCTGATCTCCTAAACACAGGGACACCGGGGTGATACACTTATATATACACCGCACAGTCTGATCTCCTAAACACAGGAACACCAGGGTGATACACTTATATACACACCACACAGTCTGATCCCCTACACACAGAGACACCACGGTGATACACTTATATACACACCACACAGTCTGATCTCCTAAACACAGGGACACCAGGGTGATACACTTATATACACACTAGTGTTGAGCGAGCATGCTCGGCCGATGCTCGGATCGGCTCGAGCATCGCTCTGCTCGGCACATGGCGGTACTCGTACGAGTACCGCATGTGCTCGCCCGCCATGTTCGGGTCTCCTCCCCGCACGTTTTGCGGCTGCTGCGCAGCCAATAAACGTGCAGGGAGGCTCTGACATCGGTGTAATGCCAGCAGCCATGTTGGCTGCTGGCATTACACTGATTGGCTGGCCAGAACCCGTGGTCAGGTGCTGTATAGCACCTGACCATCGAGTTCGGCTCAGTCTGAGCCAGGGAGAGCTGAGGATAGGAAGGGAAAGGCAGTGTAGGGAGGAAAAAACAAAAATTGTGACAAAAAAGAACCAAAAGTCCTTTTTAGGACTACTGTGTGTGGGGGCAGCAGGTTATATTGTGTGTGGGGGGAAAAAAACAAAAAAAAAAAAAAAAAAAATATTCTGTTTAGTGTGAAAAGTTGCAGATTAGAGCACATTCTGTTTAGTGTGCACAGTTGCAGATTAGAGCACATTCTGTTTAGTGTGCAAAGTTGCAGATTAGAGCACATTCTGTTTAGTGTGCAAAGTTGCAGATTAGAGCACATTCTGTTTAGTGTGCAAAGTTGCAGATTAGAGCACATTCTGTTAAGTCTTCAAACTAAAATATCAAAGTCACGTATTCCATTCAGTGTGCGTCGCCGCAGTTTAGCAGCACATTCTGAATACTGTGCAGAGTTGCAGAATAGGAAGAAATACTGTTAAGTCTTCAAACTAAAATATCAAAGTCACATATTCCATTCAGTGTGCTTCGCCGCAGTTTAGCAGCACATTCTGTGTACTGTGCAGAGTTGCAGAATAGGAAGAAATACTGTTAAGTCTTCAAACTAAAATATCAAAGTCACATATTCCATTCAGTGTGCTTCGCCGCAGTTTAGCAGCCTATTCTGTGTACTGTGCAGAGTTGCAGAATAGGAAGAAATACTGTTAAGTCTTCAAACTAAAATATCAAAGTCACATATTCCATTCAGTGTGCTTCGCCGCAGTTTAGCAGCCTATTCTGTGTACTGTGCAGAGTTGCAGAATAGGAAGAAATACTGTTAAGTCTTCAAACTAAAATATCAAAGTCACATATTCCATTCAGTGTGTTTCACCGCCGTTTAGCAGCCTATTCTGTGTACTGTGCAGAGTTGCAGAATAATAAGAAATACTGTTAAGTTTTCAAACTCAAATATTAAAGTCACATATTCCATTCAGTGTGTTTCACCGCCGTTTAACAGCCTATTCTGTGTACTCTGTACAGTTGCAGAATAATAAGAAATACTGTTAAGTTTTCAAACTCAAATATTAAACTCACATATTCCATTCAGTGTGTTTCACCGCAGTTTAGCAGCCTATTCTGTGTACTCTGCAGAGTTGCAGAATAATAAGAAATACTGTTAAGTTTTCAAACTCAAATATTAAAGTCACATATTCCATTCAGTGTGTTTCACCGCCGTTTAACAGCCTATTCTGTGTACTCTGTACAGTTGCGGAATAATAAGAAATACTGTTAAGTTTTCAAACTCAAATATTAAAGTCACATATTCCATTCAGTGTGTTTCACCGCCGTTTAACAGCCTATTCTGTGTACTCTGTACAGTTGCAGAATAATAAGAAATACTGTTAAGTTTTCAAACTCAAATATTAAAGTCACATATTCCATTCAGTGTGTTTCACCGCAGTTTAGCAGCCTATTCTGTGTACTCTGTACAGTTGCAGAATAATAAGAAATACTGTTAAGTTTTCAAACTCAAATATTAAAGTCACATATTCCATTCAGTGTGTTTCACCGCCGTTTAACAGCCTATTCTGTGTACTCTGTACAGTTGCAGAATAATAAGAAATACTGTTAAGTTTTCAAACTCAAATATTAAAGTCACATATTCCATTCAGTGTGTTTCACCGCAGTTTAGCAGCCTATTCTGTGTACTCTGTACAGTTGCAGAATAATAAGAAATACTGTTAAGTTTTCAAACTCAAATATTAAAGTCACATATTCCATTCAGTGTGTTTCACCGCCGTTTAACAGCCTATTCTGTGTACTCTGTACAGTTGCAGAATAATAAGAAATACTGTTAAGTTTTCAAACTCAAATATTAAACTCACATATTCCATTCAGTGTGTTTCACCGCAGTTTAGCAGCCTATTCTGTGTACTCTGCAGAGTTGCAGAATAATAAGAAATACTGTTAAGTTTTCAAACTCAAATATTAAAGTCACATATTCCATTCAGTGTGTTTCACCGCCGTTTAACAGCCTATTCTGTGTACTCTGTACAGTTGCAGAATAATAAGAAATACTGTTAAGTTTTCAAACTCAAATATTAAAGTCACATATTCCATTCAGTGTGTTTCACCGCCGTTTAACAGCCTATTCTGTGTACTCTGTACAGTTGCAGAATAATAAGAAATACTGTTAAGTTTTCAAACTCAAATATTAAAGTCACATATTCCATTCAGTGTGTTTCACCGCAGTTTAGCAGCCTATTCTGTGTACTCTGTACAGTTGCAGAATAATAAGAAATACTGTTAAGTTTTCAAACTCAAATATTAAAGTCACATATTCCATTCAGTGTGTTTCACCGCCGTTTAACAGCCTATTCTGTGTACTCTGTACAGTTGCAGAATAATAAGAAATACTGTTAAGTTTTCAAACTCAAATATTAAAGTCACATATTCCATTCAGTGTGTTTCACCGCAGTTTAGCAGCCTATTCTGTGTACTCTGTACAGTTGCAGAATAATAAGAAATACTGTTAAGTTTTCAAACTCAAATATTAAACTCACATATTCCATTCAGTGTGTTTCACCGCCGTTTAACAGCCTATTCTGTGTACTCTGTACAGTTGCAGAATAATAAGAAATACTGTTAAGTTTTCAAACTCAAATATTAAAGTCACATATTCCATTCAGTGTGTTTCACCGCCGTTTAACAGCCTATTCTGTGTACTCTGTACAGTTGCAGAATAATAAGAAATACTGTTAAGTTTTCAAACTCAAATATTAAACTCACATATTCCATTCAGTGTGTTTCACCGCAGTTTAGCAGCCTATTCTGTGTACTCTGTACAGTTGCAGAATAATAAGAAATACTGTTAAGTTTTCAAACTCAAATATTAAACTCACATATTCCATTCAGTGTGTTTCACCGCCGTTTAACAGCCTATTCTGTGTACTCTGTACAGTTGCAGAATAATAAGAAATACTGTTAAGTTTTCAAACTCAAATATTAAAGTCACATATTCCATTCAGTGTGTTTCACCGCCGTTTAACAGCCTATTCTGTGTACTCTGTACAGTTGCAGAATAATAAGAAATACTGTTAAGTTTTCAAACTCAAATATTAAACTCACATATTCCATTCAGTGTGTTTCACCGCAGTTTAGCAGCCTATTCTGTGTACTCTGCAGAGTTGCAGAATAATAAGAAATACTGTTAAGTTTTCAAACTCAAATATTAAAGTCACATATTCTGTGTAAGATGAAGAAGGCGGGTAAAAAGGGACGGGGAAGTGGACGTGATCCTGAAAGTTCAGGGCGCGGGTCAGGACGCGGTAAAACTGTGCCTGGTGCCAGAGCACAAGAAAGAAAGACATCCACCATACCTAGCTTCATGTGTAATTTTACAGGGCGTCGCAGGACATCACTCTCGAGGTCCGACCACTGCGAACAGGTGGTCGGTTGGATGACAGCTGATACTGCTTCCAGTCGGTTAAGCACCACCCTGTCTTCCACCAAGTCCACTCTCAGTAGCCAAGAGTCTGGTCAACATAATCCTCACTCTGATCATCCTTCCTCCCACCATACACGGTCTGGTCAAAGAAGTGATCCCACACTGGGATATAGTGAGGAGCTCGTCTCATCACCAATCCTTCATTTGACCCTCTCTCCAAGCACGCTTGCAGAGGAACATGACATCTTGTGCCCTGATTCACAACCTCTAGAGGCTACCCAATCTCAAGAAGATGACAGATGTGAACGGCATTTAAGGTCAAAGGAAGTAGTGGATGATGATGATGATGATGAGACACAGTTGCCATTAAATCAACCACTATTTCCGTCTCAAGACCTTGTTGAGGAGAATGTTATACAGTTGTCAATGACTGAGTATGTGGTGGGATCAAGACTTGAGGAGGATGATCAGAGTGAGGAAGTGGAGGAGGACTTGGTGGACGATGAGGTGACTGACCCCACCTGGGAAGGTGTAGAGCCGAGCGATGACAGCAGTCCTGAGGGTGAGCCATCTGCAGCACCGCAACAGGCTGGAAGAGGCAGTGGTGTGGCTACAGAAAGAAGGCGGACCGCACCAAACCGGCCCGCAAATGTTCCACGGAGCACCCCCTTGCGTAAATCTACCTTGCCAAGGGGTAGGTGTTCCGCGGTATGGCGTTTTTTTAAGGAAAGTGCGGACGACAAAAGAATTGTAGTTTGCAACCTGTGCCACACCAGAATGAGCCGAGGCATGAACACTAGAAACCTCACCACCACCAGCATGATCCGACACATGGCATCCAAGCACCGTAGTAAGTGGGAGGAACGCCTGGATCGCCCATCTGTGTCTGCAGGCCACACCACTGCCTCCTCTTCCCCTGTTTTCGGTGCCGGCCAATCGCCTGTCGAAGGCGCAGGCCCGCATACCTCCCGCCCTGCACCTGTAGCATCTGAAGCACCATCAGCGACCACATCCACTTCCCTGTCCCAGCACAGCGTCCAAATGTCGTTACCCCAGGCATTTGAGCGCAAGAGAAAGTACCCAGCCACCCACCCACAGGCCATAGCACTAACCTCACACCTTTCCAAATTACTGGCCATCGAAATGCTGCCATTTAGGCTTGTGGACACTGAGTCCTTCCGCAGCCTGATGGCAGCAGCTGTCCCTCGGTACGCGTTCCCCAGCCGCCACTACTTTTCCCGGTGTGCCATCCCCGCATTACACCACCATGTGTCCCGTAACATCACCCGTGCCCTGACCAACGCAGTTACTGGGAAGGTCCACTTAACGACTGACACATGGACAAGTGCTTGTGGCCAGGGACGCTACATTTCCCTGACGGCACACTGGGTGAATGTCGTGGAGGCTGGGAGTGACTCGGACCCTGGGATGGCACGGGTGCTACCCACGCCGAGGATTGCGGGCCCTACCTCCATCAGGGTTTCCACCAGCACCTACGTTATTGGCTCCTCCTCCTCCGTTTCCACCTCCGAATTCTCTACACACACCGCCACTCCCCCATCAGCCAGTAGCTGGAAGCAGTGTAGCACTGCAGTGGGGAAGCGTCAACAGGCCGTGCTGAAGCTGATCTGCCTTGGGGACAAACAGCACACGGCCTCAGAGCTGTTGCAGGGGATTAGTCACCAGACCGAGCAGTGGCTCTCGCCACTCAACCTGCAACCAGGCATGGTTGTGTGTGATAATGGGCGTAACTTGGTGGCGGCTTTGGAGCTCGGCAAGCTCACACACGTACCATGCCTAGCGCATGTATTTAATTTAGTGGTGCAGCGATTTCTAAAAACCTACCCCAATGTGCATGATCTCTTGACCAAGGTGCGCCGCGTGTGTGCACATTTCCGTAAGTCATCAACAGCTTCAGCCGGCCTGTTGAAGCTGCAGCAGCGCTTACAATTGCCAGCTCACCGGCTGCTGTGTGACGTGAGCACGCGCTGGAACTCCACCTTCCACATGTTGGCCCGGCTTTGTGAGCAGCAGAGGGCAGTAGTGGAGTACCAGCTGTTACACGGTCGTCGCCTCTCCGTTCAACTTCCTGTAATCAGAAGTGAGGAGTGGGAATGGATGTCAGACCTCTGTGAGGTTTTACGCAATTTTGAGGAATCGACACAGATGGTGAGCGGCGATAACGCTATTATCAGTGTAACCATCCCACTTCTGTGTCTACTGAAACGCTCGCTGCTCACAATTAAAACCGACGCTTTGCATGTGGAAGAGGTGGAAATGGGGGAGGAAGAGCTTACACAAGGTGATAGCCAGAGCACCCTCACTTCGTCTTCTCAGCGACAATTGGAGGAGGCGGAGGAGGAGGAGGAGGAGGAGGAGGAGGAGGAAGACACGGTTGTCTCCGCTACAGAGGGTAGCCATGGAACTTTAGTTCCATCTCTTCAGCGTGGGTGGGCAGAAGAGGAGGAAGAGGATGAGGAGATTGAGAGTCATCCTCCTGGTGAGGACAGCGAAATCTTGCCTGTTGGTACTCTGGCACACATGGCTGACTTTATGTTAGGCTGCCTTTCCCGTGACCCACGCGTTACACGCATTTTAGACAACACGGATTACTGGGTGTTCACCCTTCTGGACCCCCGCTACAAAGATAATTTCTCATCTCTCATTCCTCCGGTGGAGAGGACAAGCAAAATGGTGCAATACCAGAAGGTTCTTGTTGAAAAATTGCTCCAAAATTTTCCATCTGACAACGCTGGCGGCAGAGTACGTGCTACCTTGGCCAACCGAGAAGGGGAGAAAAGGGGAGCACACAGCAGTTCCGAGAAAGGCAGGGCAACACTCTCCAAGGCGTGGGACACCTTCATGACACCCCGCCAGCACCCTCACCCTGATGCGCAGCCTAGTGTCACAAGGAGGGAAAAGTTTTGGAAGATGGTGAAGGAGTACGTAGCAGACCGTGTCAGCGTCCTCAATGATCCCTCTGTGCCTTACAACTACTGGGTGTCCAAGCTGGACACGTGGTATGAACTGGCACTCTATGCCTTGGAGGTGCTGGCCTGCCCTGCCGCCAGCGTTCTGTCTGAGCGGGTATTTAGTGCTGCTGGTGGCATCATAACAGATAAGCGTATCCGCCTTTCCACCGACAATGCTGATAGGTTGACACTTATAAAAATGAACAAGGCCTGGATTTCCCCTGACTTCTCCACTCCACTGGAGGAAAGCCCCGGGGGAACATAAACTCACTTTATATATGTTATTTACAATGATGGGAATACTCTGTATTCCCATTCACCCCTTCCACCCAAAAAACGGGTATATGGTTGACTCTTAATCTTCTCATCCTCCTCCTCCTCTTCCATATGCCCTGGGATATAATTTTTATATAGGGCCAGCTCACCAGCGGGCCCTGTGATATAATTTTTATATAGGGCCAGCTCACCAGCGGGCCCTGTTTGACAATTTTTATATAGGTCAGCTCACCAGCGGGCCTTCTCATATAATGTTTTATTGGGTCAGCTCTCTAGCGGGCCCTCTCATATAATGTTTTATAGCGTCAGCTCACTAGCGGGCCTTCGCATATAATGTTTAGGATGGTCAGCTCTGCAGCAGACCCTCACCCATAATGTTTTAGATGGTCGGCTCAGCGCACGTTTCCCTCTTAATCATGGCCTCAGTTCAATAAAATCAAGGAAATTTTTGGGAGAATTTGCCTCTGTGCACGTTTCCCTCTTAATCATGGCCTCAGTTCTGAAAATCAAGGAAATTTTTGGGAGAATTTGCCTCTGCGCACGTTTCCCTCTTAATCATGGCCTCACTTCCGAAAACCAAGGAAATTTTTGGGAGAATTTGCAGATGATATACAAGTAAATATACAGCAAATATTGTTTGGTAACAATTTTTCGCCTAAAGTCGTTTTTATTTTCCTTTTTGTGTGTTTTATGGTCAGTCTGTAAAAATGGCATACTACGGGCGAAAGATCGTTCCCAGCAGCGATGTTGGAGTCCAAGATGCATCCAGACATCCTCCCTATGCTGTCCCTGAACCATTTCTGTGGTGTTTCCATCCTTTTCTGCCCTTTTCCTATGGACCAGGCACCCTCCCCTCATCAGAGCAGGGGGTGCCTGGTGTAATGCTCGAGTCCTCCCATTGACTTCAATGGGGCTCGGGTGCTCGGCCGAGCACTCGAGCCTCAGGGGGTGCTCGGTTAGAGCACCCGAACACCCGAGCATTGGGGTGCTCGCTCATCACTAATACACACCACACAGTCTGATCTCCTAAACACAGGGACACCAGGGTGATACACTTCTATACACACCACACAGTTTGATCTCCTAAACACATGGACACCAGGGTGATACATTTATATACACATCACACAGTCTGATCTGCTAAACACAGGGACACCAGGGTGATACACTTATATACACACCACACAGTCTGATCTCCTAAACAAAGGGACACCAGGGTGATACACTTATATACACACCACACAGTCTGATCTCCTAAACACAGGGACACCAGGGTGATACACTTATATAAACACCACACAGTCTGATCTCCTAAACACAGGGGCACCAGGGTGATACACTTCTATACACACACCACACAGTCTGATCTCCTAAACACAGGGACACCAGGGTGATACACTTCTATACACACCACACAGTCTGATCTCCTAAACACAGGGACACCAGGGTGATACACTTCTATACATACCACACAGTCTGATCTCCTAAACACAGGGACACCAGGGTGATACATTTATATAAACACCACACAGTCTGATCTCCTAAACACAGGGGCACCAGGGTGATACACTTCTATACACACACCACACAGTCTGATCTCCTAAACACAGGGACACCAGGGTGATACACTTCTATACACACCACACAGTCTGATCTCCTAAACAAAGGGACACCAGGGTGATACACTTATATACACACACCACACAGTCTGATCTCCTAAACACAGGGACACCAGGGTGATACACTTCTATACACACCACACAGTCTGATCTCCTAAACAAAGGGACACCAGGGTGATACACTTATATACACACACCACACAGTCTGATCTCCTAAACACAGGGACACCAGGGTGATACACTTCTATACACACCACACAGTCTGATCTCC
Source organism: Rhinophrynus dorsalis (assembly GCA_037306005.1). Taxonomy (NCBI): domain Eukaryota; kingdom Metazoa; phylum Chordata; class Amphibia; order Anura; family Rhinophrynidae; genus Rhinophrynus; species Rhinophrynus dorsalis. Next base: position 503,630,397 of record CM074722.1, on the reverse strand, counting down.
TAAACACATGGACACCAGGGTGATACATTTATATACACATCACACAGTCTGATCTCCTAAACACATGGACACCAGGGTGATACACTTATATACACACCACACAGTCTGATCTCCTAAACAAAGGGACACCAGGGTGATACACTTCTATACACACACCACACAGTCTGATCTCCTAAACACAGGGACACCAGGGTGATACACTTCTATACATACCACACAGTCTGATCTCCTAAACACAGGGACACCAGGGTGATACACTTATATAAACACCACACAGTCTGATCTCCTAAACACAGGGGCACCAGGGTGATACACTTCTATACACACACCACACAGTCTGATCTCCTAAACACAGGGACACCAGGGTGATACACTTCTATACACACCACACAGTCTGATCTCCTAAACAAAGGGACACCAGGGTGATACACTTATATACACACACCACACAGTCTGATCTCCTAAACACAGGGACACCAGGGTGATACACTTCTATACACACCACACAGTCTGATCTCCTAAACACAGGAACACCAGAGTGATACATTTATATACACACCTCACAGTCTGATCTCCTAAACACAGGGACACCAGGGTGATACATTTATATACACACCACACAGTCTGATCTCCTACACACAGGGACACCAGGGTGATACACTTATATACACACCACACAGTCTGATCTCCTAAACACTGGTACACCAGGGTGATACACTTATATACACACACCACACAGTCTGATCTCCTAAACACAGGGACACCAGGGTGATACACTTATATACACACCACACAGTCTGATCTCCTAAACACAGGGACACCAGGGTGGTACACTTCTAAACAAACCACACAGTCTTATCTCCTAAACACATGGACACCAGGGTGATACATTTATATACACATTACACAGTCTGATCTCCTAAACACAGGGACACCAGGGTGATACACTTATATACACACCACACAGTCTGATCTCCTAAACACAGGGACACCAGCGTGATACACTTCTATACACACACCACACAGTCTGATCTCCTAAACACAGGGACACCAGGGTGATACACTTCTATACATACCACACAGTCTGATCTCCTAAACACAGGGACACCAGGGTGATACACTTATATAAACACCACACAGTCTGATCTCCTAAACAAAGGGACACCAGGGTGATACACTTATATACACACACCACACAGTCTGATCTCCTAAACACAGGGACACCAGGGTGATACACTTCTATACACACCACACAGTCTGATCTCTTAAACACAGGAACACCAGAGTGATACATTTATATACACACCACACAGTCTGATCTCCTAAACACAGGGACACCAGCGTGATACACTTCTATACACACACCACACAGTCTGATCTCCTAAACACAGGGACACCAGGGTGATACACTTCTATACATACCACACAGTCTGATCTCCTAAACACAGGGACACCAGGGTGATACACTTATATAAACACCACACAGTCTGATCTCCTAAACAAAGGGACACCAGGGTGATACACTTATATACACACACCACACAGTCTGATCTCCTAAACACAGGGACACCAGGGTGATACACTTCTATACACACCAAACAGTCTGATCTCCTAAACAAAGGGACACCAGAGTGATACATTTATATACACACCTCACAGTCTGATCTCCTAAACACAGGGACACCAGGGTGATACATTTATATACACACCACACAGTCTGATCTCCTACACACAGGGACACCAGGGTGATACACTTATATACACACCACACAGTCTGATCTCCTAAACACTGGGACACCAGGGTGATACACTTATATACACACACCACACAGTCTGATCTCCTAAACACAGGGACACCAGGGTGATACACTTATATACACACCACACAGTCTGATCTCCTAAACACAGGGACACCAGGGTGGTACACTTCTAAACAAACCACACAGTCTTATCTCCTAAACACATGGACACCAGGGTGATACATTTATATACACATTACACAGTCTGATCTCCTAAACACAGGGACACCAGGGTGATACACTTATATACACACCACACAGTCTGATCTCCTAAACACAGGGACACCAGCGTGATACACTTCTATACACACACCACACAGTCTGATCTCCTAAACACAGGGACACCAGGGTGATACACTTCTATACATACCACACAGTCTGATCTCCTAAACACAGGGACACCAGGGTGATACACTTATATAAACACCACACAGTCTGATCTCCTAAACAAAGGGACACCAGGGTGATACACTTATATACACACACCACACAGTCTGATCTCCTAAACACAGGGACACCAGGGTGATACACTTCTATACACACCACACAGTCTGATCTCTTAAACACAGGAACACCAGAGTGATACATTTATATACACACCACACAGTCTGATCTCCTAAACACAGGGACACCAGGGTGATACACTTATATACACACCACACAGTCTGATCTCCTAAACACTGGGACACCAGGGTGATACACTTATATACACACACCACACAGTCTGATCTCCTAAACACTGGGACAGCAGGGTGATACACTTATATACACAGCACACAGTCTGATCTCCTAAACACAGGAACACCAGAGTGATACATTTATATACACACCACACAGTCTGATCTCCTAAACACAGGGACACCAGGGTGATACACTTACATACACACCACACAGTCTGATCTCCTAAACACAGGGACACCAGGGTGATACACTTATATGTACACCCCTCAATCTGATCTCCTTAACACAGGGACACCAGGGTGATACACTTATATACACACCACACAGTCTGATCTCCTAAACACAGGGAAACCAGGGTGATACACTAATATACACACCACACAGTCTGATGTCCTAAACACAGTGACACCAGGGTAATACACTTATATACTAGTGTGGAGCGAGCATGCTCGGCCGATGCTCGTATCGGCTCGAGCATCGCTCTGCTCGGCACATGGCGGTACTCGTACGAGTACCGCATGTGCTCGCCCGCCATGTTCGGGTCTCCTCCCCGCACGTTTTGCGGCTGCTGCGCAGCCAATAAACGTGCAGGGAGGCTCTAATATCGGTGTAATGCCAGCAGCCATGTTGGCTGCTGGCATTACACTGATTGGCTGGCCAGAACCCGTGGTCGGGTGCTGTATAGCACCTGACCAGCGAGTTCGGCTCAGTCTTAGCCAGGGAGAGCTGAGGATAGGAAGGGAAAGTCAGTGTAGGGAGGAAAAAAAGGAAAATTGTGAAAAAAAAGAACCAAAAGTCCTTTTTAGGACTACTGTGTGTGGGGGCAGCAGGTTATTTTGTGTGGGGGGAAAAAAAAAAAAAAAAAAAAAAAAAAAATATATATATTCTGTTTAGTGTGCAAAGTTGCAGATTAGAGCACATTCTGTTTAGTGTGCACAGTTGCAGATTAGAGCACATTCTGTTTAGTGTGCAAAGTTGCAGATTAGAGCACATTCTGTTTAGTGTGCAAAGTTGCAGATTAGAGCACATTCTGTTTAGTGTGCAAAGTTGCAGATTAGAGCACATTCTGTTAAGTCTTCAAACTAAAATATCAAAGTCACATATTCCATTCAGTGTGCGTCGCCGCAGTTTAGCAGCACATTCTGTGTACTGTGCAGAGTTGCAGAATAGGAAGAAATACTGTTAAGTCTTCAAACTAAAATATCAAAGTCACATATTCCATTCAGTGTGCTTCGCCGCAGTGTAGCAGCACATTCTGTGTACTGTGCAGAGTTGCAGAATAGGAAGAAATACTGTTAAGTCTTCAAACTAAAATATCAAAGTCACATATTCCATTCAGTGTGCTTCGCCGCAGTGTAGCAGCACATTCTGTGTACTCTGCACAGTTGCAGAATAGGAAGAAATACTGTTAAGTCTTCAAACTAAAATATCAAAGTCACATATTCCATTCAGTGTGCTTCGCCGCAGTGTAGCAGCACATTCTGTGTACTCTGCACAGTTGCAGAATAGGAAGAAATACTGTTAAGTTTTCAAACTCAAATATTAAAGTCACATATTCCATTCAGTGTGTGTCACCGCAGTTTAGCAGCCTATTCTGTGTACTCTGCACAGTTGCAGAATAGGAAGAAATACTGTTAAGTTTTCAAACTGTAAAATATCAAAGTCACATATTCCATTCAGTGTGTGTCACCGCAGTTTAGCAGCCTATTCTGTGTACTCTGCACAGTTGCAGAATAGGAAGAAATACTGTTAAGTTTTGAATCTCAAATATTAAAGTCACATATACTATTCTGTGTTCGTCACCGCAGTTTAGCAGCCTATTCTGTGTACTCTGCACAGTTGCAGAATAGGAAGAAATACTGTTAAGTTTTCAAACTCAAATATTAAAGTCACATATTCCATTCAGTGTGTGTCACCGCAGTTTAGCAGCCTATTCTGTGTACTCTGCACAGTTGCAAAATAGGAAGAAATACTGTTAAGTTTTCAAACTGTAAAATATCAAAGTCACATATTCCATTCAGTGTGTGTCACCGCAGTTTAGCAGCCTATTCTGTGTACTCTGCACAGTTGCAGAATAGGAAGAAATACTGTTAAGTTTTGAAACTCAAATATTAAAGTCACATATTCTATTCTGTGTTCGTCACCGCAGTTTAGCAGCCTATTCTGTGTACTCTGCACAGTTGCAGAATAGGAAGAAATACTGTTAAGTTTTCAAACTCAAATATTAAAGTCACATATTCCATTCAGTGTGTGTCACCGCAGTTTAGCAGCCTATTCTGTGTACTCTGCACAGTTGCAGAATAGGAAGAAATACTGTTAAGTTTTCAAACTGTAAAATATCAAAGTCACATATTCCATTCAGTGTGTGTCACCGCAGTTTAGCAGCCTATTCTGTGTACTCTGCACAGTTGCAGAATAGGAAGAAATACTGTTAAGTTTTCAAACTCAAATATTAAAGTCACATATTCCATTCAGTGTGTGTCACCGCAGTTTAGCAGCCTATTCTGTGTACTCTGCACAGTTGCAGAATAGGAAGAAATACTGTTAAGTTTTCAAACTGTAAAATATCAAAGTCACATATTCCATTCAGTGTGTGTCACCGCAGTTTAGCAGCCTATTCTGTGTACTCTGCACAGTTGCAGAATAGGAAGAAATACTGTTAAGTTTTCAAACTCAAATATTAAAGTCACATATTCCATTCAGTGTGTGTCACCGCAGTTTAGCAGCCTATTCTGTGTACTCTGCACAGTTGCAGAATAGGAAGAAATACTGTTAAGTTTTCAAACTGTAAAATATCAAAGTCACATATTCCATTCAGTGTGTGTCACCGCAGTTTAGCAGCCTATTCTGTGTACTCTGCACAGTTGCAGAATAGGAAGAAATACTGTTAAGTCTTCAAAGTAAAATATCAAAGTCACATATTCCGTGTAAGATGAAGAAGGCGGGTAAAAAGGGATGGGGAAGTGGACGTGATCCTGATAGTTCAGGGCGCGGGTCAGGACGCGGAGAAACTGTGCCTGGTGCCAGAGCACAAGAAAGAAAGACATCCACCATTCCTAGCTTCATGTCTAATTTTACAGGGCGTCGCAGGACATCACTCTCGAGGTCCGACCACTGCGAACAGGTGGTCGGTTGGATGACAGCTGATACTGCTTCCAGTCGGTTAAGCACCACCCTGTCTTCCACCAAGTCCACTCTCAGTAGCCAAGAGTCTGGTCAACATAATCCTCACTCTGATCATCCTTCCTCCCACCATACACGGTCTGGTCAAAGAAGTGATCCCACACTGGGATATAGTGAGGAGCTCGTCTCATCACCAATCCTTCATTTGACCCTCTCTCCAAGCACGCTTGCAGAGGAACATGACATCTTGTGCCCTGATTCACAACCTCTAGAGGGTACCCAATCACAAGAAGATGACAGATGTGAACGGCATTTAAGGTCAAAGGAAGTAGTGGATGATGATGATGATGATGAGACACAGTTGCCATTAAATCAACCACTATTTCCGTCTCAAGACCTTGTTGAGGAGAATGTTATACAGTTGTCAATGACTGAGTATGTGGTGGGATCAAGACATGAGGAGGATGATCAGAGTGAGGAAGTGGAGGAGGACTTGGTGGACGATGAGGTGACTGACCCCACCTGGGAAGGTGGAGAGCCGAGCGATGACAGCAGTCCTGAGGGTGAGCCATCTGCAGCACCGCAACAGGCTGGAAGAGGCAGTGGTGTGGCTACAGAAAGAAGGCGGACCGCACCAAACCAGCCCGCAAATGTTCCACGGAGCACCCCCTTGTGTAAATCTACCTTGCCAAAGGGTAGGTGTTCCGCGGTATGGCGTTTTTTTAAGGAAAGTGCGGACGACAAAAGAATTGTAGTTTGCAACCTGTGCCACACCAGAATGAGCCGAGGCATGAACACTAGAAACCTCACCACCACCAGCATGATCCGACACATGGCATCCAAGCACCGTAGTAAGTGGGAGGAACGCCTGGATCGCCCATCTGTGTCTGCAGGCCACACCACTGCCTCCTCTTCCCCTGTTTTCGGTGCCGGCCAATCGCCTGTCGATGGCGCAGGCCCGCATACCTCCCGCCCTGCACCTGTACCATCTGAAGCACCATCAGCGACCACATCCACTTCCCTGTCCCAGCGCAGCGTCCAAATGTCGTTACCCCAGGCATTTGAGCGCAAGCGAAAATACCCAGCCACCCACCCACAGGCCATAGCACTAACCTCACACCTTTCCAAATTACTGGCCATCGAAATGCTGCCATTTAGGCTTGTGGACACTGAGTCCTTCCGCAGCCTGATGGCAGCAGCTGTCCCTCGGTACGCGGTCCCCAGCCGCCACTACTTTTCCCGGTGTGCCATCCCCGCATTACACCACCATGTGTCCCGTAACATCACCCGTGCCCTGACCAACGCAGTTACTGGGAAGGTCCACTTAACGACTGACACATGGACAAGTGCTTGTGGCCAGGGACGCTACATTTCCCTGACGGCACACTGGGTGAATGTCGTGGAGGCTGGGAGCGACTCGGACCCTGGGATGGCACGGGTGCTACCCACGCCGAGGATTGCGGGCCCTACCTCCATCAGGGTTTCCGCCAGCACCTACGTTATTGGCTCCTCCTCCTCCGTTTCCACCTCCGAATTCTCTACACGCAGCGCCACTCCCCCATCAGCCAGTAGCTGGAAGCAGTGTAGCACTGCAGTGGGGAAGCGTCAACAGGCCGTGCTGAAGCTGATCTGCCTTGGGGACAAACAGCACACGGCCTCAGAGCTGTTGCAGGGGATTAGTCACCAGACCGAGCAGTGGCTCTCGCCACCCAACCTGCAACCAGGCATGGTTGTGTGTGATAATGGGCGTAACTTGGTGGCGGCTTTGGAGCTCGGCAAGCTCACACACGTACCATGCCTAGCGCATGTATTTAATTTAGTGGTTCAGCGATTTCTAAAAACCTACCCCAATGTGCATGATCTCTTGACCAAGGTGCGCCGCGTGTGTGCACATTTCCGTAAGTCATCTACAGCTTCGGCCGGCCTGTTGAAGCTGCAGCAGCGCTTACAATTGCCAGCTCACCGGCTGCTGTGTGACGTGAGCACGCGCTGGAACTCCACCTTCCACATGTTGGCCCGGCTTTGTGAGCAGCAGAGGGCAGTAGTGGAGTACCAGCTGTTACACGGTCGTCGCCTCTCCGTTCAACTTCCTGTAATCAGAAGTGAGGAGTGGGAATGGATGTCAGACCTCTGTGAGGTTTTACGCAATTTTGAGGAATCGACACAGATGGTGAGCGGCGATAACGCTATTATCAGTGTAACCATCCCACTTCTGTGTCTACTGAAACGCTCGCTGCTCACAATTAAAACCGACGCTTTGCATGTGGAAGAGGTGGAAATGGGGGAGGAAGAGCTTACACAAGGTGATAGCCAGAGCACCCTCACTTCGTCTTCTCAGCGACAATTGGAGGAGGCGGAGGAGGAGGAGGAGGAGGAGGAGGAAGACACGGTTGCCTCCGCTACAGAGGGTAGCCATGGAACTTTAGTTCCATCTCTTCAGCGTGGGTGGGCAGAAGAGGAGGAAGAGGATGAGGATATTGAGAGTCATCCTCCTGGTGAGGACAGCGAAATCTTGACTGTTGGTACTCTGGCACACATGGCTGACTTTATGTTAGGCTGCCTTTCCCGTGACCCACGCGTTATACGCATTTTAAACAACACGGATTACTGGGTGTTCACCCTTCTGGACCCCCGCTACAAAGAGAATTTCTCATCTCTCATTCCTCCGGTGGAGAGGACAAGCAAAATGGTGCAATACCAGAAGGTTCTTGTTGAAAAATTGCTCCAAAATTTTCCATCTGACAACGCTGGCGGCAGAGTACGTGCTACCTTGGCCAACCGAGAAGGGGAGAAAAGGGGAGCACACAGCAGTTCCGACAAAGGCAGGGCAACACTCTCCAAGGCGTGGGACACCTTCATGACACCCCGCCAGCACCCTCACCCTGATGCGCAGCCTAGTGTCACAAGGAGGGAAAAGTTTTGGAAGATGGTGAAGGAGTACGTAGCAGACCGTGTCAGCGTCCTCAATGATCCCTCTGTGCCTTACAACTACTGGGTGTCCAAGCTGGACACGTGGTATGAACTGGCACTCTACGCCTTGGAGGTGCTGGCCTGCCCTGCCGCCAGCGTTCTGTCTGAGCGGGTATTTAGTGCTGCTGGTGGCATCATAACAGATAAGCGTATCCGCCTTTCCACCGACAATGCTGATAGGTTGACACTTATAAAAATGAACAAGGCCTGGATTTCCCCTGACTTCTCCACTCCACTGGAGGAAAGCCCCGGGGGAACATAAACTCACTTTATATATGTTATTTACAATGATGTGAATACTCTGTATTCCCATTCACCCCTTCCACCCAAAAAACGGGTATATGGTTGACTCTTAATCTTCTCATCCTCCTCCTCCTCTTCCATATGCCCTGGGATATAATTTTTATATAGGGCCAGCTAACCAGCGGGCCCTGTGATATAATTTTTATATAGGGCCAGTTCACCAGCGGGCCCTGTTTGAAAATTTTTATATAGGTCAGCTCACCAGCGGGCCTTCTCATATAATGTTTTATTGGGTCAGCTCTCTAGCGGGCCCTCTCATATAATGTTTTATAGCGTCAGCTCACTAGCGGGCCTTCGCATATAATGTTTTATAGCGTCAGCTCACTAGCGGGCCTTCGCATATAATGTTTTATAGCGTCAGCTCACTAGCGGGCCTTCGCATATAATGTTTAGGATGGTCAGCTCTGCAGCAGACCCTCACCCATAATGTTTTAGATGGTCAGCTCAGCGCACGTTTCCCTCTTAATCATGGCCTCAGTTCAATAAAATCAAGGACATTTTTGGGAGAATTTGCCTCTGCGCACGTTTCCCTCTTAATCATGGCCTCAGTTCAGAAAATCAAGGAAATTTTTGGGAGAATTTGCCTCTGCGCACGTTTCCCTCTTAATCATGGCCTCAGTTCAGAAAATCAAGGACATTTTTGGGAGAATTTGCCTCTGCGCACGTTTCCCTCTTAATCATGGCCTCACTTCAGAAAATCAAGGAAATTTTTGGGAGAATTTGCAGATGATATACAAGTAAATATACAGCAAATATTGTTTGGTAACAATTTTTCGCCTAAAGTCGTTTTTATTTTCCTTTTTGTGTGTTTTATGGTCAGTCTGTAAAAATGGCGTACTACGGGCGAAAGATCGTTCCCAGCAGCGATGTTGGAGTCCAAGATGCATCCAGACATCCTCCCTATGCTGTCCCTGAACCATTTCTGTGGTGTTTCCATCCTTTTCTGCCCTTTTCCTATTGACCAGGCACCCTCCCCTCATCAGAGCAGGGGGTGCCTGGTGTAATGCTCGAGTCCTCCTATTGACTTCAATGGGGTTCGGGTGCTCGGCCGAGCACTCGAGCCTCAGGGGGTGCTCGGTCAGAGCACCCGAACACCCGAGCATTGGGGTGCTCGCTCATCACTATTATATACACATCACACAGTCTGATCTCCTACACACAGGGACACCAGGGTGATACACTTATATACACACCACACAGTCTGATCTCCTAAACACAGGGACACCAGGGTGATACACTAATATACACACCACACAGTCTGATCTTCTAAACACAGGGACACCAGGGTGATACACTTCTATACACACCACACAGTCTGATCTCCTAAACACAGGGACACCAGGGTGATACACTAATATACACACCACACAGTCTGATCTCCTAAACACAGGGACACCAGGGTGATACACTAATATACACACCACACAGTCTGATCTCCTAAACACAGGGACACCAGGGTGATACACTAATATACACACCACACAGTCTGATGTCCTAAACACAGTGACACCAGGGTAATACACTTATATACACATCACACAGTCTGATCTCCTACACACAGGGACACCAGGGTGATACACTTATATACACACCACACAGTCTGATCTCCTAAACACAGGGACACCAGGGTGATACACTTATATACACACCACACAGTCTGATCTCCTAAACACAGGGACACCAGGGTGATACACTTATATACACACCACACAGTCTGATCTCCTAAACACAGGGACACCAGGGTGATACACTTCTATACACACCACACAGTCTGATCTCCTACACAGGGACACCAGGGTGGGAAAGAGGGACAGAGGGGTTTGGGTCTCGAAGAGGGACTGTCCCTCTTAAAGAGGGACACTTAGAAGGTACAGAGCCTCATATTTCCTAAAGACGGACACTTGGGAGGTACGGTTCCCTAATATCTTCTAAAGAGGGACACTTGGGAGGTATAGACCCTTCATATCTACTAAAGAGGGGTACTTGGGATATATGGAACCCTGATATTTGTAAAAGAGGGACATTTGGGAGGTACAGACCCCTCATATCTACTTAAGAGGGGTACTTGGGATATATGGAACCCTGATATTTGTAAAAGAGGGACACTTGGGAGGTATGGATCCCTAGTATCTACTAAAGAGGGACACTTGAGATGTACAGCCCCCTAATATCTCCTAAAGAGAGAAGAAACAGGAGAGGCGCTCCTAGTGTAATATGGTTTGAGATTGAACACCTTCACCAATTCGTCACCGTACTTGCAATATCGTCGACCACTGTAAGTGTCCAAGTGGACAGATGAGGGATTCTAGACTGCCCTCTCTCAGTCGCTCCACAAATGGACACAGCTCTTCAAAAATAAAAGGACCTCTTCAAAGATCCTTTAACAAAATTAAAAACAGCAGCAAGAAGGGTAGCAATCCACAATTAAATGAAAATGAAAATTTAAGAAATAAAATAATGCTCCCAATTATAATCTCATCTGGGATTAACTATCCTCCCTGCTCGGAGTTCCACCTCCACTGGTAAGATGCCAATGAGTCCGCTTGTATAAAAATAGACATTTGTTGCCAAATTTCTTTGTAATATTTTTGTAGATTTAGCCAAGATGCTCCTGACTAAAAGTAGTGGGGGTTGAAACGCGTTGAGCGTTTTGACTTATTATCTTAAACTTTGTCAATAAATTTCTATTTTTATACAAGCGGACTCATCGGATTCCTATCACTGGAGGTGGAACTCTGAGCAGTTAATCCCTGCATGTGATTATTATCGGTTCTATAACAAATTGGCAGGTGAGATGAGATTATACTTGTGAGTATTATTATTTTTTCTTAAATTTAAATTTTAATTCAATTGTGGATTGTGCCCCTTCTTGCTGCTGTTTTTCATCTCCTAAAGAGGAGTGCTTGGGAGGTATATACCCCTAATATCTCCTAAAGAGAGACACTTTGGAGGTATGAATCCTAATATCTCAGCAGTGCTGGTGGGATGGATCAGTTATAAAGCACCAGCTGTAGAATCTGTTCAAACCTCAAGGCTGCAGGTTCTAGACCCAGCATGGGCAGCTCAGCCTTTCCCTCCTCTGTGGTAGATAAAATTAGTCCAGAACCTAACTGAAAACTAGAGACAATCTCAATGTATTCTTCCTGGTAAAATACTTTCACAAAAAAAAAAAAAAAAAGAAAGCAAAAGAAAAAAAAGAGGGACGTTTGGGAGGTATAGACCCCTAATATACCTAGAGAGGGACACATGGGAGGTATGTATCCCTAATATCTCCTAAAGAGTTTTAGAGACCAGGAACCAGACAGACACAAAAATGTAAAGTGCAAAACACCTTTATTAAAATAAGAAAAGCAAACAAAGCAAAAGGGTGATCTAGGAGTGTAAAACAAACTGGGGTCAGGAACCTAGACAGGTACTCAGGCAAGCCGGGGTCAAGGATGCAGAGGTCAGCGATGTCAAGAACAAGCCAGGAATCAGGAGCCAGAAGGGACATCAGAGGAAGCCATGCCATGCACAGATAAGCTGGAACACAGGAGAACACACTTGCAGCCATAAACAACGTAAGGGCAAGGAGGAAATGGGCCTTACTGCTTAAATAGCCTGGTAGGTGGTTGGATGATAACAATCAGGTGAGTAACTGTGGTAACTGATAAGTAAAGCAGTTCGTAATGATCAGCTAAGTCAGCCTGAAACAGAGATGGAAAGGCCGCTAGTATGTCAACAGCAGAGTGTAAAAACACAGAGCAATTCAGCCAGACCTTGACAAAGAGGGACACTTGGGAGGTATGGATCAGTAATATCTCCTAAAGAGGGACACTTGGGAGGTACAGACCCCTAATATCTCCTAAAGAGGGACACTTGGGAGGTACAGACCCCTAATATCTGCTAAAGAGGGACACTTGGGAGGTAAAGAAACCTAATATCTCCTAAAGAGGGACACTTGGGAGGTATGGACCCTAATATCTCCTAAAGAGGGACACTTGGGAGGTATGGACCCCTAATATCGCTAAAAGGGGGACACTTGGGAGGTATGTACCGCTAATATCTCCTAAAGAGGGACACTTGGAAGGTATGTACCCGTAATATCTCCTATAGAGGTAAACTTGGGAGGTATGGAGTCCTAATATCTCCTAAAGAGGGACCCTTGGGAGGTACGGACCCCTAATATCGCTTAAAGGGGGACACTTGGGAGGTACAGACCTCTAATATCTCCTAAAGAGGGACACTTGGGAGGTACGTATCTGTAATATCTCCTATAAAGGTAAACTTGGGAGGTATGGACCCCTAATATCACTTAAAGGGGGACACTTGGGAGGTACAGACCTGTAATATCTCCTAAAGGGGGACACTTGGAGGTATGGACCCTAATATCTCCTAAAGAGGGACACTTGGGAGGTACAGACCCCTAATAATCCTAAAGAGGGACACTTGGGTGATACAGACCCCTAATATTTCTTAAAGAGGGACAGTTGGGAGGTATGGGCCCAAAATATCTCTTAAAGAGGGCCACTTTTGAGGTATGTACCCCTAATATCTCCTAAAGAGGGACACTTGGGAGGCACAGACCCCTAATATCTCCTAAAGAGGGACACTTGGGAGGTACGGATCCCTAATATCTCCTAAAGAAGGACACCTGGGAGGAACAGACCCCTAATATCTCCTAAAGAGGGACACTTGGGAGGTACAGACCCCTAATATCTCCTAAAGAGGGACACTTGGGAGGAACAGATCCCTAATATCTCCTAAAGAGGGACACTTGGGAGGTATGGATCCCTTATATCTCCTAAAGGAAGACACCTGGGAGGAACAGACCCCTAATATCTCCTAAAGAGGGACATTTGTGAGGAACACACCCCTAATATCTCCTAAAGAGGGACACTTGGGAGGTATCCGTTTTTTTTAGATTGCCGTGCATTTCTCATTGCAAGTTCATTTATATGAATGTCTGCTTAAAAATTGCATAGTAATCTCAGTAAGCTGCTCTATTTGGTGCAATACCGTTGAAATCAATGCAAAATACATGAAGTTCCACTGAAGCGCTGTGAAATAACAGTTGTAGATTTCATGGGTGATTTTGCATCAACAGGTGTGAATCATCCTATAGAACACAATGGGCCGTATGTTCATAGGGATAATGACAAAAAAATGTTGAATGAAAGAAAAAAAAAGTAATTGTGTACATGAACGACATATTTTCTATAGAGTATACGAGAAAAAACAAGTAATGTCCTTTGTACACGACACAACTCCAGAATTGACGGGCAAAGGGGCGTGGCAAGGGCGTGGCTAAACTATTTTCCAGTGTCGTATAGCGGAAAAGAAAATTTGTCGTAACTAAAGACAAAAAAAGTGTCTTACAAAAAATACAATTTGTACTTTAAAAAAAAAAAAATGGAGGGAATGTGAAGTTCTGAATGTGAGATTGTCGTTAGTTAAGACACTTTTATCGTTGGTTAAGACATTTTTTACAACATTTTTGTCTTTACATACTACCATTTCAGTCAGGACAAACAACATATTTCTGATCACAACCGACACTCTCTGAAATGATCCCAACGACACTGCACTTTGAAAAGTCATTACAAACGACAAAAGCTATTTCGCTACTGTTTTGAACATCTGGCCCAATGAAATCTATGTTTTACTGTGACAAAGTCTCCCAGCCACGCCTACACCCATTTCTTGTATGTTCATTGAGGCTCTAGGAATCAGAGGCAGCATTAAAGGGATAGTAATACTTAAAATGGAAAAAATATATGTTGTAGGATTTATCCCCCTGAGTAAAACAAGAGTACTCCCACTGCTGAAAGGTGTTTCATTCAAAAGTTATTAATTTTCAAAGTTTAATTTTTTAAGTGCAATATCACAATGGCCTGAAATTGTACGGTGGCGCTGTAGCTACACCATCCGATGGAGATTTATGGTCCTGGGACCAGAGCTGTCCATAGGATGGTGTAGCAACAGCGCCACTGTACAATTTCAGGCCACTGTGATATTGCACATAAAAAATTCAACTTTGAAAATTAATAACTTTTGAATGAAACACCTTTCAGCAGTGGAAGTACTTTTGTTTTACTCAGGGGGATAAACCCTACAACATATTTTTTTTTACATTTTAAGTATTACTATCCTTTTAACTCTTTGAGTGGCAAAGACATGTGCAACTCATTGCTTTGTAATGTGTTGGAGATCTCTCTCCTCCATCTAAGGAGTTCATCTGTGAGCAATGCATTGCGTACCCCTCTGGCACTCAAAGGGTTACAAGCCCCATTGAAATAATTAGGAATTTGTGAAACTTTCATGTCATCCCTGTGATACAGTTCAGAGGCATAACTAGAAGCGTTCGGGCCCTGGTGTAAGAAGTGCCGTGGGCCCCCCACCACCACATTGGCCACCCTCTACCATACTGACCCCCTCTACAATGCCCCTCAATCTTCACAATGCCCCCATCTCCTACCTCCCTGGAGCTCCCGCTCGGTCCTCTTAGTAATGCAGTAATGAGATTATGTCATCTCTCAGCGATCTGCATTACTAGAGCGCCGGAGGGAAATTGCGGGCGTCAGGCGGAGGGGTCATATATATATATACACCCCCCCCCAAATGTATACACACACAGATATATATATATATATATATATATATATATAATATAAAGATAGAGATCACAGTAGCACACTCAGGACTTTCAAAATATAGATAAATAATTTATTGTCAACGTTTCGGCCAC
>CM074722.1:503599794-503609794 GCA_037306005.1 Rhinophrynus dorsalis | reverse complement strand
TGTAATGGTGTGTTGCTCTTCTGGTGATATGTAATGGTGTGTTGCTCTGCTGGTGACATGTAATGGTGTAATGCCCTGCTGGTGACATGTAATGGTGTGTTGCTCTGCTGGTGATATGTAATGTTGTGTTGCTCTGCTGGTGACATGTAATGGTGTGTTGCTCTGCTGGTAGGATGTAATGGTGTGTTACTCTGCTGGTAGGATGTAATGGTGTGTTACTCTGCTGGTGACATGTAATAATGTGTTGCTCTGCTGGTGACATGTAATGGTGTGTTACTCTGCTGGTAGGATGTAATGGTGTGTTGCTCTTCTGGTGATATGTAATGGTGAAATGCCCTGCTGGTGATATGTAATGGTGTGTTACTCTGCTGGTGACATGTAATGGTATATTACTCTGCTGGTGACATGTAATGGTGTGTTGCTCTGCTGGTGATATGTAATTGTGTGTTGCTGTGCTGGTGACATGTAATGGTGTGTTGCTCTGCTGGTGACATGTAATGGTGTGTTACTCTGCTGGTAGGATGTAATGGTGTGTTGCTCTTCTGTTGATATGTAATGGTGTGTTGCTCTGCTGGTGACATGTAATGGTGTGTTGCTCTGCTGGTGACATGTAATGGTGTGTTGCTCTTCTGGTGACATGTAATGGTGTAATGCCCTGCTGGTGACATGTAATGGTGTATTGCTCTGCTGGTGACATGTAATGGTGTGTTGCTCTGCTGGTGACATGTAATGGTGTATTGTCCTGCTGGTGATATGTAATGGTGTGTTGCTCTGCTGGTGATATGTAATGGTATATTACTCTGCTGGTGACATGTAATGATGTGTTGCTCTGCTGGTGATATGTAATGGTGTGTTGCTCTGCTGTTGACATGTAATGGTGTGTTGCTCTGCTGGTGATATGTAATGGTGTATCTGCTGGTGGCATGTAATGTATGTGCTGGTGGATTATACTCTTGAATTGCTCTGCTGGTCTCATATAATATGTACCTGGTCATAGATCTAACAGCCACTATTGCCCTAGATTACTATGGGGAAGGATTGTCACTAACTGCTTTCTGCGTGGCATGCAAGTAGGGTGGCCAGGTCACCCAGTAATAACCAGTACAGTGCAGTAATCACCACTTAAACCCAGTAAGAACCAGTACAACCCAGTAATAATCTCTACATCCCAGTAATACCAACTACAGCTCAGTAATAACCAGTACAACCCAGTAATAAGCACTATAGTCCAGTAATAATCACTACAGACCAGTAATACCAACTACAGCTCAGTAATAACCAGTCCACCCCTGTAATAATCACTACAGCCCAGTTATAATCCCTACAGCCCAGTTATAATCTCTACAGCCCAGTAATAATCACTACATCCCAGTAATAATCACTACAGACCAGTAATAATCACTACAGACCAGTAACAATCACTACAGACCAGTAATAATCACTACAGCCCAGTAATAATCACTACAGACCAGTAACAATCACTACAGCCCAGTAATAAACACTACAGCCCAGTAATAATCTCTACAGCCCAGTAATAATCTCTACAGACCAGTAATAATCACTACAGACCAGTAATAATCACTACAGACCAGTAATAATCACTACAGCCCAGTAATAATCACTACAGACCAGTAACAATCACTACAGACCAGTAATAATCACTACAGCCCAGTAATAATCACTACAGACCAGTAACAATCACTACAGCCCAGTAATAAACACTACAGCCCAGTAATAATCTCTACAGCCCAGTAATAATCTCTACAGACCAGTAATAATCACTACAGCCCAGTAATAATCACTACAGACCAGTAACAATCACTACAGACCAGTAATAATCATTACAGCCCAGTAATAATCTCTACAGACCAGTAATAATCACTACAGCCCAGTAATAATCTCTACAGACCAGTAATAATCTCTACAGCCCAGTAATAATCACTACAGCCCAGTAATAATCTCTACAGACCAGTAACAATCACTACAGACCAGTAATAATCACTACAGCCCAGTTATAATCACTACAGCCCAGTAATAATCTCTACAGACCAGTAATAATCACTACAGCCCAGTAATAATCACTACAGCCCAGTTATAATCTCTACAGCCCAGTAATAATCACTACAGACCAGTAATAATCACTACAGCCCAGTAATAAGCACTACAGACCAGTAATAATCTCTGCAGACCAGTAATAATCACTACAGCCCAGTTATAATCACTACAGCCCAGTAATAATCTCTACAGACCAGTAATAATCACTACAGACCAGTAACAATCACTACAGACCAGTAATAATCACTACAGCCCAGTAATAATCACTACAGACCAGTAATAATCACTACAGCCCAGTAATAAGCACTACAGACCAGTAATAATCTCTGCAGACCAGTAACAATCACTACAGACCAGTAATAATCACTACAGACCAGTAATAATCTCTACAGCCCAGTAACAATCACTACAGACCAGTAATAATCACTACAGCCCAGTAATAATCACTACAGACCAGTAATAATCACTACAGACCAGTAATAATCTCTGCAGACCAGTAACAATCACTACAGACCAGTAATAATCACTACAGCCCAGTAATAACCAGTACAACCCAGTAATAATCTCTACAGCCCAGTAATAATCACTACAGCCCAGTAACAATCACTACAGCCCAGTAATAATCACTACAGCCCAGTAATAATCACTACAGCCCTGTAGCCCTGCATTTATTTAACCCCAGGGACTATCCAGCTCTCTACATGTAATACAAACCTTCTTGATTTTGAACATGTATCCTGATTGGAACTGTAATCCAGCTCTGTCCCTCCCTCACCTTGAAGCAGTGATCCCCATTCAGTGTTCACTAACAGGACAGGCTTTGAGTTTGTACGTCAGTCCTCACTAACAGGACAGGCTTTGGGTTTGTACCTCAGTCCTCACTAACAGGACAGGCTTTGGGTTTGTGCCTCAGTCCTCACTAACAGGACAGGCTTTGGGTTTGTACCTCAGTCCTCACTAACACGACAGGCTTTGGGTTTGTGCCTCAGTCCTCACAAACAGGACAGGCTTTGGGTTTGTACCTCAGTCCTCACTAACAGGACAGGCTTTGGGTTTGTACCTCAGTCCTCACTAACAGGACAGGCTTTGGGTTTGTACCTCAGTCCTCACTAACACGACAGGCTTTGGGTTTGTACCTCAGTCCTCACTAACAGGACAGGCTTTCGGTTTGTACCTCAGTCCTCACTAACACGACAGGCTTTGGGTTTGTACCTCAGTCCTCACTAACAGGACAGGCTTTGGGTTTGTACCTCAGTCCTCACTAACAGGACAGGCTTTGGGTTTGTACCTCAGTCCTCACTAACAGGACAGGCTTTGGGTTTGTACCTCAGTCCTCACTAACAGGACAGGCTTTGGGTTTGTACCTCAGTCCTCACTAACAGGACAGGCTTTGGGTTTGTACCTCAGTCCTCACTAACACGACAGGCTTTGGGTTTGTACCTCAGTCCTCACTAACAGGAAAGGCTTTGGGTTTGTACCTCAGTCCTCACTAACAGGACAGGCTTTGGGTTGGTACTTCATTTCTCAAGTTGTGTAACTAAACCAGGATTTAAGGTTTTCACCGATTCAGAGAGTTAATCAGTGACTCATTCATTCTGACTGATCCACTTGTGATAAATCAGGGATATCCCTAAATCCTGGCTGGTTTATATTTCATCCGGACTGAACTTTGACAGCACTGATTTAAGAATATCCCTAACAAAGCACAGGCAGATCAATCATGATGACAGATCCATTGATTACTCACATGATCACTCACTGAGGCTGTATGTATGAAGAAATGAAGGACTTCTGGGTACACAACACAACCTGCACTGACTCACACTGGGCTTTCAACTAATTGAATGCAATGCAATGTGCTGGCATCCCTTTGGCACTGACTGAGCTAAATAACCCGCCTGTGTATGCAGCTGTCCACCTACCTGTGTGTCAGAGGACAATACTTACCCTGTATACACGTGGAGCAAGCACAATGCAAAACCGTAACCCTTTGATTGCCAGTGAGTGACACCCAGGGAGTAGTTAGGACAGATCAATGCCCAAGGAGGTCATCCAGGGATGCTGACCTTCTGTTTTTCTTTCAGTGAAACAATCAAGGATCCACCGTGAGTAGCAGGTGGCACAGGAGCCCCTGCCCAGGTCAGGTAATTAGGTCTCACTGTGTCATTATCCAGTACCCATAGGGAGAACAGCTGTGTCAATAGCCCACAGCTCAGCGGGAAGCCTCTGGGATGGGCTGGGCACTCAGTCAGAGCACTGGAACCAGCAGCAACACGGAGAGAGACTTACTGAGCATGCAGATGGGTGGGGGGAGACTTACTGAACATGCAGATGGGTGGGGGGAGACTTACTGAGCATGCAGCAGGGTGGGGGGAGACTTACTGAGTATGCAGCAGGGTGGGGGTAGATCCTAGGGGAGGGGGAGACTTACTGAGCATGCTGTTGGGTTGAGTGAGATCCTAGGGGAGGGGGAGACTTACTGAGCATGCAGATGGGTGGGGGGAGACTTACTGAGTATGCAGATGGGTGGGGGGAGACTTACTGAGTATGCAGCAGGGTGGGGGAGACTTACTGAGCATGCAGCAGGGTGGGGGTAGATCCTAGGGGAGGGGGAGACTTACTGTGTATGCTGTTGGGTGGAGTGAGCTCCTAGGGGAGGGGGAGACTTACTGAGCATGCTGTCAGTCAAGGGGAGAATTTATGGGATGGGATGACAATATGGGAATGCTGCTGGGGGGACCACCTAGTGGGGAGGGGTAATGTATGAGCATGCAGCTGGGTAGGGGGAGATTTTAGGGGAGGGGGCGATTTTATGGGCATGATGCTGGGTGGGTGAAGAACCTAGGTTAAGTGAAGACTTACTGAGCAGACTGCTGTGTAGGGGGGGTTCCTGGGGGACTTACTAAGTATATTGCTGGGTGGAGGGAGAATGTAAGGGAGGGGGAAACTTACTGAGTATACTGCTGGGTGAGGGGGGACTAGGGGGGAAGAGGAGACATATTGGCCATGTTGAGAGGTGGAGGATAACCTAATCAGAAGATGAGACTTACTGACTGTGTTGCTGGATTGGGAAATAACCTAGTGAAGGGGAGACTTAATGGGCATGAAGATGGATTGGGAGGCACCTAGAGGGAAAAAGAGACTTACTAGGCATGGTCTGGATTGGGAAGGAACCTAGTGGAGAGTGATATATACTGGGAATGCAGATTGACTGGGGGGCACGTAGAGGGAAGAGGAGACATACTGGGCATGCTACTGGATTGGGAAAGAACCTAGTAGAGGGGATACATACTGAACAAGTAGATAGATTGAGGGACACCCAAAGGGAAGAAGAGACTTACTGGGCATGCTACTGAGTGGGGAAGTTACTGAGCATGCAGCTGGGTTGGGCAGGGGGGGCCTAGAGGGTTGGTGAGAACCCTAGGCAGAGGACAAGACTTATGGAGTATGCTGCTGGGAGGAGGGAGAACCTAGAAAGAAGGGGAGAATTACTGAATATGCTGCTGGGTTTGGAGAGGACCTGGGGGGAAGAAGAGACTTATGGGGCATGCTGCTGGGAGGGGGGAGAACCTAGGGGAGGGAATAACTTTATGTGCATGCTACTGGTATGGAGAAAAACCCAAAAAGGGCTTGGGGACTTACTTAACAAGCCTGCTAGGGAGACAGAGAGAGAAGGAGATCGGGTGGGGACTTTACAAAGAATGGTGGTTGCACAAGGCAACCTGGAGGGGAGGCGAAGTTGGAAGGGGGCAGCATGAGAATTCAGGCTGTGGATTGCCTGCTAGCTGCAAATTGGGTGGTGATTATGGCCTAGATTACATTGTATAGAAACGTGTAGCTAAAATCAGTGATAAAGTTATCACTATCAATGGGATTAAGGCCCATGGTGTCTATGGAGGTGAGCATCCTGGGGCAGTAATGGGCATGGTGACTGGAAAACGGGAGAGCCTGAGGACATTCTGGTGCATACATGTGGGGGTGCTGAAGATGCTGGCAGGGGAGCAGTGGAAATGAGGAGCACAGAGCTTGCAGGCATGAGACATGGGAGCACAGGACATGATGGTGGGGCAGCATGGAGCACACCAACATTGAAGCAGAGATCATGAGGGAACTGAGAATTCTGGCATGGGAGCAGAATATATGAGGGGGCAGTGAGCAAACTGGCAGGGAACAGGGACATGAGGGCATGAGGCATACAGGCTGAGGGAGAAGTAAGAACTGGAGGTCTGGATATAGCGGGTGAAGAAGATTACTGCAGCCTCTGACCATCCTCAAGTGCCTGAGATAGGATAGAGGAGAGGAGATTGAGGAGAGAGAGAGAAAAGGAGAGACGAGAGAGGAGGAGAGAGAAGAAGAAAGCAAAATAGATTAAGGAGAGGAGGAGAAAGAAGAGAACAGTGGGTTAAGAAGATGATAAAAGAAAGGACATGATCAAGGATGGGAGGAGGAGAAAAGGTGAATATTGGAGATGACAGGTGAGTGGGGAAGACAGAAGAGGAGAATAGGGAGAGAATATGAAAGGAGGGAGGGCAGGAGTGGGGAGAAGACAGGAGAGGAGGAAGAGACTACGGGGGAAATTGGAGAGGATACAGGGGTATCCTTTTGAAATGTCACCCACTATTTGGCGACCTTCTAAACGGCACATTAACCATGCCGCCGAGATGAAAAGGGCGACATGAGAATCTCGTCTGCATCAAAAAGGCGAGATTCTTATGTCGCGGGCTTAAGCGTTGCTCATTTGAGTGCCCGCATCATTCTCGTAAACATATGTGTGTATTCATAGGTGGACTACAGAAATGTCACCATGAAGCCAAAACAGTTCTGTGTGTACTCCTGCTCTCCTTCCCCTCAGTGTTCCCAGCTCATAATAAAAAGAAAATCATATCACCACCTGCAAAGACACAGGCACGCAATTCACCCCTACAGTAGTTAAATATATTGCTTCAATACGTGCACATACTGTAGGTGATATGATTTATTATTATTATTATTATGAGTCATGCACAATGAAGGGAAGAAGAGCAGGAGTACACACAGAACTGTTCTGGCTACATGGAGACATTTCTATAGTCCACCTATGAAGACACACATATCAACAAGGTATATTTATGAGAATTATGCGAGCGCTCAAATGAGCAACGCTTAAGCCCGAGACATAAGAATCTCGCGTTTTTGATGCAGGCGAGATTCTCATGTTGCTCTTTTCATCTCGGGGACATGGTTAATGTGCCGTTTAGAAGGTCGCCAAATAGTGGGTGACATTTCAAAAGGATACCCCTGTATCCTCTCCAATTTCTCCCGTAGTCTCTTCCTCCTCCTTCCACATATCAGCAAGGTATGTTTATGAGAATTATGCGAGAGCTCAAATGAGCAATGCTTAAGCCCACAAGATGAGAATTGCTTCCTTTTGACGCGGGTGAGATTCTCATGTCACCCTTTTCATCCCAGTGACATGGTTAGTGCCCTATTTAGTTTGTCGCCCAGTAGTGGGCTACATTTTCATAGTGAACTGGATACTGGAGATGATGAGGACAAGACAGGAGATGATGAGGAGAGGACAGGGGAAAGTGATGAGTACAGGAGAGGAGATGGTGAGGAGAGGAAAGTGGAAAGGATACTGAAGATAAAGAGGATGGGAGAAGACGAGAAGAGGACAGGTAAAAGTGGAGAAGACGTGAGAGAAGAAGATGAGAACAGGACAGGGGAAAAGAGTGGGGAGAGGACAGGAGAAGATGAGGAGGAGAGGAAAAGGGAAAGTGGAGAGGATGTTGGAGATGAGGTGGAAGGTGCAAATAGGACAGGACAGGAAAGTGGGGAGCGGACAGGACCGGGGTGGGGAGAGGACAGGAGAAGAGAGAGGGGATTGACAGGACAGGATCAGGGAGAGGAAAGGAGAGGAGGAGGAGAAGAGGAAAGGGGAAAATGGAGAGGATATTGGAGTTGAAGAGGAGGAGAGGACAGGAGAAAATTAGGAGAAGACAGAGGAAAGTGGAGATGACAGGAGGAGATGAGGAGAGGAAAGGAGAGGGGGAGGAGAAGACAGGAGATGATGAAGAGAGGACAGGGAAAGTGGAGAGGATATTGGAGATGATAAGGTAGAGAAGATAGGAGACGATGAGGTGAAAACAGGAGTAAGTAGAGAGGATATTGGAGATAAACAGCAGGAGAGGACAGAAGAAGAGGAGGAGAGGACAGGGGAAAGTAAAGAGGATATTGGAGATGAAGAGGCAGAGAGGACAGGAGAAGATGAGGAGAGGAAAGGAGAGGGGGAGGAGAAGCCAGGAGATGATGAAGAGAGGACAGGGGAAAGTGGAGAGGATATTGGAGATGATGAGGTAGAGAAGATAGGAGACAATGAAGTGAAAACAGGAGTAAGTGGAGAGGATATTGGAGATAATCAGCAGGAGAGGACAGAAGAAGAGGAGGAGAGGACAGGGGAAAGTAGAGAGGATATTGGAGATGAAGAGGAGGATAGGACAGGAGAAGATGAGGAGAGGACAGGTGAAGTGAAGAAGAGGACAGGAGAAGATAATGATATGAGGACAGGGAAAAGTGGAGAGGATAGTGGAGATTATGAGGAGGAAAAGACAGGACATGAGGAGAGGACAGGGAAAGTGTAGTGGATTTTGGAGATGATTAGGAGGAGATTATAGGAAAAGATGAGGAGAGGACAGGAGAAGATGAGGAGAAGACAGGGGAAATGAGGAGAAGATATTGGAGATTATGAAGAGGAGAGGATAGGAGAAGAGGGGACAGGGAAAAATGGAGAGGATGTTGGAGATGACGAGGAAAAGAAGACAGGAGATGAGGAGTTAAAGACAGGAGAAGATGAGTAGACGACAGGGGTAAATGAAGAGGACAGGAGAGAAGAAGATGAGGAGAGGACAGGGGAAAGTAGAGCGGAAAGGAGAGGTCGAGGACAGGAGAAGAGAGTGGACAGAGGACAGGAGAAGATGAGAAGGCGAGGAAAGGTGAAAGGTGAGAAGATATTGGAGATGAGGAGGAAAGTGTGAAGAGGACAGGAGAAGAGAGGGGAGAGGACAGGACAGGACTGAGGAGAGGACAGACGAGAAGAGAGAGGAGAGGAGAATGGGAGAGGACAGGACTGGAGCAAGGAGAGGACAGGAGAGGAGTGAAAATGGAGAAGCTATTGGAGATGAGGAGAAGGAGAGAGCTGGAGATGATAAAGAGAGGACAGAAGAGGACAGTGCAAAGGACAGGAGGAGATGAGGAGAGGACAGTAGAAATGGAGGACAGGGGGGAGATGAAGAGAGGACAGGGGAAAGTGGAGAGGATACTGGAGATGATAAGGAGGAGAGGGCAGAAGAAGATGAGGAGAGGATGGGGGAAGGGGAGAGGATATTGGAGATCAGGTGGAGGAGAGGGGAGGAGAGGAGAACAGGAGAAAGTGGAGAGGATATTGGAGATGATTATGAAGAGAATAGAAGACAGGGGAAAGTGGAGAGAATATTGGAGATGATGAGAAGGAAAGGACGTGAGAGGGGAAGGAGAGGATAGGGGAAAGTGGAGAGGATATTAGAAATGATGAGGAGGAGAAGGGAGAGGCAAGGACAGGGGAAAGTGGAGAGGATAACAGAGATGATGATAAGGAAAAGACAGGAGAAGATGAGGAGAGGACAGGGGAAAGTGGAGAGGATATTGGAGATGATGAGGAGGAGAGGATGGAAGAGGGGGAGGATAGGAAAGGGGAAAGAGGAGAGGATATTAGAGCTGATGAGGAGGAGAGGGGAGGAGAGGATGAGGACATGACCGGGAAAAGTGGAGAGGATATTAGAGATGATAAGGAGCGGAGGAGAGGATGAGGAGAGGACAGGGAAGTGTTGAGAGGATATTGGAGATGATGAGGAGGAGAGAATGGGAGAGAGGTAGGATGGGAGATGATAATAGAGATTTTGAGGAATAGAGGAGAGAGGAGGAGAGGGGG
>CM074722.1:503502294-503594794 GCA_037306005.1 Rhinophrynus dorsalis | reverse complement strand
CTCAATGACATCAATGCAAATGTGAGTGGCACATGGCCAAGGCACTAGCAAATTTTGTGAATGGAATACTCAGTGACTGGGGTGACGTCATTACAACGCTGGGGTTCCTTCTCCCCTCGGGATTGGTCAGGAAAGCCACCTGATGGTTGTGATTGGCTGGGCACCAGTGATCAAACGCCTACACACACTCTCACCCAGGCGGTACATATAAAAGGATTGGACTCTCCATTGAGGAGCATTGAGATTTGGATACATTGTAGAGAGAATTATCTTCCATACATATATACTGCACCCAGACAGTTGACTTTGGCTGGTGAGTACAATCCAATGATTGCTAATTATTTTAATTTAAGTAATCATTTTTAATTTGTATAATTCAATCTAAACTGCCACCTAGACTTTCCTTTCCTTTTAATTATGTTGTATCTTTATTGAAACTCAACTGTGACTCTTTCTATAAAACAAATGTATCTTAATTTATTCAACTGTAATGCTATCTTTTTATTTAAAGTCCAGTTTAACTATTTACGTAACATTTGATTTCATTTAGTCAAATGCAACTATTTCTATAAAAATTTACATTTATTTAAAGTTTCCTTTAACTGGTTAAGTAAAAATGTATCTTAATTTAGTCAACTATACCTGTTTAAAATGTATCTTCATTTATAGTGTCATTTACCTGTTTCTTAAAAAAATTATATTCAAAGTAAACTTCAGCATGTTCTCTAAAAATGTATCTTCATTTAAAGTCAACTTTCTTTGAACAAATGTATTTGTTTTTAAAGTCACCGGTATCTCTTTCTGGATGTGCTGTTTACAAATTATCATTTGAACCTTTTAAATGGAGAAACACTGCAACAGTTTTTATACTGAAACACAGACACACACACACACACATATATAATCACACAGACATATATAATCACACAGACACACACACACATATATACACACACACACACACACACACACACACACACACACACACATATATAATCACAGACACACACACACACACACATATATAATCATACAGACATACACACACACACACACATATAATCACACAGACATACGCACACATATATACACAGACATACACATACACATATATAATCACACACACACACACACACGCACACATATACATATATAAACACAGACACATACATATTTACACACACAGAGACAAACACACAGGGACAAACACACACACATACATATACATATATATAAACACACAGACACACACATATGTATGTGTGTATATATATAAATATATATTTGCACATATAGACACGAATACACACACACACACATATATATATTTATATATATATATATATATATATATACACACACACACAAACACAGACACACACAGGAACAGACAGACACACACACACACACACACACACACACACACACATCTGTCAATCTATCTATCTATCGATCTATCTATCTATCTATCTATCTATCTATCTATCTATCAATCTACTCTATAGTCTCTGCCTATCTATCTATACACACACACACATAGACACAAATACACATATATACACACACACACACATCTATCTATACACACACATAGACACAAATACACATATATACACACAGACACACACACAATCTAATTTATAAAGTATCTGATAAACATTGTTGCTGTTTGTGTTTCATCAGGCGGTTAATGTTCTCATCCCCGAGTATGTTTTTTTTTTATATTTTGATATCATTCATATTTAATCACATTATATTATTACTTTAATCCTACTCATAGTTGATCATACTGAGGTTCGTGTGCTAAGGAAAACTGCAGATATCCTGGGGCAAACCAATTCAACGTAGTGGATAAATAAAAATTCTTATTCAATTTAAATTATACTTTTAACCCCTTGAATGCCAGAAATGTCTCCAAAGCACTGCTTCACAAGACAATGGACATATCGTCAGCATTCAATGGTTTAAAAGCTGCCTTGAAATCAATGGGAATTTGGAGAATTTGTATGTGTCCCCTATGGTACAGAATTGGTCCGGTCCATTTTAGTAAATCCGCTACATTCGTTTCTGGCTTTTTCCTTGGGGAGGTTATCGAGCAAATGGGAAAGTCACGGCGGATGTTAATCCCATTTGTTTAATCTGAATTAGATTTAATGGATTTTAAGGGATTTAACCCTTTGCATGCCAGCTTGGGTGTACAAAATATAGCCGGGCGATGTGTGACACACTCCTCTGGTTCATAAAGGGTTAAAAACAAAATGTCACCCAAAGTCGGTTCATCAAAACCATAAATATGGGAACAATAAGTCATTGTTTAAAAATATGTAGACCCTCTCCTATACGCCCCGACATCCCTGTGGGATCCATATCGCTGTGTACGGCTTGTGCTGCAGTAGATGCATTCGTTAGCTCACGTGCTCCAGCTGTTGCGGACTACAGCCCCCATCGTCCTCATCAAGCCGTTGGCTGTAATATAAGGGCAAGACACAGTGAAAACCCACAGCGTAGTGTCGCACTGATTTCCATGCAATCCTATAGAATTCCATTTTCATTAATGTCCTGGATTTAAAAAGGATATGGGGTTACCTTATTGGGGTGACCTGGGATGATGGGAAATGTAGTCCTCAACAGCTGTGCGGTCTCAGATTGCCCATCCCTGGATTGGATGGTCTTGTACATTGGATTGGAAATACCTAGAGGAGATGATGATCTAATATTGGAGTGGTGATGCTGATTGGGGTCTTGGCAGGCGGCCAGTACATCTCCTTTAAATCTTTCTTGTAGGAAGAACATTATGGTTCTGCTGAAGATCTCATCCCTACTCGCTGTCTACGCCTTGGTCGTCTGCCAGATGCACAGCTCACAAGCAATACCAGTCAGGTAAGTTGGCTTGACTGTACCCCATCATTTCTCTTTGACTTGACCAATCTTGTGACCCCCCCAAAGACAAACGGGGAGAAGTTGTGGAAGAAACCAACGGCACCATAACGCCAAATAACTGTTGATCTAAGCCTCTGATTTGTTGCCATCGATTTAACCCACTCTTCTCCTTAAAGGATGACTAACACCGCCTAATAATAGCCCCGGCTTATCTTTCTATGGCTGGAAAATCCTAATGGCCCTTCTGAATTTATCCCTTGCACCTTGTTTCAAGAGTTAATATCCTTAATCAGAGCTGGATGTTATTTCCATGGAGGCGGACATGACAGCTGCATGCAGGACCACAGGACGCAAACTCCGCCCACTCCACATGGAAATATTAACCCTATAAGGACCAGAGGGATGGGCATCGGTGTTGCATTTCATTGCAATGAATTGCACACCCCTCTGATCCTTAAAGGGTTATGCAGGTGCAGGCTTTTAACCCTTTGAGTGCCAGATGGGTACACAACGCGTTGCATACCCCTCTGGCACTCGAAGTGTAAAAAAAAACCTGCCAGCAATTGTCATATCCTCATCCATGGAGCTGACCTCCACGACAGATTGCAGAACATAAAACTCATAAAGGCCATTAGGATTTTCTGACGTTAGTAAGGTAAGTGGACAGTTATCATTATGAGGCGTTAGTTCTTCCTTAATTTCTTCACTGTCTGAGTGCCAGGCAGCCATCCCATGCATTGCAACGCAATGCTTTGGATAAATCTCTGGCACTCAAAGGGTTAAATGGAATTTTAAATCACTTGAATGCTAGAGAGGTCTCCCGTGCGGTGGAATAATTCTGGAGGAAACCAACTGAGCCAGAGGGGTAATAAAATATCAAAAAAAATTCCCCACATGATCATTGATTTAAGTAACTTTGAACTCTGGAAATTTTAGACAAATTTACAAGGTTTTCTTTACATTGTGTCAGAGATCTGTCTGGGAATGGGTTAAAATATTTGTGTTCCCCTCTGGTGCAGTTGGTTTGCCCCAGAATTTCTTTTTTTTTTCTTTTGCATGAGACTCATTTGCTTTTCAAAGGGTGATCCAAGAAATGTATATTAACCATTTGGATGCTAGAGAAATCTCCAGGATTTAAGGGGTTGTAACCCATATAGTCACGTGTCTCTCCGTGCCCGTAGTTTCGGGGTTCACTTGCAGATAGTGGAACATGGGCCCTTATGCAGACAAAGCAAACCAACTGCGTCACAGTGGAGAAATTCTGTTTATTTAACACCTAAAATGACAGAGAGATTTCCAATGTATTGATTTACAGTGCATGGGAAACCTCTCTAGCAACGAAGGGGTTAAAATCCACATTTAAACTAATAGGGTTTCAGGGAATTTTTATCCCTTCCCTCCATGGTGCATTTGGTACATTCCAGAATTGATATCTTCTACATAAGGGCCACAGAGAAACTGGTGTACGTCCACCTCTGCTTCCGACTGTAGGTGGCACCGTTATCCCTTTATGGTTCACAGTTACACTAAGATGTCATGTGTAACTGTTGAGGGAAGTAATGAAGGGGTTAAACACAGCCTGATCAGATGCCTCATTTAAAAGGTTGTACCATGATTAACCCTAGTGCTCAGCGCTATAAGGTAATGATATAGATATATGAATGTGTTTATATACGATTGCACATTAAGGGTTTGGACATAACAGGGTTACTGGTGATTAGGAAGATGAAAAACTGGAAGCAACACACGTCTATATATATATATACAGAGTAAACAGTTCATATTGAGATAATATGGATGTGCATGAATATTTTGGTCAAATTTGTTTTCATTCCAGCAGTTTTATATGTCTTACCTGGCCTGTAATCCAATATAATAATTTGCTAAAATGTGTGTAATTACGCAGTCATGAGCAGTAGAGACTGCCCACACCGCGGCTGATACAGTGCCGGCCAGTAGCTGGGCAATCATGCACAGTAGAGACTGCCCACACCGCGGCTGATACAGTGCCGGCCAGTAGCTGGGCAGTCATGCACAGTAGAGACTGCCAGTGACGAGGCTGATACAGAGTGGGGCGCTCCGAAGGACCGTCCAGTTCTGTATCAACTGCGGAGCCGGGGAGTCTCTACTGTGCATGACTACATCGCGACTGGCTGGCAGTGGCACTGTGGCCTGTGTAACGGACTCTTCAACTAGTATTTTTATATATATATATCTCCTTGAGGTATCCAACACATTGAGTTGTAATGTGATAATACCTCTCTGGCACTCAAAGGATTAGCTGTCTATCTATCTATCTATCTATCTATCTACCTATCTATCTATCTCATATCTATCTATCTATCTATCTACCTATCTATCTATCTCATATCTATCTATCTATCTATCTATCTATCTATCTATCTATCTCATATCTATCTATCTATCTATCTATCTATCTATCTATCTCATATCTATCTATCTATCTATCTCATATCTATCTATCTATCTATCTATCTATCTATCTATCTCTATTTATCTCATTATCTATCTATCTATCTATCTATCTATCTATCTATCTATCGTTCTATCTATCCCATATCTATTTATCTATCTGCCTATCAATCTCAAATCTATTTATGTATCTATCTCTATTTATCTCATTATCTATCTATCTATCTATCTATCTATTTATCTATCTATCTATCTATCTATCTATCTATCTATCTATCTATCAATCTATCTATCTATCTATCTATCTATCTATCTATCTATCTCATATCTATCTATCTATCTATCTATCTATCTATCTATCTATCTCTATTTATCTCATTATCTATCTATCTATCTATCTATCTATCTATCTATCTATCTGTCTATCTATCATTCTATCTATCTATCTATCTATCTATCTATCTATCTATCTATCTATCTATCCCATATTTATTTATCTATCTGCCTATCAATCTCAAATCTATCTATCTATCTATCTATCTATCTATCTAATATCTATCTATCTATCTATCTATCTATCTATCTATCTATCTCATATCTATCTATCTATCTATCTATCTATCTATCTATCTATATCGTATCTATCTATCTATCTATCTATCTATCTATCTATCTATCTATATCGTATCTATCTATCTATCTATCTATCTATCTATCTCATATCTATCTATCTATCTATCCATCTATCTATCTATCTATCTCATATCTATCTATCTATCTATCTATCTATCTATCTATCTATCTATCTATCTCATATCTATCTATCTATCTATCTATCTATCTATCTCTATTTATCTCATTATCTATCTATCTATCTATCTATCTATCTATCTATCATTCTATCTATCCCATATCTATTTATCTATCTGCCTATCAATCTCAAATCTATTTATGTATCTATCTCTATTTATCTCATTATCTACCTATCTATCTATTTATCTATCTATCTATCTATCTATCTATCTATCAATCTATCTATCTATCTATCTATCTATCTATCTATCTATCTATCTATCTCATATCTATCTATCTATCTATCTATCTATCTATCTATCTATCTCTATTTATCTCATTATCTATCTATCTATCTATCTATCTATCTATCTATCTATCTATCATTCTATCTATCTATCTATCTATCTATCTATCTATCTATCTATCCCATATTTATTTATCTATCTGCCTATCAATCTCAAATCTATCTATCTATCTATCTATCTATCTATCTATCTATCTAATATCTATCTATCTATCTATCTATCTATCTCATATCTATCTATCTATCTATCTATCTATCTATCTATCTATCTATATCGTATCTATCTATCTATCTATCTATCTATCTATCTATCTCATATCTATCTATCTATCTATCTATCTATCTATCTATCTATCTATCTATCTCATATCTATCTATATCTATCTATCTATCTATCTATCTATCTATCTATCTATCTATCTATCTATCTATCTATCAATCTATCTATCTTTACTTTTTGTGCTTTCTGACACGTTATTGCGGAGCTGTCTACCGGAGGTTCTGGTGAACATGACAGCAATACCAAGTGTGCCACTAGATAGACTCTGTTGTTATCAGGCCTTAATTCTCCTGTTTTACTGGTGAGAAGGTCTCACTTTCCTGTTGGAATTAGCGCTTATTGAATTTTGGATTGAGACTCATGCACTTTGCCTGCTGTTTGGCAAAACCTCCACCAACTGTCATGTCCGCCTACATGGACCTGACATCTGGGACCGCTTGGAGATGTGATGGTGTGTGTGGGCAGGGGAGATATCATTACGAGTTGTTAAGATAAGGATGCCATAGGTTAACCCTTTGAGAGCCAGAAGCGTACCCCTCTTGCACTCAAAGTGTTAATCAGTGACAGACGGAAAGAAGCCATTACGATCAGCGGTCTTGTTAGGCTGGTTAGAGCTGCTGTGTTAGTCTTGTTAGGCTGGTGTGTTAGTCTTGTTAGAGCTGGTGTGTTAGTCTTGTTAGACTGGTGTCTTAGTCTTGTTAGGCTGGTGTCTTAGTCTTGTTAGGCTGGTGTGTTAGTCTTGTTAGGCTGGTGTCTTAGTCTTGTTAGAGCTGGTGTGTTAGTCTTGTTAGGCTGGTGTCTTAGTCTTGTTAGGCTGGTGTCTTAGTCTTATTAGAGCTGGTGTCTTAGTCTTGTTAGGCTGGTGTCTTAGTCTTGTTATAGCTGGTGTCTTAGTCTTGTTGGGCTGGTGTCTTAGTCTTGTTAGGCTGGTGTCTTAGTCTTGTTGGGCTGGTGTCTTAGTCTTGTTAGGCTGGTGTCTTAGTCTTCTTAGGCTGGTGTCTTAGTCTTGTTAGGCTGGTGTCTTAGTCTTGTTAGAGCTGGTGTCTTAGTCTTGTTGGGCTGGTGTCTTAGTCTTGTTAGAGCTGGTGTGTTAGTCTTGTTAGGCTGGTGTGTTAGTCTTGTTAGAGCTGGTGTGTTAGTCTTGGTAGGCTGGTGTCTTAGTCTTGTTAGGTTGGTGTCTTAGTCTTGTTAGGCTGGTGTCTTAGTCTTGTTAGAGCTGGTGTCTTAGTCTTGTTAGGCTGGTGTCTTAGTCTTGTTGGGCTGGTGTCTTAGTCTTTTTAGAGCTGGTGTGTTAGTCTTGTTAGGCTGGTGTGCTAGTCTTGTTAGGCTGGTGTCTTAGTCTTGTTAGAGCTGGTGTGTTAGTCTTGTTAGGCTGGTGCCTTAGTCTTGTTAGGCTGGTGTGTTAGTCTTGTTGGGCTGGTGTCTTAGTTTTGTTAGGCTGGTGTGTTAGTCTTGTTAGAGCTGGTGTGTTAGACTTGTTAGGCTGGTGTCTTAGTCTTGTTAGGCTGGTGTGTTAGTCTTGTTAGGCTGGTGTGTTAGTCTTGTTAGGCTGGTGTCTTAGTCTTGTTAGGCTGGTGTGTTAGTCTTGTTAGAGCTGGTGTGTTAGTCTTGTTAGGCTGGTGTCTTAGTCTTGTTAGGCTGGTGTCTTAGTCTTGTTGGGCTGGTGTCTTAGTCTTGTTAGAGCTGGTGTGTTAGTCTTGTTAGGCTGGTGTCTTAGTCTTGTTAGGCTGGTGTGTTAGTCTTGTTAGAGCTGGTGTCTTAGTCTTGTTAGGCTGGTGTCTTAGTCTTGTTAGGCTGGTGTGTTAGTCTTGTTAGAGATGGTGTCTTAGTCTTGTTAGGCTGGTGTCTTAGTCTTGTTAGGCTGGTGTGTTAGTCTTGTTAGGCTGGTGTCTTAGTCTTGTTAGAGCTGGTGTGTTAGTCTTGTTAGGCTGGTGTGTTAGTCTTGTTAGGCTGGTGTCTTAGTCTTGTTAGGCTGGTGTGTTAGTTTTGTTAGAGCTGGTGTCTTAGTCTTGTTAGGCTGGTGTGTTAGTCTTGTTAGGTTGGTGTGTTAGTCTTGTTAGGCTGGTGTCTTAGTCTTGTTAGAGCTGGTATGTTAGTCTTGTTAGGCTGGTGTCTTAGTCTTGTTAGGTTGGTGTCTTAGTCTTGTTAGGCTGGTGTGTTAGTCTTGTTAGGTTGGTGTCTTAGTCTTGTTAGGCTGGTGTCTTAGTCTTGTTAGAGCTGGTGTGTTAGTCTTGTTAGGCTGGTGTCTTAGTCTTGTTAGGCTGGTGTGTTAGTCTTGTTAGGCTGGTGTCTTAGTCTTGTTAGAGATGGTGTCTTAGTCTTGTTAGGCTGGTGTCTTAGTCTTGTTAGGCTGGTGTCTTAGTCTTGTTAGAGCTGGTGTGTTAGTCTTGTTAGGCTGGTGTCTTAGTCTTGTTAGAGATGGTGTCTTAGTCTTGTTAGGCTGGTGTGTTAGTCTTGTTAGAGATGGTGTCTTAGTCTTGTTAGGCTGGTGTCTTAGTCTTGTTAGGCTGGTGTCTTAGTCTTATTACAGCTGGAGGGTGAATCTGCAGCCTGAATCTCTGTTGGAGACAGCAGTCCCTGCAGAGGTGGAATTAAAAGCCTCCAGGCCCTGGTGCACCCCCCCACCACATTGGCTCCCCTCGACCACACTGACCCCCTCTACAATGCCCCTCAATCTTCACAATGCCCCCATCTCCTACCTGGAGCTCCTGTGCGGTCCTCTTAGTAATGCACTAATGAGATGATGTCATCTCCCAGCGCTCTGCATTACGAGAGTGCCGGAGGGAGATTGTGGGCGCCAGGCAGAGGGGTCGCAGGGAGCGGCTGGGCCCGGTCACAGGTGCGACCCCTATAGTTACGCCACTGAGTCCCTGCAATGAGAATACCAGGTATTTGTGACAGCAATGTCACATGGAAAGTCTTTACATACCGTACAATCTCAGGTATAGTACGCACCTGTGTATCGGTTTTTTAGGGAAAACAAAAGTGCCCATGTATAATACCCACCCTTGTTTTCCCTCCCTCCACCCACCAAAAAAAAAGTTTCTTGTCTGATTCCCTCCCTTTCACCTCAATATACTCCCACCTTCCCCTCACTCTGCAGGTATCTGGAGTATCCTCACAGTGGGTGGCATGCTTGCATTTGCTGCACGCTTCCCGCATATCCTTGTGAGGACCTGCGTTAATTCAAGATAAGGGTAGTTCCTCTGGGCAATGAAACTACAGTAGTACCCAGAGGCATAATTAGAAGCCACCAGGCTTTGGTGAAAAAATTGACATGGGGTCCCCACGACCACAATGCCCTCCAATGCCCTTACTCC
This sequence comes from Rhinophrynus dorsalis, assembly GCA_037306005.1. NCBI lineage: Eukaryota > Metazoa > Chordata > Amphibia > Anura > Rhinophrynidae > Rhinophrynus > Rhinophrynus dorsalis. The sequence goes on along the minus strand of CM074722.1, from coordinate 503,584,782 downwards.
ACATTGTCCCCCAATGTACATTGCCACCTCCACATTGCCCCCAATAACCCATAGTGTCCATCTCCTACCTCCCTGGGGGTATAGTGGCGTGCCAGGTGAGGTCTGTGCCTCTTGCACATACCTCTATTAGCAACTCGGAGCTTCAGTTCGGTCCTCTCTCTAGTAATGCAGAGCGCCGGGGGATGATGTCATCTTGCAGCACTCTGCATTACTAGATTGTTGGAGACAGAGGGAACTCAGCTGCTAAAGAAGGCACAGACCTCAGCTTGTTGTGGGCATCAGGCAGGGGGTAACCCCTATTATTACACCACTGGTAGTGCCCAGCGAGGACCTTCAGGTCCTCAAAGGGGCACTAGCATTATCTTTAACTAACACAGGTCCTCACAGGGGGATGCGGGAAGCAAGTGTACAATGCAAGCATGCCGTCCGTTGTGCAGGTATCCCAGGTGCTTCCGGAGGGGGCGGGTAGAGAGAGGGGAAGGTGGGAGCATATTGAGGAAGGAGAAGGGAAGCAGGCACGAGGATATATATATATATATATATTTTTCTCTTGTGTATAATACGAACCCCCCCTTCACATAAGGTAAAAAAGGACAAAATTGTCTGTATTATACATTAAATTTTACAGTATATGTACCTGATGCAAAGGACTCATTTGTTGAATTCTGAGACCAAGCTGTTTTGAGTCCCCATTTTTGCAAAATAAAGCCCGCTTTTGTTTAATGCATTCTTGATTCTGGTCTATGCATGTGGTGAGAGTCCATATAGTTGATGGTAAAAGTGGGATCAGAGATGTGGCCATTGCATACTGAGGGGCTCCAGAGACCATGGAACATTTTTTGCAACAATTTCTGAAGCAACAGGTCTCATGTGAGGAACAGCTGGCTCAGTGTCTGCTGACCCGTGTTCCTGTGGCTGCCAGAACAGAAATTCCAAGCAACCCTTCCGTTCTTCTTAGCAAAATTATAAGTGGATGATCTTTTCTCATAACCTGAGAGTAGGCACTTGACCATGGGGCTCTCAGATCACCCCCTTTAAAATTGTACACAGGACAAATGCCTGCAGCATGGTTACATGAACAGCATTGCAGACCAGTAATAACTGCTGATGACATTTGTTTCATATGTTTCATGTTTTAAGCCTTTGTGTGTCAGGGGGGTATGCAATGAATTACTTTGCAATGCATACCCCTCTGGCACTCAAAGGATTAATGGAATGATCTGGCAAACCTATTTGTGGAGCACTGAGCCATAACTTTGGCCCCACTGGCTCCTCTGTGAAGCACAAATGAAAGTCCTCTCAGCTGAGCAAACTTTGGACTACCACCAGGTGAAAGCCACTATATTTCCAACTCAGGACAACCACAGACACTAGGTGGTAATAATACCAAGCCAGTAACTTTACTTCCAGAGAAAGACCACAGGCCCATTCTCAGTGACTACTGGATGTATGCACTCTGACTCCAACCAGGAAAGAATAGCTAAGAGGAGATCATCAATCAGATTGTTCTGGAGAAGTTTGTCCAGACTGTATCCACTCCTTCCTGAACTTGGTAAAAGCCATGTCAGCTGCTTTAATCACTGTCATGGAATATATTTTAGAAGCCAAGACCCAGATAGAATCACCTACTGCAGACTTCCCAGAAATCTTGGCCCAGGATAGGAAGCAAGGAGAAACATTTTTGAAACCCATTGCCAAGTCTGACCAGGGATGCCTGGCTCCTCACTGGAGCACAGACATGACCAGGGAACAGAAACAATCAGGGAACAGCCTCCATCCAACTGGGGCAATTTGTCAATCCAGAAGGTGAGAGGCTGGAGAGTCCATTCCCAGGATGGGACCAGAGGCATGGAGCCCCTCCTCTGCATGGCACGAGGAGAGACAGAACACAAGAAAGATGGCTGTACAAGAGTGTTCATTTGTGCAGATCATCGTGACAGCATGCCTGAAAAAGCCAACTGGACTTTTGTCCCCTGCCAAGACTCTGGTGCTAAAGAATCTTATACCCCTTGAGAAAGTAATATTTGATACAACATTGAATGCAGTAATTGGGAAACCTGGTGCTAACCTACAGCCAAAGTGGCAATGAAAGTGCAAGGGCAGAAGGCATCTCTAACAGTAGTGGTTGCACCTTGTATCTTGGGCTGGGATTGACCATATTGTCACTCACTTCTGTTTGTCCACTCATCCAGCTCTTGCTCTCAAGAAAATGAGACACCCGGGAAACTCTTCCCATTCATACTGGACATTTACCCTAAAGCAACAACTTATCCCAAATTCTTGCTACACAAAAAAGGAGAAATGTGACTGTCTTGGTATTCCTTGTAGCACTGTTAACGGGCTGCCTGTGATGTTGGGGGAGGGTCAGAGTATGGAAAACAGTGAAAATACTGTACTTATTCTGCCAGGGATTGCGCTTCCTTAGTACAGGATGAGACAGAGGGAAGATCCACTCATGGCCAGATAATATGAAGATGCAGTGAAATTGACGACAAAGTATGAATGAAAATGGTGCTTATGTTTTCCCTCATCTCCTGTATAATATTTATATATTGTTCAGACAGATTCTGGTCCTCAAACTGTTTATTCAAGCTGTGTTTAAAGGGATAGTAATACTTCATTTTTTCTTTATTTTATTTTGTAGGCATTAAAAAAACATGAAGAACGATATAAGTCTTATCTCTCAAACCTTTATGGTTTAAGAGATATTCACAAGCAAAGTTTCCCCTCCCGCCCCTTTTACCTAGTGTAAGCCATCTCTTCTCAGATGTGGAATCCAGTCCATAGACCAGACAGATAACAGAAGGGGACAGTCTTCTTTGTATGAAAACAATGAAAGCCCTCCCCCCCTTGACAAGTTTTTCAGGTTTTTCCCTTATCTTAATTGAAGATTGTCCCTCTCTGCAATCTACCTGGGCACCTCCCTTCTGATCTGGCTGAACAGGGGGGGGGAATACTTTGCTTGTGAATATCTCTTAAACCACAAAGGTTTGAGAGATAAGACTTATCTCATTCTTCATGTTTTTTTAATGCCTACAAAGTAAAATAAAGATAAAATGAAGTATTAATATCCCTTTAAGATCTCCTGTACCATATCTGGGGAGGACACTTGGGAAAGAATGACTACACAACATATCGTACCTAGCTTATTCTGGCCAGGACTGATCTCTGGTACTGCAAAGTTTTTCACAAGCTGGCCAGAGTGCAAATTAACCAGCCAAAAGAACCAGAGAGTTGCCCTGTTGGTCTCTTAGACCTCTGATAGAACTTCCCTTTGAAAGGATGGGAGAGTATTTGTAGGGCCCTTTGAGCCCTCAGCTAAACGGTATACATTTATATCGGTGAACATAGATTATTTCACCCAGTACCTAAAAGCATTCACCTAAAAAATGATATCGCTAGAAAAGTGGCCAATAAATTAATTCATCTAGTAACAGTTCCATAGTTACATAGTAAATTAGGTTGAAAAAAAAGGCAGAAGCCCATCAAGTTCAACCTTTGCCACAGTATAACCAAGAAAATGATAATTCTGAGTCCTAAATGGATATTACTCTGATTACTAGAACATTTTGTTTTACCCACTAATGCACAGTATAACCTTGTATGTTCCCTTCTACTAGAAATGCATCTAACCTTATCTTAAATGTATCCATTGTATCTGCCATAACCACCTCCTTGGGCAAGGAATTCCACAATTTAACAGACCTTACTGTAAAAAACCCCTTCCTCTGCTGAAGTTGAAACCTCCTTTCCTCTAATCTTAAGGGGTGTCCCCTGGTTATTTGATGCATACCTTATACAAAGAATGGATTAATTACATCAGTCCTTGGGGGACTCAAGATACAGTTCAAAAATAAATCTAACAAAAGGCTATTGGAAGATCCCACTAGAAAAACAATCTAGACACGACCACCTATGACACCCCCCATGGGTTTATGACAATTTATGAAGATGCTATTTTGGGCTACATGGGACTCCAGATGTATGGAAGAGATATTGTCTCTTCATATAGGATATGTAACTGCTAACTAGGAGGACACTGCACTCTTTAGGCAACAGTAGAGTGGAGGATCCATAATATAGTTGTTTAAAGACTTTAGGTCATTGAGGGAAGCAGGTCTTATAATAAACACTGTGAAACATACCTTAGGGAAGGCAGAAAACCAGTACCTCAGCTGTCCTATTGGGGGAGCTAGATGAGCTAACATATAGCCTCTAGCTAGTAAAGTAGCAGCTTTATGAGAAGCTTCCACCCCTCTGCAGTCTTTGCTGGATTTTGTGGGTTACTGCTGCGATGATCCTACAATCCATTAATGGTCCTCACTTGGAGGAATACTGCAGACCATGTAACTGTCTAGAGCCGGGATGAACAGGCAAAAAACACACAAGGGTGGTATAATATGTCAATATAATAGTGAGATAGTTGTTACCATATCTGCTCACATCTTATTGTCATACCTGGGAACTTTTAAAATGATCTGACAATGAGATATTTGCAATATTAACCTTAAAGGGATAGTAATGTTTCATAATAAAAGCAGCTCTAATTAATCATCATAGTATTTGGACTTTGGACAGTGTTATTTCAATACTGTCAGAGTTATAGTACAAGAGTAATTGAATGATAAAGTATCCCCCTCCCACCCCTTTTACTGATGTAACACTGCTCAGCCAGAGCAGAAGGGAGGTGCCCAGGTAGATTGCAGAGAGGGACAATCTTCAATTAAGATAAGGGAAAAACCTGAAAAACTTGTCATGGTGGGCAGGGCTTTCATTGTTCTCATAGGAAGAAGACTGTCCCCTTCTGTTATCTGTCTGGTCTATGGACTGGATTCCACATCTGAGAAGAGATGACTTACACTAGGTAAAAGGGGCGGGAGGGGAAACTTTGCTTGTGAATATCTCTCAAACCATAAAGGTTTGAGAGATAAGACTTATATCGTTCTTCATGTTTTTTTAATGCCTACAAAATAAAATAAAGATAAAAAAAAGTATTACTATCCCTTTAAAATTCCAAAGAGTATACAGTCTAGTTGATATCTCCCAGCTTGCTCTAACCAAGAGGTGCACCATTCAGTGACCAAGGAACATCCAGTACCCTACCATTTAGAAATGTCACTGCTTGAACACGCACTGACAAGCAAGACTTCTTCCTTTGCCTTGCTGGTATACATTTAACCAATTTAAAAACTAAGGAAGAAGTTAAAATGATAGTAATACTTGAAAGCTTTTAAATTTAATTCAATAGATATTTTAAAAATACATTAAAGGGATAGTAATACTTTAAATGTAAAAAAAAAATATGTTGTAGGGTTTATCCCACTGAGTAAAACAAGAGCACTCCCACTGCTGAAAGGTGTTTCATTCAAAAGTTATTAATTTTCAAAGTTGAATTTTTTTAGGTGCAATATCACAGTGGCCTGAAATTGTACAGTGGCGCTGTTGCTACACGGTCCTATGGACAGCTCTGGTCCCGGGACCATAAATCTCCATAGGATGGTGTAACAACAGCGCCACTGTACAATTTGGCCACTGTGATATTGCACCTAAAAAACCTTGAAAATTAATACATTTTGAATGAAACACCTTTCAGCAGTGGGAATACCCTTGTTTTACTCAGGGGGATAAACCCTACAACATATATATTTTTACATTTTAAGTATTACTATCCCTTTAATTGTGCCATTTTCGATAAAGTTTTGGAGATATAAGTCTGCAAAGTCCCCCCTTCCCTCCCCTTGTGCTGACGTCAGCTTTCAAACTCAGAGACGGAGATCGCAGTCCACAGACCGTCCTGCGGCTCTTCAGCAGAGCCCTTGTTGCGGTAGTTACAAAGAAATACTTCATTTGAACCATCTACGTGTACCTGGTTTGCAAGCACACGTTGTAGACCATTCAAATGAATTATTTATTTGTAACTACTGCGATCACGGCTCTGCTGAAGAGCCGCAGGACGGTCTATAGACTGCGATCTCCGTCTCTGAGTTTGAAAGCTGACCTCAGCACAAGGGGAGAGAAGAGGGAACTTTGCAGACTTATATCTCCCAAACCATAAAGGATTGGGAGATCGAAAATGGCACAATTAATGTATTTTTAAATTATCTATTGAATTAAATTTACATGTTTTCAAGTATTACTGTCACTTTAAAGCGGAACTATCATCAACCTTATACTGAGCCTCAAATCCTAATTATAATAACGATATGCATACACATACTTGTATTTTCAAGGATAATTGCAGCATTAGTGAAAATAGAACTTTTTAGGCAGACAGGCAGCGGGAAAGAGCGCAGACATCTTGCACAGAAGTCATCTGAGTCCACTGTGTCCGCCCCCTTCTCATCCACAATCGGGGAGTTGAATGCCTGATTGCCTTAAGGCACCGGAAGGGACTGACCGCGCAGGCGCAGAGAGCACCTAAGGCAAGATCCCTACCGATGCCTGTCTGCCTAAAAAGGTCTATTTTTCACTAATGCCGCAAAATAGTACGAATATGCATATCAATATTGTAATTAGGATTTGGGGCTCAGTAGAAGTGCGATGATAGTTCCACTTTAATTGGGGCAGATCACGTAGTGGGTAACACTGAGCGCTCTCACCCTAGTAACTGCGTCAGAAGGTCAAAACCCTGAGTCTTAGGGTCAAACCTTGAGCTTTCCAATGAATGCTTACTGTAGATACTACAGAGAACAGTAGCTCATTATGCCTGCAGAGGATCATATCACTGCCACAACACAGATACATGACACAGCTATCGATACCTTTGAAGTCTGTCGTCCACTGGAACAACTTGAAAAAAACAGAAAAAAAAACAAGAGGGCAGGCACCCAGAAAGGAAACCGCAATGACAAAATCATAAATATCACAGAGGTGTACAGTACTCACATTTAGCATTTTGATGAGTTAATAAATCCTTAAAGCCGGTCTAAAATGGGATTTACAGTGCTGATCCTCCTGAGGAAATGGACGGTTGACCATGAAACATGTTGGGATATATTTTTTTTAATTCTTTTTAAATTATTATTTTTAATTAGATCTTTATTGGGTCAAATAAATACAAAGTGACAAGACAACTGACCTCGAGGTTACAATGTTTGGTCAGGAACCCACAGAACATATCGAGAAACAAAAGTTGCAGAGGATTACAATATACAGTGAACGTAGTAACATAGTAACATAGTAATTTAGGTTGAAAAAAGACTTGCGTCCATCTAGTTCAACCCTTTTCCTATTCCTGTTTACCGCTGTTGATCCAAAAGAAGGCAAAAAACCCCCCTTCAATATAGCAATTTAAAATTCTGCCTTGAATGCGGGGAAAAAAATTCCTTCTCGATTCCAAATGGCAATCAGATTTCTCCTTGGATCAACAAGCACTAACTAAATATTAATCCCAATACTAACATACATAGCCCTCTATGTTCTGCTCTTTTAAATAAGTATTCAGGCCCCTTTTAAAGGCATCTAATGTATTCGATAGCACCACCACCTCAGGCAGTGAATTCCATACCTTTATTGTCCTTACTGTAAAGAAACCCTTCCACTGCTGTAGATGAAATCTCCTTTCCTCAAGTCTAAGCGGGTGGCCCCTTGTTCTGTGTACTGTTCTGTTAATGAACAGGTCTTTGGAGAGCCCTTTGTATGGGCCCTGAACATATTTATATAGTGTTATCATATCCCCTCTAAGACGTCGTTTCTCTAGTGTGTACAAGATATATAAATAGCATAAGGGTATCTACTTATATACGACAGAGACAAATTGTAGTACTTCAAGTATGATCAGCTACTATGATCAACGGACAATCGGCAATCAGGGGAGGGCTGGCAACTTGTGGCCCAGGGGGCAAATACCTTCATGTGGCCCATTTCTATTATCGTTCCAGCCCACCCCCTTTTGTTAATTTTAAAATTTACATTAATGTTGTGACGTAAGTCAAGTGATACCACATAGCTTACAGTTGAAATGGGTCTACACTAGTGCGCTACTGCAAAGCTTACAATTTAAGTAAAGTTTATCTAGTGATACTATAGAGCTTTCAAGGGAAATGGTTTGTTACTAGATTAGCTCCATTTGGATTGTAAGCTCTGTGGTATCATTTATGTAACACCATTTCAACTGTAAGCTCTGTGATATCACTAGTGTAGCTCTATTTCAATTGTAAGCTATGTGGTATCACTAGTGTAGCTCTATTTCAATTGTAAGCTCTGTGGTATCACTAGTGTAGATCTATTTCAATTGTAAGCTCTGTGGTATCACTAGTGTAGATCCATTTCAGTTGTAAGCTCTGTGATATCACTAGTGTAGATCCATTTCAGTTGTAAGCTCTGTGGTATCACTAGTGTAGATCCATTTCAGTTATAAGTTCTGTGGTATCACTAGTGTAGATACATTTCAGTTGTAAGCTCTGTGGTATCACTAGTGTAGAACCATTTCAGTTGTAAGCTCTGTGGTATCACTAGTGTAGTTCCATGTCAGTTGTAAGCTCTGTGGTATCACTAGTGTAGATCCATTTCAGTTGTAAGCTCTGTGTATCACTAGTGTAGATACATTTCAGTTGTAAGCTCTGTGGTATCACTAGTGTAGAACCATTTCAGTTGTAAGCTCTGTGGTATCACTAGTGTAGAACCATTTCAGTTGTAAGCTCTGTGGTATCACTAGTGTAGTTCCATGTCAGTTGTAAGCTCTGTGGTATCACTAGTGTAGTTCCATGTCAGTTGTAAGCTCTGTGGTATCACTAGTGTAGTTCCATTTCAGTTGTAAGCTCTGTGGTATCACTAGTGTAGATCCATTTAAGTTGTAAGCTCTATGTTATCACCAGTGTAGATCCATTTCAGTTGTAAGCTCTGTGGTATCACTAGTGTAGATCCATTTCAGTTGTAAGCTCTGTGGTATCATTAGTGTAGCTCCATGTCAGTTGTAAGCTCTGTGGTATCACTAGGGTAGCTCTATTTCAGTTGTAAGCTCTGTGGTATCACTAGTGTAGATCTATTTCAATTGTAAGCTCTGTGGTATCACTAGTGTAGCTCCATTTACAGCAGCAATCGGGAGATTTAGTTAGGAGCAGTGGCCCACCAGCCCAGACATATGACCAGCCCAGGGGGCAACTGCCCCCCTACCCCCCAGGCCAGCCCTCCCCTGTCGGCAAGTCACATAAACAGAGGAGTGCGAGACCCTTATATCAACCATAAGGAAGAAGAGAAAATAAGAAGGAAAAGGTAGGAAGATGAGGTGAAGCGGAGGGTAACCTGTAGGGGAGGGAATTGAAATGATTTTTATCTAAATAAAAGTCCACATATATTTAATTCTGGTTGAACCATTCGCTCTTTCGGTGTTCCTGAGCATCACAGTGAGATACAGAGGTGCCTACTCGTGGGGTCCTCTGACGGGGAGGAAAAACACGGTAAATTCCCAGTGGGCTTTCAGATTGTCCAACTGCTAAATGTGAGACATATCCATGATATTCACACTTTTGTCATTGCAGTTTCCTATGTGTGTGCTCTCCCTCTGTTTGTTTGTTTGTCTGGTCTAGACTAGGGGTAGGCAACGCGTGTCACTCCAGCTAGACTACAACTCTCATCGTTAGCTGTTGGGGAACTGAGTTGTAGTCTGGCAGCAGCTGGAATTCATCCCATTTCCTATCACTGGTCTATAGAAGGTCAGGAAACATTTGAGGAAGGGAAGTGTCCACCACAGGGGCCTTCTCTATGAAGACCTGATTTCAGTAAACCCTTTGTGGTTCAGACCAGTGCTATTAACTGTGGGTCTAGGGTCCATTCTGTTTCAGGAACATGAGGGGGAGAGTACCCAGTTCTTGTTATGAGTGCCTGGGAAGCTGGGTCCTCTACACTTCAATAGGGAAGCCTTGATATTAAATAGGCAATAATGTCACTGTTTAGCTGGGTCAATTTCACACTGGTCACAGACCATGTGTCTCTTAGCCCATTGAGTGTCAGAGAGGTAATGCATTGGATATATCTCTGGCATTCAGTGGGTTAAATGGTTGAACCTCTCATGGAGTTCAATCTCCAGACGAACATGGAGGTATATGGCCTTTCAAAGCTTAGGAAGAGTAGGAACCCATTTAACTTTTTTTGAATTAGAGCTGCTCTAAGGTGATGTATAGTTGTGAATAGAGGAAGTAAGTGTTAAAGGGATAGTAATACTTCATTTTATCTTTATTTTATTTTGTAGGCATTAAAAAAACATGAAGAACGATATTAGTCTTATCTCTCAAACATTTATGGTTTATGAGATATTCACAAGCAAAGTTCCCCCTCCAGCCCCTTTTACCTAGTGTAAGCCATCTCTTCTCAGATGTGGAATCCAGTCCATAGACCAGACAGATAACAGCAGGGGACAATCTTCCTCCTATGAGAACAATGAAAGCCCTGCCCCCCTTGACAAGTTTTTCAGGTTTTTCCCTTATCTTAATTGAAGATTGTCCCTCTCTGCAGTTGATCTGGGCACCTCCCTTCTGATCTGGCTGAGCAGTGTTACATCAGTAAAAGGGGCGGGAGGGGGATACTTTGTCATTGAATTACTCTTGTACTACAACTCTGACAGAATTGAAATAACACTCTCCAAAGTCCAAATACTATGATGATTAGTTAGAGCTGCTTTTATTATGAAACATTACTATCCCTTTAAGTAAAGCCTGTTTTTTGTCTAAGGGAGCTACTTAGATTCAGCTTCCTCATTAAACAGGTTGTGGCATAATTGACCCTATTGCTCCTGTCTATGCTAAGGTAATATATGTGCTGTTCTTAAGCATGGGATGCAGTAGGTTAATGACTGGTTTAGACTAAGAGAGACAGTTGCAAATTAGCTGCTCGTTAGGCAGGTATTTGTATCACGGCTCTCAGTCTATCCCCTCTCATAGGCCTTTTTCACACTGGTGACTGAATCACAATGATCTGAACACATGCAACCCCCCCCCCCCCCCCATGAAACTCATCATTGTGTCTTATCGTTCTGTTCTCACTGCTGAATAACACAGAATATGTCACAAGGTAGCATATCGTTCTGAAACTACTGTCCTGATAATGCATTATCTCATCTTTGTGTGAAATGTATTAATTTCAATGTTGAAGATGAAGGAAAGCATTCTGACTGAAAAAATAAAGAATCATGAAATTCAACATGCACTGAAAAAAGCATAGTAATCACATGCAATTTGCATATACATTTTTATGTAATTTCAGTGCATCAAACAGTTCACTACTGTGAATGTAAACTTAAAATCAGGGCTGCCTTCAGGGGGTTACAGGCAGTACCCGTCTGAGGTTCCCACCTTACTGATCAGACACATAGGCCCCCGTGACCCCCATGATGTGTATGGGGGGGGCTCTGTCAAAAGGGGCCACCAGATGACCTGACTAGCCCACATGGATTCTGGAGGATCTCCTGGTAGGATTCATTTTAAGGGAACACTTAAAGAACACAATGTAACTCAAAGTCAATCACACTTCTGTGAAATCACACTGTCCACTCAGGAAGCAACACTGATTGACAATCAATTTCACATGCTGTTGTGCACATGGAACAGACAACAGGTGGAAATTATAGGCAACTAGCAAGACACCCCCAATAAAGGAGTGGTTCTGCAGGTGGTGACCACAGACCACTTCTCAGTTCCTATGCTTCCTGGCTGATGTTTTGGTCACTTTTGAATGCTGGCGGTGCTTTCACTCTAGTGGTAGCATGAGACGGAGTCTACAACCCACACAAGTGGCTCAGGTAGTGCAGCTCATCCAGGATGGCACATCAATGCGAGCTGTGGCAAGAAGGTTTGCTGTGTCTGTCAGCGTAGTGTCCAGAGCATGGAGGCGCTACCAGGAGACAGGCCAGTACATCAGGAGACGTGGAGGAGGCCGTAGGAGGGCAACAACCCAGCAGCAGGACCGCTATCTCCGCCTTTGTGCAAGGAGGAGCAGGAGGAGCACTGCCAGAGCCCTGCAAAATGACCTCCAGCAGGCCACAAATGTGCATGTGTCCACTCAAACGGTCAGAAACAGACTCCATGAGGGTGGTATGAGGGCCCGACGTCCACAGGTGGGGGTTGTGCTTACAGCCCAACACCGTGCAGGATGTTTGGCATTTGCCAGAGAACACCAAGATTGGCAAATAGCCACTGGCGCCCTGTGCTCTTCACAGATGAAACACCATGGAGAACGTTCTGCTGCCTGCAACATCCTCCAGCATGACTGGTTTGGTGGTGGGTCAGTAATGGTGTGGGGTGGCATTTCTTTGGGGGGCCGCACAGCCCTCCATGTGCTTGCCAGAGGTAGCCTGACTGCCATTAGGTACCGAGATGAGATCCTCAGACCCCTTGTGAGACCATATACTGGTACGGTTGGCTCTGGGTTCCTCCTAATGCAAGACAATGCTAGACCTCATGTGGCTGGAGTGTGTCAGCAGTTCGAGCAAGAGGAAGGCATTGATGCTATGGACTGGCCCGCCCATTCCCCAGACCGTGCGGTGCAAAAGGGACTGACAGCGCAGGCGCAAGGACGTCACTGTGAAGAGACGTCCGTGCTTCCTGCTCCTGTAAAACGCCGGTATCTGAAGAACCGGGTAAGATTTCTGGCGACTAGCGCTACTAAGCAGCTAGTCGCCAGGTGAGCAGTAAGTGAACATTAAGTTATTGCGGGGTGATTGTTCCCCTTTAAAATGTTATGGATGCCCTAAAAATATCTAGATTGCATATTACGGTTGACCAGAACAAGAGAGAGTGAGAACCACTGGAGTAGACACTTGGAAGGTACAGACCCCTAATATCTTCTAAAGAGGGACACTTGGTAGGTATGGACCTCTAATATCTCCTAAAGAGGGACACTTGGGAGGTGCAGACCCCTAATATCTCCTAAAGAGGGATACTTGGAAGGTACAGACCCCTAATATCTTCTAAAGAGGGACACTTGGTAGGTACAGACCCCTAATATCTCCTAAAGAGGGACACTTGGGAGGTACAGTCATCTAATATCTTCTAAAGAAGGACACTTGGGATGTACGGACCCCTAATATCTCCTAAAGAGCGACACCTGGGAGGTATGGGCCCCTAATATCTCCTAAAGAGGGATACTTGTGAAGTACAGACCCCTAATATGTCCTAAAGAGGGACACTTGGGAGGAATGGACCCCTAATATCTCCTAAAGAGGGACACTTGGGAGGAATGGAGCCCTAATATCTCCTAAAGAGGGACACTTGGGAGGTACAGTCATCTAATATCTTCTAAAGAAGGACACTTGGGATGTACGGACCCCTAATATCTCCTAAAGAGCGACACCTGGGAGGTATGGGCCCTAATATCTCCTAAAGAGGGATACTTGTGAGGTACAGACCCCTAATATGTCCTAAAGAGGGACACTTGGGAGGAATGGACCCCTAATATCTCCTAAAGAGGGACACTTGGGAGGAATGGAGCCCTAATATCTCCTAAAGAGGACACGGGCAGTATGGACCTCTAATATCTCCTAAAGAGGGACACTTGCGAGGTATGTGCAAGGAACAGAATATTCCTTTGCAATTCAAATGGATATGGCAATAGGAAGACTGTCCACAGGGTTGGTATGGGGAGACCAGTAGAGTAAAATGATACCTCTATTGACTAAGTGTCTTTAGGTTGAAAGCTTTCATGACACTTCAGGGCTCTTCTTCAAGTCTATGTAGAATGAAGACGGAATATAAAATACATGACGGGTTATATACCAAAGAAAATACTGTTTACATAACAGTTTTACTTTCAGTGGAATTTGAATTTGCCTTGTCAGTATAATTTATTCCTTCGGCTCCATCCTTTCTTTGAGGCTGGCTAAGTGGTATAAATATTTATTTACCTTTTGATGTGTGAATAGCTCCAGCAAAGAAGGATAAGTCTATGGAATGTATGGGATAAACCACTGAGCACCAGACGGGTGCACAACCCACCGCTTGCACTGTATTGCACAGTAAAAGGTATCACTTTCACTCTATCAATCTCCTGCTTTGTTTTCAGTTAACACTGTACCACCTTTTACCTGAATTAGAATTTGTTGAGGTACAGTTGATGGTATGTGTTGTGGGGGTGGCATTCTGTAGAGGGCACTTGAAAGTCGAGAATCTGGGTGAGAGTCGGAGTAGGTGGGCAAGTAAGTTCCAGAGATAGGGGGGCAGCTTCTGGAAGGTTTTGAAGGTTTGAGTGAAAGGTGGTTATGATGGGGGAGGAGGAGAGGAGGAGATCGAGGGAAGAGAAGGATAGTAGGAGATCGAGGGAGGAGGGGGAGAGTAGGAGATTGAGAGAGGAAGAAGACAGTAGGAGATCGAGGGAGGAGGAGGAGAGGAGGTGATTGAGGGAAGAGGAGAGAAGGAGATGGAGGGCGGAGGAGGAGAGTAGGTGATTGAGGGAGGAGGAGAGAGTAGGAGATTAAGGGAAGAGGAGGAGAGTAGGAGATTGAGGGAAGAGGAGAGAAGGAGATCGAGGGAGATGAGGAGGTGATTGAGGGAAGAGGAGAGAAGGAGATCGAGGAAGGAGGAAGAGAGTAGGAGATTGAGGGAGGAGGAATAGAGTAGGATATTGAGGGAGGAGGAGGAGGAGAGTAGGAGATCGAGGAAGGAGGAGGAGGAAGAGTAGAGTAGAAGATTGTGGGAGGAGGAGGAGAGTAGGAGATTGAGGGAGGAGAAGGAGAGTGGGAGATTGAGGGAAGAGGAGAGTAGGAGGTTGAGGGAGGAGGAGAAAAGAAAGAGATTGAGGGAGGAGGAGGAAAGTAGGAGATTGCGGGAGAAGGAAGAGAGTATGAGATTGGAGGAAGAGGAGAAGAGAAAGAGATTGAGGGGGGAGGAGGAAAATAGGAGATTGAGGGAGGAGGAGGAGAGTAGGAGATCGAGGGAAAAGAAGGAGAGTAGGAGATTGAGGGAGGAGGAGAGAAGGAGAACGAGGGAGGAGGAGAGTAGGCGACTGAGGGAGGAGGAGGAGAGTAGGAGATTGAGAGAGGAGGACAAAAGCAGGAGATTGAGGGAGGAGGAGAGAAGGAGATTGAGGGAGGAAGAAGACAGTAGGAGGTTGAAGGAGGAGGAGGAGAGTAGGAGATCGAAGGAGGAGGATAGGAGATTGAGGGAAGAGGAGAGAAGGAGATTGAGGGAGGAGGAGAGTAGGAGATTGAGGGAGGAGGAGGAGAGTTGGAGATCGAGGGAAGAGAAGGAGAGTAGGAGATTGAGAGAGGAGGAGAGAAGGAGATTGAAGGAGGAGGAGAGGAGGAATTTGAGGGAGGAGGAGGAGAGTAGGAGACTGAGGGAGAAGGAAGAGGAGAGTAGGAGATTGAGGGAGGAAGAAGACAGTAGGAGATCGAGGGAAGAGGAGGAGAGTAGGAGATTTAGGGATGAGGAAGAGAGTAGGAGATCAAGGAAGGAGGGGGAGGAAGAGGAGACTAAAAGATCGAGGGAGGAAGAGGAGAGTAGGAGATTGAGGGAGGAGGAGAACAGTAAGAGATTAAGGGAGGAGGAGGAAAGTAGGAGATTGAGGGAGGAGGAGGAAGAGGAGAGTAGACGATTGAAGGAGGAGGAGAGTAAGAGATCGAGGAAGCAGATCCAGTGAGGAGGAGGAGAGTAGGAGATTGTGAGAGGAGAGTAGGAGATTGAGGGAGGAGGAGGAGAGTAGGAGATTGAGGGAGGAGGAGGAAAGTAGGGGATTGAGGGAGGAGGAGGAAAGTAGGGGATTGAGGGAGGAGGAGGAAAGTAGGGGATTGAGGGAGGAGGAGGAGAGTAGGTGATTGAGGGAGGAGGAGGAAAGTAGGGGATTGAGGGAGGAGGAGAAGAGTAGGAGATGTAGGGAGGAGGACGAGGAGAAGAGTAGGAGATTAAGAGAGGAGAAGGAGGAGGAGAGTAGAAAATCAATCGAGGGAGAAGGAGGAGAGTAGGGGATGGAGGGAGGAGATGGAGGAGAAGAGGAGGAGAGTAGGAAATCAATCGCATGGGAAGGAGGAGAGTAGGAGATCGTTGGCAGAGAGTAAAGGGCAGTTAATTTTTAGGCCAATAGGTTACTTTACACTTTGCTACATAAACTGGCATACTGATTATTACTCATCAAGCTAAACCTGTGTATTTCTGGAGTAAACCATGGGGTTGAACTAATTCCTCAAACTCCCATTGACTTAAAAGTGACCTTAAAGTCAACCTCCTTTCCAACTTCAAATATTCTGAAGGGAAAACAATTAACTTTGAGGCAATTCGACTTATTCAGCAAGTAAATAATATGTAAAGCACCAAAAAGGAGATTGACTGTCACTTTAAATGGGGCTTTGGAGCCCTTATACGACTAGATAGGTCACGCATTGGTGACCTCTCTAGTATTCTAGGACTTCAACGACCTATTTAAATCAATGGAGATTTTCATTCCACCCCATTAAAAGAGCAGTAAACTTTTTTTATGAAAATGGATATGTTATAGCGATTTTCCTGTTGAGTAAAATAAGGTCACTCTCACTGCTGTCAGTTGTTTTATTCAGATTTTATAACAGTACAAATAATCAGGAAGTGAATTACTGTGTGATTACTTCCTGATAGTTCTAACTGACAGGAAGTGACTCCATACCTCCCAAGTGTCCCTCTTTAGGAGGGACAGTCCCTCTTTGAGACCCAAATCCCTCTGTCCCGCTTTTCTACCCTTTTGTCCCTCTTTTTAGTACATCAGAATGAGTGGTGTGTATTACATTGTTTCACAGCAATAAAACATACATAAATGTGTTGTTAATTGTCAGTATATGTGTTTATACATTAATATGGGTGATTAAAATATTTTGATTTTGCTCTTAATCATTTGTCAGTTACACAAAGAGGTGCAGATGGGTCAAGAAATAACCTAAAAATTCTTGGAAATGCCCCACCTACCAGCCATGCCCCCAGAAACGCCACCTAAAACAGAAGTGTCCCTCTTTTGCCATTTGAAATGTTGGGAGGTATGTGACTCAGCAGTTTCTATCACATTCTGTGGAGAACTGTAAGTGACTGACTTTCCTCTCCATTAGAATGTAACAGAATAACTAATTGGAATTTGACCACTAGAGTGCACTGCTAATGTAAAAAACACTGGTTTAATCTGTAATAACTCTGGAAATATGCATCTGTCAGCAGACTTATGTTATTCAACAGAAAATGCCCTGCAATATATATTTTTTCATTAAAAAAGTTTACTGGGGACCAGTATGTAGGCCTGATTCCTAAAGAAGGGATACAGATTATTATGTAAATCATACGTCAAATTCTTATTTATGGATATATGTTTTTTAAATAAATTTACAACAAATAAAACAACAAATAAAACACCCAGGAAAGAAAAGGGTGATAGAAGGTGAAATTATGAAAATTATAAAGGGGAAGGGGTTAAAACAGAATAAAGACAGCACTGCATGTCTTATAATGTAGTCACCCTATACAGACACTGGGAAGAGAGTGAATCTGTAATCCATACCTCCCAAGTGTCCCTCTTTAGGAGGGACAGTCCCTCTTTTAGACCCAAATCCCTCTGTCCCTCTTTCCCACCCTGATGTCCCTCTTTTTAGGAGATCAGACTGTGTAGTGTGTATATAAGTGTATCACCCTGGTGTCCCTGTGTGTAGGAGATCAGACTGTGTGGTGTGTATATAAGTGTATCACCCTGGTGTCCCTGTGTTTAGGAGATCAGACTGTGTGGTGTGTATATAAGTGTATCACCCTGGTGTCCCTGTGTTTAGGAGATCAGACTGTGTGGTGTGTATATAAGTGTATCACCCTGGTGTCCCTGTGTTTAGGAGATCAGACTGTGTGCTGTGTATATAAGTGTATCACCCTGGTGTCCCTGTGTTTAGGAGATCAGACTGTGTGGTGTGTATGTAAGTGTATCACCCTGGTGTCCCTGTGTTTAGGAGATCAGACTGTGTGGTGTGTATAGAAGTGTATCACCCTGGTGTCCCTGTGTTTAGGAGATCAGACTGTGTGGTGTGTATAGAAGTGTATCACCCTGGTGTCCCTGTGTTTAGGAGATCAGACTGTGTGGTGTGTATAGAAGTGTATCACCCTGGTGTCCCTGTGTTTAGGAGATCAGACTGTGTGGTGTGTATAGAAGTGTATCACCCTGGTGTCCCTGTGTGTAGGAGATCAGACTGTGTGGTGTGTGTAGAAGTGTATCACCCTGGTGTCCCTGTGTTTAGGAGATCAGACTGTGTGATGTGTGTATATAAGTGTATCACCCTGGTGTCCCTGTGTTTAGGAGATCAGACTGTGTGGTGTGTATATAAGTGTATCACATTGCTACACAGCAATAAAACTCACATTAATGTCTGCATAAACTTCAGTATTAGTGTTTATACATTAGTTTGTGTAAATAACACACTTTGGTCTTGTTCTAAATCATTTATTAGGTTTCACAAGTAGGTGTCAATAGGTCATAAAATAGCCATGCCCACCAGACACGCCCCCAGCAACACCCCCTAAAACACAAGTGTCCCTCTTTGGCAATTTGAAATGTTGGGAGGTATGGTAATCAGAGCTCGATGGGTCAATCCGGGTTCAATCACACCTTAATGCTGTAAGAGATAGGCTGACTATAGGCACCGTTTTAAAAGGGACAGTACCGTTTTTTCATATTTCCAGACTGTCCTGTCTTTTTAATATAAATGTCAATTTTGTCTCATTTTTAATACATATATATATATATATAGTTTTTAATTTTTTGTAAAAAAAACTGAGCGCGGCTTGTTTATTTCTCATAAGACAAAGTAAATCGGATCTTCCTTTTGTCACACTAGTGGTATTACTGTGGATTTACTGTACACATTGGTTACCATAGAGTCTTATGTCTCCAGTGACTCATAACTGTCTAAGACTCTCATGTCTATGGTAAATTACCAAAGAGTCTCTTAGACAGTGATATGTCATAAGACTCTATGGTAATCAATGCGTACAGTAACACAGTAAAATCACTAGTGTGAGTGACGAAGAGAGGAAGTTCTGGTTTGCTTCAGGGACAGGCTTTTTGGCCAGAGAGAGAGACGGAACACCGCTAGTAAGAGACAGAGCAAATGTGTTCTCACTACATGCGTCTTACTACGACCAGACTCGGAGTGACAGAGTCCCACTGTCCGTCTGTCCCACACCCTGTCCGGTTTTGTTTCAAGGAAATATGGTCAGCCTAATAAGAATTCTGCACTGTAGTTTATATAATAACCAGACGGGTGTGCAGTGTACTGACAGTCATCTGATCTTTAACTGGTTAAAAGGTTATTTTTAGTGTAAGTCATTAAAAAGTTCTGTTTATGTATCAATACTATAATTTTTATTTAATGACTATGAGCTCTTTAGTGACAGTGGTATGGTGATGTTAGTGAGTTATCTTGAAGATGTGACAGCCCAGTGTGTGTCTGTGCGTCTGTTCTATTGTTGCTACAAATTCATATACATTCGCTAAATATTTGCTCAACTAGTTTTAAAGGGATAGTAATACTTACCATGTAAAAAAAAAATATGTTGTAGGGTTTACCCCCCTGAGTAAAACAAGAGTACTCCCACTGATGAAAGGTGTTTGATTCAAAAGTTATTAATTTTCAAAGTTGAGTTTTTTAGGTGCAATATCACAGTGGCCTGACATTGTACAGTGGCGCTGTTGCTACACGATCCTATGGACAGCTCTGGTCCCGGGACCATAAATCTCCATAGGGTGGTGTAGCAACAGCACCAAAGTAAAATTTCAGGCCACTGTGATATTGCAACTAAAAAACTCAACTTTGAAAATTAATAACTTTTGAATCAAACACCTTTCAGCAGTGGGAGTACTCTTGTTTTACTCGGGGGGATAAACCCTACAACATATTTTTTTTTACATTTTAAGTATTACTATCCCTTTAAAGCCGGTGTACACGGGCCAACACTGGCGGGGCTTCAGTCATGCGCAGTCACATGCGCCCAGTGGTGTAACAATAGGGGTCGCACCTGCGACTGGGCCCGTCACTCCAGGGGCCCGGCCACCCCCTTTGACCCCCTCGCCATGCGCCCGCAGCAACTAATTCTAACAGCTGATCTGCCGGCACTCTAGTAATGCAGGGAGCAGGGCGATGACATTATCTCCCAGCGCTCTGCATTGCTGAGAACTGTGTGCGGGAGCTCCAGCTCTGGTCTGGTCTCATGCCACGTCGGCGCCGCTAGACCACCAGAGACTCGAGGTTGATCAGTAGATGCATTGTGTAAATGAAGGGGCAATGTGAGATGAGAAGGGGAATTGTGGAAATGAAGTGGCATTATGGAATGAGAAGGGGCAATGTGGAAATGAAGGGGCAATGTGAGATGAGAAGGGGAATTGTGGAGATGAAGGGGTATTGTGGAATGAGAAGGGGCAATGCGGAGATGAAGGGGCAATTTTGGAGATTGAGGGGCAATGTGGAAGGGACATTATGGAGATTGGAGGGGCGGTGTAGAGATGGGGGCATTGTGGAAGGGGGATTGTGGAAATTGGGGGCAGTGTGGAGGTGGCCAATGTAGTCGGGGGGACCCATGGCAGTTCTTGCACCAGGGCACGGTGACTTCTAGATATGCCTCTGCACGCGCCGTGGCTGATACGGAACGTGGCGCTCCAAATTCAGACCGTAGTCCTCTCTGCGCATTCCGCTCCGTATCAGCCACAGCGCGGGCAGTCTGTACTGCGCATGACGGCTTCCGACAAACACTCTTAGTGAATTATAATATAGGATATGATGCTAAGCATTTTGCTAACTTGGATCTGAAAACTCATTCATAACCTTTCTCACATGTTGCTAAGCGTATCTTTTTGTAGCTAGTTTATTATAAAAACTGACACACACGTTCTCAGAATGGATATTTAGTGTTATTTAACCCTTTGAATGCGTTGTATACCCCTCTGGCACTCAAAGGATTAACACTTTCGGTTCCAGAGGGTACCCCTCTGGCAATCAAAGGGTCATCCTTGGAGACATGTTGTTACATACTGTACACCTCTCTCTGTCATTTTGGTTATATAGACTCTATGGCCCTTACTGACTCGTTTCTTTTCTCTGGTCCATAAGGCCGGGGTTGGACTCAGTACAAGACCGAGTGGCAGTCAGTGACTACGAGGCCCGGAGGCTACTCAATGCTCTGGTTAAAGAATTCGTACAGATGACAGCAGAAGAAAGACAACAGGAAAATGAAGTCAACAGGTAAGATTAGATGGAGGGTCAATACAGGAGCTGTAAATACCACATCAGTGCTGTCTGCTTATACACTGTACAGTACAGAGCACACTACTGAACACCCTGATTAACCAGCAGAATGATACATCACTGCGCCTGCTGATATACCAGGAGCGAACTGTACAGTACAGAGCACATCACTGCACCTGCTGATATACCAGGAGCGAACTGTACAGTACAGAGCACATCACTGCACCTGCTGATATACCAGGAGCGAACTGTACAGTACAGAGCACATCACTGCACCCCCTGATACACCAGGAGAGGATTGTACAGTACATCACTGCACCACCTGATACACCAGGAGAGGACTGTACAGTACAGAGCACATCGCTACACCTCCTGATACACCAGGAGAGGACTGTAAATGTGAAACATAACAGTAACATAACATTATATATACCATGTGAAACATAACATTAACATAACAGTATATATACCGTGTGAAACATAACAGTAACATAACTATATATATATCATGTAAAACACAACAGTAACATAATATATATACCGTGTGAAGCATAACAATATATATACCATGTGAAACATAACAGTGACATAACAATATATATATACTATGTGAAACATAACAATAACATAACAGTATATATACCATGTGAAACACAACAGTAGCATAATATATATACAGTAACATAACAATATACATAACATGTGAAACATAACAATAACATAACAGTATATAAACCATGTGAAACACAACAGTAGCATAATATATATACAGTAACATAACAATATACATAACATGTGAAACATAACAATATATATACGGTGTGAAACATAACAATAACATAACAGTATATATACCATGTGAAACATAACAATATATATACTATGTGAAACATAACAATAACATAACAGTATATATACCATGTGAAACACAACAGTAGCATAATATATATACAGTAACATAACAATATACATAACATGTGAAACATAACAATAACATAACAGTATATAAACCATGTGAAACACAACAGTAGCATAATATATATACAGTAACATAACAATATACATAACATGTGAAACATAACAATAACATAACAATATATATACCACGTGAAACATAACAATAACATAACAATATATATACCATGTGAAACATAACAATATATATACCATGTGAAACATAACATTAACATAACAGTATATATACCGTGTGAAACATAACAATATATATACCGTGTGAAACATAACAATAACATAACAATATATATACCATGTGAAACATAACAATATATATACCGTGTGAAACATAACAATAACATAACAATATATATACCATGTGAAACATAACAATATATATACCGTGTGAAACATAACAATAACATAACAATATATATACCATGTGAAACATAACAATAACATAACAATATATATACCATGTGAAACATAACAATAACATAACTATATATATATACCGTGTGAAACATAACAATAACATAACATTATATATACCATGTGAACCATAACAATATATATACTATGTGAAACATAACAATAACATAACAATATATATACCATGTGAAACACAACAGTAGCATAATATATATACAGTAACATAACAATATACATAACATGTGAAACATAACAATAACATAACAATATATATACATACCACATGAAACATAACAATAACATAACAATATATATACCATGTGAAACATAACAATAACATAACAATATATATACATACCACATGAAACATAACAATAACATAACAATATATATACCATGTGAAACATAACAATAACATAACAATATATATACAGTGTGAAACATAACAATAACATAACAATATATATACCGTGTGAAACATAACAGTAACATAACAATATATATACCATGTGAAACATAACAATATATATACCATGTGAAACATAACAATAACATAACAATATATATACCATGTGAAACATAACAATATATATACCATGTGAAACATAACAATAACATAACAATATATATACAGTGTGAAACATAATAATATATATACCATGTGAAACATAACAATAACATAACAATATATATACCATGTGAAACATAACAATATATATACCGTGTGAAACATAACAATATATATACCATGTGAAACATAACAATATATATACAGTGTGAAACATAACAATAACATAACAGTATATATACCATGTGAAACATAACAATATATATACCATGTGAAACATAACAATAACATAACAATATATATACCATGTGAAACATAACAATATATATACCATGTGAAACATAACAATAACATAACAATATATATACCATGTGAAACATAACAATATATATACCATGTGAAACATAACAATAACATAACAATATATATACCATGTGAAACATAACAATATATATACCGTGTGAAACATAACAATATATATACCATGTGAAACATAACAATATATATACAGTGTGAAACATAACAATAACATAACAGTATATATACCATGTGAAACATAACAATAACATAACAATATATATACCATGTGAAACATAACAATATATATACCGTGTGAAACATAACAATATATATACCATGTGAAACATAACAATATATATACAGTGTGAAACATAACAATAACATAACAGTATATATATACCATGTGAAACATAACAATATATATACCATGTGAAACATAACAATAACATAACAATATATATACCATGTGAAACATAACAATATATATACCATGTGAAACATAACAATATATATACCATGTGAAACATAACAATAACATAACAATATATATACCATGTGAAACATAACAATATATATACCATGTGAAACATAACAATAACATAACAATATATATACCATGTGAAACATAACAATATATATACCGTGTGAAACATAACAATATATATACCATGTGAAACATAACAATATATATACAGTGTGAAACATAACAATAACATAACAGTATATATACCATGTGAAACATAACAATATATATACGGTGTGAAACATAACAATAACATAACAGTATATATACCATGTGAAACATAACAATATATATACCATGTGAAACATAACAATAACATAACAATATATATACCATGTGAAACATAACAATAACATAACTATATATATACCGTGTGAAACATAACAATAACATAACATTATATATACCATGTGAACCATAACAATATATATACTATGTGAAACATAACAATAACATAACAATATATATACCATGTGAAACACAACAGTAGCATAATATATATACAGTAACATAACAATATACATAACATGTGAAACATAACAATAACATAACAATATATATACATACCACATGAAACATAACAATAACATAACAATATATATACCATGTGAAACATAACAATAACATAACAATATATATACATACCACATGAAACATAACAATAACATAACAATATATATACCATGTGAAACATAACAATAACATAACAATATATATACAGTGTGAAACATAACAATAACATAACAATATATATACCGTGTGAAACATAACAATAACATAACAATATATATACCGTGTGAAACATAACAGTAACATAACAATATATATACCATGAGAAACATAACAATAACATAACAATATATATACCATGTGAAACATAACAATATATATACCATGTGAAACATAACAATAACATAACAATATATATACAGTGTGAAACATAATAATATATATACCATGTGAAACATAACAATTACATAACAATATATATACCATGTGAAACATAACAATATATATACCGTGTGAAACATAACAATATATATATCATGTGAAACATAACAATATATATACAGTGTGAAACATAACAATAACATAACAGTATATATACCATGTGAAACATAACAGTATATATACCATGTGAAACATAACAATATATATACAGTGTGAAACATAACAATAACATAACAGTATATATACCATGTGAAACATAACAATATATATACCGTGTGAAACATAACAATATATATACAGTGTGAAACATAACAATAACATAACAGTATATATACCATGTGAAACATAACAATATATATACCATGTGAAACATAACAATAACATAACAATATATATACCATGTGAAACATAACAATAACATAACTATATATATACCGTGTGAAACATAACAATAACATAACATTATATATACCATGTGAACCATAACAATATATATACTATGTGAAACATAACAATAACATAACAATATATATACCATGTGAAACACAACAGTAGCATAATATATATACAGTAACATAACAATATACATAACATGTGAAACATAACAATAACATAACAATATATATACATACCACATGAAACATAACAATAACATAACAATATATATACCATGTGAAACATAACAATAACATAACAATATATATACATACCACATGAAACATAACAATAACATAACAATATATATACCATGTGAAACATAACAATAACATAACAATATATATACAGTGTGAAACATAACAATAACATAACAATATATATACCGTGTGAAACATAACAATAACATAACAATATATATACCGTGTGAAACATAACAGTAACATAACAATATATATACCATGTGAAACATAACAATATATATACCATGTGAAACATAACAATAACATAACAATATATATACCATGTGAAACATAACAATATATATACCATGTGAAACATAACAATAACATAACAATATATATATACAGTGTGAAACATAATAATATATATACCATGTGAAACATAACAATAACATAACAATATATATACCATGTGAAACATAACAATATATATACCATGTGAAACATAACAATATATATACCATGTGAAACATAACAATAACATAACAATATATATACCATGTGAAACATAACAATATATATACCATGTGAAACATAACAATAACATAACAATATATATACCATGTGAAACATAACAATAACATAACAATATATATACCATGTGAAACATAACAATATATATACCGTGTGAAACATAACAATATATATACCATGTGAAACATAACAATATATATACAGTGTGAAACATAACAATAACATAACAGTATATATACCATGTGAAACATAACAATATATATACAGTGTGAAACATAACAATAACATAACAGTATATATACCATGTGAAACATAACAATATATATACCGTGTGAAACATAACAATATATATACAGTGTGAAACATAACAATAACATAACAATATATATACCATGTGAAACACAACAGTAGCATAATATATATACAGTAACATAACAATATACATAACATGTGAAACATAACAATAACATAACAATATATATACATACCACATGAAACATAACAATAACATAACAATATATATACCATGTGAAACATAACAATAACATAACAATATATATACATACCACATGAAACATAACAATAACATAACAATATATATACCATGTGAAACATAACAATAACATAACAATATATATACAGTGTGAAACATAACAATAACATAACAATATATATACCGTGTGAAACATAACAATAACATAACAATATATATACCGTGTGAAACATAACAGTAACATAACAATATATATACCATGTGAAACATAACAATATATATACCATGTGAAACATAACAATAACATAACAATATATATACCATGTGAAACATAACAATATATATACCATGTGAAACATAACAATAACATAACAATATATATATACAGTGTGAAACATAATAATATATATACCATGTGAAACATAACAATAACATAACAATATATATACCATGTAAAACATAACAATATATATACCATGTGAAACATAACAATATATATACCATGTGAAACATAACAATAACATAACAATATATATACCATGTGAAACATAACAATATATATACCATGTGAAACATAACAATAACATAACAATATATATACCATGTGAAACATAACAATAACATAACAATATATATACCATGTGAAACATAACAATATATATACCGTGTGAAACATAACAATATATATACCATGTGAAACATAACAATATATATACAGTGTGAAACATAACAATAACATAACAGTATATATACCATGTGAAACATAACAATATATATACAGTGTGAAACATAACAATAACATAACAGTATATATACCATGTGAAACATAACAATATATATACCGTGTGAAACATAACAATATATATACAGTGTGAAACATAACAATAACATAACAGTATATATACCATGTGAAACATAACAATATATATACCGTGTGAAACATAACAATATATATACCATGTGAAACATAACAATAACATAACAGTATATATACCATGTGAAACATAACAATATATATACCATGTGAAACATAACAATATATATACAGTGTGAAACATAACAATAACATAACAGTATATATACCATGTGAAACATAACAATATATATACCATGTGAAACATAACAATATATATACAGTGTGAAACATAACAATAACATAACAATATATATACCATGTGAAACATAACAATATATATACCGTGTGAAACATAACAATATATATACCATGTGAAACATAACAATATATATACAGTGTGAAATATAACAATAACATAACAGTATATATACCATGTGAAACATAACAGTATATATACCATGTGAAACATAACAATATATATACAGTGTGAAACATAACAATAACATAACAGTATATATACCATGTGAAACATAACAATATATATACCATGTGAAACATAACAATATATATACCGTGTGAAACATAACAATAACATAACAGTATATATACCATGTGAAACATAACAATATATATACCGTGTGAAACATAACAATAACATAACAGTATATATACCATGTGAAACATAACAATATATATACTGTGTGAAACATAACAATAACATAACAGTATATTTACCATGTGAAACATAACAATATATATACCGTGTGAAACATAACAATAACATAACAATATATATACCATGTTAAGCATTATTTACTTCCCGCATGGTAATTCCCAACCTTTGTCCTGTCCTGATGCACATAGAAAGAAAATGATCACTTCTGACACATCACAGCAAAAAATAATATAATTTATTGAATGTAGTTAGAAAACTGACATTGTGAGGTGTGAGGTCTGACACATCGGGCTGTCATTAATTGTGACACACACTTCTGCAGAGATTTGCATGTAGAGAGATGTACATATCACAAAGACCATCACACAAACTTCTAAACACATACAGAGACACACACACTCTCACAGACCAACAGGTGTGCACATACACACAGATACAGACAGGAGAAAACACTCACAGTGTTACACAAGTATATATATCTGCATACACACAAACTTGTTTACAGGTACACAGAACGTAACATATATATATATATAATATATTCATAGACCCAAACACGGAGACAAAGATGTTTGCACATATGCCCAGACATAGAGAAACATATAGACATACACATGTACACACAAACTCAAATGGACCTACACACACCGACAATTGCAAACACACATGTACAAAAACCTTGACAAATATGTGAGCGCACACATCTACACACTCAATCTTTTACATACTGGTGATCACACACATACAGAGTAATTAATATGCTCATACACACTTGTATACAAACACACACTCACACAGATACTCCTATATAATAATATACACCCACACATACTATATAATCATACACACACACACACACAGATACTCCTATATAATAATATACACCCACACATACTATATAATCATACACACACACACACACACACACACACAGATACTCCTATATAATAATATACACCCACACATACTATATAATCATACACACACACACACACACAGATACTCCTATATAATAATATACACCCACACATACTATATAATCATACACACACACACACACACACACACACACACACACACACACACACATACTCCTATATAATAATATACACCCACACATACTATATAATCATACACACACACACACACACACACAGATACTCCTATATAATAATATACACCCACACATACTATATAATCATACACACACACACACACACACACACACACAGATACTCCTATATAATAATATACACCCACACATACTATATAATCATACACACACACACAAATACTCCTATATAAAAATACAAACATACTCCTTTATATTCACACACACACACTCCTATATAATAATATACACACACACATTCTATATAATCATACACACACACACAGATACTCCTATATAATAACACACACATACTCCTATATAATAACACACACATACTCCTATATAATAATACACACACACACACACAGATACTCCTATATAATCATACACGCATACTCCTTTATAATCACATACATATATACTCCTATATAATAACACACACACACACACAAACACATACTATATAATCACACACACACACACACACACATACTCCTATATAATAAAACACACACACTCCTATATAATCACACACATACTCCTATATAATAACACACACACACACACACATACGCCTATATAATCACACACACATACTCCTATATAATAATACACACACAAACACATACTATATAATCATACACACACACACACACACA
Source organism: Rhinophrynus dorsalis (assembly GCA_037306005.1). Classification (NCBI taxonomy): domain Eukaryota; kingdom Metazoa; phylum Chordata; class Amphibia; order Anura; family Rhinophrynidae; genus Rhinophrynus; species Rhinophrynus dorsalis. Next base: position 503,554,948 of record CM074722.1, on the reverse strand, counting down.
CACACACAGATACTCCTATATAATAATACACACATACTCCTATACAATCACACACACACATATATTCCTATATAATAACACACACACACATACACACACACACACATACTCCTATATAATAATACACATACCCAGTAATTAGTGTGATATGATGATGTAATCGCTCTGTGTCATCTAACCTGTGTCTAAAGGATTAATCTCACTTAATGGCTTATTTGTTCTCATGACCGTAAAGTGAAAGGACAGTCCCACTGGAGGGTCATTGGGGTTTGGAGGAGGTTTGATATGATGTGTGAGGTAGGTTATATATTCCTGCCGATTGTAAGGGACAGCAAATGAATCTAGGGTCTGAGGTCCCCAGTCCGTGCCCCGCATGTTCTCCTGATACCAGCAGCATGAATTATATTAATGGCAAGTGCTTTGCCTGCAGTGAAACCATCAATAATAACTGGGCGTTTACATAATGCACTTAGCAGTGACTTCATTCACAGAGCTGGGAGATCAATGGCGAGACGCATGCCCTGCATCAAAATGTCCTTTACTGAGTCCCTGAGCACTACAGCATGATATGGGGGGGGGCTGAGCATGTCAACTCCGCAACAAACAAACTCCTTCCAGTCGTGAGAAAATCTCAGCTGCCACCTTATTCCTTTAACCCTTTGAGTGCCAGAGGGGTGCGCAACGCATTGCAGAGCAATGCGTTGCGTACCCCTCTGGCACTCAAAGGGTTAATCCTTTTGATATCAGAAAGGTCTTCGCAATGCTTTGTAGACCTTTCTAGCACTCAAAGGGTTAAAGTAGACCTGTCGACATAAATAAACTTAGTTCGTTTTAAGGATAATTAAAAACTGTCTATATATGTTGTGCTAGCTATTTGCAATAGAACTAGTTTTTTAGACATTAAAGTGGAACTTTCATGTATTTTAATGTGGCCCCCCCAAAATGATTTCTATAATATAGCGTTAACCCCTTAAGGACCGGGAAAATCTGGGGTGGATTGCATTTCAGGAGTGGTGCAATTCTGACCTTTTTGACTATGTCTTGTTCAAAAGTGTTTTCCCTCTAAGTACTTTATTTTACCCATTAAAATTATATACCGTTTTGTCAAGAACAAGTAGGGCTTTCTTTTGATACCACACTTATATGGATAGCCCACCATTTATTTTATTAAAATTAAAGAAAACAGTAAAAAAAAAGTAAAAAAAAACATTATTTTTATTTTTTCTTTTGGCATCATTTGGGTGCAATGGGTTACATTTTTATAGAGACTGCATGAGAGGAATGACCAGTCAGTCATGCCTACAAAATGGACAGTTTTAAGTGGGCACTGTTTCCCCTGGGTGAAAATCCTCATGTCCCTATTTCCCTCCCTATTTTCCCACTTTTTATTTATATGATTTGGCGGTGTGTATAACTGTATTACACGGCTCCACAACAATCACACTGCCGGTATTTTTTATTGTACACTTAAAATATTTAATTTATTAATACAATGTTTAATTTACATATTTTTTCTTTTTTAACTTTATTTTTAAAAAAAGTTTCTTTTAGTAGGTCAGGTCATCCGGCCAGCCCCCAGCACCAGCACTGAAAGGTTTAATACCCCCAACTATTGCCTGATTTAATCTATATGTCTGCTCTCTGCTTCTCTCTTTAATAGTAAGGAAGAGAGGCACAGAGCAGACACAAAGGCAGTGTGTCAAGCACACTGCCTTTTTCAATCAAAATGCCGGTACATGTGATCGCTCCTGGAGCGATCATGTGAACCTTCAGAACAGACAATGACTGAAGCTGAGCTCTCCAGTCCCGGAGGGTCAGTTTCAGCCTGAAAAGAATGATAGCAGTGTGCACCGAGGCGCCCTGCTATCATTTAACCCATGACGTGCATGAGTTCTTTAAGGAAAGTTTACCCATGACGGCCCTGGCACGTCATGGGTCGTTAATGGGTTAATCATATCCATATTTTTATTATCTTTAGCAAGTCCAGCAATATTTAGAAATTCAGCTTCTTCGGAGACTCCCAGGAAGATGACAGCGCAGACATCTTGCCAAAGAGGCATCTGTGCCCCTGCGTCCCTGTCTCCTCTATGATTGGCTGGGGGGAGTAGCATTGTACCTTAAAGCAATAGTAATGTCTGTGATAAAGCAGATCGCAGAGTCTTCTCTAAAGTAAATGTAACACATTGCACTATGTTTAATAATTTACTTTTATGTAGTTCACAAGATATTAAAGGGATCATATTACTTAAAAATTACTTATCCCTATTTTGTAGCCCTTAAATAAAGAAGAAAATGTCCCCAGTGGCATCTCTCGAGCCCTTATGGTTTGAGAGATAACCGCTTACGAAGTTCCCTCTCCCCTGACGTCAGCGTTCTAGCGGATAGCAGGGGAATCCGGTCCTGGGAGCGTCGGAGGCTCTTGCAAACCAAGCACACGTAGAAGACCTTTGTAGTGAAGGATTTCTTTGTTATTAACGCGATCTTGGCTCTGCTGCAGAGCTGCTGGCTGATCCCAGGAGAGGATTCCCCTGCTGTTAGCTAGAACGCCGACGTCAGGCAGGAGAGAACTTTGTAAGCGGTTATCTCTCAAACCATAAGGGTTTGAGAGATGCCACTGGGAGCAATTTTTTTCTTCTTTATGTAACCCTTTGAGTGCCAGAGGGGTACGCAACGCATTGCAAAGCAATGCGTTGCGTACCCCTCTGACACTCAAAGGGTTAAGGGCTACAAAATAGGGATAAGTAATTTTTAAGTAATATGATCCCTTTAAGTCTAAAAAGTTCCTCCTCCCGCCCCTTCTGGCCCTGTCACTCTGACTCTCTGTCTGGTCCAGAGCGATACAGCGAGGGACAGTCTTCAGTAAGCAAAGGGAAATCCTGCCCTCCTTCATCAAGGAGGATATAGGGTTTTCCTTATACTTACTGATCTTTCCAGAGGCATAACTAGAAGCCTCCGGCCCTGGTACAAGAAGTGCCATGGGCCCCTCCACACCACATTGGCCCCCCTGACCACATTGACCCCCTCCACAATGCCCCCATCTCCTACCTGGAGCTCCCGAGTGGTCCTCTTAGTAATGCAGAGTGCTGGGAGATGATGTCATCTCCCAGCGCTCTGCATTACTAGATGATGTCATCTCCCAGCGTTCTGTATTACTAGATGATGTCATCTCCCAGCGTTCTGCATTACTAGATGATGTCATCTCCCAGCGTTCTGCATTACTAGAATGTCGGAGGGAGATTGCGGGTGACATGCGGAGGGGTCGCAGGGGGCGACTGGGCCCCTGGAGTGCACAGGCCTGGTCGCAGGTGCGACCCCTATAGTTACGCTACTGGATCTTTCTACATTTAATATCTTTCAAACTACATCAAAGTGAGTTATTAAACATAGCGCAACATGTTAGATTTACAATAGAGAAGGCTAAGCGATCTACTTTATCACAGACATTACTATACCTTTATGGTACAGATGGGGGCGGACAGGGCCAGGCGACCACATGTCTCTACGTTAAGATCTTTGCCGGTGAGTCTCCGAAAAAGTGGAATTTCTAAATAATGCCGGACTTAATAAGGATAAAACCAGTATGGATATGCTGAACACTATATTAAAAATGATTTTGGGGCACATTAAAATACATGAAAGTTCCTCTTTAACCGTTGTTGGTGCCACAGTCTGACACTTTATGCTAATTTGTTTCTGATCTTCACCACACGGTGCTATGAATTAATCTATGTTGCAACCACACACTGATAGCATTTCTAATAGTGCAACGAGGGTTAAGTTTGGCCTCAAACTCATATGATTTGCATAATTTTCAGTGAATTAGCATGAAATGCCAAACTGTGCCACCAAAACAAAGGTTAATTTCTGACACAGGGTTCCCCGAATGGCTTGCAGCCACGCTGGGAGCCCTTAAATCTGTGACAGTCCTGTTGTGTAATGGGTCCTTATTGCACGTCCAACCCATGACGTGCCAGGGGCATCATGGATTTCAGGGAACCCCGATATGAGAAAATATAAATGCTCAGTGGTCCTTTAATACCGGCCGGCCCTTAAGGGTTAAAGGGATAGTAATACTTCATTTTAACTTTATTTTATTTTGTAGGCATTAAAAAAACATGAAGAATGATATAAGTCTTATCTCTGAAACCTTTATGGTTTAAGAGATATTCACAAACAAAGTATCCCCCCCCTGTTCAGCCAGATCAGAAGGGAGGTGCCCAGGTAGACTGCAGAGAGGGACAATCTTCAATTAAGATAAGGGAAAAAGCTGAAAAACTTGTCAAGGGGGGAAGGGCTTTGATTGTTTTCAGACAAAGAAAATTGTCCCCTTCTGTTATCTGTCCTGTCATACAACCAGACTCACATCTGAGAAGAGATGACTTACACTAGGAAAAAGGGGCGGGAGGGGAACTTTGCTTGTGAATATCTCATAAACCATAAAGGACTGAGAGATAAGACTTATATCATTCTTCACGTTTTTTTAATGCCTACAAAATAAAATAAAGTTAAAACAAAGTATTACTATCCCTTTAAACATTTTATTATACAGAAAACGGCCTGCACAATATATAGACAGATTTTAATTCTTTTTTAAGTAACATAAACTTAACATAAGCTGACAAGTCCACTTTAATTCCCGATGCCTATGAGAGACACATAATTCAAGGCTGCATATGAACCGGTTCAGCTGTAATGCAAGGCTGAGTCTTCAGATTTGAGTCTTCAGTTGATGAACTTCAAACCCTCAGCTGAGGATGATGGGAGCTGCAGTCTGACAGTAGCTTTAGAGATTAGTGTGGCTCATCGCTGCTTTAGACGTTTAACCCTTTGAGTGCAGAGGGGTATCCAACGCATTGCGAAGCACTCAGAGGATTAATTAATAGTTCCTATGCATTCCTTCTGTGTGTGTCTTTCATAAGCGACCAGTATTAAGGGGAACGTATCGCACACTATGGAAAAGGTATCCTTTCTAAGGCTTTTCCTGTTCAGTAATGGAAGGGTGCTCCCTCTGCTGTGAGATCTTTAACTCTAAAGTTATTACTGCTGAAACTTGTAGTAATTCCTTAGCCTGCCATTACAGGGTGGTGCTGTAGCAGCCTATGGGGGAACTATTGCTAATGACAAAATTAATAGAATAGCAACAGCGCCACCCTAAGACTTGTGGCCATGGAAATACTGCAAGAAGTCTGAGATGAAGTCACATTTGAATAAAACATCTGCCAGCAAAGCGTGCACCCTTGTTTTAATTAGCAGTAAAAGGCCTACAAAATGATATATTCTTTCCATATGATGCTATGCTTCCCTTTAAGAAGGATCCTATCATATAAAACTTTGGTGGTTTTGAAAAACCTTTATATTTTTATTTATAAAACTAGTTTTTTAGTTGTTAGGTTATAGATGACAATGAGGCATGTCATGCAGACATTTCCTGTCTTATCTCTACATTATCTCTACCGCTGAGTGTGATAGGGAGTCAGTGCTAGGGGAGGTGGGTAATACATTGCTGAGCAGTGTCAGTGAGTGGAGGAGGTAATGTAGGGATAAGACAGGAAGTCAGTGCTAGGGGAGGTGGGTAATGCATTACTGAGTAGTGTCAGTGAGTGGGGAGGTAATGTAGGGACAAGACAGGAAGTCAGTGCTAGGGGAGGTGGGTAATGCATTACTGAGCAGTATCAGTGAGTGGGGAGGTAATGTAGGGATAAGACAGGAAATCAGTACTAGGGGAGGTGGGTAATGCATTACTGAGCAGTGTCAGTGAGTGGGGGAGGCAATGTAGGGATAAGACAGGAAGTCAGTGCTAGGGGAGGTGGGTAATGCATTGCTGAGCAGTGTCAGTGAGTGGAGGAGGTAATGTAGGGATAAGACAGGAAGTCATTGCTGGGGGAGGTGGGTAATGCAGTGCTGAGCACTGTCAGTGAGTGGGGAGGTAATGTAGGGATAAGACAGGAAGTCAGTGCTAGGGGAGGTGGGTAATGCATTGCTGAGCAGTGTCAGTGAGTAGAGAGGTAATGTAGGGATAATACAGGAAGTCAGTGCTAGGGGAGGTAGGTAATGCATTGCTGAGCAGTGTCAGTGAGTGGAGGGAGTAATGTAGGAATAAGACAGGCAGTTGGAGCTAGGGGAGATAGGTAATGCATTGCTGAGCAGTGTCAGTGAGTGGAGGAGGTAATGTAGGGATAAGACAGTAAGTCAGTGATAGGGGAGGTGGGTAATGCATTGCTGAGCAGTGTCAGTGAGTGGAGGGGGTAATGTAGGGATAAGACAGGCAGTTGGAGCTAGGGGAGGTAGGTAATGCATTGCTGAGCAGTGTCAGTGAGTGGAGGAGGTAATGTAGGGATAAGAGAGTAAGTCACTGTTAGGTGAGGTACGTAATGCATTGCTGAGCAGTGTCAGTGAGTGAAGGAGGTAATGTAGGGGTAAGACAGGAAGTCAGTGCTAGGGGAGGTGGGTAATGCATTGCTGAGCAGTGTCAGTGAGTGGGGAGGTAATGTAGGTGTAAAACAGGAAGTCAGTGCTAGGGGAGGTGGGTAGTGCATTGCTGAGCAGTGTCAGTGAGTGGGGAGGTAATGTAGGTGTAAGACAGGAAGTCGGTGCTAGGGGAGGTGGGTAATGCATTGCTGAGCAGTGTCAGTGAGTGGGGAGGTAATGTAGTTGTAAAACAGGAAGTCAGTGCTAGGGGATGTGGGTAATGCATTGCTGAGCAGTGTCAGTGAGTGGGGGAGGTAATGTAGGGATAAGACAGGAAGTCAGTGCTAGGGGAGGTGGGTAATGCATTGCTGTGCAGTGTCAGTGAGTGGGGAGGTAATGTAGGGATAAGACAGGAAGTCAGTACTAGGGGAGGTGGGTAATGCATTGCTGTGCAGTGTCTGTGAGTGGGGAGGTAAAGTAGGGATAAGATATGAAGTCCGTACCAGGGGAGGTGGGCAATGCATTGCTGAGCAGTGTCAGTGAGTGGGGAGGTAATGTAGGGATAAGACAGGAAGTCAGTGCTAGTGGAGGTGGGTAATGCATTGCTGAGCAGTGTCTGTGAGTGGGGAGGTAATGTAGGGATAAGAAAGGAAGTCAGTGCTAGGAGAGGTGGGCAATGCATTGCTGGGCAGTGTCAGTGAATAGGGAGGTAATGTAGGGATAAGACAGGAAGTCAGTGCTAGGGGAGGTGGGTAATGCATTGCTGAGCAGTGTCAGTGAGTGGGGGAGGTAATGTAGGGATAATACAGGAAATCAGTGCTAGGGGAGGTGGGTAATGCATTGCTGAGCAGTGTCAGTGAGTGGGGGAGGTAATGTAGGGAGAAGACAGGAAATCAGTGCTAGGGGAGGTGGGTAATGCATTGCTGAGCAGTGTCAGTGAGTGGGGGAGGTAATGTAGGGATAAGACAGGAAGTCAGTGCTAGTGGAGGTGGGTAATGCATTGCTGAGCAGTGTCAGTGAGTGGGAGATGTAATATAGGTCTAAGATTTGAAGTGCCTGCTCACCATGCCTTAATTACCATCATCTATGAATCTAAACTGAAAAACAAGTTTTTAAAAGAATACAAATTGCTAATAAAACATATAGATACATTTGAAAGCTTTCTTCAAAACAATCAAAGTCGATTTTAGGTGACAAGGCCCCTATTTATAGGGATGAGTTGGCAACGTTAGGAATTCCCCAGTATGTCGATCTGATATGTGAATACAAGGCATGCTATATGCTACTACACAGACACAAAGCATGATGTTTGTAGAAAAGCATGATGATTCTAATGTACAATACGCATTCCATAATAAAGGGGAACTATACCTATAGGAATCAATGTATTAGAATGTAACAGACGAAGTGATCTAGGTAGGTGTTTATCATGCAGCAGTCAGATCTAGCTATATTGCTTTTTATGTATTAGAACTCTGTTGTAGTTAATATATGGACATTTAGACCACAGTCTGATCTTCTCTTGTGCTGAATGTAGATAAGCCAGTTACCCACTGCAGAGATTCTCATCCATTATTTGTTCATATGAACAAAGATATAGGAGCAATTTTTGGGCAAAGCTAACTACACCACAGAGATCAAACAAATGTTCCCAAAATCACTTTTAAGGGGCTAATATTGTCTAATTTAAAAAAAAATGAATCTTGTAGCCATTAAAAAATTAAACTAATTGACCCCAGTCCCTTCTCTCAAACCTTTATGGTTTGAGACATATTAGCCACTAAAGTTCCCTCCTCCCTTGCCTTTCCCTGACGTCAGCCCTCTAGCTGACTGCAGGGGAATCTGATCCCAGGACTGGATGATGCTCTTCAGCAGAGCCGAGATCACGAGATAGAAAAAGAAATACTTCAATGGAAAGGTCTACAAACTGGTCTTGCAAACCAAGCACACTTTGTAGACTGTGCAATGCGTTGGAGACCTTCCCAGCGTTCACTGGGCTAAAATCCCCTTTTAAAATCAATGAAAACTTTTAATTGTTCCCTATGGTCCACTTGATTGCCAAAGAATTTCTCTTTTTCATCTCACTTTTTCCCATTCTGGAATTTCTACTGTACTTGGCATTTGACAGGGTTGTAGTGATGAGGGCATGTGTAAATATCTACTTTTAGAATCAGAATGCCCAAAAAATAGCAGTTACATTTTAAAATTGAAAATGCTCTGCGGGGGTGTGTGTGTGTGTCAGGATTGCTAGGCAGTGATTGGCCATTCCTGAGTGTTAACACACCCACAGAGCATGTTCAGCCAATAATAGTCCTTAACCCCTTAACGACCGGCGGTCCTGGGACGTTTCCGTCCCATAAGGACCGCATAGGACCACGTGGACGCGCCGGTACACGTGACCTGTCGCGTGTATCGGCGCGTCAATATGGGGCCTGATAGAGATCGCTCCGATCTTGGAGCGGTCAATTTCAGGCCCTATTTTTACTTACAGCGCTCCCGGTAGAGCACTGTAAGTAAAAAGTACGTGACACACTATGACCGTCATCGGTCCTTGAGTATTTCAAGGACCGTGACGGTTATAGTACGTCATATGTCGTTAAGGGGTTAAATATGTTTCCCGGTACTGAAATATGAGCATGTTCTTCAGAACATGGCTGGTACCAAACCAAATGTCAGAGAATGAAAATTGAAGCGTCCTATGAATGTGTCACGGGTCTGCTCTGAGGAGGTGTGAGCTAAATGCAAATTTCAAAAGGATAGTTAAAAATATATTCAACTACACATACAATGTATGTAGGTATATGTGTTTGTGTGTATATATATATATATATATATATATATGTATATATATATATATATATATATATATATATCCATATGAGAGATATAAGAAAATGTTAGGTTCAAAACAAAAAAAAATATTGTAAATATATATATTGGACTGCTGTATGAAGGACGCATGCCTAGCTAAGTCCTACTGTTAAAGGGACACTAACCCTGAGTATTAATACCCATCCCAGCTTACCTTAATCTGGGCCGAATATCCTAATGACCTGTATAGATCAATTCTGCGTGTACCGGTTCCCCAAAATTAATGTTCATAAGTACCAGATATATTGTCAACAGAGGCGGACATGATTTTTTTATGGCTGGACTCTAGGATCCCCAAATTCCACTCACTGAAGAACGCCTTCCTTCCCAAAAAACCTTTCAGTGGGAAGAGTCTGGGGTCCAGCAGTATTAACCCTCTGAGTGCCAGAATGGTGTGTAACGCATTGATCTGCAATGCGTTGCACAACCCGCTGTCACTCAAATGAATATGTGTGTACGTGAGACCCAGTGGTAATTAAAGATTTCATTTGGAGAACCAGTACAGGTAGAATTGATTTAGTGGATTACCTACCCAAATTAAGGTAAGTAGGGGTGTATTATTAGAAGGTTTTAGTGTACCTTTGACTAGATTAAGAACTGTTTATTTCTGAAAGTACAGGTCCCTTATAAAGGGGAACTGCACTTTAGGAAAAAGTGGTTCCTAATTTGTTTATTGATTGACTTACAGTAGTCCGTTATCTCCCTCTATATCTACATTTACCTGTATATAATGTTCACTTTTGAAATCTACTTATAGCTCACACTGACCGGTACGCACAACAAACAATGGGTTTCATAGACCAGAATGGCTCGTGAGGGTCTCTAGTCTATCAGTTTGTAAGAAACTAGCAGTGGACAACAACAGAAGTCAAATAGAAATAATAAAAACCTGTCGATAGATATGACTGACTGCTGCCTGATGGACACCTACCTGAGTCCATCCTTTTGTTACATTCAGGCTGATGTATTAAAGAGAATTCGGGTAATTCTGGATCAAACCAACTGCATTCTAGGGGAGAAATAAAAATTCTTGTTGATTTAAAAAGGACTTTAAACGCCTTGAATGCTAGACCGCTCTAGCAATCAAGGGATTAAAACAAAGCTCAATTTACATAAATGGGAATTTGGGAAATGTTTTCATGTCCCGAATGGCGCAGTTGGTTTGCTCCAGAATTAAATTCTCTTTAAAACATAAATCTCATTAACGCACACTGACACCCCTTAGTAATAACCCCCCCATTTATCTTAATAGGGCAGAAAATCCTAATGACCTGGATGGATCGGTTGTGTGGATTGGATCTCCAAAATTAATCTTTAATTAGTACTTAATATCGTGCCCATGGGGGCGGACATGATTCTTTTTTGCAGAACTAAAGCATTTTATGTATAAAACTGGTGCAAATCTGCTGTATCACAGGGGAGAAATATTCCCATGGATTTTAAGTGGGGCTTTTAAACCCTTGAATGCCAGAGAGGTCTCCAACACATTACAAAGTAATATGCTGGCGAACTCTTTAGCATTCAAGGAGTTACAGCCCTATTTAAATGAATGTGCATGTGGTCAGTTCTTATTTTCACCCAATTTTGTAGTTGAATTGTTCCTATTTTCTTTAACCCTTAAAGACCCATGACGTGGTATTGAGTGGACCCCTGAATCAGAATCACGAAACAAAAAGGCTCTGTGGTCCTTAACTGTCGGCTTCGTGGCCACATGTTGAGGGGTTAATATATAGGCCCAAGGACTCCAACTCCCCCTACTGTTGGTCTGCTTTCTTCCTAAGAATGGATCATGTCCGCCTCTGTGCACACGATATCAGCTCTGATCAAAGATTCATTTTGGAGAAACACACAGAACTGAGTCATAATGGTCAGTAAAATTCTCTACCCAAATTAGCGTGGAACCTCACTTTGTAACAAATAGGAGATTTTAAAAAGGTCATCCAAAACTGCCCATATTTACGTTAGTCATTTTTAATTTCAAACAACAGTTTCTGAGATATTTAAAGGGATAGTAATACTTAAAATGTAAAAAAATATAGGTTGTAGGGTTTATCCCCCTGAGTAAAACAAGGGTACCCCCACTGCTGAGAGATATATTATTAAAAAATAATAAAAGTTTAAACTTGATTTTTTTTAGTTGCAAAATTACAGTGGCCTGAAAATTTACAGTGGCGCTGTTGCTACACCATCCTATGGAGATTTATGGTCTACAGACCAGAGCTGTCCATAGGATGGTGTAGCAACAGCGCCACTGTAAATTTTCAGGCCACTGTGATATTGCACCTAAAAAATTCAAGTTTGAGCTGTTATAATTTTTTATTAAAATATCTCTCAGCAGTGGGAGTTCCCTTGTTTTACTCAGGGGGATAAACCCTACAACATATATTTTTTTACATTTTAAGTATTACTATCCCTTTAAAGACCTAGTAATGTAAAAAACCACAACTTTGTATAAGATTATTCACTTTAATTTGTTATAATGCATAGCATATTTCCAAATCTCATTACCTTCATATTTTCCTTCAAGTTCGATTTAAAGCGGAACTTTCATCAACATTACATTTAATTAATCCTTAATATGGTAGCAATATACATATAAATACTTGCCATTTGCAGTATAAGTCCGACATAAGTAAGAGAGAGAATGTTTTCGGCCGGCAGCAGCAGGGAACAGCGCAGACATCTTGCAGAGACGCCATCTCTGCGTCGAAAGGCACCAGAAAGGACTGACCGTGCAGGCACAGAGAGCGCCGCGTGCAAGATCCCAGCCATTCCTGCCTGCCAATAGCGCTCTCTCTCTTACTTATGCCGCACTTATACTGCAGATGGAAAGTATTTATATGTATATTGCTACACTATTAAGGATTTGGGGCTAAGTATAATGTTGATGAAAGTTCCGCTTTAAAATTTATTACCCCCCGCCCCTTTCCATTATGTCAGACAGAGATCCCTCAGATCCGAAAACTGGTCACCGGACCGGACGGATTGCAATGAGGGGAGAATATTGTGTCTGTCAGTAAAAGGAAAACACTGTCCCACTGACGAGGCGGAGAAGGGTTTTCCGTTATGCCAACACAATATTGTCCCTCATTGCGATCTGTCTGGACCGGCTTTCGGATCTGCCTGACATAATGGAAAGTGTCAGGAGGATGGATCTTTTAAATCCAAAATGAAGGTAGCAAGATTTAAAGGGGCTCTCTCACCTATAGATATATAATGCTCATTAGTTAGAGCATTTATCAAAGAGATCGAAAACGTTGTTCATTTTGAAAAATAAAACAGTTATATGCGCAAAAATTAACTTTTAAAAAGTGTCCGGCAGCCTACTTCCTGCTTGCTGCACAGAGGCTGCTCCCGTCCCACTACCCAGCATCCTCCGATGATGGAGGCTTTCTTTCTCTAAGCTGGAGCGATCTCATTGGCAGAGATCGATATATAGCCAATGAGATCGCTCCAGCTTAGTGACAGACAGCGTCCGTCATCGGTGGATGATGGGTAGTGGGATGGGAGCTGCCTCCGGTTGGCAAGGTTCGGCAATCCGGAAGTAGGCTGCCGGATACTTTTTAAAAGTTAATGTTTGCTCATATAACTGTTTTTTTTCCAAAATGAACAAGGTTTTCTATCTCTTTGATAAATGCTCTAACTAATGAGCATTATATATCTATAGGTGAGAGATTCCCGTTAAAGATTTGCTATGCAAAATAATTAATTAATGTGAACAATCTTACACAGAGGTTTTTTTTTTTACATTACTATCCCTTTAAGCTTCATTTATGTGTCAGTTTATGCAGCTCAGCTAGCACTTCCTGGTAGGAAGTGACAGTTGGTAATGCAGAACTATGTGGGGGACTTGCACTAACTGACAAAGAAATAAAGCTAAATATCTTATAAACTATTCCTTTAACTGAAAAAAAAAAATGCCTGACATAAATATATTTTGCTTATTTAACCTCTTTTGAAATCACCTACGCGCTACAAAGGGACAGTTCATCTTTAAGCAAAAGTGGGAGGTTATTATGAAGAGGTGCTAGTCTCCTTTTAACCCTTTGAGTGCCAGAGGAGCATTCAACACATTGCTTTGCAATGCGTTGTGTCCCCCTCCGATATTCAAATGGCTAAATCATTAATAGGCACTTCTGAAGGTATAGTTTCCCTTTATGAGAGCAGTAAACACTTTCTATGAGGGCAAAATGTATATATTTTACAGCTTTTCCTGCTGAGTAAAACAAGGGTACTCCCATCGCTGTATGATACATCTTTCCAGAGTAATTAAAGTGTATATATTTTATCCCCATTAACAGTGCCCTCTAGTGGATGTCTGGTGGTTGTTCTGTTACATTGTATGGGAGAAGTGAGTCACTGACAACAGTTCTCCATAGACTGTGATAGAAACTGCTGAGTCACTTCCTGTCAGTTTGAACTTTCAGGAAGTGATAAAGCTGTTACTTGAGAGTTTGAATGGTTATAACTTTTGAACATAACAACTGCCAGTGTTTTTACTCAGCGGGAAAATCCCTATAACATATAGGTTTTCTTAAAAAAAGGTTTACTGCTCCTCTAACAGGTAGTTTTGTGCTTGATTACTGACAAAGCTGGCAAAAGCTTGATGGCGCCTTTGGAAACCGGCATGGGTTTGTTTATTCGTTAAAAGAAAATGCATGATTAGGCATGTGTTTAACCCTTTCAAGATCAGAGGGGTGTGCAACGCTTTGCCAAGCCATGCGTTGCATACCCCTCTGGTCCTGAAAGGGTTAATACTCTGAGTCTGGCACGTTTTTGGCATGTTTCTTCTCTGTCCCCTTTGCAGCCTGGATAGATCCATTTCCAAACGTTGCTCCAACCTGAGCACTTGTGTCCTGGGAAAACTCTCTCAAGAATTGCACAAATTGCAAACTTACCCTCGTACCGACGTTGGTGCTGGCACGCCTGGCAAGAAAAGGAGCGTGATGTCTGACATGGACAATGAACACTATACAAACTATGGGGATCAATTTGATAATAACTAGACAGGATCCTTCTCTTGATTTCAGTTCTTCTTTTGTTTTGATATTTGGGTTTTGTTTTGCACTCGATGCATGTAACATTGTCTTGATTCAACACTGCACGGTGGGGGGGGTGATGTATTAAGAGGGACTAGAGTGATTCTGGCCTGGACCAACTGCACCACTGAGGGCAATTTAAAACTCCCAGAATGCCCCTTGATTTAGTGTGGAACTATCAATGTATCACACAGCTTCACTGATTTTGAAGGCGCTTTCAAAATCATCTGTAATGTTATTCATTTCGTTATACAACACCAAAGCTTTATTGTTTGATTTATGCATGAAATTTGACAGGACTGGCCGGCATGCCAGGCAGATACCAATATTCCTTCCCTAGTCTTGCCCTCTACCTGTCAGATATCAACATTCCGGAATAATCTCCCTCCCAACTGCTACTCCTTGCCAGCTGGTCAGTAACATTCCACAACTGCTCTCCCTGCCTGTAACATGTTAACATTCCACACTGCTCTCCCTCCACCTGGCAATTCCAGCCAACTAGATACTAAAATTCCATGTTCCTCTCCCTCCCTCCTGACATCCGGACACTAACATTCCACAATGCTGTCCCACTCACCAGCTGATTCTTGATGGCCAGATGTCCACTTTCCAGAATACTCTCCCTCACACCGGCTACTCCCTGCCAGCCGGTCACTAACATTCCACGCTGCTCTCCCTGCCTGTGACATAACAACATTCCACACTGCCCCTCATTACATCTGCCACTCCCTGCTAGCCACAGGCTAACATTTCACACTGCTCTCCCCCTCCTGCCAATTAGATACTAGCATTCCACGTTCCTCTCCCTCCCATCTGACACTAATATTTCACACTGCTGTCCCGCCCACCAGCTAATTCTTGCCAGCCAGATGCCAGCATTCCGCAATACTCTCCCTCACAACTGCTACTCCCTACCAGCTGGTCACTATCATTCCACACTGCTCTCCTTTCCTTTAACATACTAACACTCCATGCCCCTCATCATACCTACAACTCCCTGCTAGCCAAATGCTAACATTCCACACTGCTCTCCCTCCACCTGGCAATTCCTGCCAACTAGATACTAACATTGCACATTCCTCTCACTCCCTCTTGACAGCCAGACACTAACATTCTACACTTCTCACCATCCCACCAGCTAATTCCCTCCAGGTAGATGCCAACATTCCAGAAAACTCTCCCTCCCATCTGCTACTCCTTGCTAGCTGGTCACTAACATTCCACATTACTCTCCATGCCTGTAATGTACTAATATTCCACACTGCCCCTCATAACACCTTCCACTCACTGCTAGCCAAATGCTAATATTCCACACTGCTCTCCCTCCACCTGCTAATTCCTACCAACTAGATACTAACATTCCACATTCCTCTCCCTCCTTCCTGTGAGCCAGACACATTCCACTGATCTTGCTCCCACATGCTTCTCCCTGCCAGCCAGATATTAACATTCCATGCTGCTCCCCATCCCAACTGCCATTCTCTGTTGGCCAGTATTAGCTCAATTGCATAAACTGACAAATAATGATAAATATCCTAAACTATTGATTTAAAAATGTGTATATAATACAGTTTGTATTCAAAGGGGTTAAAATTCCCTTTGAAATCACTGGGAATCTAGAATTTGTCACCTATGATGCAGATGGTTTTCCCCCAAATGACTATGGTTCTTCTTAATACATCAAACTCAGTGACTTGGATCTCAGACAGGAAGAGAAATGTAATGCATAGCACAATACGCCAAATTAAATAATCATACCAATACACCTATGTACCAAAATAAATTTAGCAAGTAAAATAAAATACACACTGTAATTTTAAAATTCAAATGACCATTTACATTATTATAAGATAATATAAATATATATATATAGAACAATCTCTCATTGATGGCTACATTATGTACAAATAAACTCATCTTTCATGCCTGACCATGCACTTAATTAATAAAACTATTTTTCTACAAGGATAAGGTCTGTTGTTTTAATTAATGAGACAAAGGGGTGATGAATCCCTTGGCTTAAGGGACCCTACCACTTAAAAACAATTTAGGTGATTGTGGAAGAGCTTTCGGAATCATTTATGTTGCATTAGCTACTTTTTATTTTAAAATCTTGTGTTTAAGTTATTTAAATTTTGTGGATGATACTAATTAAGCTATGTCATGGGCAATGCAGTGCTGAGCAGTGTCAGTGAGTGGGGAGGTAATGTAGGGATAAGACAGGAAGTCAGTACTAGGGGAGGTGGGTAATGTATTGCTGAGCAGTGTCAGTGAGTGGGGAGGTAATGTAGGGATAAGACAGGAAGTCAGTGCTAGGAGAGGTGGGTAATACATTGCTGAGCAGTGTCAGTGAGTGGGGGAGGTAATATAGGGATAAGACAGGAAGTCAGTGCTAGGAGAGGTGGGTAATGCATTGCTGAGCAGTGTCAGTGAGTGGGGGAGGCAATATAGGGATAAGACAGGAAGTCAGTGCTAGGGAAGGTGGGCAGTGCAGTGCTAAGCAGTGTCAGTGAGTGGGGAGGTAATGTAGGGATAAGACAGGAAGTCAGTGCTAGGGGAGGTGGGTAATGCATTGCTGAGCAGTGTCAGTGAGTGGGGGAGGTAATGTAGGGATAAGACAGGAAGTCAGTGGTAGGGGAGGTGGGTAATGCAGTGCTGAGCAGTGTCAGTGAGTGGGGAGGTAATGTAGGGATAAGACAGGAAGTCAGTGCTAGGGGAGGTGGGTAATGCAGTGCTGAGCAGTGTCAGTGAGTGGGGGAGGTAATGTAGGGATAAGACAGGAAGTCAGTGGTAGGGGAGGTGGGTAATACAGTGATGAGCAGTGTCAGTGAGTGGGGGAGGTAATATAGGGATAAGACAGGAAGTCAGTACTAGGGGAGGAGGGTAATGCATTGCTGAGTAGTGTCAGTGAGTGATGGAGGTAGTGTAGGATAATAAAGGAAGTCAGTGCTAGGAGAGGTGGGTAATGTATTACTGAGCAGTGTCAGTGAGTGGGGAGGTAATGTAGGGATAAGACAGGAAGTCAGTGCTGGGGAGGTGGGCAATGCATTGCTGAGCAGTGTCAGTGAGTGGGGGAGGTAATGTAGGTGTAAGACAGGAGGTCAGTGCTAGGGGAGATGGGTAATGCATTGCTGAGCAGTGTCAGTGAGTGGGGGAGGTAATGTAGTAGTAAGACAGGAAGTCAGTGCGCAACGAATTACTGAGCTGTGCCAGTGAGTGGGGAGGTATTGTAGGGATAAGACAGGAAGTCAGTGCTAGGGGAGGTAGGTAATGCATTGCTGAGCAGTGTCAGTGAGTGGGGGAGGTAATGTAGGGATAAAACAGGAAGTCAGTGATAGGGGAGGTGGGTAATGAATTGCTGAGCAGTGTCAGTGAGTGGGGGAGGTAATGTAGGGATACAGCAGGAAGTCAGTGATAGGGGAGGTGGGCAATGCATTGCTGAGCAGTGTCAGTGAATGGAGAAGGTAATTTAAGGGATAGGACAGGAAGTGCCTGCATGCATGTCTTAATTACCATCTTCTATACATCTAAATACCTCAAACTAGATTTACAGATTTAGAAACAAAATGGTTAACCCTTTGAGCGCCAGAGGGGTATGCAACGCCTTGCAAAGCAATGCGCTGTGTACCCCTATGGCACTAAACGGGTTAATACAATACGACAATAGGTGATGTTAACTGCTTTCAGAATTACCAAAGTTGTTTTAGTTGATAATGTCCATTTAAGGACAAATTTGAGCTTAAAAAAATGTAATTATATTTTATTATGTAGAATATTTTAGAAAAAAATAACTGAGACATTTTAAAATGTTGGGGTGGTTAGAAAGTAGTGACCTCTTTTCCCTGTGACAATTTAACTATTTCAGGTAAGATTTTTTTTCCTTATCTATAATTAAATGACAATAATTCTGCTAAATAACTAGATTCAGCTTTGTGTAATGTCGTCTAACCATATCCTGATTTTGTTTTGTGGCGTAATTTATGTTTATTGAATTTTTCAGTTTGAACATTAACCCCTTGAAGATCATTTGGGTGTGCGGTGGATTGCAGAGCAATGTGTTGCACATCTCTGGTCTGCCAGGAGTTAAAGAAGCAGTGATGTTTTTTGGATGATAGCATATATGATCTAAGCCTTTCTTGTTGAGTAATATTAGGGGACTCTCACCACTCGTGGATTACAGCTTAATTTTTTCTAAAGGGGATCTATCACCCCTATACAAGTTTGGTTTATTAATTAGATTATTTAGCGAATGTGTTTAAAATGTTATTCTTTTAAAAAACAAACAAACAAAAAAATATTATTTGCGCAAAAAATTAATGTTTAACCCCTGCGCGTCCGGTGACGTACCTGGATCGTCACGCTGGTCCGGCACTTAAGGACCAGTGACGGTCCTGGTACATCACGTACTATTACGTGCAGTAGCGCGGTGAGTAATACCGGGGACTGAATTTGATCGCTCCAAAACCGTATCGATCTCTTTCAGTCCCTCCGTTCGGCGTGCCGCCCCACGTGATCAGTCACGCGGGGCGGCACGCTGAAATTCCCTATCTGGTCCTTAAAGGACCACACACTCCGGGACCGCTGGTCGTTAAGGGGTTAAAGAGTGCCCTGCACCCTACTACTGCATAGGCTGCGGTTACCATCTCTGTAGTGCAGTTTGTCACTCTGCCTCTGCTCCCGTCCCTCTATCCAGCCTCCTCCAAAGATTTAGGCATTCTGCATGTAAGCTGGAGCGGTCTCATAGTCAGAGATCGATATCTGGCCAATGAGAGCGCTCCAGCTTACAGACAGAAAGCCTCCGTCATCAGAGGAGGATGAATAGAGGAACGAGAGCAGAGGCAGAGTGACAGACTGCGGGTACAGAGCAGGTAACGCAGTCTATACAGAAGTAGGTGCAGGTCTCACTTTAAACATTCATTTTCGCTCAAATAGCATTTAAAAAAAAATAAAATTTTAAACATATTCACTAAATAATCTAACTAATAAGCCTAACTTGTATAGGGGTGATAGATCCCCTTTAAGAACCAGAGAGATGTTTAACACATTGCTTTACATTGCATTGCTCATCTCTCTGGTCCTTAATGGGATAATCAAACTGTCAGCAATAGCGCCAACTGGTGTGCAAAATGCACATTTTTTTTTAATTAACTGTATGGTATTTCGTATGTCACAGACTATCATGACTCATAGTAATTGATAGGACCAGCTCATCTGATCAGACTAGAATACTGCAGTTTGAATTAAAGTGGAACTATCACCCCAAATAAAGCCCCCCGTCCCCCAATAATTATTCATATAGCGATAAGCTTAGAAATAGTAGTATCATCCAGCATAAGTACAGTGTTTATTAAGAAATCCTGCGTCTTCTGAGACTGACACCCAGGCTTCTTGTTTTAAAGGCATCTGCGCCATCAGTCACTTCCTGTTACCTTAAGGTACAATGCAGTGCCTCCTAGTGGAGACGGGACAGACAGAGCAGGCGCACAGATGTCTCTAAGCCAAGATATCTGCACTGATGCCTGCCCGTCAGTCTCTGATGAAGTAGTATTTCTTAATAACGCGGTACTTATTCTGGATAATAGTACTATCTCTAAGCTTATCACTATATGAATAATTATTGGGGGGAGGACTTTATTTGGGGTGATTGTTCCGCTTTAAACTAAATTTAAAACTAAATGTAGAATGAAAATCTCCCAGCGGTGAGAACTGTCATCTGACTCAGGAGGAGAAGCCTTAGAACATATTTGTCATAAAAAAGTTTGTTTTGTTTGTTTAATTCAGATTTATTTATTTATGTAATTTTTGTTTGAAGCGAAACCATCACCCCTATACAAGTTTGGCTAATAATGAACTAAATATAGTGATTAGCTTGAATAATTTTTTTATAAAATTTGTGGTATTGCTAAAATTTAACCCTTTGAGTGCCAGAGGGGTACGGAACGCATTGCTCTGCAATGCGTTCCGTACCCCTCTGGCACTCAAAGGGTTAAGTTTGAAAAATGATCCTGGTCCTTACGTCCGGACAGACTGTGGGGTACAGCTGTGCACAGCAGTCTGTCAATCTTCCTCTGCTTCCTCCCCACATAGCGTCTAGATCCAGCCTCCTCCAATGATGGAGATTTCTCCATGTAAGCTGGAGCGCTCTGATTGGCTAGAAAGCGCACCAGCTTACAAGGAGAAATCCACCATCATTGGAGGAGACTGGATCTAGACACTACGTGGGGAGGAAGAAGAGGAAGATTGACAGATTGCGGTGCAGAGCTGTACCCCACAGTCTGCCCAGAAGGAAGGACCAGGATCATTTTTCAAACTTAAAATGTAGCAATACCATATATTTCATAAAAAATTTTAAAGAAGTATTCAAGCTAATCGCTATATTTATTTCATTATTAGCCAAACCTTTATAGGCGTGATAGTTCCCCTTTAAGCTGTTTAACCCAGTAAGTGCCAAAGGAAAGTGTATTGCATTGTGTTGCACTCCTCCGTGGTGCTCAGTATTACAGATCTGAGTAAAATTTGTTATTGAAATCGTAGTTTGAATGAGCACGAGGCGGCTTAATTTTGTAATTATTTTAAATACAGTAAAATAGTACAATGATATTTAACATTAATACCAGGTTTATACTGCAGGAAATTGATACTACTTATTAGTTTCAATTAACCCTTTGAGTGCCAGAGCAGTGCGCAAGAGGCACTCAGAGGGTTAATAATGTGTACATTTTTGATTTAAAGAGGAAGTAACCACCTAATAACGCCCCCACTTTCTTACTTTTTGGACAGACAATTCTAATGGCCCTTATGAATGTTGCCCTTGTGCTTTTATACAAGAGATAACATCTACAATCATCGTGCCAGTGGAAGTGACGTGACAGTTGCTGGCAGGACCTTAGGACACTCCCCTCCCACTGTGCATGGTAATTGTAACCCTTTAAGGACCAGATGGGTGTGCAATGCATTTCTTTACACCCTTCTAGTCCTTAAAAAGTGATGCATGCTCACGCCCTCTTCCTGCTTCAGTTTATACACTGGCAGCAACTGTCACGTCCGTACCTGGGAATTCCCTGGATCTGCCCGGAGACTCTGGTTTTTATTGTGATAATTACTGATTCTCCGGTGATGGTGAGATTCCTGTGAAACTCTGCTCACTTCTCCTCCTTCCCACCCTGTTCCCCCACTTCTCCTCCTTCCCACCCTGTTCCCCCCACTTCTCCTCCTTCCCACCCTGTTCCCCCCACTTCTCCTCCTTCCTACCCTGTTCCACTCACGTCTCCTCCTTCCCACCTTGTTCTCCCCACTTCTCCTCCTTCCCACCCTGTTCCACTCACTTTTCCTCCTTCCTACCCTGTTCCCCCACTTCTCCTCCTTCCCACCCTGTTCCCCCACTTCTCCTCCTTCCCACCCTGTTCCCCCCACTTCTCCTCCTTCCTACCCTGTTCCACTCACGTCTCCTCTTTCCCACCATGTTCTCCCCACTTCTCCTCCTTCCCACCCTGTTCCACTCACTTTTCCTCCTTCCCACCCTGTTCCACTCACTTCTCATCCTTTCCACCCTGTTCCACTCACTTTTCCTTCTTCTCACCCTGTTCTTCCCACTTCCCACCAATGTCTCCTCCTTCTCACCCTGTTAATCTTACATTCTGCTCATTTCTCCTCCCTCCCACCCTGTTCCTCCCACTTCCCACCAACTTCTCCTCCTTCCCACCCTGTTCATCCCACTTCCCACCAACTTCCCCTCCTTCCCCACCCTGTTCCTCCCAGTTCCCACCCACTTCTCCTCCTTCCCACCCTGTTCCTCCAACTTCCTGCCCCCTTCTCCTCCTTCCCACCCTGCCCCCCCACTTTCCGCCCACTTCTTCTTCTTCCTGCCCTGTTCCACCCAGTTCCTGCCCACTTCCCTTCCTTCCCACCCTGTTCTTCCCACTTCCTGCCCACTTCTCCTACTTCCCCACCCTGTTCCTCCCACTTCCTGCACACTTCTCCTCCTTCCCACCCTGTTCTGCCAACTTCTCCTCCTTCCCACACTGTTCTGCCCACTTCTCCTTCTTTCCACCCTGTTCCACCCACTTTCTGCCCATTTCTCCTCCTTCCCACCCTGTCCCCCCCACTTTCCGCCCACTTCTTCTCCTTCCTGCCCTTTTCCACCCAGTTCATGCCCGCTTCCCTTCCTTCCCACCCTGTTCTTCCCACTTCCTGCCCACTTCTCCTCCTTTCCACCCTGTTCCACCCACCTCCTGCCCACTTCTCCTCCTTCCCACCTGGTTCCACCCACTTCCTGGTTAAGCCCTGCTCCCCAGGCTAAGCCCCACCCACTTTGAGAAGTGAATTGAGTTATTAACCTTAACCTGGCTGCAGCCCATGAGGCCCCTCCAGGAGCTCCTCAGGAAGAATTTCCCAGATATGATCATGTCTGCCTCCATGTACCTGTCATCCAAGACTGAAGACTGAAGATGTTTTGTCTTGAACACCGTCAAAATTCATAGGGGCCATTTGGATTTTCTGTACATAGTAATGTCAGTGTGTGGGGTTAATATTAAGAGGTGTTTTCTTTCCATTAATATAGTCATGCATGTATAGTTATTAACCGGTAGTGTTGATGTGTATAATTCATATTTATATATTTAATGTAAATTGTATTTAGATTTTACAGTGTGTGCTTAATTCATCCAGAGTGCGAGCTCAAACCTGTCCCACCAACAGGGCAGTCTGTCAGGATCTCCTCCTATGGTCACAGGAGAATGTATCAATGGTTCAGTCACTTGGAAGGATCTGCCTGGGTTAATGGCATTCACTTCTGGAACTATCACCCCAAGTAAAGTCTCCAGCCATCAGTCATCTAGCGATAAGCTTAACAATGCTACTGTTATCTAGCATAATGACCACATTACTCAGAAATAGGGTGACCACACGTCCTGGAATGCCCGGGACTGTCCCTTATTAGGGGTCTGTGTCCCGCTTCCCGGGTCACCCCCCACTGGGACAACAAAGAGTCCCGGAATGGAGCAACACGCACCACTCCAGCCATTGGCTGGCTGGACTGGTGCATGTGAGACAGCTGGGACGGAGCAGGTATGCTGGTGCTGTGAGTGAGTCTTGTGGCTGAGGCTCCCGCCGGCGCTGACCATCTTTCTGAGGTTTACACAGAGTAAGATGGGAACTCCTCAGCCTCAGAAAGATGGTCAGCGCCGGCGGGAGCCTCAGAATGGAAATGGCAGAATGGAAATGTGGTCGCCCTACTCAGAAATCCTGCTTGTGCCGAGACTGACAACCAGGCATCAGTGCAGACATCTTTGCTTACAAACATCTGTCAGTCCAGGTTTCCTCTAGGAGGCGCTGCATGGTACGGAGGGGACTGATGGTGCAGATGCCTCTAAAGCGCTGTTGCCTGGCTGACAGTCTCGGTAGAAGTAGGATTTCTCAGTAACGCGGTAATTATTCTGGATTATACTACTGTTAAGCTTTTCACTAGATGGCTGCTTGTCGGGGGCAAACTTTATTTGGGAGTGATAGTTCCCCTTTAACTCTTTGAGTGCCCGAGAGGTACCCAATCCATTCCATAACAATGCACTAGTTACTCTTCTGGCACTCAAACGGTTAATTGAGGAGATCCTATTAAATGGACTGTTGGGGAGGGGTGAGGACAGGTCTGAGCAAACCAAATGAAACAGAGAGAGGGGATTAAAATTCCCATTGATTGAAAAAGTTTTTTAACGTCTTCCAGCACCCAAAAAGTTAAAAACCCCATTTGAATCACTGGGAATTTGTAGAATATCCATCCCCCCCTTTAGTCCAGAATTGCACCTCCTTACAGCACGATCAATACGGCCCTAAATGCGCAATTCACTACGTTAAATAGGTGCAAATCCGGAGCAAATCAACTGCGCAATAAAGGGTAAATTATATACTGCCGTTGATTTTAAATGGGATTTTTAACCCCTTTGAGGCTAACGCTAGTCTCTACCATTCCGGGTGTTTAAATCCCCATTTAAGTCAGGGGGAAATCTGGGGAATTGTTTGCCCCATATGGTGCAGTTGGTTTGCTCCAGAATTGCTTATTGAATTGCACATTAAGCCATGCTATAATAATATGGATGAAGTTAACCCCTTGGATGCCAGAGGGGTACCCAGTGCAATGCATTAGGCTCCCCTCTGGCACTCAAAGTGTTAATTCTTTTACTACGAAGCCGAGCACTCACAAATCTAAATTAAAATTTAACTTTTATTAAAACATAATAAAACCTATGTTGATGTGTCAAACACTGTCATTGTCCAACGTTTCAGTCCTCATTCGGACTTTCTTCAGGGACACATATCCCCATGGTATAAAGCACATGAACAGACATTAGAGATAGATACGCAAACCAGTGTTGTCCTGTCAGTCTGACTCAGGAGGGTAGTGGTGTAAAAACAACCCGAGGCGCGTTTTGCTTCTCTCCGAAGACGCTTCAACAGGGATAGTCTGTTTATGTGCTTTATACCGTTACCCTTTGTTTGAGGAGCGCATATATTTACCATATTTAGCACTCTATCTGCAACATTTTAGAGAGACCTGGGTTTTCTCCACACGGAGGTCTTTTTAGACCACATTATTGGTGATCCAGTCCTTCTAGATCAGTGGTTCTCAACTCCTGTCCTCAGGACCCACTAACAGGCCAGGACTTAGGGCTTTCTCTGCTATACCACAGGTGTGGTGATCAGAGGCTCATTCACATTGATTAACTCACCTGTGCTGTAACAAGGAAATCATGTGATCAGAGGTTCATTCACATTGATTAACTCACCTGTTCTCTAACAAGGAAATCATGTGATCAGAGGCTCATTCACATTGATTAACTCACCTGTGCTCTAACAAGGAAATCATCAAATCCTGGCCTGTTTGTGGGTCCTGAGGACTGGAGTTGAGAAACACTGTTCTAGGTGTTTATTGTGGTGATGTATTCATATGTGTTATGATCAGATCGAAACGTCCTGTGTTAACAGCTAGGGAAGCCCTAGAGGGGAGAAATCCCCAGAAGGAAAGACAAGCTGCTGTTTGCTCAATGCAGAATAAGTGCAGATAATAACAAATAAAACACTATAATAACTAGCTGCTGTTTGCTCAATACAGGTAATATATATACAGAAGGTGATAAACAAAACCGGATACTCACTGGGAAGGCCCCTGTTAGCCAGAAGCTAGAGGGCGCAGAGTAGGGAGTGGTGCTGGCTGTTGGGGGCTGCTCCCAGGGGGCCTTGCTGCGGCAGGGGCCGGGTGGGGTAGCAGGCCACAAAGCCTGATGGCCGGATGACCCCCTAGGTCACAGACAACTACTCACAGGACTGGAAACAACTAAAGAAGACCTACCTGTGATAATGCAGTTTTGTCGAGGTGAGCAATCAGAGAAGCTGGATAGATAGTCGAGACCGGAAGTCGACAAGTACGTGAAATGTTCAACGCCAATTCGTAGATGGCAAGGGAAACACTGGTTACCAGGAGTCAATGATACCGAGAGAAGCTCAACGTGAAGTCGAGGGAGTCGGATAAGAGGACTGGGCACCATGGGTCGACAGTAACGTGGGGTCCTCGGTGCTGAGTCAACCGAAGCAAGTCGACAACAGGCAGGAGTCGACAAAGCCTGAAAGGGAGACAAGAAGAAAAGTCGTACAAGCCGGGGTCGATAACCAGTTGAGTATAAGTTTTACCAAATCAATAGACAAGAGAGGAGTCGAGAACAAGCCGGGGTCGGTAACACTGGAACAGAAGCCAAATCTGGAGATAATAGAGGAGTCAGGATAGCCGGGTCGAAAACAGAAATCACTAGAACAGGATCAGAACAGGATCAGAAATCTCACAGTACTGAACGCTTAGATTGCGCACTGATATGAAGGAATCAGTGCTACATATAGGCCAAGAACAAGGGCGTGAACTAGACAGGGTGGAGACACAACAAGGGAGCCAGAAAATCTGGTGAGGGAACAGAGCAGAACCTAGGGAAACATGACACTATTCCCCCCTCAAGGGAGTACCTCCAGGAGGACCCAGAAGGTCACGACAGAAAAGACTGATAGAAGCGGCGGACCAAGACGGGGGCATGAACGTCCACAGCATCCACCCAAGATCGCTCCTCCGGACAGTACCCCTTCCTGCGAGTAAGACAGGAGTCACAGGAGTCAAAGATGGAATCTATGACAAAATCATCGGAGTCCCCTGCGGACACCGGAGGAGGCGGTGTAGAGGGGGGATGGGCATAATGGGATGCCACATGATGCTTCAGGAGGGACACATGGAACACTGGGTGGACTCTCAGTGAGTCCGAAAGAGTCAGCCGGTAAGAGACCGGGGAAAGATGAGATGCAACCTGGAACAGACCTAGGAACAGGGGACCTAACTTACCGGAGGACTGGTGGAGATGAATATTCCTAGCCAACAACCAAACTAGGTCCCCCGGATTAAATCTAGGAGCCAGGGAGTGGCGATGGTCAGCCATCATCTTCTGCTGCATATGTACGCTGAGGAGAGTATGGCGAATGCCATGCCAGTGAGTAGCCAACTGCCTAACATTAGCGTTGGCAGAGGAAACATCGGACACTGGCGGGTACAAAACGATGGCCGGGGTGTTGTACCCCAGAGCCGCAAAAAATGTGGAGCACTTCAGGGATGACTGTAGGAGGGAGTTATAAGAGAACTCCGCCAAAGGCAGGAGATGGGACCAATCGTCCTGTTGGTGGGAGCAATAACAACGCAAGAAGTGCTCCATGTTCTGGTTAAGCCGTTCCGTCTGGCCATTGGTTTGGGGTGATATGCTGTGAAATGCTGAAATGAATGCCCAATAGAGAGCAAAATGCCCTCCAGAATTGTGAGACAAATTGGGAACCGCTGTCAGAGACAATGTGTTGAGGTACTCCATGTAATCGATATATGTGTTCGATGAATAGGTCTGCCAATATTGGGGATGTGGGTAGCCGTGGCATGGAAATGAAATGCCCCTGTTTACTGAACCGATCCACTATCACCCAAATGACGGTGTTTCCAGCAGAAGGCGGGAGGTCAACCATGAAATCCATGGAAATACAGGTCCACTGCAGATAAGGTACCGGCAGGGGTTGAAGAAGCCCTACAGGTCGGGTCCTGGGGGTTTTCATGCGGGCACATACTGGGCATGAAAGCACAAAAGAAGAGACATCAGATCTCAAAGAAGGCCACCAGAAGTATCGGGAGATGAGATCCTGAGTACTTAATAAGCCTGGGTGACCAGCCGTGGTGGAACAATGTTCCCATACGGTAGGAGTCTGCCACAAAGTAAACACCAGGAGGAATGTTGTACTCTGGAGGGCAAGAAGACTGAGACTCACGTATCTGGGTCAATAGGGTAGTAGACAATGAAGAGACCACCCTGGCTGGGGATATGATGGTCTCATGTGGGGAGACTGGATAATTGGACGGTTCATATTGGAGAGACAGAGCATCGGCCTTTATGTTCTTTGTCATAAGAAATGATGTAATAAAAACAGGAAAAGAATAATGACCAACGTGCCTGACGGGCATTAAGACGTTTAGCTGATGCGAGGTATTGAAGGTTCTGGTGATCCGTGAGTATGGAGACCACATGAGGGGAACCCTCAAGAAGGTATCGCCAGTCCTCCAATGCTAACTTAACCGCTAGCAACTCCCGGTTCCTGGTGTCATAACTCTTGTTGGCAGGGGAGAAGCGTCCTGAAAAGAATGAACAGGGGTGAAGAACTCCTGTGTCGGGATCCCTTTGAGAGAGGACTGCTCCGGCTGCGACCTTGGAGGCATCAACCTCTAAGACAAATGGAGCCAGAGAGTCAGGGTACCTCAGTATCGGCGCAGAGGAAAAAGCCATTTTTAGGGCATCAAATGCCAGTAAGGCCTCCGAGGGCCACAAATGGGGGTTAGCCCCTTTCCAGGTCATGGCGGTAATGGGAGCTATTAACTTGGAGAAACCCTTAATAAACCAGCGGTAATAATTGGAAAAGCTGATAAAGCTTTGCACAGCCTTGAGGCCGTTGGGTAAGGGCCATTCCATGATTGCAGCCAGTTTCCGGGGATCCATATCCAGACCTTGGGCCAATAAAATGTACCCCAGAAATGCCAGAGAGGAGGTCTCAAACTCGCATTTCTCGATTTTGCAGTACAGATGATGTTCACGTAACCGGGTCAGGACTTGTCGTACGTGATCACGGTGTTCCATCAGGGAAGAGGAGAATACCAATATGTCATCAAGGAAAACAATGACAAAGGACAGTCGGAGGTCCAGGAAAATGTCATTTACAAAAGCCTGGAAAACAGCCAGAGCATTACAGAGGCAAAAAGGCATCACCAGGTATTCGTAATGCCCAAATCTGGTATTAAAGGCTGTTTTCCACTCGTCCTCCTCTTTCATCCAGACAAGATTATAAGCACCCCTCAGGTCCAACTTTATAAAATACTGGAATCCGCGAAGCCGGTCTAGTAATTCCGGGTTCAAGAGTAAGGGGTAGCTGTACTTTTTGGTAATGAGGTTTAAGGCTCTATAATCCACGCAAGGGCGCAGGCCACCATCCTTTTTAGAGAGGAATAAAATCCCAGCCCCTGCAGATGATGTGGAGGGCTGGATGATCCCGCTAGCCAGACTCTTCTGAATATAATCCTCAAGGACTTTAGTCTCAGGCATAGATAGAGGATACACCCTGCCTTGGGGGGTGTAGTCCCTGGAAGGAGGTCTATGGGACAACCATAAGGATGGTGAGGGTGTAGCCGACCAGCCTTCACTTTACTAAACACATCAGCAAAGGCTGAATATGGGCTAGGTAAGGCGGGTAAATCGGTCTCGATAACGGCTACACCGAACCCTAGGGTCAGCATTGGAGATGTGGGAAATGTAAGAAGACCGGTAACACAGTCAACCACTGGGTTATTTTTCTTCAACCAAGAAAGGCGAAGGATAATAGGGCTGGTAGGGCACGAAATGATATCAAAGGATACTGTCTCCGTAGAGAAGAATCTATTTGTAAAACAAGAGGTACAGTAGACAACGTTATAAGACCAGCCCCTAAAGATGAACCATCAACGGTCACAATACGGATAGGAGCGGCATACATAAGAAGTCAGGCATCACCGGAGTCAATAAAGGCCGAAGCCCGTATGATCCCATGAGGATGGCTAACAGAGACCGGAATGAAAACTTTATTGTCCTCTTTGGAGGGGACTGAAAACAGACATAGGGTTGCTCCCCCTTCACACCCTAAGTCCGGGCATTTTCCAGTTTCTTAGGACAAGAAAAAGCAAAATGCCTGGCCTGGACACAGTATAGGCACAAGACGGAATTATGCCTTCTAGTCTTCTGTTCTGTGGAGAGATGGAGTACCCAACCTACCTCTATGGGTTCTTCAGAGGCCACTGGTGGAGATAACGGAGCTTGGAACTGGGGTGCCAGACGAAAGGTCGGTTTAAGGGATGGGCGCTTAATGTAATCCCGTTGTCATTCCGTACGACGATCCTGGAGAGGGTGTTCTAACGTGGAACACAAGGCAATTAAGCCTTCCAAGGTGTCAGAGATTGGACGGGTAGTAAGGTCGTCTTTAAGCCTATCAGAAAGACCCCTCCTAAACACGGCTTTGAGTTCCTGCTCGTTCCACTCTGTGTTGTAGGCCCAGGTACGAAATTCAACTGCATACTGCTGAAGGGTATGGGAGCCTTGTTGAATATCAAGGATGACTGCCTCCGCTCTCATCTGGCATCTGGGAGCATCAAACATGGAGTGGAAGGCACTAATAAAATTATCAAAGGTAGCCAGAATTGGAGATTGATGGTCAAGCAGGAGATTGACCCAAGCAAAGGTAGACCCACGCAAGAGAGATACCACAAGGGTGATGCGGGAGTGATCAGAAGAGAAGGCCTCAGGCTGATTCTGAGAGTGTAGAAAACACTGATTGAGAAACCCCCTAAGCTCATTAGAAGACCCGTCGAACTGGTCCGGTAATGGCATACGGTAAGGTGAGTAGTTAACCAGCAAAGGAGGGACAGGTGCCGCTGCAAGTGGTCCAACAGGGAGTTCAGCTGAGTCCTGCTGCACCTGCATCTGCTGCCAAAGAGCTGTAGGGGTATCCAACTTGGTGTCCAGTTGAGTGACCTGTGCGGAAAGTCGGTCGATCTGCTCACCCTGATGGGCAAAAATTTGCGACACACCGGCAGAGTCTGTCATTGGCGTGATCTAAATATTATGATCAGACCAGAGCACCCTGTGTTAGCAGCTAGGGAAGCCCTAGAGGGGGAGAAAACCCCAGAAGGTAAGACAAGCTGCTGTTTGCTCAATGCAGAATAAGTGCAGATAATAACAGATAAAACACTATAATAACTAGCTGCTGTTTGCTCAACACAGGTAATATATATACAGAAGGTGATAAAACCGTATACTCGCTGGGTAGGCCCCTGTGAGTCAGAAGCTAGAGGGCGCAGAGTAGGGAGCGATGCTGGCTGTCGGTGGCTGCTCCCAGGGGACCCTGCTGCGGCAGGGGCTGGGTGGGGTAGCAGGCCGTGAAGCCTGATGGTTGGATGACCCCCTAGGTGACAGACAACTACTCACAGGACTGGAACCAACTAAAGAAGACCTATCTGTGGCCTGTGATAATACAGTTTTGTTGAGGAGAGCAATGGACAGGAGTCGACACAACCTGAAAGGGAGACAAGAATAAAAGTCGCACAAGCCAGGGTCGATAGCCAGTTTAGTATAAGCTTTACCAAATCAATAGACAAGAGAAGAGTCGAGAACAAGCCAGGGTCGGTAACACTGGAACATAAGCCAAATCTGGAGACAATAGAGAAGTCGAGGATAGCCGGGTCGATAACAGGAATCACTAGAACAGGATCAGAACAGGATCAGAAAACTTATAGTACTGAACGCTTAGATCGCGCACTGATACGAAGGAATCAGTGCTACATATAGGCCAAGAACAAGGGCGTGAACTAGACAGGGTGGAGACACAACAAGGGAGCTAGAAAATCTGGTGAGGGAACAGAGCAGAACCTAGGGAAACATGACAAAATGTCTTATGTGAACTGTGTTGTTTTTTTTCTGTGGTGGCAATAAACTATTATATTTATTGAAGCACAGATGTGTGCCTCTAATATATGTTTTTTTCCAGTCTTCCCCTTTCTTTATGTGTGTATAATTCTTATTTAGACAAGACCATTTCTACACCACCTTTGAAAAAAACATTAGCACTTAGGAAGAATGTTGCTGTACATTTATACATATAATTTTTTCGCTTTGAGACCATTTTACAGACAGTGTTCTTATAACTCCAGTTTTATAAATCTGCCCCATGTTCCTACGTTATTCTATGCAGACATGACTGATGCCTCTTCTCCTTGTATCACCCCCTCCCCCTTATTTCGCACAGCAGTGTGACAGCCCAGAAAAGAGCATGCAACACAGCCACCTGCGTCACCCACCGCCTGGCAGACTTCCTCAGCAGGTCAGGAGGAATTGGGAAGAACAATTTTGTACCAACCAACGTTGGCTCTACAGCCTTTGGCAGAAGAAGACGAAGCATCCACATGTAGACTTCGAAATGCCATCAGGAATATGGTAATTTTATTAATAATGCAATATCGCGTCCCAAATCAGCTTGCACTTGTGCCTCAGTATGATTTATTTACTTGGGATCTGGAGAGAAGGATAGAGATCAGACATAGGGAAGAATGGAGGAGATTCACTAAGCGGTGATAAAGAGGTGATAAAGTGGAGATGACCTTTCCAGTTGATCACTTCTTCAGTTCTGTGCTATTCTATGGAGCCAATTCACTAAGATTTCTTCAACTTTGGAGATCATAGTGAACAGGTTCTATAGAATAACATAGGAACCAGCGGCGTAACAATAGAGGTCGCAGGGGTCGCACCTGCGACCGGGCCCGTCACTCTCAGGGGTCCGGCCGCCCCCTGCGACCCCCTTGCCACGCGCCCGCTGCACAGCTAATGACCCGCGGCCGGCACTCTAGTAATGCAGAGCGCTGGGAGATTACATAATCTCCCAGCGCTCTGCATTACTAAGGACCGCGCGGGAGCTTGTGTACCAGTCAGAGGTCTGTTCCTCATTCGGCATGTCACACACACCGCTAGACCACCAGGGACTCGAGGTAGGAGGACGGGGGGGGGTCAGTAGGGGCAATTTGGCAATGGGGGCATTGTGATGGGGGCATTGTGGAGATTGGGGGGCAATGTGGAGAATGAGCAGCATTGTGATGGGGGCATTGTTGAAGGGGCAATGTGGAGATTGAGGGGCAGTGTGGAAGGGGCATTATGGAAATTGAGAAGCAATGTGAAAGGGGCATTGTGGAGAATGAGGGGCAATGTGGAAGGAGCATTGTGGAGATTGAGGGGCATTGTGGAAGGGGCATTGCGGAGAATGAGGGGCAATGTGGAGAATGAGGGGCATTGTGGAAGGGGCATAGCGGAGAATGAGGGGCAATGTGGAGAATGAGGGGCATTGTGGAAGGGGCAATGTGGAGGTGGCCAATGTGGTTGAGGGGGACCAATGTGGTCGGAGGGGGGCCCATGGCAATTCTTGCTCCAGGGCCCCGCGGCTTCTTATTACGCCTCTGATAGGAACTGGAGAAGTGATATCACTAGAGAAGTCATCGCCACTTTATCACTTTTTTTATCACACCTTAGTGAATCTCCCCCAGGAACTGGAGAAGTGATATCACTGGAGAAGTCATCTCCACTTTATCACCTCTTTATCACTGCTTAGTACATAACCCCCAATGTCTTTATCTGGTCCTTGGAACTGACTGGTTTTATAGATACAGCAGAGCTGCTGTACCAAGTGTGGGCAATGGGAGGACCTGCAAATGTTACTGAGCTCCAACTTTCATCATTCCCCCCTGAAATGGAACGACACAAATGATACCAAAGAGGTATAATGCAAATAGAGATACACTAGCAGCATAACTTATTTCCCTTGTAAGCTCTATGGTATCAGTCATGTTGCTGTACTTACATTGTAAGCTCTATGGTATCACTAGAGTAGCCACATTTGAACTGTAAGCTATGTGGTCTCATTTGCCTTACTTAACAGTATGAATGCCAACATTAAAAGTAACTAAAAGGGGTGGGCTGGGACAGTGGGCTGGAGAGACTGAAGAAATGGCCCAGTAGATTGTATTTGTCCCCCAGGCCACAAGTTGCCAGCCCTCCATTGCTATTTTTTAAGTTATTTAGATGTAGAGATGATGCCAATTAAGACATGCTGGGAAGGCACTTTCTTTCTAATCCTTACATTACTCCGCCCACTCACTGCAACTGCTCAGCAATGCATTACCCAACTCCCCTAGCACTGACTTCCTGTCTTATCCCTACATTACCTCCCCACTCACTGACACTGCTTAGCAATTCATTACCCACCTCCCCTAGTACTGACTTCCTGTCTTAACTCTACATTACCTCCCCCACTCACTGACACTGCTCAGCAATGCATTACCCAACTCCCCTAGCACTGACTTCCTGTCTTATCCCTACATTACCTCCCCACTCACTGACACTGCTTAGCAATTCATTACCCACCTCCCCTAGCACTGACTTCCTGTCTTATCCCTACATTATCTCCCCACTCACTGACACTGCTCAGTAATATATTACCCACCTCCCCTAGCACTGACTTCCTGTCTTATCCCTACATTACCTCCCCACTCACTGACACTGCTCAGCAATGCATTACCCCCCTCCCCTATCACTGACTTCCTGTCTTATCCCTATATTACCTCTCCACTCACTGACACTGCTCAGCAATGCATTACCCACCTCCCCTAGCACTGACTTCCTATCTTATCCCTACATTACCTCTCCCACTCACTGACACTGCTTAGCAATTCATTAACCACCTCCCCTAGCACTGACTTCCTGTCTTATCCCTACATTATCTCCCCACTCACTGACACTGCTCAGCAATGCATTACCCCCCTCCCCTAGCACTGACTTCCTCTCTTATCCCTACATTACCTCCCCACTCACTGACACTGCTTAGCAATGCATTACCCACCTCCCTTAGTACTGACTTCCTGTCTTATCCCTACATTACCTCTCCACTCACTGACACTGCTCAGCAATGCATTACCCACCTACCCTAGCACTGACTTCCTGTCTTATCTCTACATTACCTCCCCCTCCACTCACTGACACTGCTCAGTAATGCATTACCCACCTCCCCTAGCACTGACTTCCTGTCTTATCCCTACATTACCTCCCCCTCCACTCACTGACACTGCTCAGCAATGCATTACCCACCTCCCCTAGCACTGACTTCCTGTCTTATCCCTACAATACCTCCCCACTCACTGACACTGCTCAGCAATGCATTACCCACCTCCCCTAGCACTGACTTCCTGTCTTACCCCTACATTACCTTCCCACTCACTGACACTGCTCAATAATGTATTACCCACCTCCCCTATCACTGACTTCCTATCTTATCCCTACGTTACCTCCCCCACTCACTGACACTGCTCAGTAATGTATTACCCACCTCCCCTATCACTGACTTCCTATCTTATCCCTACATTACCTCCCCCACTCACTGACACTGCTCAGCAATGCATTACCCACCTCCCCTAGCACTGACTTCCTGTCTTACCCCTACATTACCTTCCCACTCACTGACACTGCTCAATAATGTATTACCCACCTCCCCTATCACTGACTTCCTATCTTATCCCTACGTTACCTCCCCCACTCACTGACACTGCTCAGTAATGTATTACCCACCTCCCCTAGTACTGACTTCCTGTCTTATCCTTACATTACCTCCCCACTCACTGACACTGCTCAGCAATGCATTACCCACCTCCCCTATCACTGACTTCCTATCTTATCCCTACATTACCTCCCCCACTCACTGACACTGCTCAGTAATGCATTACCCACCTCCCCTACCACTGACTTCCTGTCTTATCCCTACATTACCTCCCCCACTCACTGACACTGCTCAGTAATGCATTACCCACCTCCCCTAGCACTGACTTCCTGTCTTATCCCTACATTACCTCCCCACTCACTGACACTGCTCAGCAATGCATTACACACCTCCCCTATCACTGACTTCCTATCTTATCCCTACATTACCTCCCCCACTCACTGACACTGCTCAGTAATGCATTACCCACCTCCCCTACCACTGACTTCCTGTCTTATCCCTACATTACCTCCCCCACTCACTGACACTGCTCAGTAATGCATTACCCACCTCCCCTAGCACTGACTTCCTGTCTTATCCCTACATTACCTCCCCACTCACTGACACTGCTCAGCAATGCATTACCCTCCTCCCCTAGCACTGACTTCCTGTCTTATCCCTACATTACCTCCCCACTCACTGACACTGCTCAGCAATGCATTACCCACCTCTCCCAGTACTGACTTCCTGTCTTATCCCTACATTACCTCCCCACTCACTGACACTGCTCAGCAATGCATTACCCACCTCCCCTAGCACTGACTTCCTGTCTTACCCCTACATTACCTTCCCTCTCACTGACACTGCTCAATAATGTATTACCCACCTCCCCTATCACTGACTTCCTATCTTATCCCTACGTTACCTCCCCCACTCACTGACACTGCTCAGTAATGTATTACCCACCTCCCCTAGTACTGACTTCCTGTCTTATCCTTACATTACCTCCCCACTCACTGACACTGCTCAGCAATGCATTACCCACCTCCCCTATCACTGACTTCCTATCTTATCCCTACATTACCTCCCCCACTCACTGACACTGCTCAGTAATGCATTACCCACCTCCCCTACCACTGACTTCCTGTCTTATCCCTACATTACCTCCCCCACTCACTGACACTGCTCAGTAATGCATTACCCACCTCCCCTAGCACTGACTTCCTGTCTTATCCCTACATTACCTCCCCACTCACTGACACTGCTCAGCAATGCATTACACACCTCCCCTATCACTGACTTCCTATCTTATCCCTACATTACCTCCCCCACTCACTGACACTGCTCAGTAATGCATTACCCACCTCCCCTACCACTGACTTCCTGTCTTATCCCTACATTACCTCCCCCACTCACTGACACTGCTCAGTAATGCATTACCCACCTCCCCTAGCACTGACTTCCTGTCTTATCCCTACATTACCTCACCACTCACTGACACTGCTCAGCACTGCATTACCCACCTCCCCTAGCACTGACTTCCTGTCTTATCCTTACATTACCTCCCCACTCACTGACACTGCTCAGCAATGCATTACCCACCTCCCCTATCACTGACTTCCTATCTTATCCCTACATTACCTCCCCCACTCACTGACACTGCTCAGTAATGCATTACCCACCTCCCCTACCACTGACTTCCTGTCTTATCCCTACATTACCTCCCCCACTCACTGACACTGCTCAGTAATGCATTACCCACCTCCCCTAGCACTGACTTCCTGTCTTATCCCTACATTACCTCCCCACTCACTGACACTGCTCAGCAATGCATTACACACCTCCCCTATCACTGACTTCCTATCTTATCCCTACATTACCTCCCCCACTCACTGACACTGCTCAGTAATGCATTACCCACCTCCCCTAGCACTGACTTCCTGTCTTATCCCTACATTACCTCACCACTCACTGACACTGCTCAGCACTGCATTGCCCATCTCCCCTAGTACTGACTTCCTATCTTATCCCTAGATTACCTCCCCCACTCACTGACACTGCTCAGTAATACATTACCCACCTCCCCTAGCACTGACTTCCTATCTTATCCCTACATTACCTCCCCACTCACTGACACTGCTCAGCAATGCATTACCCTCCTCCCCTAGCACTGACTTCCTATCTTATCCCTACATTACCTCCCCACTCACTGACACTGCTCAGCAATGCATTACCCACCTCCCCTAGCACTGACTTCCTATCTTATCCCTACATTACCTCCCCACTCACTGACACTGCTCAGCAATGCATTACCCTCCTCCCCTAGCACTGACCTCTTATCTGTACATTACCTCCCCCACTCACTGACACTGTTTCACTGTCCCTTTAACTATGTGAATGCCAAGCTGTGTGCAAAGCATTGTCACTGTCACATGCCAGTTATCCTTTTGAGTGCCAGAGGGGTACGCAAAGCAATGTGTTGCATACCCCTCTGACACTCAAAGGGTTAAGTCCTTTGGTCGTATGTAAAAAAAGAAAGCTATAATTCTGTGGCAAACCATCTTCACTATAGGGGACAAACAAAATCCTGACAATTCCCTTTAATGAAAATTGTACTTTTAATCACTTGAATACAATAAAGGTCTCCTTGCGAAGCAATACACTGTAGACCTTGATAGCATTGAAGGGGTTAAAAAGACTAATTTATATTGAATAGGATTTTTTATTTGCCCACTATGTTTGAATTTGGTTTGCTCCAGAATTACTTGTACCAGCTTCCATTAAGCCCCTGACTGTTAACCCTTTCTGTGTCTTAGGGGTATCCAGCTCATTGTGTTGCTCTCTCTGGCACTGAAAGGGTTTTAAACACTCCCTGGCTTCATGTATAAACTATGTATAGATTGAAGGATTAACCACGAGCCGTTGTAGTTCTCTCATGTCTCTTTATGTCCCGGTACCTTTAGGACATGTCAGTATGACAGTCGGGAGGGTGTAGGAATATCATAGTTCACTAGTGAGTTATTATTTTTTCCTTAGAGACAATTCTAATTTCCATGGTGGTAATACTGAATTTTAAGGCAAGCACGGAGGCTTCATATTATGCATTATATTTTCTCCACTGCCTCCCTAGTAGCAAAGAAAAACTTTATTTAACATACAAAAAGAGAAAACTTGCTAGTAGCCTAAAGCCACTGTTCCACCAATGACAAAGTCCCATGTTATAAATTGAGCTGCATCAGTTGACTCCTCCTCTTTCTTTGCTGCTTCCTTACATATAAGTACCATGTACTTTTCTTCCCATGAAATGTTTTGTTTGATATACTATATTACATTTTTCTGCTCATGAATTATCTGTTTGATATTCTACATTAATTTTGTAGTGTTTCTGTGTATGCACAGCAGGTTATAATTTAACCTTCGTACAATAAGTAAATTAATAACTTTAGATCTACGGGGCAGATCAAACAACTGCTGCTGTACTGAATCTAAATATTAGTTTCAGAGGTCTTGGATGTTTGTGATATAATCTGAATAAAATTTTAATACAAGAAACCGGAATATGTCCGGTATCCTGGATACAAATATAAACGAATGTGGGTGGATCTATAGTTTCACTTACAGCCTAACGATTATTAAACTCTATTGAAAGTGCTATCGAAGGCAAGCTGGTTTTTGCCCCAGCAGTACACTCTTGTTTGATCATTTTTTGATGACTCAGTACATTTAATAGATATCATAATTAAGGTATGGATGTTGCATTAACTTTCAAAAATGATTTGGCCTTTTATTTAGCAGTTTCTGTATTACTGTAATGTGTAGTTTACAAACTAATTTATTTCCCAGCTTATATATTTCTCTTATGTCCAGTTTTTAAATGGCTAGTTTATTTACCAGTTTATATTGTGCTGTAATGTGCAGTTTCTATCCTAATCTGGCTGGGATATTTACCATTTTATACTGTATTAGCCTTAAACCCCATGTATACGGGCCAACACTGGCAGAGCTGCAGTCATGCACAGTACTGACTGCCCGCGCCGCGGCTGATATGGAGTGAGGCGGTCAAAATTCAGACTGTAGTCCTCTCTGCGCACCTTGAAGGTCTGAATTCGGAGCACTCCCTCCATATCAGCCTCAGTGCAGGCAGTCTGTACTGCGCATGACTGCAGCGCAAGCAGCGGTCTCTACTGCACATGACGGCTTCTGACAAACATCCTTAGCGAATTATAATATAGGATGTTGCTGTAATATCCAGTTTATACACTAGAATGACCAGTTTTCTTGCCAGATTATATCACAGCTCATTTGTGTTCACATGTTACAGGGGGAGGATATTTTCTTTGCCATATAAAAGTGCATCTGGTTTTAGGTGGGGGGTCATGTGAGGAACGAGGATGTGTATGTGGAAGAGAATGGAAATCGGGGTAGTTGTTAGGTTCCCAAAATGCACAGGGCTTGGGCAAACCTGACGCACTCTTGTACCTCACAGCCCAATGGCACCATTTCTAGGAGGGAGATTGGCAATATTTTATGCCCCTAATGTAAATTCGACACCCCGTGATGTTATAAACAACTCGTGGTACGGTAAGGTAGTCCAGTTAGACCAAGGGGAGTTTAATGCTTGGACAGTGTCAGAGGGATTGAGGGTTTAAGAGTAATTTGTGGATGTTCCAAGGTAGGACTCGTGAGGGTTCAGCTGTGTAAATGTATAAAAAGAGATGTAGATGAACGGGATGCTAATATTATCCTACCTCTATATAGATTCTTGGTTAGGCCTCATCTAGAATATTGAGTACAGTTTTGGGCACCAGGTCTTAAAAAAGACATTGTTGAACTGGAAAAAGTGCAGAGACGTGCAACAAAACTGATAAAGGGATTGGAGGATCTGAGTTACAAAGAGAGACTAGCCAAACTGGGTTTGTTTACATTAGAGAAGAGACGTCTAAGGGGTGATATGATTACCATTTAAATATATATTCAAGGTCAATACAAAGAACTGTCCAATGAATTATTTACGCAAAGAGCTGAGCTAAGAATGAGATGTTATTCATTAAGACTAGAGCAAAGGCAGTTTCGACTAAAACAAAGGCAGATTTTTTACAGTAAGGGTGGTAAAACTATGGAATTCTTTGCCTCGGGATGTTGCACTTGTAGAAAATGTAACTGCTTTCAAAAAAGTAATGGATACCTATCTGGCACAGAACAATATTGAGAATTATGACAGTTGGCTTCAATGAAGATGGGATGTTGATCCAGGGAAATATCTGACCGCCATTTGGAGTCAGGCAGGAATTTCTTTACCCAATGGGACTAAATTGGAAATGGCTT
Organism: Rhinophrynus dorsalis; assembly: GCA_037306005.1. Classification (NCBI taxonomy): domain Eukaryota; kingdom Metazoa; phylum Chordata; class Amphibia; order Anura; family Rhinophrynidae; genus Rhinophrynus; species Rhinophrynus dorsalis. Next base: position 503,514,659 of record CM074722.1, on the reverse strand, counting down.
CAGAAGGCTTTTTTTTGCCTTCCTCTGGATTAACAGTGGTGTTGGGCTGGACTAGATGGATGCATGTCTTTTTTTCAGCCTCATCAACTATGTTACTAAGTTACTATGTGTAATCTCACTTGTATCAGATGAATGCTTGAGCATACACCAGAGACTGAGTTTTAAAATATGATTATTATTACATTTTCTTAATATGGACCTGTCATTTTGAATTTAAGTTTGCATATTTTATCATCCAGAACTGCATATGCATCATGGTAACCAGAAGACCCGATGATGCATATTGTGGGATAAATTGATACTTGTATTTCTGAAAAGTCTCGTTTCAGCTCTGTATGCTAATAAGATTCAATGGTACACTGAGAGCTTAATTATCATATGTTGCCACATACACAGATCACATTTTTTTAAATTTCGCCTAAACCATAGATCACCAAAACCATATATCTTCTGTTCGTTTTGGTAACATGATACCTAGATAATTTTTAACAACGTTTTGAAAAATGTAAACACGAATTCAAGGTGACAAGTTCAGTATAATTTAGTTTAGTTCGGCGAGTCTTCTTTATAATAAAAGTAACACATCGCACTATTTTAACCTCATAAGGACCATTGACGGTCCAGGACCGTCACAGCGGTCCGGCACTTAAGGAACAGTGACGGTCCTGGCACAGCATGGAGTTCAGGGCTCCTGGCGCGGCTACACGCCGCTCCAGAAGCCCTGAACCGGAAGTTAAAAAAAAAAAAAAGCCCCGTGATCCTCAAGTGCCGGCCACACGTGCGCATGCCGGTCCTTAAGGGGTTAAACAACTTACGTTTCTGTAGTTCATAAGATATTATTGTAGAAAGAGCCCCTTGTGGCCACGTCACTGCTGCAGATCTGTCTGGTCCGGATGGAGCGCAGTGAGGGACAAACTTCAGTAAGCAAATGGAAAATCCTGCTCTCCTTCATCAAAGGAGGGCAGGGATTTCCTTATACTTACTGAAGTTTGTCCATCGCTGCATCCGTCCGGTCACATGGCCGGATTAAAGATTCAATGGGAGGCGGACAGAAGAGGCAGGAGTAGGAACCTTCTACAGTTAATATCTTATGAACTACAGAAATGTAAGTTGTTTAATATGTTAGTAATGTCTAAAAAAAGTTTTTTTGCATTTAGAAGAGCTTAAAAATCTGATCTAAATGCAAAAAAACGTATCTCTCAAACCGCTATGGTTTAAGAGATCCAGGCGTTTAAAGTTCGCTGTTTCCTACGGACAGCTGTAAAGCTGTCAGCAGGAGATTTATGTCGTCTGACATTGAGGCGCTTGAGAAGTGCCGCAATCTCGTTACTTACACGGAATCCCTTCATTGGAATGGTCTAAAACGTGTGCCAACAGCAGGCACACGTTTTAGACCATTCCAATGAAAGGATTCCTTGTAAATAACGAGATCTCGGCACTTCTCAAGCGCCACCGTGTCGGCCGACACAGATCTCCTGCTGACAGCTTTACAGCTGTCCGTAGGAAACAGCGAACTTTAAACGCCTGTATCTCTTAAACCATAGCGGTTTGAGAGATACGTTTTTCTGCATTTAGATCAGCTTTTTAAGGTCTTCTAAATGCAAAAAACTTTTTTTAGACATTACTAACACTTTAAAACAGCACAATGTGTTACTTTTATTATAAAGAAGACTTAGAGATCTAGTTTTTTCAGACATTACTATCCCTTTAAATCTGTTTTACCTTGAATTTGACAAATTCTGCTCTTTCTTTTTCAGATTGCCATGAAAATGAGACGTCAAAGTCGACTTTCTTCCAGAAAACATTAAGAAGCCAAACAAAACAACAGTTCTGCATCCTACTAGTTACCCATGTTTTTAATTTAATTTATTTATTTATTAACATTGCTACAGCCCTTCTGTTATGTACTGTACAAAAAAAGAGGTAATAGTTACAATAAAATTATTTTTTTCTTTTTATATTTCAAAATAAAACGTGACCGCATTTACCAACCTTCTGGCATATATGTGCAACCTGACACATGCGACGTCCTATGGCAACTCTGCAAATCTCGGGGATTTCTCATATAGATGCCTCTCAAGGCATGTCTGTAAATTATGGTGTGTTGTGCCTTGATGTAAAAGATTGAATTGAGATGATTGTACAGTATGTTTAAAGAAAACTTCAACATTGTATCAATTGTGAATTTCAGCAAGATTAAAAAAAGTATTTTAGATACACTCGGATTTAGATGCTTTTCTTTTAAATTAGAATTACTGTGTGTAACAGAAGCACTTACCTAGGTAGGAGTCCATCATACAGCAGTCAGGTGTATCTATATAATTACTGTGTGTAACAGAAGCACTTATCTAGGTAGGAGTCCATCACACAGCATTCAGGTGTATTTATATAATTACTGTGTGTAACAGAAGCATTTACCTAGGTAGGAGTCCATCATACAGCAGTCAGGTGTATTTATATAATTACTGTGTGTAACAGAAGCATTTACCTAGGTAGGAGTCCATCATACAGCAGTCAGGTGTATTTATATAATGACTGTGTGTGACAGAAGCACTTACCTAGGTAGAAGCACTTACGTAGGTAGGAGTCCATCACACAGCAGTCAGGTGTATCTATATAATTACTGTAAGTGAAAGAAGCACTTACCTAGGTAGGAGTCCATCACACAGCAGTCAGGTGTATCTATATAATTACTGTGTGTGACAGAAGTACTTACCTAGGTAGGAGTCCATCATACAGCAGTCAGGTGTATTTATATAATGACTGTGTGTGACAGAAGCACTTACCTAGGTAGAAGCACTTACCTAGGTAGGAGTCCATCACACAGCAGTCAGGCGTATCTATATAATTACTGTGTGTAACAGAAGCACTTACCTAGGTAGGAGTCCATCATACAGCAGTCAGGCGTATCTATATAATTACTGTGTGTGACAGAAGTACTTACCTAGGTAGGAGTCCATCATACAGCAGTCAGGTGTATCTATATAATTACTGTGTGTGACAGAAGCACTTACCTAGGTAGGAGTCCATCACACAGCAATCAGGCGTATCTATATAATTACTGTGTGTAACAGAAGCACTTACCTAGGTAGGAGTCCATCATACAGCAGTCAGGCGTATCTATATAATTACTGTGTGTGACAGAAGCACTTACCTAGGTAGGAGTCCATCATACAGCAGTCAGGCGTATCTATATAATTACTGTGTGTAACAGAAGCTCTTACCTAGGTAGGAGTCCATCATACAGCAGTCAAGTATATCTATATAATTACTGTGTGTAACAGAAGTACTTACCTAGGTAGGAGTCCATCACACAGCAGTCAGGTGTATCTATATAATTACTGTGTGTAACAGAAGCACTTACTTAGGTAGGAGTCCATCACACAGCAGTCATGTGTATCTATATAATTACTGTGTGTAACAGAAGCACTTACCTAGGTAGGAGTCCATTATACAGCAGTCAGGCGTATCTATATAATTACTGTGTGTAACAGAAGTACTTACCTAGGTAGGAGTCCATCACACAGCAGTCAGGTGTATCTATATAATTACTGTGTGTAACAGAAGCACTTACCTAGGTAGGAGTCCATCATACAGCAGTCATGTGTATCTATATGATTTATGAATTTTCCTAACTATTGTGACGACAAGTCAGAATTTGATTAAAGACCCAGAGGCTAATGTTATGCATTATCCTTCCTCACTGCCACCCTCAGCAGCAAAGAAAACTTTATTTAAATAACAGTTTAACACATGAAAAAACTTGCTAGCATGACACTCCTCCCTTCCACCTAATCACCTTCCAACTAATCCCTTACAACTGGGATGCAGCATTGAATCTTCCTCTTTCTTGTGACTGAAGAAAAATCTAAATTCACCCATCTATCATCAGGAACTGGACACCTTCTGCTGGAAACATTTGAACAAAACTTTATCCATCCAACATATGGAATATTAACTTCTCAGGAACAAGATCTCCAGTCACGAAATTTAAGTCAGTTAAACGATGACTGTTCTGAACACATATATCCAAATCATTAACCATCGTCTGATAGTTAACTTGGAAAACAAATTAAAAAAATATGTGAAAGGGGACGGAACAAGGGGAGGGATAATATTCACCTCTGTGTCTTTAATAAAATTCTCACTTTCCATTACAATAGTTAGGAAAATCCATGAATTTACGGCAAGCACGGTGGATTCATATTATACAAGTTTAAAGCTTACAAACAACCTGATTAGACACATGATCAATGAGCTTACAATAAGAAATCTTTAAACGTGGACTCCATAGACCAATCTGCAGTCGTAAGTATATCCTCTAACCTACCACCAACTTGCAGAGCCATAGATGCCATCGCACCCCTTGAGGAATGCGCTTTGAATAAGGTAACATCAATACCCTCCAAATGCATGACCCCTCTGACCCAAAGTGCCAAAGTAGCTGCAGAAACCCGTAAATGAGGCTTATGAAAAGAAAAAAAGATCAACAACTGTTTATAGGTACTACTCCTCAAGTACAACGTCCGCTCCTCATAGGCTTGTAGACAACAAACCACACATAACTGTGGTCTATCAGGAATAGATGGATAAGAAACCACACAAACTCTCGTCTTAGAACGTCTACAGATTTTAAACTGTATACCAATATGGGTAAAAGATCTCGTACTAATATCCAAAGCCTTGACATCAGACACTCTCTTAAAGGAAATAAGGCAAAGGAGCATAGTTAGTTTCACTAATAATTGTTTCAGCGATAAGTTCATTCACCGGCCAAGACTCTAATAAAAGTAAAACATAATTTACGTTCCACAAAGACTGGTACTGAGAATGAGGTGGTCTAGAAAAATGGATATTGTAAATAAGTCGACAAACCAAGCCATCTTCTCCTACCAGAATACCGTAAACATAAACATGACCCGCTGAGATGACGGAACAGTATGTACTAATCATCTGATAAGCTTTTCCTAAATCAGACTGATAAGAAAGAAAATTAATTACCTCCACTGGTGATGCTGAAACGGGATCCAAACACCGTTCCAAGCACCAGCCGCGCCAAACTGACCAGAGTACCAGGTGCCCATGATTCTGCCAAAAGAGTCCGAGCTGACTCTGAAAATGAAGTGGAAGCTGAGGCACCCCCGAAACCAGCCATGCTATTAATTGAAGGTCCCATGATGTTAACAGTTTGTGGGGATTTCCTAACTGATCTGTCAGCAGGAAGGAAAAGATGGAAGTAGAAGAGGAACATCGATCGACAACTCCAGAATTGGAGGGAACCACGGTTGAGTGGGCCAAAAAGGTGTGACCAACACCATCATATCCTCCTGCCATTTGATCGCGAGAAGGATCCAGGAAATCATTATGAAAGGAGGGAAGATGTAATTCCTTCCTCGCTCCATAGTTGAAGGAAAGCGTCTGTTTCTAATGCTTCGGTGTCCGGTCTCCAACTGAAGAAATTCAACACTTGTACCTGTAGATGCAAACAGATCTATCCAAAAAGAACTCCAGGTCCATTCTATCTCTGAGAAAACTTCCCTGTGCAGCATCCAATTGCTGCGATGTGACAGATACCTGGAATTCCAATCCGCTATTGCTTTGGAAAGATCCGGTAAATATTCTGCCAGGACTGTAACATTCCTGTCCAAACAGAAATACCAAAAATCTTTGGCCAATTCTGCCAACTGTTTGGACCTCGTGCCACAGACATGATTGATGTGCTGCACGGCCGAAACATTGTCCATCTTCAATAAGATGCAACAATTTACCTTGTCTCTCGCCAGGCTTTTGAGCGCAAAGGAGCCTGCCAAAAGTTCCAGGCAGTTGATGTGTAACTCTGCATTCAGCGGCGACCATTTGCCTCCTGTAGTAACGCCACCTACAGGGCCAGATTTGCTATAAGACAGAGTAGGCACCTGCCTACAGGCTCATGCCACCGAGGGGCACCTGCCATTGGGATTCTTTTTTATTTATTTATTATTTATTTATTTTTAAACTAGCCACCTCGCTGGCTGCGCAGTGGCAGAACAATAATTCCCCCCACCCGGCGCCCACTCCATGTCGTCCTCACATTGCCCCCCCCCCATTGTCTGTTTCCTACCTCCCTGGCAGGACAGGTCTGTCCCTCCTTTGGCACAGTCGTGTAGATGCTGTGCTCACTAGTCGGCTCTTTAGGAATACAGAGCGCTGGGAGATGACATCATCATATTTGTCCCTTCCGTAACACTGCCTGTATCTCTCTGCGAATCATCCGCACTTTCTCACCTGGAAGACTTAATGTAGCCTGTCTGGAGTCTACCAAAAACTCCAGAAATTCCATGCTCTGGGATGGGGTCAGCTCTGATTTCCCCCAATTTATCAGGAACCCGAGACCTGTCAATAAGTGAATGGTCCATTTTGCATGGTGAATGACCATGTCTCGAGTCTGCAACACGATCAGCATGCCGTCCAGGTATATAATCAGTTGAAATCCTCTACAGGTTAAAAAACATGCCATGGGTTTGAAGAGTTTTGTAAAGCACCAAGGTGTTGAAGACAAACCCAAAGGAAGGCAAGTGAACTGCTACCGTTGGCTCTTCCAAAGGAACTGGAGATATTCCTGAGATGAGAGAGCCAGGTCTGTCTTGACTATCCAATCAGCAGGTAGAAGCAGATCTCGCAGAGAATGGATTCCCTCCATTTTGAAGTGTCTGTAAAGTACAAATTCTTTTAGACAATTAAGATTTTATGTATTGTTTGACTCATTTGGAAATTTTAGAAATAAATGACAAAACTACACAATAAAAAAAATCATAAGTAATAAGCTGTGTGTATGAGTTCTGTGTATGTGCTGTTGAGCTGTCTGTATAGTCCTGTGTATGTGCTGGTGAGTTGTCTGTATAGTGCTGTGTATGTGCTGGTGAGTTGTCTGTATAGTGCTGTGTATGTTCTGGTGAGTTGTCTGTATAGTGCTGTGTATGTGCTATTGAGCTATCTGTATAGTGCTGTGTATGTGCTGGTGAGTTGTCTGTATAGTGCTGTGTATGTGCTGGTGAGTTGTCTGTATAGCGCTGTGTATGTGCTGGTGAGTTGTCTGTATAGTGCTGTGTATGTTCTGGTGAGTTGTCTGTATAGTGCTGTGTATGTGCTGTTTAGCTGTCCATATAGTGCTGTGTATGTGCTGTTTAGCTGTCCATATAGTGCTGTGTATGTGCTGTTGAGCTGTCTGTATAGTGCTGTGTATGTGCTGTTGAGCTGTCTCTGTTATTGAGTGTATGTGCTGTTGAGCTGTCTATAGTGCTGTGTATGTGCTGTTGAGTTGTCTGTATAGTCCTGTGTATGTGCTGTTGAGCTGTCTGTATAGAGCTATGCATGTGCATAGTCTTGTGCTTGTACTGTTGAGCCTCAGTATAAGCCACACATTCAGACACTATAAAGGTCATCAGTACTCTATGACACAATCCACTGGAGCAGAGGTGTCTCTAGACTACAAGTGGCACATTTTAGCAGCTTACGTCTGATTGAACATACACTGACAAAAACCACAGCACAACTGCTGATATTGATTAAAAAACGAGCTATATGTGACTTTTAAGTATAGAGTTTTCTACGTTTTGCAAAGTTTTTAGACTCCTCTTAAATTCAAGGGATTGAAAGCAACATTTAAATAAATGAGAATTTTATGGATTGTTACAAGTCCTATACCTTGTCATTGGTTTGCCCTAAAATCTCTCCAGTTTTGGATTGCTTGTATGAACCAATATAAACCTCCTGTAGATAAGCAGGGAAGAAATGAATCCTGTGTATAGACATCCAGGGGAGGGCTGGCAACTTTTGGCCAGGGGGGCAAGTACAATTAAGTGGCCTATTTCTATTACCGCTCCAGCCCAATGTCCCAGCCCAATCCCTTTTGTTAATGTTACAGCTGGCATTAATGGATTAAGTCAAGTGATACTTCAGAGCTTATAACTGAAATGGTAGTAAACAATTGATATCACAGAGATGACAATTGAAATGGACCTACACTAGTGATACCTCAGAGCTTATAATTGAAATGGATCTACACTAGTGATACCACAGAGCTTACAACTGAAATGGATCTACACTAGTGATACCACAGAGCTTACAACTGAAATGGATCTACACTAGTGATACCACAGAGCTTATAACTGAAATGGATCTACACTAGTGATACCACAGAGCTTACAGCTGAAATAGAGCTACACTAGTGATACCACAGAGCTTATAACTGAAATGGATCTACACTAGTGATACCTCAGAGCTTACAACTGAAATGGTTCTACACTAGTGATACCTCAGAGCTTACAACTGAAATGGTTCTACACTAGTGATACCTCAGAGCTTATAACTGAAATGGTTCTACACTAGTGATACCACAGAGCTTATAACTGAAATGGATCTACACTAGTGATACCACAGAGCTTACAACTGAAATGGAACTACTCTAGTGATACCACAGAGCTTACAACTGACATGGATCTACACTAGTGATACCACAGAGCTTACAACTGAAATGGTTCTACATTAGTGATACCACAGAGCTTACAACTGAAATGCAGCTACACTAGTGATACCACAGAGCTTATAACTGAAATTGATCTACACTAGTGATACCACAGAGCTTACAGCTGAAATAGAGCTACACTAGTGATACCACAGAGCTTATAACTGAAATGGATCTACACTAGTGATACCTCAGAGCTTACAACTGAAATGGTTCTACACTAGTGATACCTCAGAGCTTACAACTGAAATGGTTCTACACTAGTGATACCTCAGAGCTTATAACTGAAATGGTTCTACACTAGTGATACCACAGAGCTTATAACTGAAATGGATCTACACTAGTGATACCACAGAGCTTACAACTGAAATGGAACTACTCTAGTGATACCACAGAGCTTACAACTGACATGGATCTACACTAGTGATACCACAGAGCTTACAACTGAAATGGTTCTACATTAGTGATACCACAGAGCTTACAACTGAAATGCAGCTACACTAGTGATACCACAGAGCTTATAACTGAAATGGATCTACACTAGTGATACCACAGAGCTTACAACTGAAATGGTTCTACATTAGTGATACCACAGAGCTTACAACTGAAATGCAGCTACACTAGTGATACCACAGAGCTTATAACTGAAATGGATCTACACTAGTGATACCACAGAGCTTACAACTGAAATGGATCTACACTAGTGATACCACAGAGCTTATAACTGAAATGGATCTACACTAGTGATACACAGAGCTTACAACTGAAATGCAGCTACACTAGTGATACCACAGAGCTTACAACTGAAATGTATCTACGCCAGTGATACCACAGAGCTTACAACTGAAATGGATCTACACTAGTGATACCACAGAGCTTACAACTGAAATGCAGCTACACTAGTGATACCACAGAGCTTACAACTGAAATGGATCTACACTAGTGATACCACAGAGCTTATAACTAAAATGGATCTACACTAGTGATACCACAGAGCTTATAACTGAAATGGATCTACACTAGTGATACCACAGAGTTACAACTGAGATGGATCTACACTAGTGATACCACAGAGCTTACAATTGAAATGGATCTACACTAGTGATACCACAAAGCTTACAACTGAAATGGATCTACACTAGTGATACCACAGAGCTTACAACTGAAATGGATCTACACTAGTGATACCACAGAGCTTATAACTAAAATGGATCTACACTAGTGATACCACAGAGCTTATAACTGAAATGGATCTACACTAGTGATACCACAGAGCTTATAACTGAAATTGGATCTACACTAGTGATACCACAGAGCTTACAACTGAAATAGATCTACACTAGTGATACCACAGAGCTTACAACTGAAATAGATCTACACTAGTGATACCACAGAGCTTACAACTGAAATAGATCTACACTAGTGATACCACAGAGCTTACAACTGAAATAGATCTACACTAGTGATACCACAGAGCTTACAACTGAAATGGATCTACACTAGTGATACCACAGAGCTTACAACTGAAATGGAGCTACACTAGTGATACCACAGAGCTTACAACTGAAATGTATCTACACTAGTGATACCACAGAGCTTATAACTGAAATGGATCTACACTAGTGATACCACAGAGCTTACAACTGAAATGGATCTACACTAGTGATACCACAGAGCTTATAACTGAAATGGATCTACACTAGTGATACCACAGAGCTTACAACTGAAATAGATCTACACTAGTGATACCACAGAGCTTACAACTGAAATAGATCTACACTAGTGATACCACAGAGCTTATAACTAAAATGGATCTACACTAGGCGCGGGCAGTCTCCACCGCATGTGACTGCCCCGCGACCGGCTGCCAGAGGCTCTGTATCAGCCGAGGCGCGGGCAGTCTCCACTGTGTGACTGCACCGCGACCGGCTGCCTGAGGCACTGTGGCCCGTGTAACGGGCTGTTCAACTAGTCTTATATAATTTACTGAGATGTGATTTTCTCAAAACTACACATTTTTTAAGATATACACGAGCTTTTATGCCCTTGCCAGAATTTCACAATACTCAATTTTCAGTTTTTTTGTTAAATAGATTTTTATAATATAGTACTTCGATTTAAGTTTCTGAGTACATTACATTAACCCTACCCTGTTTGATACAGACCTTAACCATTATAATTGGTTTCATATTGGATAATTTATTTTTATCTCTCAATAAAGCTTTTAAAATGAAAAAAAAAAAAATTCTTCAACGTTCCTTCAGTTTCCTTTACCCAGTCTCTCCCTTCCATGTCCTTTATCCACTCCTCCCATCCATGTCCTTTATCCACTCCTCCCATCCATGTCCTTTATCCACTCCTCCCATCCATGTCCTTTATCCACTCCTCCCATCCATGTCCTTTATCCACTCCTCCCATCCCTGTCCTTTATTCACTCCTCCCATCCAAGTCCTTTATCCACTCCTCCCATCCATGTCCTTTATTCACTCCTCCATCCAAGTCCTTTATTCACTCGTCCCATCCATGTCCTTTATTCACTCCTCCCATCCAAGTCCTTTATCCACTCCTCCCATCCATGTCCTTTATTCACTCCTCCCATCCATGTCCTTTATTCACTCCTCCCATCCATGTCCTTTATCCACTCCTCCCATCCATGTCCTTTATCCACTCCTCCCATCCATGTCCTTTATCACTCCCTCCCATCCATTTCCTTTACCCTTTCACTTCCACAACCTTGAATCTCAGCCTTCCATGTCCTTGATTTGCTCCTTTCTAAAAGGCCCACTCTCCTCACATCCATCTCTTTTTGACCTGTCCTCCTCCCTACTATGTTCTTGACCTGTTCTCTTCCCTACCATGTCCTAGACCCATTCAACTCCCTTCTATCTTTTTCTTTGGTGCCCTTCCTCTTCCTGCTTCTCTGGCTTGCCCCTTGGCCTCTACTCATTCATCTTCCAGCCCCTTCTCATTCCCACTCCTTGCTGTTCCACTCTCCTTTTCCAGTGCTCCTCCATTCTTTCCTTATCCAGTCCCCTCTGTCCCTCTGTGATACGTTGTGAATGAATTCACATGGATTCCTATTTCCCAAGAGGTTTTGTTACAACACATTTGTCCCTACACCAAGACTAAAGGAATAGTAAGACTTCGTTTTATCTTTATTTTATTTTGTAGGCATTAAAAAACCCCTGAAGAATGATATAAGTCTTATCTCTCAAACCTTTATGGTTTGAGAGATATTCACAAGCAAAGTTTCTCCGCCCGCCACTTTTACCTAGTGTAAGCCATCTCTTCTCAGATGTGGAATCCAGTCCATAGACCAGACAGATAACAGCAGGGGACAATCTTCTTCCTATGAGAACAATGAAAGTCCTCCCCCCTTGACAAGTTTTTCAGGTTTTTCCCTTATCTTAATTGAAGATTGTCCCCCTCTGCAGTCTACCTGGGCACCTCCCTTCTGATCTGGCTGAGCAGTGTTACATCAGTAAAAGGGGCAGGAGGGGGATACTTTGTCATTGAATTACTCTTGAACTACAACTCTGACAGAATTGAAATAACACTCTCCAAAGTCAAATACTATGATGATTAATTAGAGCTGCTTTTATTATGAAACATTACTATCCCTTTAAAGTGGACTTATCACCTTATTTTTTTTTTACATATTTAAAAACGTCATTCAAAACTGCCAATGTGGCATGTTAACTATATTCCAGCAGATGTGCCGTTTAGGAGACATTCACACTTAGATTTCTGGGAAAAATGAAACTGAACAAATCCTAGTATTGCACAAAGCTTCATTATCATATTACACGTCACTGAAAAGGGTTCATTAGCATAGGAGATATCACTGAAAACCTTCATTAGA
>CM074722.1:503448062-503502094 GCA_037306005.1 Rhinophrynus dorsalis | reverse complement strand
GTACCGGAGACCCCATCTCCAGAAGGATATAGATACTCTAGAGTATTGTGTACGGTACATGAGACCCCATCTCCAGAAGGATATAGATACTCTAGAGTATTGTGCACAGTACCGGAGACCCCATCTCCAGAAGGATGTAGATACTCTAGAGTATTGTGTACGGTACCGGAGACCCCATCTCCAGAAGGATATAGATACTCTAGAGTATTGTGTACGGTACCGGAAACCCCATCTCCAGAAGGATATAGATACTCTACAGTATTGTTTACGGTACCGGAGACCCCATCTCGAAATAGATACTCTAGAGTATTGTTTACGGTACCGGAGACCCCATCTCCAGAAGGATGTAGATACTCTAGAGTGTTGTGTACGGTACCGGAGACCCCATCTCCAGAAGGATGTAGATACTCTAGAGCGTTGTGTACGGTACCGGAGACCCCATCTCCTGAAGGATGTAGATACTCTAGAGCATTGTGTACAGTACCGGAGACCCCATCTCCAGAAGGATATAGATACTATAGAGTATTGTGTACAGTACCGGAGACCCCATATCCAGAAGGATATAGATACTCTATAGTATTGTGTACAGTACAGGAGACCCCATTTCCAGAAGGATATAGATACTCTAGAGTATTGTGTACAGTACTGGAGACCCCATCTCCAGAAGGATATAGATACTCTAGAGAAAATTCAAAGAAGGGCAACTAAAATGGTGACTGGTTTACAGGAAAAGAAATATCAGGATAGACTAAAGGATCTGAACATGTATAGCTTGGAGGAGAGAAGAGAGAGAGGGGATATGATAGACACATTCACATACATGAAGGGATTCAACAAAGTGCAGGAGGGAAGTACATTTCACAGGAGTAAAAATGTTAGGACAAGAGGCCATAGTCTAAAACTAGAGGGACACAGGTTTATACGTAATGTAAGAAAGTTTTACATCACTGAGAGGGTAGTAGATAAGTGGAATAGCCTACCAGCAGAAGTGGTAGAGGTTAATACAATGAGGGAGTGTAAGCTGTCCTGAACATAGGAAAATACCAAGGACCAAATAAGGTTTGAGGGTTTTACAGTAAGAAAATGGGCGACTAGATGGGCCGAATGGTTCTTATCTGCCGTCAAATTCTATGTTTCTAACATCCATCTGCCCAGGAAAAATGCCTTTAGAGGATGCGCGCGTTTCTTGCATTCCGCCAAAAGTTACACATTTATACACAAATGGAAAACATAACATTACCAATGCGTTATAGACTTCTCTAGACCCAGAGGTTTAAAAGCCCCATTTAAATGCATGGACATTTTTATTTGCTCTTAGCACTGGTTTTTGGGAGCGATGGAAGTAAAACATGGTGTCAGTAAGGTTTATTTTGTGTTTATAAAAATGATTAGGTTCGGGGATAGTGTTCCTTCTGAGGTGAACAGAAAGAGCACTGAAAGAGTTAAAACAGACATTAAAACTGGACAGGAACGCATGGCGCACCTGTTATTTCACTGCAGCCGGTATGAACACTCTTCTGTAACTCTTTCAGGGCTGGGCTGCTAGCCTGTACACAAGGCTGGATTTCTCAATAGGTAGACTAGGCAACTTCCCAAAGCTCCAAATTTTGAGGGGTGGTGCCTCAGCTGTTCTGGCCACACCCACATTCTGAATTGTGGGTGTGTCCAGAGTAATCTCAATGACCCTGCACCAGCTTAATGCCCCTTTACAATCTTTTATTTCAGGCTCTGCATGCTAGAGAGATCTCCAACGCTTTTGCAACCATGGGTTTAACCCTTTGAGGGACAGAGGAATATGCAACTTATTGCAAAGCAATGCGTTGCCTACTTCTCTGGTATTCAAAAGGTTAATGCCTTTTTTTTTCAGCTTCTCTTGTTATAGGTCAGGGGTTGTTTCTGTGCCAGGAAATAATGGATGGATTTGGGGGTGGGGCCATGTAAAGAATAGAGGTGTGATCAAGGGTGGAGCTAAAGTCACCTAGAGTGCCTTGCTGGGGAACCTAGGATATAAATCTGACCCTGATGGCTGTGCTTACCTTAACGGGAACAGTGGTCAGGGAATAGCAGGAAGTGGACAGAATGGGTGGGCAGGAGGAGAAGCGGGTGGGAAGTGGGAGGAACAGGGTGGGAAGGAGAAGTGGGAGGGAAGTGGGAGGAACAGGGTGGGAAGGAGGGGAAGTGGGTGGGAAGTGGGAGGAACAGGGTGAGAAGGAGTAGAAGTGGACGGGAAATCTGAGGAACAGGGTGGAAAGGAAGAGGATAAGTGGGTGGGAATTGGGAGGAACAGGGTGGGAAAGAGAAGTGGGAGGAAGAGGGTGGGAAGGAGGAGAAGTGAACAAGAAGTGGGAGGAACAGGGTGAGAAGGTGGAGAAGTGGGTGGGAAGTGGGAGGAACAGGGTGGGAAGGAGAAGTGGGAGGGAAGTGGGAGGAACAGGGTGGGAAGGAGGAGAAGTGGGAGGTAAGTGGGAGGAACAGGGTGAGAAGGAGTAGAAGTGGATGGGAAGTCTGAGGAACAGGGTGGAAAGGAAGAGGATAAGTGGGTGGGAATTGGGAGGAACAGGGTGGGAAAGAGAAGTATGAGGAAGAGGGTGGAAGGAGGAGAAGTGAACAAGAAGTGAGAGGAACAGGGTGAGAAGGAGGAGAAATGGGTGGGAAGTGGGAGGAACAGGTTGGGAAGGAGGAGAAGTGGGTGAGAAGTGGGAGGAACAGGTTGGGAGGAGAAGTGGGTGAGAAGTGGGAGGAACAGGGTGAGAAGGAGGAGAAGTGGGAGGAACAGAGTGAGAAGGAGGAGAAGTGGATGTGAAGTGAAGGAAACAGGGTGGGAAGGAGAAGAAACTCACCACTGCCAGAGAATCATCCTCTGTCCCAGTAATTCAGTCTGAAAACCAGAGTCTCCGGGGCAGATCTGGTAAATTCCCTGGTGTAGATATTAAATTGAATCTGCAATTCTCTTTTGCTGCTGTTCCAGTCCCTTAATTTGAGGAGCTGTAGTCAGTGACTTAAGCTCTCCCATTGTGTGCATTATAAAAAAAAAAATGAATTTTGGACACCATTTGGCACAGCATATTATCCCTTTAAAGACTAGAGGACTGTGCAGAGGCGTAACTAGAAGCCTCCGGTCCCTGGTGCAAGAAGTGCCATGGGCCCCCCCACCACATTGGCCCCCTTCATCTCCACATTGACCCCCTCCATAAAGCCCCTCAATCTTCACAATGCCCCCATCTCCTACCTCCCTGGAGCTCCCGCGCGGTCCTCTTAGTAATGCAGTAATGAGATGATGTCATCTCTCTGCATTACTAGATGATGTCATCTCCCAGCGCTCTGCATTACTAGATGATGTCATCTCCCAGCGCTCTGCATTACTAGATGATGTCGTCTCCCAGCTCTCTGCATTACTAGATGATGTCGTCTCCCATCTCTCTGCATTACTAGATGATGTCATCTCTCTGCATTACTAGATGATGTCATCTCCCAGCGCTCTGCATTACTAGATGATGTCATCTCCCATATCTCTGCATTACTAGATGATGTCATCTCTCTGCATTACTAGATGATGTCATCTCCCAGCGCTCTGCATTACTAGAGCACCCGAGGGAGATTGTGGGCACCAGGTGGAGGGGTCGCAGGGGGCAGCCGGGCCTCTGGAGTGACGGGCCCAGTCGCAGGTTTGAACCCTATAGTTACACCACTGGGACTGTGCAATGCATTGCAAAGACCTAAAAAAATATTATATGTTTGAGGTTTAATAACTTTTGAATGAAAATCTACCAGCAGTGGAAGCAAGTGAAAAACCCTATAAAATATATTTTTTATTTAAAAAAGTTTACTGCTCCTTTAATGTCCGTTATATTTAAATGATATATTTATGATATATATGTTTAACTTTCATAATGCACGTTGACATTGATGAGTTTGAGACCATTTTAACATCCAAAGGGTTAATAGAAATTGCCTCCTGTTATAGTGGATGGATGTAGATGTATTTTATGGAGTCTATTCCTCAAAAAGTTTGGAATAATGTCTTCAGACTCAGTAATGTTCTGGGGCTCACACATCGAGACGCGATGCCATCACTACAATCTGATGTCACTGAGCGTGAGATAAAAAGATTCCTTCTCTGACATCTCGTGGGAGAAAACTCTTTTGGTATCACTGATGTGTTACGAGTGACAGCCCTTTACATGCTTCAACCACCCATTATCTATATACAAGTGTTCTGTATTCCATTTGGAAGTTAATTATCACGTGGATTATTCACAAACCAAAACCAGATTTCCATAATTTTGTTAATTGATGTATTGATGTACATGGCAATTCTGCCTGACTAAAAACTGAGCAGATATACAGACACTACAGCAGGATGGTACTGATTGCTTATTACTGCAGGTACACAACAGTGACACATTGTATCATACACCTTATCACTTCTATGCAGAACACTGCACTATATTGCTGATGGTCTGTCACCTCATTATTTCAATATACACGTCTCACACAGATTCAAGGTCCTGGCAGAAAAAAACCAAAACTTCTAACATAAATCTTATCTAAAACTTCCTCATCCTTCTATATTGTCTACAGTGTGTTAGAAGAGTAGTAGAACATTTCAATAAAAATATATGTTACGAGGGTTTCCCTGCCGAGTAAATTAAAGGGATAGTAATGTTTAGATATTAAGGCAGGGTCGAAAATTCATTATAATTTTTTTATAACGAAATGTACCTTTCTAACTGTTCATAACATATCTTGTGAATGGGGTATTGGTTCAAGAAAAACACAGACAACCAAATGTGGGTTTTACTCAGGCCGCAGCTTTATTTATTAATACACGTTAACCATTTACTTAACATTCCTTTAAAGGGATATTATTACTTCATTTTATCTTTATTTTATTTTGTAGGCATTAAAAAAACATGAAGAACGATATAAGTCTTATCTCTCAAACCTTTATGGTTTAAGAGATATTCACAAGCAAAGTATCCCCCTCCCGCCCCTTTTACTGATGTAACACTGTTCAGCCAGATCAGAAGGGAGATGCCCAGGTAGACTGCAGAGAGGGACAATCTTCAGTTAAGATAAGGGAAAAACCTGAAAAACTTGTCAAGGGGGGGCAGGGCTTTCATTGTTCTCACAGGAAGAAGATTGTCCCCTTCTGTTATCTGTCTGGTCTATGGACTGCATTCCACATCTGAGAAGAGATGGCTTACACTAGGTAAAAGGGGCGGGAGGGTAAACTTTGCTTGTGAATATCTCTCAAACCATAAAGGTTTGAGAGGTAAGACTTATATCGTTCTTCATGTTTTTTTAATGCCTACAAAATAAAATAAAGTTAAAACGAAGTATTACTATCCCTTTAAATTTTAAGCCCTTGCCAATAACCCCTTTTTTGATAGGCCAACACCTGCCTATCCTCCCTTTTGAGCCGTAGACTCAAATCCCAAACTTGTCTCACCTTACCGCGCCCCATTAGCTGGTCAATGCAGCTCAATGAGGCTGGCGTCTAAACCCGCGACAAAGTCCGGGTGTCATTACCCCTAGGCCGCTGGCCTACCATCTTCCTGTAACCTATCCAATGTAATGACTTCTACACATTGGCAAGGGCCCAAAGCGCCAACAAAGCTGTGACAAAAACATGAAAAAACAAAAAACACCCCAAAAAAAGGACAAAGCAACCGCTCCCCCAACCAAAAACCACCCTGAAAACGAAATATGGGGAGGGAGGGACGCTGTGGACTCCTCTGTAACAACAAAACTTTTGAAAAGAGGAAGTGACATAAGCTTTTTCTCTTGCTTGTCCTGTGACCACCCTCTACCTCACTTCCTGCCCCCACACCGCCTACTTTTCTTGCCACCCCCCATCCCAGATATGCCTCCCCTTCTGATTTCACAGGGAGTTCTTTGTAATCTTAGTATTATTGTATATTAAAGTGTCCCTGCCTCTCTTCCAGATGTCCCGCTGATTTTCCTCAGAGCAGCAAGCCTTTCTGGACTGATCGCGGCCAGGGACAATCTTGTGTCAGCATAAGGAAAGTCATGACCTCCTTCATCAAGGGGGGAAGGGTTTTACTTCTACTGAGAGACAGAATATTGTACCTCGTTGTGATCTGTCTGGTCAAGCGACTGGATTTCAGATCTGAGGGAAGGCAACGTGATGCCTGGAAAAGGGTCGGGAGGGGGACACTTTAACCCGCTGAGTGCAAGAGGAGTACGCAATGCATTGCAAAGCCATGCGTTGCTTACCTCTCTGGCATTCAAATGGTTAATATAAAATAAAATGAAGACTACAAAGTTATGGACAGTTAAAAAATACACTTCGTTATAAAAACATATACTGAATTTTCGACCTTGCCTTAATAGCCAAACATTACTGTATCTTTAAGGGAACTATCATGGCTGTAAAATGTTTTATTCAAAAGTTATTAGAAGTCAGACTTATGTTTTAACATTAACGTTTGAGTGCCAGAGACGTGTCCAAGGCATTGCATTGCAATGCTTTGGATACCTGTCTTACACTGGAAAAGTTAAACTGTAGTTTTCTGTTGTGGACAACAGATGACGCTATTCCTACGCTAACTAGTTTATTTTATCAATTAACAAAATACAAAGTTAGTGAACAGAAGAAAAGGCTAAATCAAATCAATATTTGGTGACCCTTTGCCTTCAAAACAGCATCAGTTCCTCTAGGTACACTTGAAATAGAAACAGCTGTGTAGGAGGAATAAAACTGGGTGAGGAACAGCTAAACTCAGCTAACAAGGTGAGGTTGCTGAAGACAGTTTAATGTCAAAAGTCATACACCATGGCAAGAATGAGCACAGCAACAAGAAACAAGGTAGTTATACTGCATCAGCAAGGTCTCTCCCAGGCAGAAATATCAAGGCAGACAGGGGTTTCCAGATGAGCTGTCCAAGTTCTTTTGAAGAAGCACAAAGAAATGGGCAAAGTTGAGGACTGTAGACTCAGTGGTTGGCCAAGGACAGCAGATGAAAGACACATCATGCTTTCTTCCCTTCACAATTGGAAGATGTCCAGCAGTGCCATCAGCTCAGAATTGGCAGAAAACAGTGGGATCCTGGTACACCCATCTACTGTCTGGAGAAGTCTGGTCAGAAGTGGTCTTCATCGAAGACTTACGGCCAAAAAGCCATACCTCCGACGTGGAAACAAGACAAAGAAACTCAACTATGCACAAAAACACAGGAACTGGGGTCCAGATTAATGGCAGCAGGTGCTCTGGACTAATGAGTCAAAATTTTAAATATTTGGCTGTAGCAGAAGGCAGTTTGCTCGCCGAAGGGCTGGAGAGCGGTACAAGAATGAGTGTCTGCTGGCAACAGTGACGCATGGTGGAGGTTCCTTACATGTTTGGGTGTTTGGGGCTGCATTTCTGCAAATGTAGTTGGGGATTTCATCAAAATTAATGGCCTCCTCACTGCAGAGAAGTATAGGCAGATATTTATCCATCATGTAATACCATCAGGGAGGCATCTGATTGGCTCCAGATTTATTCTGCACCATGACAATGACCACAAACATACAGCCAAAGTAATTAAGAGCTATCTTCAGTATAATGAAGAACAAGGAGTCCTGGAAGTGATGGTATGGCCCCCACAGAGCCCTGATCTCAACATCAGTCTGTCTGGGATTACACGAAGAGAGAGAAGCAACTGGGGCCTAAATCCACAGAAGATCTGTTGTTAGTTCTCCAAGATGTTTGGAACAACCTGCCTACAGAGTTCCTTAAAAATACTATGTGCAAGTGTATCTAGAAGAACTGATGATGATTTGAAGGCAAAGGGTGGTCACACCAAATATTGATTTGATTTAGATTTTTCTTTTTCATTTTGTTAATTGATAAATATAAACTATTATGTCTATTTTTGAAAGCATCCTAATTTTACAGCATTTTTTTACACCTGCCCTATACTTTCGCACAGTACTATATATATATATATATATATATATATATACATACATATACATATCCCATATAATAATTCGCTAAAACGTGTGTAACGACGCAGTCATGCACAGTAGAGACTGCCCACGCAGCGACTGATACAGAGCTGGACGTTCCTTCAGAGCATCCAGCATTGTATCAGCCGAGGCGCGGGAAGTCGCTACTGCGCATGACTGCCCCCCGCGACCGGCTGGCAGTGACACTGTGGCCCGTGTAACGGGCTCTTCAACTAATATATATATATATATATATATATATATATATATATATATATATGTATATTAGTAATTCTGACACAGCAGTGTCCATGCCGCTTAACCCTGTGAGTGTCTCACCCTAATGCAAGTTGCTTTTTAAGGACACAGTATCATTAGTTCTAAATGTTTCTCTCTGAACAGCTGAGGCCTTCAGCTGGCTGGGACACAATGGCTACGCAGGTCACTAAGTGGTTAAGCACATTTCTAAACCCTTTTAAGATTATTAACTAAAAAATGTAGTCTGACATCAGTGTTTATACTCTCTATGTTCATAATGTCCATTAACTTGAAGCCCTGATAAACAATTCAGAGTATCAGTCAGTTAAATACACCAAGCGTCGTATGCAGAAATCCCATAATAAGTAGATCTGCATCATGTCCTCTGCACCACAGGGGTGAAAGGAGAATTCCCATACAATGAAATTGGGCTTTTAACCCTTTGAATGCTAGAGAGTAGTGATGAGCGAGCACCCCAATGCTCGGGTGTTCGGGTGCTCTGACCGAGCACCCCCTGAGGCTCAAGTGCTCGGCCGAGCACCCGAGCCCCATTGAAGTCAATGGGAGGACTCGAGCATTACACCAGGCACCCCCTGCTCTGATGAGGGGAGGGTGCCTGGTCCATAGGAAAAGGGCAGAAAAGGATGGAAACACCACAGAAATGGTTCAGGGACAGCATAGGGAGGATGTCTGGATGCATCTTGGACTCCAACATCGCTGCTGGGAACGATCTTTCGCCCGTAGTACGCCATTTTTACAGACTGACCGTAAAACACACAAAAAGGAAAATAAAAACGACTTTAGGCGAAAAATTGTTACCAAACAATATTTGCTGTATATTTACTTGTATATCATCTGCAAATTCTCCCAAAAATTTCCTTGATTTTCTGAAGTGAGGCCATGATTAAGAGGGAAACGTGCGCAGAGGCAAATTATCCCAAAAATTTCCTTGATTTTCTGAAGTGAGGCCATGATTAAGAGGGAAACGTGCGCAGAGGCAAATTATCCCAAAAATTTCCTTGATTTTCTGAACTGAGGCCATGATTAAGAGGGAAACGTGCGCAGAGGCAAATTCTCCCAAAAATTTCCTTGATTTTCTGAACTGAGGCCATGATTAAGAGGGAAACGTGCGCAGAGGCAAATTCTCCCAAAAATTTCCTTGATTTTATTGAACTGAGGCCATGATTAAGAGGGAAACGTGCGCTGAGCTGACCATCTAAAACATTATGGGTGAGGGTCTGCTGCAGAGCTGACCATCCTAAACATTATATGCGAAGGCCCGCTAGTGAGCTGACGCTATAAAACATTATATGCGAAGGCCCGCTAGTGAGCTGACGCTATAAAACATTATATGCGAAGGCCCGCTAGTGAGCTGACGCTATAAAACATTATATGAGAGGGCCCGCTAGAGAGCTGACCCAATAAAACATTATATGAGAAGGCCCGCTGGTGAGCTGACCTATATAAAAATTGTCAAACAGGGCCCGCTGGTGAGCTGGCCCTATATAAAAATTATATCACAGGGCCCGCTGGTGAGCTGGCCCTATATAAAAATTATAGCACAGGGCATATGGAAGAGGAGGAGGAGGATGAGAAGATTAAGAGTCAACCATATACCCGTTTTTTGGGTGGAAGGGGTGAATGGGAATACAGAGTATTCCCATCATTGTAAATAACATATATAAAGTGAGTTTATGTTCCCCCGGGGCTTTCCTCCAGTGGAGTGGAGAAGTCAGGGGAAATCCAGGCCTTGTTCATTTTTATAAGTGTCAACCTATCAGCATTGTCGGTGGAAAGGCGGATACGCTTATCTGTTATGATGCCACCAGCAGCACTAAATACCCGCTCAGACAGAACGCTGGCGGCAGGGCAGGCCAGCACCTCCAAGGCGTAGAGTGCCAGTTCATACCACGTGTCCAGCTTGGACACCCAGTAGTTGTAAGGCACAGAGGGATCATTGAGGACGCTGACACGGTCTGCTACGTACTCCTTCACCATCTTCCAAAACTTTTCCCTCCTTGTGACACTAGGCTGCGCATCAGGGTGAGGGTGCTGGCGGGGTGTCATGAAGGTGTCCCACGCCTTGGAGAGTGTTGCCCTGCCTTTCTCGGAACTGCTGTGTGCTCCCCTTTTCTCCCCTTCTCGGTTGGCCAAGGTAGCACGTACTCTGCCGCCAGCGTTGTCAGATGGAAAATTTTGGAGCAATTTTTCAACAAGAACCTTCTGGTATTGCACCATTTTGCTTGTCCTCTCCACCGGAGGAATGAGAGATGAGAAATTCTCTTTGTAGCGGGGGTCCAGAAGGGTGAACACCCAGTAATCCGTGTTGTCTAAAATGCGTACAACGCGTGGGTCACGTGAAAGGCAGCCTAACATAAAGTCAGCCATGTGTGCCAGAGTACCAACAGTCAAAATTTCGCTGTCCTCACCAGGAGGATGACTCTCAATATCCTCATCCTCTTCCTCCTCTTCTGCCCACCCACGCTGAAGAGATGGAACTAAAGTTCCATGGCTACCCTCTGTAGCGGAGGCAACCGTGTCTTCCTCCTCCTCCTCCGCCTCCTCCAATTGTCGCTGAGAAGACGAAGTGAGGGTGCTCTGGCTATCACCTTGTGTAAGCTCTTCCTCCCCCATTTCCACCTCTTCCACATGCAAAGCGTCGGTTTTAATTGTGAGCAGCGAGCGTTTCAGTAGACACAGAAGTGGGATGGTTACACTGATAATAGCGTTATCGCCGCTCACCATCTGTGTCGATTCCTCAAAATTGCGTAAAACCTCGCAGTGGTCTGACATCCATTCCCACTCCTCACTTCTGATTACAGGAAGTTGAACGGAGAGGCGACGACCGTGTAACAGCTGGTACTCCACTACTGCCCTCTGCTGCTCACAAAGCCGGGCCAACATGTGGAAGGTGGAGTTCCAGCGCGTGCTCACGTCACACAGCAGCCGGTGAGCTGGTAATTGTAAGCGCTGCTGCAGCTTCAACAGGCCGGCCGAAGCTGTAGATGACTTACGGAAATGTGCACACACGCGGCGCACCTTGGTCAAGAGATCATGCACATTGGGGTAGGTTTTTAGAAATCGCTGAACCACTAAATTAAATACATGCGCTAGGCATGGTACGTGTGTGAGCTTGCCGAGCTCCAAAGCCGCCACCAAGTTACGCCCATTATCACACACAACCATGCCTGGTTGCAGGTTGAGTGGCGAGAGCCACTGCTCGGTCTGGTGACTAATCCCCTGCAACAGCTCTGAGGCCGTGTGCTGTTTGTCCCCAAGGCAGATCAGCTTCAGCACGGCCTGTTGACGCTTCCCCACTGCAGTGCTACACTGCTTCCAGCTACTGGCTGATGGGGGAGTGGCGCTGCGTGTAGAGAATTCGGAGGTGGAAACGGAGGAGGAGGAGCCAATAACGTAGGTGCTGGCGGAAACCCTGATGGAGGTAGGGCCCGCAATCCTCGGCGTGGGTAGCACCCGTGCCATCCCAGGGTCCAAGTCGCTCCCAGCCTCCACGACATTCACCCAGTGTGCCGTCAGGGAAATGTAGCGTCCCTGGCCACAAGCACTTGTCCATGTGTCAGTCGTTAAGTGGACCTTCCCAGTAACTGCGTTGGTCAGGGCACGGGTGATGTTACGGGACACATGGTGGTGTAATGCGGGGATGGCACACCGGGAAAAGTAGTGGCGGCTGGGGACCGCGTACCGAGGGACAGCTGCTGCCATCAGGCTGCGGAAGGACTCAGTGTCCACAAGCCTAAATGGCAGCATTTCGATGGCCAGTAATTTGGAAAGGTGTGAGGTTAGTGCTATGGCCTGTGGGTGGGTGGCTGGGTATTTTCGCTTGCGCTCAAATGCCTGGGGTAACGATATTTGGACGCTGTGCTGGGACAGGGAAGTGGATGTGGTCGCTGATGGTGCTTCAGATGCTACAGGTGCAGGGCGGGAGGTATGCGGGCCTGCGCCTTCGACAGGCGATTGGCCGGCACCGAAAACAGGGGAAGAGGAGGCAGTGGTGTGGCCTGCAGACACAGATGGGCGATCCAGGCGTTCCTCCCACTTATTACGGTGCTTGGATGCCATGTGTCGGATCATGCTGGTGGTGGTGAGGTTTCTAGTGTTCATGCCTCGGCTCATTCTGGTGTGGCACAGGTTGCAAACTACAATTCTTTTGTCGTCCGCACTTTCCTTAAAAAAACGCCATACCGCGGAACACCTACCTTTTGGCAAGGTAGATTTACGCAAGGGGGTGCTCCGTGGAACATTTGCGGGCCGGTTTGGTGCGGTCCGCCTTCTTTCTGTAGCCACACCACTGCCTCTTCCAGCCTGTTGCGGTGCTGCAGATGGCTCACCCTCAGGACTGCTGTCATCGCTCGGCTCTCCACCTTCCCAGGTGGGGTCAGTCACCTCATCGTCCACCAAGTCCTCCTCCACTTCCTCACTCTGATCATCCTCCTCATGTCTTGATCCCACCACATACTCAGTCATTGACAACTGTATAACATTCTCCTCAACAAGGTCTTGAGACGGAAATAGTGGTTGATTTAATGGCAACTGTGTCTCATCATCATCATCATCATCCACTACTTCCTTTGACCTTAAATGCCGTTCACATCTGTCATCTTCTTGTGATTGGGTACCCTCTAGAGGTTGTGAATCAGGGCACAAGATGTCATGTTCCTCTGCAAGCGTGCTTGGAGAGAGGGTCAAATGAAGGATTGGTGATGAGACGAGCTCCTCACTATATCCCAGTGTGGGATCACTTCTTTGACCAGACCGTGTATGGTGGGAGGAAGGATGATCAGAGTGAGGATTATGTTGACCAGACTCTTGGCTACTGAGAGTGGACTTGGTGGAAGACAGGGTGGTGCTTAACCGACTGGAAGCAGTATCAGCTGACATCCAACCGACCACCTGTTCGCAGTGGTCGGACCTCGAGAGTGATGTCCTGCGACGCCCTGTAAAATTAGACATGAAGCTAGGTATGGTGGATGTCTTTCTTTCTTGTGCTCTGGCACCAGGCACAGTTTCTCCGCGTCCTGACCCGCGCCCTGAACTATCAGGATCACGTCCACTTCCCCGTCCCTTTTTACCCGCCTTCTTCATCTTACACGGAATATGTGACTTTAATATTTGAGTTTGAAAACTTAACAGTATTTCTTCCTATTCTGCAACTGTGCAGAGTACACAGAATAGGCTGCTAAACTGCGGTGACGAACACAGAATGGAATATGTGACTTTAATATTTGAGTTTGAAAACTTAACAGTATTTCTTCCTATTCTGCAACTGTGCAGAGTACACAGAATAGGCTGCTAAACTGCGGTGACACACACTGAATGGAATATGTGACTTTAATATTTGAGTTTGAAAACTTAACAGTATTTCTTCCTATTCTGCAACTGTGCAGAGTACACAGAATAGGCTGCTAAACTGCGGTGACACACACTGAATGGAATATGTGACTTTAATATTTGAGTTTGAAAACTTAACAGTATTTCTTCCTATTCTGCAACTGTGCAGAGTACACAGAATAGGCTGCTAAACTGCGTTGACGAACACAGAATGGAATATGTGACTTTAATATTTGAGTTTGAAAACTTAACAGTATTTCTTCCTATTCTGCAACTGTGCAGAGTACACAGAATAGGCTGCTAAACTGCGGTGACACACACTGAATGGAATATGTGACTTTAATATTTGAGTTTGAAAACTTAACAGTATTTCTTCCTATTCTGCAACTGTGCAGAGTACACAGAATAGGCTGCTAAACTGCGGTGACACACACTGAATGGAATATGTGACTTTAATATTTGAGTTTGAAAACTTAACAGTATTTCTTCCTATTCTGCAACTGTGCAGAGTACACAGAATAGGCTGCTAAACTGCGGTGACACACACTGAATGGAATATGTGACTTTAATATTTGAGTTTGAAAACTTAACAGTATTTCTTCCTATTCTGCAACTGTGCAGAGTACACAGAATAGGCTGCTAAACTGCGGTGACGCACACTGAATGGAATATGTGACTTTGATATTTTAGTTTGAAGACTTAACAGTATTTCTTCCTATTCTGCAACTCTGCACAGTACACAGAATGTGCTGCTACACTGCGGCGAAGCACACTGAATGGAATATGTGACTTTGATATTTTAGTTTGAAGACTTAACAGTATTTCTTCCTATTCTGCAACTCTGCACAGTACACAGAATGTGCTGCTAAACTGCGGCGAAGCACACTGAATGGAATATGTGACTTTGATATTTTAGTTTGAAGACTTAACAGTATTTCTTCCTATTCTGCAACTCTGCACAGTACACAGAATGTGCTGCTACACTGCGGCGAAGCACACTGAATGGAATATGTGACTTTGATATTTTAGTTTGAAGACTTAACAGTATTTCTTCCTATTCTGCAACTCTGCACAGTACACAGAATGTGCTGCTACACTGCGGCGAAGCACACTGAATGGAATATGTGACTTTGATATTTTACTTTGAAGACTTAACAGTATTTCTTCCTATTCTGCAACTCTGCACAGTACACAGAATGTGCTGCTAAACTGCGGCGAAGCACACTGAATGGAATATGTGACTTTGATATTTTAGTTTGAAGACTTAACAGTATTTCTTCCTATTCTGCAACTCTGCACAGTACACAGAATGTGCTGCTAAACTGCGGCGACGCACACTGAATGGAATATGTGACTTTGATATTTTAGTTTGAAGACTTAACAGAATGTGCTCTAATCTGCAACTTTGCACACTAAACAGAATGTGCTCTAATCTGCAACTTTGCACACTAAACAGAATGTGCTCTAATCTGCAACTTTGCACACTAAACAGAATGTGCTCTAATCTGCAACTGTGCACACTAAACAGAATGTGCTCTAATCTGCAACTTTGCACACTAAACAGAATATATATATATTTTTTTTTTTTTTTTTTTCCCCCCCCACACAAAATAACCTGCTGCCCCCACACACAGTAGTCCTAAAAAGGACTTTTGGTTCTTTTTTTTCACAATTTTGCTTTTTTTCCTCCCTACACTGACTTTCCCTTCCTATCCTCAGCTCTCCCTGGCTAAGACTGAGCCGAACTCGCTGGTCAGGTGCTATACAGCACCCGACCACGGGTTCTGGCCAGCCAATCAGTGTAATGCCAGCAGCCAACATGGCTGCTGGCATTACACCGATGTCAGAGCCTCCCTGTACGTTTATTGGCTGCGCAGCAGCGCAAAACGTGCGGGGAGGAGACCCGAACATGGCGGGCGAGCACATGCGGTACTCGTACGAGTACCGCCATGTGCCGAGCAGAGCGATGCTCGAGCCGATCCGAGCATCGGCCGAGCATGCTCGCTCAACACTACTAGAGAGGTCTCTAGCATTCAAGGGGTTAATAGCCTAATTTAAAACTATAGGAAGTCTGAGAGTAGTGGTGGTGTAGATATGTGACGCTGTTGGCATAAGGCCTTAAAACCCAACCAGCAGACTGTGCAATGTGCGACTTCATCAGGGCCGGATTTCCCAATAGGCAGAGTAGGCTGTGGCCTACAGCTCCACATTTTGAGGGGTGGTGCCTCAGCTGTCTTAGTCACGCCCACATTCAGAACTGTGGGTGTGGCCAGATCAATGTCAATGTCCCTTGCACCAGTTTTATATCCATTTACAGGCTATTATTTAACCCCTTTGATGCTGGGGAGATCTCCAGCACATTGATCCTTAACAACGAAGGGGTTAAAAAATTTTTTTTGTTCTTGCTTCTTATAGGCCAAGGGTATTTTCTGTGCCAGGAAACAGAGTATGGGACAAGGGGCGGGGTCATGCGGGGGTGGAGCTAAAGAAGTCTGGAGTGACTGGTTCATGGTATGTAAATCCAACCCCAAGTCAGTAGCTTTATGCAAAACGCACACATACACATTCAACCATAACCTAAAACACCAAAGAAATAAATTATTCCACTTTACAGAAGAGATACACAACTTTAAAGGAGAACTAATGTCGTCTAATAATATCTACCCCTACTTACCTTACCATGACAAAAAAATCCTAATGGCCCCTGTGAATTTTTGCCCTGGTGCCTTTCCTCAAGAGAAAACCATACCTCCCAAGTGTCCCTCTTTAGAAGGGACAGTACCTCTTTGAGACCCAAATCCCTCTGTCCCTCTTTTCTACCCTTTTGTCCCTCTTTTTAGGACATCAGAATGAATGGTGTGTATTACATTGTTCCATAGCAATAAAACTCACATAAATGTGTTGTTAATTGTCAGTATATGTGTTTATACATTAATATGGGTAATTAAAATACTTTGGTTTTGCTCTAATTCATTTATCAGTTACACAAAGAGGTGCAGATGGGTCAAGAAATAACCTAAAAATTCTTGGCAATGCCCCGCCTACCAGCCACACCCCCAGAAACTCCACCTAAAACAGAAATGTCCCTCTTTCGCCATTTGAAATGTTGGGAGGTATGAGAGAAAACATCTTCAATCAGGCCTTCATGTCAGTTCCATGGGGGCGGACATGACAGTTGCTGGTGGTGTTTTCAAACTGAATCAGGCAGAGTGTGTAAGCCTGTTAACCATTTAAGGACCAGGGGTTGTGAAATGTGTAACAAATCAATGTGTTGCCCATCCCCTGGCCCTTTAACCCTTTGTGTTAGGTTAGTATCTGTTAGGTTAGCGAAAGCATCTGTTAGGTTTGGGGCCTATATCTCCTAGGTTAGGGTCAATCTCTACAATGCTGTCAGTTTGGAATCTGTTAGATTACGGTAGGATGTTATGTTAGGATAGTATCTGTTAGGTTATGTTAGTGTCTTTTAGGTTAGGTTATGGTCAGGCTTTGTTAGGTTAGGTTAATATCTGTTAGGTTAATCTCTCTTAGGTTAGTTTTTGTTAGGTTAGGATAGTATCTATTAGGCTAGGGTCAGTATCTGTTAGCCTAGGTTAGTCTCTGTTAGGGTAGGTTATGGTCAGGCTCTTTTAGGTTAGTCTCTGTTAGATTAGGTTAGTATCTCTTAGTTTCAGTATCTGTTAGATTAGGTTATAGTCAGGCTGGTAGGTTAGTATCTGTTAGGTTGGGTTATGGTCAGGCTTTTGGGTTAGTATCTGTTAGGTTAGGTTATGTAAAGTGGGAGTCAGAGATGCTCAACTAGGAACGAACCTGAAATACAAATTTGCAGGCTCTATAGGAGCGGTGTCCTACCCAGCGTGCAGTCCCTTTTAGCCCACTAGTGCCTTTCACAGAGAGGAAATATCCTAAAGCATATCATATTGGTCCTGCCATTACAGCAGTCCAACCATGAAATACCAGGCAATTCCTCTCAGAACAAGAGAAGCAGCAAACCTCAGACATACATTTTGTCCTTGTTGGGCCTTGTCAGTGAGGTGAAGCTGATCTCTCTAGGCACTGTGAGCAAGGGGTCCAATGCTGTATTCCCCAAATACCCTTAAGGTGAAAAATCTCAAGGGTAAATTGCAAATGTAAAGTGGAAGTCAAAGATGGTCAACTAGGAACGAGACTGCAGAGTCTATAGGAATGGTGTCCTACCCAATGTGGCTGGACTGCTGTTATGGTAGGATCAGTATGATATGCTTTAGGATATATTCTCTCTGTGAAAGGTACTAGTGGGCTAAAAGAGACTGTACCCTGGGTAGGATACCATTCCTATAGAGCCTGCACATTTTTATTGCAGGTTCGTCCCTAGTTGAGCTTCTCTGACTCTTAATATACATATGCAAATCATTGGGCTTAGTCACCTCAAAGGTAATTATCATGGTTCCCGTGATCTCTCTGTCACTCTCTGCTGTGGTGCGCTCCCATTGGCGGAGCTTGTTTAGCCCGCCCAGTGTGGCCTTCATATACCGGGTCTCTGGCACCTGTCAGGTGCCCTTTCGTGGTGTTCTTGTGCCAGTGCTACCGTTGCTGTGTTCCTGCGTTCCTGTGTACCGATTTGGCCTGTCTGACTATTCTTACTGGTTCCTGCTCCCTGATTGACCCGGCTTGGCTGACGTTCCTGCACCGTGACCTGATTCCAGTTATCCTGTCGTCCTGAGAGTGTTCCGGCTGAAGATCCTGATTCTATGTCGCCTGGCGACATTTTGAACTTTTGTGTACAGTGCTGTGCAGACTGAGCATCCAGTTAACCCTTGCAGAGCTTGTTGCCTGCATACACTGGGCTGTCCATTAACACTTGCTGAGCACTGTGGCCTCCGATACTGAGCCTGTCCGTTAACACTTGCTGAGCACTGTTGCCTCCGATACTGAGCCTGTCCGTTAACACTTGCTGAGCACTGTTGCCTCTGATACTGAGCCTGTCCGTTAACACTTGCTGAGCACTGTTGCCTCCGTTATACCGAGCATTCCGTTAAACTTGCAGAGCATTTGTGGCCTCCGTTAACTGTGCTTCTGCTTTACACCTTACTTACACAGTATAGCAGTTGTCGCACCGAGTGGTGCTGTTGGGCGATTCCTTCTGCTCTTGCAGTGTACAGGGTTCCATTACTGCACAGGAAGGGTGCTATTGGCTCTGGTCCCATTCAGCTCTTGCAGTGTTTGTGACTCCGTTACTGCACCGGTAGAGTGCTATTGGCTCTGGTTCCATTCAGCTCTTGCAGTGTTCGTGACTCCGTTACCACACCGGAAGGGTGCTATTGGCTCTGGTTCCATTCAGCTCTTGCAGTGTTTGTGACTCCGTTACCGCACCGGAAGGGTGCTTTTGGCTGTAGTTCCATTCAGCTCTTGCAGAGTGTTGGGTATTCCGCTCATTGCCAGTCCTTGGAATGTGTCAGTTCTGTCTCACTGCTAAGGGGCTTTCACACCTTGCACCACAGTCTCTCGCTGCTCTTACCATCTACTGGGCGTTGTCTAAACACACCACAACAGAGACTGATTACCTACCTAGGACATTAACCCTTGTGCCACTACTGTTTCTTATTTTGCCTGTCTTGTGACAGTATATGCTCCTACACTATATTGTGACTGAGAGGGCATCCATTATCTATATCCATTTACCTGTCATTGCCAGTTTTAGCCTATGGTGGGCAGCGTTCCTTGTTTTTTCAATAAAACTGTGTTTTATTCTAACCTCCTGGTCTGAGTGTCTTACAAACCGTTATAGTAATAGGAGAATCCAGCACTGGACCCCTTGTTCACAGTGCTTAGAGAGATCAGCTACACCTCACTGAGGAGGCCCAACAAGACCGAAATGTATGTCTGGGGTTGGCTGCTTCTCTTGTTCAGAGAAGAATTGACTGGCATTTCGTGGTTAGACTGCTGATATGGCAGGACCAGTATGATATGCTTTAGGATGTTTCTTCTCTGTGAAAGGCACTAGTGGGCTAAAAGAGATTGAACCCCCGGGTAGGACACCACTCCTATAGAGACTGCAAATTTGTATTGCAGCTTGGTTCCTAGTTGAGCGTGTCTGACTAATATACATAGGTTAGGTTATGGTCAGGCTCTGTTAGGTTAGTATCTGTTAGATTAGGTTAGTATCTAGTAGGTTAAGGTCAGTATCGGTTCAGTTAGTATCTGTTAGGTTAGGTTATGGTCAGGCTGTTAGGTTAGTATCTATTAGGTTATTTTATGGTCAGGCTCTGTTAAGTTAGGTTAGTCTCTGTTAGATTAGGTTAGTATCTAGTAGGTTAGGTTAGTATCTGTTAGATTAGGTTAGTATCTAGTAGGTTAAGTTCAGTATCTCTTAGTTTATGGTCAGTATCTGTTAGGTTAGGTTAGTATCTAGTAGGTTAAGGTCAGTATATGTTAGATTAGGTTACTATCTAGTAGGTTATGTTATTATCTAGTAGGTTAGGTTAGTATCTGTTAGGTTAGATTATGGTCAGGCTCTGTTAGGTCTCTGTTAGATTAGGATACCTTCTAGTAGGTTAGGGTCAGTGTTAGTTAAGGTCAGTATCTATTAGGTTAGTATTAGTGTTGAGCGAGCACCCCGATGCTCGGGTGCTCGGGTGCTCTGACCGAGCACCGCCGGAGGCTCGAGTGCTCGGCCGAGCACCCGAGCCCCATTGAATTGAATGGGGCGACACGAGCATTACACCAGGCACCCCCTGCTCTGATGAGGGGAGGGTGCCTGGTCAATGCCCCCCCTTCATCTCCGCAATGTCCCCCTTCATCTCCGCAATGTCCCCCTTCATCTCCGCTATGCCCCTCTTCCACAATGTCCCCCTTCATCTCCGCTATGCCCCTCTTCCACAATGTCCCCCTTCATCTCCGCTATGCCCCTCTTCCACAATGTCCCCCTTCATCTCCGCTATGCCCCTCTTCCACAATGCCCCCTTCATCTCCGCAATGTCCCCCTTCATCTCCGTTATGCCCCCTTCATCTCCGCAATGCCCCCTTCATCTCCGCAATGCCCCCTACCTCCAGTCCCTGGTGGTCCAGCGGAGCGTCTTCAGATCTGTGCCTCCTTCGGCACAGATCCCCGCCACCCGAACATGCCAGGCGAGCACATGGCGGTACTCGTACGAGTACCGCCATGTGCCGAGCAGAGCGATGCTCGAGCCGATCCGAGCATCGGCCGAGCATGCTCGCTCAACACTAGTTAGTATCTGTTAACTTAGGTTACGGTCAGGCTCTGTTAGGATAGGTTAGTATCTGTTAGGTAAGGGTCAGTATCTGTTAGTTTAGGGTCAGTATCTGTTAGGTTATGGTCAGGCTCTGTTAGGTTAGTCTCTGTTAGATTAGGTTAGTATCTAGTAGGTTAGGGTCAGTATCTGTTAGTTAAGGTCAGTATCTGTTATGTTAATATCTGTTAGGTTAGGTTATGGTAAGGCTCTGTTAGGTCAGTATCTGTTAGGTAAGGTTAGTCTCTGTTAGATTAGGTTAGTATCTATTAGGTTAGGGTCAGTATCTGATAGGTTAGGTTAGTCTCTGTTAGATTAGGTTAGTATCTATTAGGTTAGGGTTAGTATCTGGGGGAAAACCTACCCCTGATCAGGTGTAACTGCAGTGACTGGAAACGCTCAAATTGTCTGACTAATGCAGGAACTACGCCTACTTCATGTAGTATTCATAACACTTTTGGGACTTAGCAGTGCTTTTTCCTCCCCTCTGGTCCGTTAAAAGTTAAGTAGGTTCATGCACTCTGCCTGGATCAGTTTAAAAAACTGACAGCGGCTGCCGTGTCTGCATCCCTCCCAACATTTCAAATGGCCAATGAGGAACACTTGTGTTTTAAGTGATGTTGATTGGGGCGTGGCTAGTGGATGGGGCATTACAGAGCATTTTTATGTTATTTCATGACTTAATGGCACCTCTTTGTGTAACTGAAAAAATTATTTGGAGCAAGACTAAAGTATTTTATTAACACACACTAATTTATAAACACTAGTGTTGAGCGAGCGTGCTCGGCCGATGCTCGGATCGGCTCGAGCATCGCTCTGCTCTGCACATGGCGGTACTCGTACGAGTACCGCCATGTGCTCGCCCGACATGCTCGGGTGAAGAGGATCTGTGCCGGAAGAGGCACAGATCCGAAGACGCTCCGCTGGACCACCAGGGAATGGAGGTACGGGGGCATTGCGGAGATGAAGGGGGCATTGCGGAGATGAAGGGGGACATTATGGAAGAGGGGCATAGACTCTATGCCCCTCTTCCACAATGTCCCCCTTCATCTCCGCTATGCCCGTCTTCCACAATGTGCCCCTTCATCTCCGCTATGCCCCTCTTCCACAATGTCCCCCTTCATCTCCTATGCCATAGAGGAGATGAAGGGGGACATTGTGGAAGAGGGGCATAGCGGAGATGAAGGGGGACATTGTGGAAGAGGGGCATAGAGTCTATGCCCCTCTTCCACAATGTCCCCCTTCATCTCCGCTATGCCCCTCTTCCACAATGTCCCCCTTCATCTCCGCTATGGCATAGGAGATGAAGGGGGACATTGTGGAAGAGGGGCATAGCGGAGATGAAGGGGGACATTGACCAGGCACCCTCCGCTCATCAGAGCAGGGGGTGCCTGGTTTAATGCTCGAGTGCTCCCATTCATTTGAATGGGGCTCGGGTGCTCGGCCGAGCACTCGAGCATCAGGGGGTGCTCGGTCAGAGCACCCGAGCACCCGAGCATCGGGGTGCTCGCTCATCTTTAATAAACACTTATACTGAAGTTTATACAGACATTAATGTAAGTTTTATTAGTGTGGAGCAATGTGATACACACCACACAGTGTGATCTCCTAAACACAGGGACACCAGGGTGATATACTTATATACACACACCGCACAGCCTGATCTCCTAAACACAGGGACATCAGGGTGATACACTTATATACACACCACACAGTCTGATCTCCTAAACACAGGGACACCAGGGTGATACACTTATATACACACCACACAGTCTGATCTCCTAAACAAAGGGACACCAGGGTGATACACTTCTATACACACTACACGGTCTGATCTCCTAAACGCAGGGACACCAGGGTGATACACTTATATAAACACCACACAGTCTGATCTCCTAAACACAGGGACACCAGGGTGATACACTTCTATACACACTACACGGTCTGATCTCCTAAACACAGGGACACCAGGGTGATACACTTCTATACACACCACACAGTCTAATCTCCTAAACACAGGGACACCAGGGTGATACACTTATATACACACCACACATTCTGATCTCCTAAACACAGGGACACCTGGGAGATACGCTTATATATACACCACACAGTCTGATCTCCTAAACACAAGGACACCAGGGTGATACACTTCTATACACACCTCACAGTCTGATCTCCTAAACACAGGGACACCATGGTGATACACTTATATACACACCACACAGTCTGATCTCCTAAACCCAGGGACACCAGGGTGATACACTTATATACACACCTCAAAGTCTGATGTCCTAAACACAGGGACACCAGGGTGATACACTTATATACACACACCACACAGTCTGATCTCCCCCTAATATATCCTAAAGAGGTTCACTTGGGAGGTATGGAATCCTAATATCTCCTAAAGAAGGACACTTGTGAGGTAACGGCCCCAAATATCTCCTAAAGAGGGACACTTGTGAGGTAATGACCCCTAATATCTCCTAAAGAGGGACACTTGGGAGGTATGGAATCTTAATATCTCCTAAAGAGGGACACTTGGGAGGTAAAGACCCCTAATATCTCCTAAAGAGGGACACTTGTGAGGTAACGACCCCTAATATCTCCTAAAGAGGGACACTTGGGAGGTATGGAGCTCTAATAAATCCTAAAGAGGGACACTTTGGAGGTACAAAGCTCTAATATCTACTAAAAAGGGACAACTGGAAGGTATGGACCCCTAATATCTCCTAAAGAGAGACACTTGGGAGGTATGGACCCCTAATATCTCCTAAAGATGGACACTAGGGAGGTATGGACCCCTAATATCTTCTAAAGAGGGACAGTTGGGAGGTATGTGTCCAATTTCATGGACTTGACATCCACAACTGATTGAAGATGTCATCTCTTGAACAAAGGCACAAAGGTAAAATTCATAGGGGCCAATAGGATTTTCTGGTCATAGTAAGTACGGAGTGATTAATATGACTTGTTAGTTCTCTTTTAACATCTAATTTGTAAGTTTATATAGCAAAGTGTGAAGTAGCTGAACAGTCTAGCAGTTTATTGCCCATAATAATCCAGATAATATTTTATTTTACATATTGAATGTGGAATGTGGCCCTCAATTGATGTTCATTTTCACAGTCCGGTCCTTGAGGACAAAAGTTTGGACAACTGTGTTGTAAGACTTTACAGGTCACAAGATCCGTGCCTTATTTCTTAAAAAAAAAACATCTGTTTTAGTTTCTTTTTTTAAATCTTTTTTTTTCTGTTAATGAAAAAGTCACTTGCAATGAGTCACTCAGGTTCTTGTCATTCCTGGAGTATTTGAATGTTAAGGAGCTTTTTATAGAATTTCGTTTTTGAACAAGTTTCTGTTATCCCCAAACCAACAACCTTTATGTTAATTTGGCTTTTGTCCCAAAACAATGGGTGTTTAGAGTAATGTCTTGTCCTGGAATTGTCTGTTGTGCTGATCACCTGAACATTGTGGCTCATTGATGAATTGGAGCTAAACTGTGCAAAACCAACTGAACCTTAGGACAGAAGTACTTTTGATCACGTTAAATGGGTCGTTTAAAGGGCAATAGTCATGTTTTACCAACTCTGCTCCTGTGTGAGCAGACTTAAAGGGATAGTAATACTTTGTTTTAACTTTATTTTATTTTGTAGGCATTAAAAAAACATGAAGAATGATATGTCTTATCTCTCAAACCTTTATGGTTTGAGAGATATTCACAAGCAAAGTTTCCCCTCCCCACCCCTTTTTCCTAGTGTAAGCCATCTCTTCTCAGATGTGAATCTGGTTGTAAGACCAGACAGATAACAGAAGGGGACAATTTTCTCTGTATGAAAACAATGAAAGCCCTGCCCCCCTTGACAAGTTTTTCAGCTTTTTCCATTATCTTAATTGAAGATTGTCCCTCTCTGCAGTCTACCTGGGCATCTCCCTTCTGATCTGGTTGAACGGGGGGGGGGGATACTTTGCTTGTGAATATCTCTTAAACCATAAAGATTTGAGAGATAAGACTTATATCATTCTTCATGTTTTTTTAATGCCTACAAAATAAAATAAAGTTAAAACGAAGTATTACTATCCCTTTAATATAAAAGCCAGAGGCTGTACTGTTTTTTCCTTATTTTCACAGTGTCTGCCAGAGAGCTTCCTGGAAACAAGAAATACAGTAATTTAGAGGGAGAGGGATTCCCCCCTACCCCTGCCTGTGAACTCTCTGAATCTGCCCCGGAGACTAAAGTTTTCAGAGTGAATTACAGTGTCTCTGGGGACAGAGAGTGATTCTGCAGTGGTGGTGAGTTTCTTCTCCTTCCCTCCCTGTTCCTTCCACTTCTCTCTCACTTCTCCTCCTTCCCACCCTGTTCTGCCCACTTTCCACCCACTTCTCCTCCTTCCCACCTTGTTCCTCCTACATCTCACCCACTTCTCCTCCTTCCCAGCTTGTTCCTCCCACTTCTTTCCCACTTTCTTCCCACTTCTCCTCCTTCCCATCCTGTTCTGCCCACTTTTCACCCACTTCTCCTCCTGCCCACCTTCCTCCTCCCACTTCTTTCCCACTTCTCCTCCTTTCCACCGTGTTCTGCCCACTTTCCACCCACTTCTCCTCCTTCCCACCTTGTTCCTCCTACATCTCACCCACTTCTCCTCCTTCCCAGCTTGTTCCTCCCACTTCTTTCCCACTTTCTTCCTACTTCTCCTCCTTCCCATTATGTTCTGCCCACTTTCCACCCACTTCTCCTCCTTCCCACCTTGTTCCTCCTACATCTCACCCACTTCTACTCCTTCCAAGCTTGTTTCTCCCACTTCTTTCCCACTTTCTTCCCACTTCTCCTCCTTCCCATCCTGTTCTGCCCACTTTCCACCCACTTCTCCTCCTGCCCACCTTCCTCCTCCCACTTCTTTCCCACTTCTCCTCCTTCCCACCGTGTTCTGCCCACTTTCCACCCACTTCTCCTCCTTCCCAGCTTGTTCCTCCCACTTCTTTCCCACTTTCTTCCCACTTCTCCTCCTTCCCATTCTGTTCTGCCCACTTTCCACCCACTTCTCCTCCTTCCCACCTTGTTTCTCCTACATCTCACCCACTTCTCCTCCTTCCCACCGTGTTCCTCCTACTTCCTACCCACATCTCATTTCCACCCTGTTTCTCCCACTTCCCACCCAGTTCTTCTCCTTTCCACTTTGTTCTTCCCACTTCTTTCCCACTTCCTTCCCACTCTGTTCTACCCACCTTCCATCCCCTTCCCCTCATTCCCACTGTGTTCTGCCCACTTTCTATCCACTTCTTCTCCTTCCCACCTTGTTCCTCCCACTTCTTTCCCACTTCTCTCCTTCCCATCCTGTTCTGCCCACTTTCCACCCACTTCTCCTCCTCCCTACTTTCCTCCTCCCACTTCTTTCCCACTTATCCTCCTTCCCACCCTGTTCTGTCCACTTTCCACCCACTTCTCCTCCTTCCTAGCTTGTTCCTCCCACTTCTTTCCCACTTTCTTCCCACTTCTTCTCCTTCCCACCCTGTTCCTCCTACTTCCCACCCACATCTCCTTTCCACCCTGTTTCTCCCATTTCCCACCCAATTCTCCTCCTTCCCACTTTGTTCCTCCCACTTCTTTCCCACTTCCTTCCCACTCTGTTCTGCCCACCTTCCATCCCCTTCCCCTCATTCTAACTGTGTTCTGCCCACTTTCCATCCACTCCTTCTCCTTCCCACCTTGTTCCTCCCACTTCTTACACACTTTCTTCCCACTTCTCCTCCTTCCCACCCTGTTTCCTTCACTTCACATCCAATTCTCCTCCTTCTCCCCATATTCCTCCCACTCCCCCCCACTTCTCCTAATTCCCGTCCTACTCTGCCCACTTTCCACCCACTTCTCCTCCTTCCCAGCTTGTTCCTCCCACTTCTTTCCCACTTTTTTCCCACTTCTCCTCCTTCCCATTCTGTTCTGCCCACTTTCCACCCACTTCTTCTCCTTCCCACCCTGTTCCTCCTACTTCCTACCCACATCTCCTTTCCACCCTGTTTCTCCCATTTCCCACCCAATTCTCATCCTTCCCACTTTGTTCCTCCCACTTCCTTCCCACTCTGTTCTGCCCACCTTTCATCCACTTCCCCTCATTCTCATTGTTTTCTGCCCACTTTCCATCCACTCCTTCTCCTTCCCACCTTGTTCCTCCTACTTCTTTCACACTTCCTTCCCACTTCTCCTCCTTCCCACCCTGTTTCCTTCACTTCACATCCAATTCTCCTCCTTCTCCCCATATTCCTCCCACTCCCCCCCACTTCTCCTAATTCCCGTCCTACTCTGCCCACTTTCCACCCACTTCTCCTCCTTCCCAGCTTGTTCCTCCCACTTCTTTCCCACTTTTTTCCCACTTCTCCTCCTTCCCATTCTGTTCTGCCCACTTTCCACCCACTTCTTCTCCTTCCCACCCTGTTCCTCCTACTTCCTACCCACATCTCCTTTCCACCCTGTTTCTCCCATTTCCCACCCAATTCTCATCCTTCCCACTTTGTTCCTCCCACTTCCTTCCCACTCTGTTCTGCCCACCTTTCATCCACTTCCCCTCATTCTCATTGTTTTCTGCCCACTTTCCATCCACTCCTTCTCCTTCCCACCTTGTTCCTCCTACTTCTTTCACACTTCCTTCCCACTTCTCCTCCTTCCCACCCTGTTTCCTTCACTTCACACCCAATTCTCCTCCTTCTCCCCATATTCCTCCCACTCCCCCCCACTTCTCCTAATTCCCGTCCTACTCTGCCCACTTTCCACCCACTTCTCCTCCTTCCCACCTTGTTCCTCCTGCTTCTTTCCCACTTCCTTCCCACTTCTCCTCCTTCCATTTCTGGTTCTCCCACTTCCCACCACTTCTTCTCCTTCCCACCCTGTTCCACCTACTTCCCACCCACTTGTCCTTCTTCCCACCCTGTTCCTCCCACTTACTGCCCACTCCTCCTTCCCACCCTATTCTGCCCACTTTCCACCCACTTCTCCTTCTTCTCACCCTGTTCCACACTTCCCACCAGAAGAGTAGTCAGCAGGTGGCCTGTATATTACAACCATGAACATAGACAGAGGGTAATAGAGCTGGATTGCATGTGTTTCAAGAGAAGAAAAGTGAATAGATGGTGGGACTGAGAGAAGCTGGAAGTTGCAGTGGGGGTAGAAAAGGAGACATACCCACCCACCCACCCCGACCAGTAGAGTGAGGGGTGTGTGAGAAACAGAACCCTCCATAAGAGAGTGCAGCCTCCACCACTGTGTCCTGTGTAGACCACCAAGTTTCTGTGAAGGAATAACAACTGCAGTCATTGCTCAGAGAAAAAAATCATGAATGGGGGTTGTCTTATCAACTATGGAGCGGGTGTTCAAAACAAAGCAGGAGAAGGGAGAAAGAAGGGAAATGTTTATGAGATTTTAAGGATTGGAACGAGCAGCAGACAGTCACAGCCCATCCCAAAAACAATACAGGCCACACTAAGATTTTGGTGGATTTCATTCCAAGGGGATGTGCAGACAGCAGGCCAGGAAAATCACACGCCTCATTGCACAGCTCTTAGCCGTTGGGGGTGCTACTTTCAATTTGATGGACTGGGAGCCCTTCCATCAACTTATGGAGGCTGTTGCACCCCGATATAAAATTCCATCCCTCACCACATTTAGTAGAAATATAGTGACCTCACTCTACCGGTCATGTGTTGGGGTTTTGAAGGACCGGCTAGGGAAGGCTGCTGTCCAGTCAGTGCACTTTACCACTGACTTATGGAGTGCTCCGAGTGGCCAGCATGGCTTCCTGTTGTTGACGGTGGCAGCGTAATGTGTTGCAAGACACACCGACAGAAACAACAAGTTTGGGTGCAGTAGCCAAGCAGACAGAGCACCATTCTTTCCTCCTCCATGTTGATGTAATGGATCAGCAGCACACCTCAGATAACATTCGCAAACCACTGCAGAACATGGTGGCGCAATGGCTAGGGGAGCAGGCAGGCACACAGGCGCAAATGGGGTTTGTGGTTACTGATGGTGCAGCTAACATGATCAAGGCTCTCCGGGATGGCAGATTTGTGTGTGTGCGCTGCTCAGCGCATGTTCTGCATCTAGTAGTGAAGGCTGCTCTTGAGGATGGCAGTAACACTGGAAAGTTGTCAGCACTTCTGGAGTCATGCCGACAAATTGCTGGCCACTTCCATCAGACCGTCAAAGATAGCCAGCTCCTCAGGGAGGAACAGGAAAAGGCAGGCCCCCCAGAGCACCGCCTAAAACAAGATGTTGGGACCAGGTGGAACTCCACTTTAAATATGCTAGAGCGTATCCTAGAGCAGAAAAAGGCAATTTGTGCAATGTCATGTCACCATTTCATTGGCAGTAACAGAACACTGGGCAGGGCTGACTGGGCCCTGATGGAACAGGTAGTGACAGTCCTTACACCTTTCCGTGCTTCGATGGAAATTTTGAGCAAAGAGAATGCTAGCCTGGCAGAAGCTATTCCCCTCTTCACGCACCTCTCCTTAAAATTGGATAATTTCCTTGCCCATAAGGAACGCTTGTCTGGTGCTGATGGTAATATACTTCCTGATGTTGCTGCCCTTCTAACGAGGCTGAAGAAGGAACTGACTCGGTGCATGGAAGAGCGCATGGACGGTTGTCCCGAGTTAATGCTTGCCACAATGTGTGATCCACGAGTCAAGGGCAAGATGGCACTTACTTCCAATTCATTCACTGCCTGGAGGGAACAATCGATAGCGAGGGTGCGTGAGAGGCAAAGGAAAAACAGGATGCAGTCACACGTGGCAGGAGAAGATTCCGCAGATGAGCTGGAGGAGTGTGGTGGTCTTCCGGGACCTATCAGTAGCAGCTCCAGTAGCACATCATCTTCTTCCAGTGGATCAGCTGCTGCTTTTTATGCTGAGGCAATGGACAGATTATGCTTTGGGCAAAACAAACAGCTCCCAATCAATAGAAAAAGTACTGAGTTTGAGGTTAAGGCTTACCATGCAGAACCTTCTTTGCCTCCAAGTACAGATCCCTTGACTTTCTGGGATAACAAGAGGGCTGTGTGGCCTACTTTGTCCCTGATAGCCCAGGAGTTGCTTTCTTGCCCCCCAACCACTGTCCAGAGTAAGTGGGTATTTTTTGTTACTGGAAATATACTTAGCCACCAGCGCTCTCAATTGTCCCCCAACTCATGGCTCCAGGCTTCCTGTATGATTTTCATATTGTTATCTGACGGTACATCTTTCCAGTGGAAACGGGATGAAGTCAAAGACGATATCATCCCAACACCGGATCCCAAAGACATTTGCCAAATGGTGACTACTAAACTCACACTCTAGCAAACAAGTGGCGGCGTCAGTAAACTCCTGCCTGCTCCAGGCTTCCTCAATTTTGTAGTATAACTCTAATCTAAGAAAAGTTGTATGTCTGTGAGTCCTGCCTGCTCCAGTGTTCCTCGGTTTTGTAGTCTAACCCTAATCTAAGTAGT
The DNA here is from genome assembly GCA_037306005.1 of Rhinophrynus dorsalis. Lineage (NCBI taxonomy): Eukaryota > Metazoa > Chordata > Amphibia > Anura > Rhinophrynidae > Rhinophrynus > Rhinophrynus dorsalis. The sequence goes on along the minus strand of CM074722.1, from coordinate 503,471,824 downwards.
CATATATCTGTGATTCCTGCCTGCTCCAGGCTTCCTCGGTTTTGTAGTCTAACCCTAATCTAAGTAGTCATATATCTGTGATTCCTGCCTGCTCCAGGCTTCCTCGGTTTTGTAGTCTAACCCTAATCTAAGTAGTCATATATCTGTGATTCCTGCCTGCTCCAGTGTTCCTCGGTTTTGTTGTCTAACCCTAATCTAAGTAGTCAAATATCTGTGAGTCCTGCCTGCTCCAGTGTTCCTCGGTTTTGTTGTCTAACCCTAATCTAAGTAGTCATATATCTGTGATTCCTGACTGCTCCAGGCTTCCTCGGTTTTGTAGTCAATCCTAATCTAAGTAGTCATATATCTGTGAGTCCTGCCTGCTCCAGGCTTCCTCGGTTTTGTTGTCTAACCCTAATCTAAGTAGTCATATGTCTGTGAGTCCTGCCTGCTCCAGGCTTCCTCGGTTTTGTTGTCTAACCCTAATCTAAGTAGTCATATATCTGTGATTCCTGCCTGCTCCAGGCTTCCTCGGTTTTGTTGTCTAACCCTAATCTAAGTAGTCATATATCTGTGATTCCTGCCTGCTCCAGTGTTCCTCGGTTTTGTAGTCAATCCTAATCTAAGTAGTCATATATCTGTGAGTCCTGCCTGCTCCAGGCTTCCTCGGTTTTGTAGTCTAACCCTAATCTAAGTAGTCATATATCTGTGATTCCTGCCTGCTCCAGGCTTCCTCCGTTTTGTTGTCTAACCCTAATCTAAGTAGTCATATATCTGTGAGTCCTGCCTGCTCCAGGCTTCCTCCGTTTTGTTGTCTAACCCTAATCTAAGTAGTCATATATCTGTGAGTCCTGCCTGCTCCAGGGTTCCTCCGTTTTGTTGTCTAACCCTAATCTAAGTAGTCATATATCTGTGAGTCCTGCCTGCTCCAGGCTTCCTTGGTTTTGTTGTCTAACCCTAATCTAAGTAGTCATATGTCTGTGATTCCTGCCTGATCCAGTGTTCCTCGGTTTTGTAGTCAACCCTAATCTAAGTAGTCATATATCTGTGAGTCCTGCCTGGTCCAGTGTTCCTCGGTTTTGTAGTCTAACCCTAATCTACGTAGTCATATATCTGTGATTCCTGCCTGCTCCAGTGTTCCTTGGTTTTGTTGTCTAACCCTAATCTAAGTAGTAATATATCTGTGAGTCCTGACTGCTCCAGGCTTCCTCGGTTTTGTAGTCTAACCCTAATCTAAGTAGTCATATATCTGTGATTCCTGCCTGCTCCAGTGTTCCTCGGTTTTGTAGTCTAACCCTAATCTAAGTAGTCATATATCTGTGATTCCTGACTGCTCCAGGCTTCCTCGGTTTTGTTGTCTAACCCTAATCTAAGTAGTCATATATCTGTGAGTCCTGCCTGCTCCAGGCTTCCTCGGTTTTGTTGTCTAACCCTAATCTAAGTAGTCATATATCTGTGATTCCTGATTGCTCCAGGCTTCCTCGGTTTTGTAGTCTAACCCTAATCTAAGTAGTCATATATCTGTGATTCCTGCCTGCTCCAGGCTTCCTCGGTTTTGTAGTCAATCCTAATCTAAGTAGTCATATATCTGTGAGTCCTGCCTGCTCCAGGCTTCCTCGGTTTTGTAGTCTAACCCTAATCTAAGTAGTCATATATCTGTGATTCCTGACTGCTCCAGGCTTCCTCGGTTTTGTTGTCTAACCCTAATCTAAGTAGTCATATATCTGTGAGTCCTGCCTGCTCCAGGCTTCCTCGGTTTTGTTGTCTAACCCTAATCTAAGTAGTCATATATCTGTGATTCCTGCCTGCTCCAGGCTTCCTCGGTTTTGTTGTCTAACCCTAATCTAAGTAGTCATATATCTGTGATTCCTGCCTGCTCCAGGCTTCCTCCGTTTTGTTGTCTAACCCTAATCTAAGTAGTCATATATCTGTGAGTCCTGCCTGCTCCAGGCTTCCTCGGTTTTGTTGTCTAACCCTAATCTAAGTAGTCATATGTCTGTGAGTCCTGCCTGCTCCAGGCTTCCTCGGTTTTGTAGTCTAACCCTAATCTAAGTAGTCATATATCTGTGAGTCCTGCCTGCTCCAGGCTTCCTCGGTTTTGTTGTCTAACCCTAATCTAAGTAGTCATATATCTGTGATTCCTGCCTGCTCCAGGCTTCCTCGGTTTTGTTGTCTAACCCTAATCTAAGTAGTCATATATCTGTGATTCCTGCCTGCTCCAGGCTTCCTCGGTTTTGTAGTCTAACCCTAATCTAAGTAGTCATATATCTGTGATTCCTGCCTGCTCCAGTGTTCCTCGGTTTTGTAGTCTAACCCTAATCTAAGTAGTCATATATCTGTGAGTCCTGCCTGCTCCAGTGTTCCTCGGTTTTGTAGTCTAACCCTAATCTAAGTAGTCATATATCTGTGATTCCTGCCTGATCCAGGCTTCCTCGGTTTTGTAGTCTAACCCTAATCTAAGTAGTCATATATCTGTGATTCCTGCCTGATCCAGGCTTCCTCGGTTTTGTAGTCTAACCCTAATCTAAGTAGTCATATGTCTATGAGTCCTGCCTGATCCAGGCTTCCTCAATTTTGTAGTCAACCCTAATCTAAGAAAAGTTGTATATATTTATCTACTGAGTCCTGCCTGCTCCAGACTTCCTCGGTTTTATTGTCTAACTCTATTCTAACACAAAATTAAACCATGGTCGCTACAATATATCAGGTTAGAGTACAAACAACAAACTCACCCAGGCACTGCAGCCTCGCAGATCCGGTGCCACCCCCAACAGCCTCAGTCAAGACTTCAACAGACGGGAAAACAACAGGATGGGAGCGCTACACGGATACGCCACGCAATCAAGCCAATATAAAACGGACTATAAAAGTCCAAATTTTTCTTTATTCATACAAATACAATAAAATTGATTATGGAGATTCCATGTTCAATAAATCAAAACACTGCACACACGCCTAACGCGTTTCATGAGTGACCTCACTTAATCATAGGCTGTATTGTATTTGTATGAATAAAGAAAAATTTGGACTTTTATAATCCGTTTTATATTGGCTTGATTGCGTGGCGGATCCGTGTAGCGCTCCCATCCTGTTGTTAACTCTATTCTAAGAAAAGTTGTATGTCTAATATCTACTAGTCCTGCCTGCTCCAGTCATCCTCAATCTTTCTTCTTCTTTCAAATAGCTACATCCATGCTTTATTTACGGTACCATAAGGCTAAAGATCCACCTTACCCTGTTCCACCATCTTCATTTAGACCCTGGAAAAGATTCCACTTATTTTTATTTATCTAATTTTGATTTTATTGTAGTTTTAAAAGCAAGGTGAATTCGGCTGAATAATTCGGATTCTTTACGAATTTCGTCCGAGTCGAACAGGTCCAGTCTGATTTTCGGATCGACCGAATAAGAAAAAAAAAATTAATCCGAAATCCAATTTTACCAAATTTTTTTCCCATGCACAAGTCTAGAATATATATATTCTATATCCAGTAATATTAAACCTGTATGATCTCTTCAAACCCGTGCTGCAAATGATTCCTTCGGATATGAGGAAGGCAGAGGTGGGATAAGCCAATGGACTTCTGCTTTATTGCCGTCTTAGTGGAACAAGCCTGACTCATACCCGCATCATCAGAGGCACAAAATGGCTGCACCCAGCACTGCAAGTTCAATAAGTGATAAATAAAACAGAGACATTTTATGTAGTACTTGTTTTCAGAGATTACTTAACCCTTGCAGAAAACAATCCTTCTATGAGTTGGGAATATCATTTCCCTTATACTTGTTTTGCTCAAAAAACAAAAAAAACAAAAAAATCTAAACACATATTAACCCTTTGAGTGTCATTGCTTTGCAATGTGTTGCAAACAGGAGTTTGCAACACATTGCAAAGCAATGACACTCAAAGGGTTAATCTGTGTTTAGGATTTTTGTGTTTTTGTTATGCACATTAATGTCGTAAAACTGAAATAAAAAAGACATTGGAAGTGGAACATTATCCTTAAGGGGTTAAATACAATCATTTAAATTTTATAATTCTGTAACAATTATTTCGACTTTCTACATTTTTTTAACCACTCGGATGTTAGAGAGGTCTACAAAAAAATTGTGAAAAAATGAAACGGACAGCTCTCTCGCATACACAAGGTTAATAAAAAGGACGTGCCTCATATTGTACATTAAAGTCAGCTATGTGTGTTACGTTGGTTTTTTTCTCTCCCTGAGTAACTGAAATTAATCAAAACCTCACTTGCATCTTTTTCTGTTATTCAGTAGCAAATGGAATATATATTGTATATCCGCTAATATTAAACTTGTCCAATTTCCCCAAGCCAAAGGCTCCCAGTGATTCTCTTGTGATATGAGGAAGGCTGCAGTGGAATAAGACAGTGACTTTTGCTTTATTGCTGTCTTAGTGGAGATTTCAGCATTGCGTTTCTTGTGAAAAAGAAAGTCATATTTCATTAAGAGTTTCGCCCACTCTTACCGCACTAAAGGAAAAAACAAAAAAACAATATTCTGGATGGAGAAATTCAAACCAGTACTGGTTTCCTACAAATATGCAGAGAAATGAATTAAAAACTCCACTGTGTGTGGTCCACCCTATTACTATTACTATGTCACTTTGCTTATGTATAAAGCAATTCTGGAGCAATCTAATGCACACTGAACTATAGGAAACACACCTATATTCCCAAAATTTCCACTGATTGGAATTGGCTTTATTAATCCACTTAAAGGAACAGTAATGTCTAATAAATTTTTTTTTTATCTTGTAGATTTAAAAAAAAAATATAAATTAGGTGGCACAAATCCCATCTCTCAGACCTTTACGGTTTGATAGATATTTGCAACTAAAGTTCCCCCCTCCTGATGTCTGCTGTAAAGCTGACCGAAGGAGATCCGTGTCAGCCGACATGAGGCGGCTCTTCAGCAGAGCAATCTTTAATAAGAACTACTTTGCTGGAACGGTCTACAAAGTGTGCTTACAATCCAGACACTCTTTGTATACTGTTCCAATGAAGAAATTCTTTTCCAATATCGCTATTTCGCCTCTGCTAAAGAGCCACCGGCTGGTCCCAGGACCAGGATTTCCTGCTGTCAGCAGATCGCTGACATCAGGAGAATTCTGTTAATTCAACAGGTAAAAAAAAAAAAAAAAATATGTGTTTTCATTAAAAAAAGTTTACTGCTCCTTTAAGGTAACCAGGCATTCAACTCACCGATCATGGAGTTGAAGGGGATGGACTTTGCAGACACAGAGATGCCGGCTCTACAAGATGGACGCATTGTTCCCTGGTGCCTGCCTGCATAAAAGGTTATATTTTTTATTAATGTAGCAATTGTACTTGGAAATAAAAGTAACTGTTTGCATATGGTTACATCTCAGGAGCCTGTAGGCACAGAAATCTGAAGCGCCCCCCTCCCCATGGGCCATCTCCACAATACTCCTAATCTCCACGTTGCCCCCCATCATCTCCGTATTGCCCTTACATTGCCCCCCATCATCTCCATATACCATATTGCCCTCACATTGCCCCCATCAGCTCCATATTGCCCCCAACAGCTCCATATTGCACTCACATTGCCCCCATCAGCTCCATATTGCCCACATCATCTCTACGTTGCCTCCATCAGCTCCATATTGCCCCTTTCATATTCACATTGCCCCCAACAGCTCCATATTGCACTCACATTGTCCCTCATCAGCTCCATATTGCCCGATCATCTCCACATTGCCCCCATCAGCTCCATATTGCCCTCACATTGCACCCATCATCTCCATATTACCCTCACATTGCACCCTCATATTGCCCCAGTGCCTGTTTCCTACCTGTTCATTGGTGGTCCAACGGCAGCATCCAACTGTAGATGCTGGAGCTCCTGCGCTGCCTTCTCTTTAGTAATGCAGAGCGCTGGGAGATGATGTCATGATGATGTCATCTCCCAGCGCTCTGTATTACAAAAGAGCCGCAGGAGTTCAGCAGCTTTCTTCTGCACAGACTTGTCTTCACGGCGCCGGGTGGGGGAGGTGACTAAACACACACAACATGATCCCAGCGAAAGGCGCCCCTCTGTTGGGTGCGCCTGTAGACAGATGCCTACTCTGCCTAATTATAAATCCGGCTCCATCAGACATATAACCTTGACAGGAACCTGCTTAATACCTGAAAGTAAGAGAATCTTCCGTACATCATGTGATTGGATTTCTTGCAATCTACTTGATTAACAAAAGACAAAACACCTGTTTTGCTAAATATTTTGTGACTCACAAAAACGATTAAAGGGGCGCCAATAGTGCCTTATCACTAAGGACTACCAATATATAGAGAAATAATATTCAACTTACATTTAAAATAGGCTGTGTTGTTGACCTACGTTCACACACAGCTACACAGGCATACAGAGATTATCATACTTTCTCTGTTCAGTATCATTCGGGTCCCGTCTCACTTCTCCTTCAGTGTACAGGAAACAACTCTTCAAAATACGACAAGTGTAGATAAATCTCCAGATTGCTTTATTAAAAACACTTTAAAGTTATATGTAACACTGCTGCGTTATCTTATGTGTTTCACAGCTGAATGCTGCTTTTTCAAAGAAAGTGGCAACAACATAAATATAAAAATATAAAAAATATATTGTTGCCACTTTCTTTGAGTTGAATATGAGTTTAATATTATCCTATATAATAATTTGCTAAAACGTGCGTAACGACAAAGTAATGCGCAGTAGAGACTGCCAGCGCCGCGGCTGATACAGAGCTGGATGCTCTGTCAAGGGGGCAGGGTTTTCCTTATGATCACAGTAAGAAGATTGTCCCTTGCTGTGACCTGTCCGGTCAAGAGACCAGATTCCACATCTGAGGGGAGGTGGTTTACCCTAGGTAAAAGGGGTGAGAGGGGGATACTTTATCATTCAATTACTCTTGTACTACAGCTCTGACAGTATTGATATAACACTCTCCATGGTCCAAATACTATGATGATTAATTGGAGCTGCTTTTATTGTGAAACATTACTATCCCTTTAACACTCTGAGTGCCGGATGGTACATGCAACGAATTGCAAAGCATATCCTTCTGGCACTCAAAGGGTTACAGAAGTCCAAATTTTTGATTGCTTATATTACTGTAAATTGCTGGGGTGCTTGAGCAATTCTGGACTACTGATAAATATATTCCTGTTGTTTTTCTATGAAGGAGGTGGAGTGATTGTTCTGTTTTCAGTGTCTGTCTGGGGAATTTGCAAAGATGAGGATCAGTCACTCTCATTATCTAGTTTGTAGAAGGTCATTTTATTGAGAGCATTTCCATGTCTCTCTAAAAGTGTAATTAATTTTTCAAAGCAGCTTCTAGCACTCAGAGACATTGTCAATGCCAGCAGGTGGCGCTGTGTGGAACAGATTATAATACCAGAGCTTTATCTAGATCTGTATTACTTAACCATTTTAGTGTCAGAGAGATAGGATGAAAAGCATTGGATCTCTCTTTGGCACTGAAAGGGTTAACCCTTTGAATGATAGGGGCATGCCCATATACCTGACTTCTGTATGAGGAACGCCTTCAAAATTACTATCCCTCATATTGTAGCCCTTAATAAACTGAGTTAAATGACACCACCTGCGGTCAGCATTCTGTTGCCAGCAGGGGAATCCGGTCACGGGACAGGCGGAGGCTCTTAAATAGAGCCGATATCTCGTTATGGAAGGAAAAATGATTAAATTAAACAGTCTTGGGTACCAAGCACACGTAGAAGACTGTATCAATTAATCATTTTTCCTTCCATAACGAGATATCGGCTCTGCTGAAGAGCCTCCTCTTGATTCAAAGACCGGATTCTCCTTCTGGCAGCAGAACGCTGACAGCAGGGGAGAGGAAACTTTGAAAGAGGCTATCTCTTAAACAATAAAGGTTTGAGAGATGCCGCTGGTGTCATTTATTAAGGGCTACAATATGAGGGATAGTAATTTTGAAGTAATACTATCCCTTTAAAAAGCAGGTGTTTCTGTTACACACAGTTTTATAAATACACATGACTGCTGTGTGATGGACTCCTACCTAGGTAAGTGCTTCTGTTACACACAGTAATGATATATACACACCTGACTGCTGTATGATGGACTCCTACCTAGGTAAGTGCTTCTGTTACAGTAATTTTACAGCAAGCACGGAGGCTTCATATTATGCAATTAACTTTCTCCACTGCATCCTAGCAGCAAAGACAAACTTTAAAGGGATAGTAATGGTTAATTTTAAGTTGATTTAATATTGTAGACATTAAAAAAGGTTAACATCTATGTAATTCTTATCTCTCAAATCTTTATGGTTTGAGAGATATAACTTGCTAAAGTTACCTTTTCCTGGCTGTTTCACTCAAGTCTGCTATCTAGCTGACAGCTGCAGATTCCAGTCATTTTACCAGACAGAGGCTCTTCAGCAGAGCTGAAATCACGCTATTTAGAAATAAATACTTCATTGGAACAGTCTACAAAGTGTGCTTACAAACCAGGCACACTTTGTAGACCGTTCTAAATCAAGTATTTGTCTTTAGATATCGTTATATCGGTGCTGCTGAAGAGCCGCATCTTGTCAACTGACCAGCATCTGCTTCTGAAAGCTTTACAGCTCATCAAGCAGAAAGGGGAGGGACCACAGAACTTTATTTTCCTATATCTCTCAAACCATAACGGTTTGAGAGATATGAATAAGTGCAAGTACTCTCTTTTAATTGTATCTACCATATAGTTAATACTCTTTTTCTGACATTACTATCCCTTTAACACATCAAATAAAGAGAAAAAACTTGCTAGCAGCCATAGCTGTATAACACCAATGACAGTGAGACCTCTAATAAATTGGACTGCAAACACTTCCTCTTCCTCTTTCTTTGCTGCTTTCCTGGCAGATAAGTGTTCTTCTGTTTTATGTTGATATATACATACTTTGTCTTTCTATTGCATTGCTTTTTGCCACTTGCTGTGTTGGGCTTGTTTAACCCGTTCATTACCTTGTGCCTTCTGGCTCCCATCTTGTTTTTTCTGCTCTTAACAGAGGGGGTCCGGTTTGCCCATTTCTGGGACACTGGTTTTATTTTTTCCCTGTCTCCCTGTTTTGTGCTGTACGCCGCCGTTCCATTGAGGCTCTTCCTGTCTGATAACTGTGTCCCGGGCAGCACAAGATGCGTCTTTCTGACCGTGCCACCAGGACATACTCAGGAGTTGGCGCGGCACATGCGCGAGTTTGTGTTAGGCGTCTTGTCAGTCAATGACGGCGCCATTTTCAGGTGTCTGTTGTACAGAGCGGTACTGTCTGTCTGAACGGCGCGTTCTGTATCTCTTTCACGAGTATTGTCCTGCGGTCTCTTTGCCTGGTTTCTGGTGATATTATTGGAGTCAGCGGCGTAACAATAGGGGTTGCAGGGGTCGCACCTGCGACCGGGTCCGTCACTACAAGGGGCCCGGCCGCCCCCTGCGAACCCATCGCCACTCGCCCACAGCCCTGCCCGCAGCAGCTCAGCTGATCTCCCGGCGCTCTGGTAATGCAGAGCGCTGGGAGATGACATCATCTCCCAGCGCTCTGCTTAACTGAGAACCGCGCGGGAGATGGAGGTAGGAAATGTACATGGGGCAACGTGAAGATGGGGGGGGGGGCCCGGCAGCAATTTCTGCACCAGGGCCCGGTGGCTTCTAGTTACGCCACTGATTGGAGTTATTATTATTTGTCTGGTGATAGTATTGGAGTTATGTCTTTGTTGAGATTTTGACACGCTTTACAGTTTTATTTTTTTCAAAACACCTTATACCTAGTTACCTTTGAGGGTTTTACTGCACCAGCCACTGGGTTCCTTTCTATCACGGGCATAGTGTTCCCACTTATTACTATTCTATACTGTTCCTTGCCATTATGTCTAATTGCAGTTCTGAATATGAGAGCCCTGTCTTCCCAGTGATTGACCAGCAGGAGACTGCTGAGGTTTCCAGGGGAAACATCAATGAACAGAGTTTGGGGGAACCAGGTGCTATTTCTAGTCACCTCTTATTACACACCGAATCTGTTCAATTTAAAAGGTTATGGAGCTGTCACTCCACTCCACTATGCAAAAGTTGTCTGCTTCTTTAGCAGAGTCTTTTGCATTGGCCCTCCAAAATCATGCCCCTGTAGTGGGTAATATATCTATACCGTCTACCACCTCTGTGACCCCTATTGTAGGGATTGACACCCCTTTACCTCCAGTAGTATCTGGGGAACCCCCTTTGCCTCTAGTGGAGCCTATTCGCAAAGGGGGGAAATGCCTAAGTAAACGACGACATACTTCTGATTCAGCCGATAGATGCTTAGATAATGTAGCAATATGTACTGATATCCAGCCCATCTGTGGCAATGTTGAGGAAAAAGAACCTGAGGAGGTTAAAACCGGACTCTAATTGCTCCTCGACTAGCAAGGACTCTTCCGACGAGGACTGGGATCTGTCCTCAAGCAATGTGGAGGATTCTGTGGTGTCTCTACCTAAAAAGAGTAAACTTATGGGGTCAGGGTCTAATGTAGCTACCTCTAATTCAGCTGCCCCTGTTATTCTACATGATATGGGAAAACCCCTGTTTGATCCGGAGGGCATTAAACACCTCCGTTCCTCTGAGTGGTCTCCTATTCCCCACATCACTCAATATTTGGAGACTTGGGTGCTCAAACCCATGAATAGGGCCACTAGAAATAAACTAAGGGCAAAGTGCACATGTCCCATTATTGCAAACAAGGTTTGTGAAACACTGGAGTTAGATACCAAGATGGTACAATTTATATCGAAATCTGGCAAGGACCCCAGGAAGGGGATAGATAGAGCTTTGAAGTCTTGCCAGGACAAGCTTTTAGATATTTTGGGGCCACTCACTAAAGTGTTTGAATTATCGGAGGCAGTCTTACAGGCTAATACCTGAATTGATATCCACGTGCTCTGTGGTTGGATACAGAGAGCTATATGCCTTGTTGGTAATGCAAACCCTGCTCTGGCCTCTGAGCAGCGTAGGGCACTTTTGTTGAGAATAGATCCCAAATTAGCGGATATGGCTAACTTGGAACCTCACTGTTTGGAGACTCTTTTATCAAAGAGCTAGGCAAATTTGTATAATCATTTAGTGTCCTGGATAAGGCTCAGGCCTCTTTAAAAAAGGTGTTTAACCCAAAGGTTTTTGCCAAGGCCGGGAGAAGCAGGGGTTGCTCTCTCGGCCGTACCCGTTATGTCCAGCAGAGATTTCAGGCCCCATCCTATCCTATGTTCCGAGGACAACCCCCTCAGAATTCTAGAACCCAGGTACCATTTTTCCCTCTGCGGGGCAGGGCATAGAGATCACGTTCCGGCAGGAGTCAATTCCGATCCTATGCAGGTAAGAGTACCTCCTTTCATTCATCATTTCCTGGAAAAATTGGGGGGCAAACTCTCCCATTTTTTCCACCAATGGTGCTGTCTGACATCGGATCAATGGGTACTACAAACTGTGAGGGGATATCATATAGAATTTTATGCTCCCCGGTATTAAGGACCAAGCCTCCACCTTTCCGCTTCTCAAAGATGTATGCACTCCTGGTAGATGCAGAAATCAAAGAATTGTTGAAAAAAGGGGCTGTCAGACTGGCATCAGGCTCCGTCCCAGGTTTTGTGAGCAATATATTGCTAGTTCAGAAAAAAGATGCGGGTCTCAGACCGGTCATCAATCTACGATCTCTGAACGAGTGCATACTATACCAAAACTTCAAGATGGAAGACATCCATATTCTAATAGATTTACTTCTCCCGACAGACTGGATGATCAAGCTCTATCTCAAGGATGCATATCTGATGGTCCCAATGGCCATTTCTTCCCAAATTTACCTTTGTTTCCTGTGACTGGGTCAGACATGGCAATTCACTTGCCTTCCTTTTGGTTTGTCCTCTGCACCGTGGTGCTTCACAAAGCTCCTAAAGCCTGTCATCGCTTATTTGAGGAGTCGTGGAGTTCGACTCATCATTTACTTAGCCGACATTCTAATTAAGTCACAAGATCAGTCTCTTCTTCACACTCAGGATGACTGAGCAATTTGGCTGCTTATGAGTCTGGGCTTCCTGATGAACTGGAAGAAATCCCTGTTGGTACCATCCCAAAGCATGGAGTTTCTGGATTTCGTAGTGAACTCTCTGGAGACATCAGTGAGCCTTCGAGGGGAGAAAGTTTGGGCAATATGAAAATAGATTCGCTCCATTCTCCAGAGGGAGATGATTTCCTTGCGGCTGCTAGCTCGCATAGTGGGTCTTTTGTCGGTCTCCATTCAGGCAATTTTTCCAGGCCCTCTCCATCATCGGGCACTGCAGTGGTTGAAAGCGTTTGGTGGCTCAAACACCTCAATGCCTGGAATGGCAGGTACATGCCTCTTGAGTTTCTTCCTTTCGGGGTGAGTGTGCGGCCATGGCTTTGCAGCCTTTTTGTGGATGTGTTCCGTGTTACTGATGGATCTAGAGTCTACATCAAGAGATTTTATTTTGACTTGTGTCAGGTTAACTTGTTTGTCAAGCTTCAAACTAGCATAATATGAAGCCTCTGTGCTTGCCATAAAATTTGTGGATTTTCCTAACCACTGTGACGGAAAGTTGGAATTCTATTAAAGACACAGAGGTGAATATTATCCCCCCCTTATTGTTTCTCCTCTCCTTCCTGGATATCTGCTATCTTGTTCTGGTTGGGGCACAGTGCTGATGTCGGTTCCTGGTTTCTGTTTTAAGTGACGTTTCCAATGGTTGATGTACTTCAGTCGCTTCCATACGAAAGAGAAGGAACTTAAGGCTGCGTCCCAGTTTTAAGGCGTTGTGGGAGTGATTAACTGATGGTTTCAGTTCTTTTTTGTCTGTTTGTAACAATAAAGTTTTCTTTGCTGCTGAGTGGAGAAGGATTATAGCAAAATATCTGCCTCTGTGTCTTTAATAAAATTCAGGCTTCCCGTCACAATTGTTAGGAAAATCCACTAATTATATAGATACACCTGACTGCTGTATGATGGACTCCTACCTAGGTAAGTACTTCTGTTACACACAGTAATTATATAGATACACCTGACTTCTGTATGATGGACTCCTACCTAGGTAAGTGCTTCTGTTACACACAGTAATTATATAGATACACCTGACTGCTGTGTGATGGACTCCTACCTAGGTAAGTACTTCTGTTACACACAGTAATTATATAGATACACCTGACTTCTGTATGATGGACTCCTACCTAGGTAAGTGCTTCTGTTACACACAGTAATTATACAGATACACCTGACTGCTGTGTGATGGACTCCTACCTAGGTAAGTACTTCTGTTACACACAGTAATTATATAGATACGCCTGACTGCTGTGTGATGGACTCCTACCTAGGTAAGTACATCTGTTACACACAGTAATTATATAGATACACCTGACTTCTGTATGATGGACTCCTACCTAGGTAAGTGCTTCTGTTACACACAGTAATTATACAGATACACCTGACTGCTGTGTGATGGACTCCTACCTAGGTAAGTGCTTCTGTTACACACAGTAATTGTATAGATACGCCTGACTGCTGTATGATGGACTCCTACCTAGGTAAGTACTTCTGTTACACACAGTAATTATATAGATACGCCTGACTTCTGTATGATGGACTCCTACCTAGGTAAGTGCTTCTGTTACACACAGTAATTATATAGATACACCTGACTGCTGTGTGATGGACTCCTACCTAGGTAAGTGCTTCTGTTACACACAGTAATTATATAGATACACCTGACTTCTGTATGATGGACTCCTAACTAGGTAAGTGCTTCTGTTACACACAGTAATTATACAGATACGCCTGACTGCTGTGTGATGGACTCCTACCTAGGTAAGTACTTCTGTTACACACAGTAATTATATAGATACGCCTGACTTCTGTATGATGGACTCCTACCTAGGTAAGTACTTCTGTTACACACAGTAATTATATAGATACGCCTGACTTCTGTATGATGGACTCCTACCTAGGTAAGTACTTCTGTTACACACAGTAATTATATAGATACGCCTGACTTCTGTATGATGGACTCCTACCTAGGTAAGTGCTTCTGTTACACACAGTAATTATATAGATACGCCTGTGATGGACTCCTACCTAGGTAAGTGCTTCTGTTACACACAGTAATTATATAAATACGCCTGTCTGCTGTGTGATGGACTCCTACCTAGGTAAGTGCTTCTGTTACACACAGTAATTATATAGATACGCCTGACTGCTGTGTGATGGACTCCTACCTAGGTAAGTGCTTCTGTGACACACAGTAATTATATAGATACGCCTGACTGCTGTGTGATGGACTCCTACCTAGGTAAGTGCTCCTGTTACACACAGTAATTATATAGATGCGCCTGACTGCTGTGTGATGGACTCCTACCTAGGTAAGTGCTTCTGTGACACACAGTAATTATATAGATGCGCCTGACTGCTGTGTGATGGACTCCTACCTAGGTAAGTGCTTCTGTGACACACAGTAATTATATAGATGCGCCTGACTGCTGAGTGATGGACTCCTACCTAGGTAAGTGCTTCTGTGACACACAGTAATTATATCGATGCGCCTGACTGCTGCGTGATGGACTCCTACCTAGGTAAGTGATTCTGTTACACACAGTAATTATATCGATGCGCCTGACTGCTGCGTGATGGACTCCTACCTAGGTAAGTGCTTCTGTTACACACAGTAATTATATCGATGCGCCTGACTGCTGCGTGATGGACTCCTACCTAGGTAAGTGCTTCTGTTACACACAGTAATTATATCGATGCGCCTGACTGCTGCGTGATGGACTCCTACCTAGGTAAGTGCTTCTGTTACACACAGTAATTATATCGATGCGCCTGACTGCTGCGTGATGGACTCCTACCTAGGTAAGTGCTTCTGTTACACACAGTAATTATATCGATGCGCCTGACTGCTGCGTGATGGACTCCTACCTAGGTAAGTGCTTCTGTTACACACAGTAATTATATAGATGCACCTGACTGCTGCGTGATGGACTCCTACCTAGTTAAGTGCTTCTGTTACACACAGTAATTATATAGATACACCTGACTGCTGTGTGATGGACTCCTACCTAGGTAAGTGCTTCTGTTACACACAGTAATTTTATAGATAAGGGATAAGGGAGTGTCGTGTCCACTCTGCAGAATATGCCCAGCTCTTAGCAGGGAGGGTCAATTATTTTTTAATGGAAATTACCTATTGCAAGTGTCTGTCTTCCACCACTGCAAACACCACCACCAGATTTTTCTTGCATTTTGTGGGCTAAACAAGAGGCACATGTATAATTATTATGTTCCTCATTCATGTTTGTAGCACTGACCCCCATCTGTTGTAGATAGGCACAACTGTACAGATCCCTCCTCATCCTCCTCAGTGCTGCTACAGGTGCCTGCCATATGTCTCTCTATTTTGAGTGTTT
The DNA here is from genome assembly GCA_037306005.1 of Rhinophrynus dorsalis. Lineage (NCBI taxonomy): Eukaryota > Metazoa > Chordata > Amphibia > Anura > Rhinophrynidae > Rhinophrynus > Rhinophrynus dorsalis. Next base: position 503,456,367 of record CM074722.1, on the reverse strand, counting down.
TTTTCTGCTTCTGTTGCTTTATAGTCATATGGGATTAGATGTAAGTTCATTTTTAAAAAAACGTAAGCCTACCAAGAACGCTGGCAGTGCTAGACAGATGTATCCTATAGTTATGAATGATATAACCAGCTGCACTGAAAACCTGCTCTGACTCCACGCTTGCTGGTGGGCAACAGATTTCCACTGCAGTATACACCAGTGATTTTCCCTCAAGTGGGTCATCATTTCAGCCTAGAACATAGTTATCCTTCAGATATGCTTTAACAAATTCATATATAGTGGGAGAGCTAGACACACCTGAGACACATACATTTCTTTCTGTGATCATCTTACCTTGGAACTTTGTCTTCTGGAGTCCCCGGAGGGGACTACTGTGGTGCTGTTGGGGGATAGAAATAAAACGATTAATGGCAAAAGGGGTGGGGCTTACTTATGAGTGGGGAGGAGCTTAATGGCCATACCTGGGAACTTTTCTTGTGGACTCCCTGGAGCGGGGATTTCTGTGGTGCTGCTGGGGGATAAAAATGACGCGATTTGCATAAAAAAGGGTGATGCTTACTCCTAAGTGGGGGGCGGACCTTATAAAATGAAGAAAAAGTATGATGAATAGGCTGGGGAAGAAGGAGAAGAGGACAGGGAGTGGGTGGAACAGGCTGGGAAGGAGGAGAAGTGGGCGGGAAGTGGGTAGAACAGACTGGGGAAGTAGGAAAAGTGGGCAGGAGTGGGTGGAACAGACTGGGAGGGTGGAGAAGTGGGAGGAACAGGCTGGGTTAGGAGGAGAAGTGGGCGGGGAGTGGGTGGAACAGATTGGGAGGGTGGAGAAGAGGGTGGGAAGTGGGTGGACCAGGCTGAGGAAGGAGAAGAAATGGGCGGGGAGTGGGTGGAACAGACTGAGAAGGAGGAGAAGTGGGCGGGGAGTAGGTGGAACAGGCTGGGGAAGAAGGAAAAGTGGGTGGGGAGTGGGTGGAACAGACTGGGAGGGTGGAGAAGAGGGTGGGGAGTGGGAGGAACAGGCTGGGTAAGGAGGAGAAGTGGATGGTGAGTGGGTGGAACAGGCTGGGTAAGGAGTAGAAGTGGATGGTGAGTGGGTGGAACAGACTGGGAAGGAGGAGAAGTGGGCGGGGAGTAGGAGGAAAAGACTGGGAAGGAAGAGAAGTGGGCAGGGAGTAAAAGGAACAGACTGGGAAGGAGGAGAAGTGGGCGGGGAATAAGAGGAACAGACTAGGAAGGAGGAGAAGTGGGCAGGGGTAGGAGGAACAGACTGGGAGGGTAGAGACGAGGGTGGGGAGTGGGTGGAACAGGCTAGGAAAGGAGGAGAAGAGGGTGGGGAGTGGGTGGAACAGGCTAGGAAAGGAGGAGAAGAGGGTGGGGAGTGGGTGGAATAGGCTGGGAAAGGAGGAGAAGTGGGCGGGGAGAGGGTGGAACAGGCTAGGGAAGGAGGAGAAGAGGGCAGGGAGTAGGAGAAACAGACTTGGAAAGGAGGAGACGAGAGCAGGGAGTAGGAGGAACAGACTGGGGAAGGAGGAGAAGAGGGCGGGAAGTAGGAGGAACAGACTGGGAAGGAGGAGAAGAGGGCGGGAAGTAGGAGGAACAGGCTGGGGAAGGAGGAGAAGTGGGCGGGAAGTAGGAGGAACAGGCTGGGGAAGGAGGAGAAGTGGGCAGGGAGTAGGAGGAACAGACTTGGAAAGGAGGAGAAGAGAGCAGGGAGTGGGAGGAACATACTGGGAATGAGCAGAAGTGGCAGAGTTTCATTAGAAACTCCCCATACCCGGAGACCCGGTAATCAGTATCAAAAATCTGTGTCTCCGGGGCAAATCCAGAGAGTTCCCAGTTATGTTAATGGGCATGTGACAAAAGTGGGCGAGAAGAGGGAGAAACTGAGTGGGGAAGGAGGAGAATTGGGCAGGAAATTGGAGGAACAGTTGGGAAGGAGCAGAAGTGGAGAAGTGGGCAGATTTTCATGAGAAACTCTCCACTTCAGGAGGACCAGTGTCTGTACCCTGACACCCGGTAATTCACTGCAAAAACCAGAGTCTCCGGGGCAGATCGGAGAGGTCCCGGGTGTGATGATGATGATGATGATGTCCCCTGCAAAATGTTGTGATGTTATTTCTTAAAGGGATAGTAATACTTAAAATGTAAAAAAAAATATGTTGTAGGGTTTATCCCCCTGAGTAAAACAAGGGTACTCCCACTGCTGAAAGGTGTTTCATTCAAAAGTTATTAATTTTCAAAGTTGAATTTTTTAGGTGCAATATCACAGTGGCCTGAAATTGTACAGTGGCGCTGTTGCTACACCATCCTATGGAGATTTTTGGTCAACTGACCAGAGCTGTCCATAGGATCGTGTAGCAACAGCGCCACTGTACAATTTCAGGCCACTGTGATATTGCACCTAAAAAATTCAACTTTGAAAATTAATAACTTTTGAATGAAACACCTTTCAGCAGTGAGAGTGCCCTTGTTTTACTCAGGGGGATAAACTCTACAACATATTTTTTTTTACATTTTAAGTATTACTATCCCTTTAAGCTGCTTCTGCACCTACGATCCTTTTCCTCACATCCTTTTCACAATGTTTTCTAGTAGGATTTTTGAACCCTATATTGTTTTCTCTTTCTTTCATCCTCCACAGTGCAATCTTCCACTCTCTCTATAAGGATTTCTTTACATTCTTTCACAGAATCTGATTCCTCAGAGTGCCGCTGTGCACGTATTGCCACAAATTCAGAAAACATATGTTTAAAGGATAGGAATAGATAGTTACCAATGCAGCTCAGTTTGTTCATCATCATATGGAATAATACTACCGGCTGCTGAGCTTATTGTCCACAACTGTACAATTACGATGTTATTTTACGCAGAAGTTTACCCCTCCCTCACCTTTTCCCAATGTCAGCATTTTACTCTGAGATCTGATGGCGGATCACAACCAGGGAAAATCTTCAGTTAGGATTAGGAAAACCCTGCCCTCTTTTGACAAGGAGAGACGTTTTTTCCTTATGCTGACTGAGGGAAGATTGTCCCTAGTTGCGATTTGTCACAAACAGCCTCCTCAGGAGTAGGATCATCATCACTTATTGCACAAACTGCACCAGCCATGGCCACAGTCAGTTCTCGCAGTGCAACTTTACTACCACAAACATATCTATGCACTGCTCCTACTCCTTTCCCCTTACCTCTGCCCCTGGCATGCTCAATGGACATAACGATACTAGTTTTGATTTTTATTGTTAGATATGCTACAGAGCTGTTAGCATGCAATGTGATGGTTTGTCTGCCTGAAAATAAAGTATGATGTATGTCTCTATCTGCCACTCTAAGTCACCTGCCTGTCTCTGTCAGTATCATCTATTAGTGAAATGTTTTTTATATTTATTTATTAATAATTTATTTACTTTAAACTGATCCAGTCTGTCAGTATCACTGCCTTATACTGACTGTGGGAAGATTGTCCCTCGTTGTGATTTGTCCAGTCAAGCGACTGGACTTCGGATCTAAAGGGAGGCAGCATTAGAACTGGAAAAGGGGTGGGAGGGGTAAACTACTACATAAAATAACATTGTAATTGTACAGTTTTGGACAATAAAAGCATCAGCCGCCAGTACTGTTTCTTATGATGAACAAACCAAGCCGCTATGGTAACAATTTATTACTATCCCTTTGAAGCAGCGATCCAGCAATACAGGAAGATTGCAATCCTCTTTGGTTTTAATGAAGACTTTATGATGATCCTGGTTAACCATCTGAGTTCCAGAGGGGTGTGCAACGCATTGCTCTGCAATGCATTGCATACCCCTCTGGCACTCAAAGGGTTACAGCATGTGAAAATGCCAGTCACCAGCTGGTTCACGTCCGTCGTTATTGTGAGAATCATTGGCCGTGCTTTTCATTTTTTTTTCTGTAGTAAATATATTAGTGGAAGTATCTTTCTGATTCCTGCCCCAGCACAACTGACCTAATCAACTAAAAGGCTTCAGCAGCTCACTTAAATCACACATTAGGTTCCACTTACCAGGTGACAAAGAAGCCCCATTCAGGTCTTCCAGTTATGCACTGTATACTTGGTAATGGCCTCACTCTGCTCACACAAACGTTCTAGCACATACAATATGGAATTCCACATCAAAGGAATCTCCTTTTCAAGCTGGTGATGGGGCAGGTGGTTACACTCTTACTAGGCCTGTAATACATTGCGCACACTATAGAACCGGCTAAAATGTACACAGATTTTGCAGGCGATACCTGGCATTTGAGTAGTTTGGATTTTGTGAGCAATAGAGTAACAATTAGATTTAGCACATGGGTGAAATAAGGTACATGTACCTGCTATTCTCGATATAGTTATTATATAGGAGCCATTGTCAGGAGCAGTCACTGAGCTAGTTTTCAATGAGTGGGGTACAAACTATTGGTCTATGACCTGCTGCAGTTTCTTTAGTGCATTACACATATGTGTTTTTTTCTCTCTGCATGCATAAAGTGGAATACCAATGGTATGAGCTACCCTGCAAATGACCCTTACTACTAGTTCCAGAGGCAGCATTGGCAGTGACCTGTTGGTGCATGCTGCTATTACTGCCCACAGATGGAAAGATACCCAGTGAATAGTGACAGCCATATAGTCTATAGTCTGACCACTTGTACATATATCTTTGGTAAGGTGAACTTTCTTTGCGTAGTACCCTTCCAGCCCATGACACTAACCACCTGTTTCTATAACTCTGGCCCAGCCATCCTTGAAAAGCAACTGTAGCTTAAGCTATACCAAAGGGGTCCAACACATGGCATCCATTCTTTAAAACCTTTGTTTTCAACAAAAGAATAGGACAGCATGCCAACCATCAAGAATTTGGAAGCATTGCCATTCCACAGGCATAGTTTTGGATTATTTTTGTGCAGTTTTTTAAATTCTTTATAAGAAGACAGTAAGTTGGAAGCATGTAATACTAGAACTGTATAAATTACTGTAATTGTTTTAATGATATGACAAGTGGAGGTGGTGGTGGCAGAAGGCATGGGCACGCTGAGACTTTTGTCTCTTCCTCCAACTAACTTAGAGACCTACCCCTCAGTACATTGCATCTGCACAACAGCAGTATGTGACATGGGTGTCACAGTTATTTAGGAAATATTGTTCCACTGTCTCTCTTTTCTCCGTGACAGCAGAGAGTGACAGGATTAGCTTTTGTATTGAGCGTAAATCATCTACATACTGGAGATTTCATAGACTGAGGGGTTCCTGAGGGATGTCTATGACTGTCACATGGGCTAGATGTTGCAATAATACTAGCCTTTGGGATCAATGGAACTGCACTTCAAACAGCATCAGACGCACTCATAGCTAGGGTTGTGGACATTGACCTCTTTTGCTGCTTAGCCAATAATAGTGATCTTGACTGGGTGGGAGTTGGACTTTGAAGAGGTGACAGTGATTTGATGACTGAGATCACTGTGTATTTTTAGGATTGTATATTTGTTCAGACCTTCCAGTTGCATTCTCAGTGTATAAACAGGCATAGTTCTCTTTTCCAGTGCTGGAAGATTGAGTTTTTTTCTTACAGCTAAATCCATATCATTATGACTCTCACCCTCTACTTTATCTGTGTCTGAAGAAGAAGGGGAGGACAGTGTGTGGACATATTCTATTACTCAACATCATCATACTTTTCATCACCATAATCATTAATTAGGTGATGGACCTAATACATTTTGAACTTAATATAGAGACTGCCTTCATCATTAAAACCATCTAATCATCCCACCATCATCTCATCTGCATTATCTCACTGAGCTATCGTCATCCATCCCAATACATCGAATGCTCAAGTTGATAACACAAGTGGAGACCCTCAAGATCGTGAAGAACTATGGGGGAGATTTATAAAAGAGGAGTTAATGGAAAAGAGGCATTAAAATGTCTGTAACATTGTTGCTGGTAGTTTGAAAAGTATGAAGGACAATTTAGGAGGCCATAATGCTGTATAATATGTTTTATTATAAAATGGAGTAAGATTGTAAAAAGTATCTCACTGACTCTGTAAAGAAATGTCGCCATATGTGTCAATTTAGCGAAAGAATTTTCACCAAATATTTAAGGCCGCTTCTGACCTGTTGTTATTCATTACAGTCAACATATTTATAAATGTAACTAGAATACATTATTAATACCAACACTTTATAAGGACAGAAAGACAAATCAACGTGCCTCTATGTAAAGAACAAGTGTGAGCCTGTATTGGGCATATGTAATATTTTTACTAAGAAATATTACAAAGGCCCAGTACAGGGCACCACTTGTTCTTTATATAGAGCGTTGATTTGTCTTTCTGTCTGTGTAAGAACTTTAGATTTTGGCCTAATGCTGCGGGACTGGAGAACCATCTCATTTCTAGCTGTTATCTAAATATATATATCTTCAAATCTATATCTATATTCACATTAAATTGTTTTTATTATATGGATATGTTATGGTGCGTGTTTTATTCATAAGTCATTGCAGCTCAACTTGAATTGTTTAGGTGCAGTATCTCAATGGCCTGAAAGGTTATGGTGGTACTGTTCGTACACCATCTATGGACAGATCTGGTCAGTTGGCCATAACCCTCCATAAGATGTATAGTAACAGTGTCACTGTAACATTTCAGGCCATTGCATATTGTATCTACAAAATTCAAGTTTAAGCTGCAATAACTTTTGAATAAAATGCCTCTTAGCAGCAGAAGAACAAACCTTAAATATATATTTGTTTATATTTTTAAAGGTTACTATCCCTATATTTTGGGGAACAAATCTATATAGAATAATTCATGGGGGCAATTAGGAATTAGGATTTTCAGGCATATTAAGATATGTGGGGTTATTATTAGGAGGTACTAGTATTTTTCAACCCTTGGGTATTAGAGACCTCTCCAGCATATTGCAAAGCAACAAGTTGGATTTGTCCCTGACATCCAGTGGGTTAAGGACAATAGGTGTGTGCAGTGCGGAGCGATGTGTTAGATATCACTCCAGAGCCTACAATTAGCATCAGAAATAATGGAATGTGAATGTGCTGATTGATCAGGAGAGACGGTATTGTCAGAGGCGTAACTAGAAATCACCGGGCCCGGGTGCAAAAAATTGCCATGCCCCCCCACCTCACGCCCTTTTCTGTAGATCATTGCCCCAATCTGTATATTACTGCCACCATGCCCTCTCCTGTACATATCTCTGCCCCATGTCCTCTCCTGTATATCACTGACCCCCATGCCCTCTCCTGTATATCACTGACCCCCATGCCTCTCCTGTATTCACTGCCCCATGCCCTCTCCTGTATATCACTGACCCCCATGCCCCTCTTGTATATCACTGCCCCCATGCCCTCTCCTGTATATCACTGCCCCCATGCCCTTTCCTGTATATCACTGCCCCCATGTCCTCTCCTGTATATCACTGCCCCATGCCCTCTCCTGTACATATCTCTGCCCCCATGTCCTCTCCTGTATATCACTGCCCCATGCCCCTCTCCTGTACATATCTCTGCCCCCATGCCCTCTCCTGTACATATCTCTGCCCCCATGCCCTCTCCTGTATATCACTGACCCCCATGCCCCTCTTGTATATCACTGCCCCATATCCTCTCCTATATATCACTGCCCCATGTCCTCTCCTGTATATCACTGCCCCATGCCCTCTCCTGTATATCACTGCCCCCATGCCCTCTCCTGTATATCACTGCCCCCATGTCCTCTCCTGTACATATCACTGCCCCCATGCCCTCTCCTGTATATCACTGCCCCATGCCCTCTCCTGTATATCACTGCCCCATGCCCTCTCCTGTACATATCTCTGCACCATGCCCTCTCCTGTATATCACTGCCCCATGCCCTCTCCTGTATATCACTGCCCCCACGTCCTCTCCTGTATATCACTGCCCCCATGCCCTCTCCTGTACATATCTCTGCCCCCATGTCCTCTCCTGTATATCACTGCCCCCATGCCCTCTCCTGTACATATCTCTGCCCCCATGCCCTCTCCTGTACATATCTCTGCCCCATGCCCTCTCCTGTATATCACTGACCCCCATGCCCCTCTTGTATATCACTGCCCCCATGTCCTCTCCTGTATATCACTGCCCCCATGTCCTCTCCTGTACATCACTGCCCCCATGCCCTCTCCTGTACTATCTCTGCCCCCATGTCCTCTCCTGTATATCTCTGCCCCTATGCCCTCTCCTGTATATCACTGCCCCCATGCCCTCTCCTGTATATCACTGCCCCCATGTCCTCGTCCTGTATATCACTGCCCCCCATGTCCTCTCCTA
>CM074722.1:503354169-503447862 GCA_037306005.1 Rhinophrynus dorsalis | reverse complement strand
TAGTAGTCATATATATCTGTGAGTCCTGCCTGCTCCAGGCTTCCTTGGTTTTGTTGTCTAACCCTAATCTAAGTAGTCATATATCTGTGAGTCCTGCCTGATCCAGTGTTCCTCGGTTTTGTTGTCTAACCCTAATCTAAGTAGTCATATATCTGTGATTCCTGCCTGCTCCAGGCTTCCTTGGTTTTGTAGTCTAACCGTAATCTAAGTAGTCATATATATCTGTGATTCCTGCCTGCTCCAGGCTTCCTTGGTTTTGTTGTCTAACCCTAATCTAAGTAGTCATATATCTGTGATTCCTGCCTGCTCCAGGCTTCCTTGGTTTTGTAGTCTAACTCTTATCTAATAAAAGACATATGTCTGTCTCTATACTGAGTCCTGCCTGATCCAGGCTTCCTCAATTTTGTAGTCTAACTCTAATCTAAGAAAAGTTGTATATATTTATCTACTGAGTCCTGTCTGATTCAGGCTTCCTAAATCTTTCTTCTTCCTTCATATACCTATATCCATGCTTCATCTACAGGACCATAATACTAAAGCTCCACCTTACCCTGTTCCACCATCTTCATTTAGACCCTGCAAAAGGTTCCACTTATTCTTATTTGTCTAATTTTGATTTTATTATATTTTTAAAAGCATGCTGAATTCGGCCGGATAATTCGGATTCCTTCCGAATTTCGTCCGAGTCGAACAGGTCCGGTCCGATTTTCGGATCGACCGAATAAGAAAAAAAAAAATTAGTCCGAAATACAATTTTACCAAATTTTTTTCCCATGCACAAGTCTAGAATATATATTCTATATCCAGTAATATTAAACCTGTATGATCTCTTCAAACCTGTGCTGCAAATGATTCCTTCAGATATGAGGAAGGCAGAGGTGGGATAAGCCAATGGACTTCTGCTTTATTGCCGTCTTAGTGGAACAAGCCTGACTCATACCCGCATCATCAGAGGCACAAAATGGCTGCACCCAGCACTGCAAGTTCAATAAGTGATAAATAAAACAGAGACATTTTATATAGTACTTGTTTTCAGAGATTACTTAACCCTTGCAGAAAACAATCCTTCTATGAGTTGGGAATATCATTTCCCTTATACTTGTTTTGCTCAAAAAAACAAAAAAAATCTAAACACATATTAACCCTTTGAGTGTCATTGCTTTGCAATGTGTTGCAAACAGGAGTTTGCAACGCATTGCAAAGCAATGACACTCAAAGGGTTAATCTGTGTTTAGGATTTTTGTTTTTTTGTTATGCACATTAATGTCGTAACACTGAAAAAGACATTGGAAGTGGAACATTATCCTTAAGGGGTTAAATACAATCATTTAAATTTTATAATTCTGTAACAATTATTTCGACTTTCTACATTTTTTTAACCACTCGGATGTTAGAGAGGTCTACAAAAAAATTGTGAAAAAATGAAACGGACAGCTCTCTCGCATACACAAGGTTAATAAAAAGGATGTGCCGCATATTGTACATTAAAGTCAGCTATGTGTGTTACGTTGGTTTTTTTCTCTCCCTGAATAACTGAAATTAATCAAAACCTCACTTGCATCTTTTTCTGTTATTCAGTAGCAAATGGAATATATATTGTATATCCGCTAATATTAAACTTGTCCAATTTCCCCAAGCCAAAGGCTCCCAGTGATTCTCTTGTGATATGAGGAAGGCTGCAGTGGAATAAGACAGTGACTTTTGCTTTATTGCTGTCTTAGTGGAGATTTCAGCATTGCGTTTCTTGTGAAAAAGAAAGTCATATTTCATTAAGAGTTTCGCCCACTCTTACCGCACTAAAGGAAAAAACAAAAAAACAATATTCTGGATGGAGAAATTCAAACCAGTACTGGTTTCCTACAAATATGCAGAGAAATGAATTAAAAACTCCACTGTGTGTGGTCCACCCTATTAGTATTACTATGTCACTTTGCTTATGTATAAAGCAATTCTGGAGCAATCTAATGCACACTGAACTATAGGAAACACACCTATATTCCCAAAATTTCCACTGATTGGAATTGGCTTTATTAATCCATTTAAAGGAACAGTAATGTCTAATAAATTTTTTTTTTATCTTGTAGATTTAAAAAAATATATAAATTAGGTGGCACAAATCCCATCTCTCAGACCTTTATGGTTTGATAGATATTTGCAACTAAAGTTCCCCCCTCCGGATGTCTGCTGTAAAGCTGACCGAAGGAGATCCGTGTCAGCCAACATGAGGCGGCTCTTCAGCAAAGCAATCTTTAAGAAGAACTACTTTGCTGGAACGGTCTACAAAGTGTGCTTACAATCCAGACACTCTTTGTATACTGTTCCAATGAAGAAATTCTTTTCCAATATCGCTATTTCGCCTCTGCTAAAGAGCCACTGGCTGGTCCCAGGACCAGGATCTCCTGCTGTCAGCAGATCGCTGACGTCAGGAGAATTCTGTTAATTCAACAGGTAAAAAAAAAAAATATGTGTTTTCATTAAAAAAAGTTTACTGCTCCTTTAAGGTAACCAGGCATTCAACTCACCAATCGTGGAGTTGAAGGGGATGGACTTTGCAGACACAGAGATTCCGGCTCTACAAGATGGACGCATTGTTCCCTGGTGCCTGCCTGCATAAAAGGTTATATTTTTTATTAATGTAGCAATTGTACTTGGAAATAAAAGTAACTGTTTGCATATGGTTACATCTCAGGAGCCTGTAGGCACAGAAATCTGAAGCGCCCCCCTCCCCATGGGCCATCTCTACAATACTCCTAATCTCCACGTTGCCCCCCATCATCTCCATATTGCCCTTACATTGCCCCCATCATCTCCATATACCATATTGCCCTCACATTGCCACCATCAGCTCCATATTGCCCCCAACAGCTCCATATTGCACTCACATTGCCCCCATCAGCTCCATATTGCCCCCATCATCTCTACATTGCCTCCATCAGCTCCATATTGCCCCTTTCATATCCACATTGCCCCCAACAGCTCCATATTGCACTCACATTGCCCCTCATCAGCTCCATATTGCCCGATCATCTCCACATTGCCCCCATCAGCTCCATATTGCCCTCATATTGCACCCATCATCTCCATATTACCCTCACATTGCACCCTCATATTGCCCCAGTGTCTGTTTCCTACCTGTTCATTGGTGGTCCAACGGCAGCATCCAACTGTAGATGCTGGAGGTCCTGCGCTGCCTTCTCTTTAGTAATGCAGAGCGCTGGGAGATGATGTCATGATGATGTCATCTCCCAGCGCTCTGTATTACAAAAGAGCCGCGGGAGTTCAGCAGCTTTCTCCTGCACAGACTTGTCTTCACAGCGCCGGGTGGGGGAGGTGACTAAACACACACAACATGATCCCAGCGACAGGCGCCCCTCTGTTGGGTGCGCCTGTAGACAGATGCCTACTCTGCCTAATTATAAATCCGGCTCCGTCAGACATATAACCTTGACAGGAACCTGCTTAATACCTGAAAGTAAGAGAATCTTCCGTACATCATGTGATTGGATTTCTTGCAATCTACTTGATTAACAAAAGACAAAACACCTGTTTTGCTAAATATTTTGTGACTCAAAAACGATTAAAGGGGCGCCAATAGTACCTTATCACTAAGGACTACCAATATATAGAGAAATAATATTCAACTTACATTTAAAATAGGCTGTGTTGTTGACCTACGTTCACACACAGCTACACAGGCATACAGAGATTATCATACTTTCTCTGTTCAGTATCATTCGGGTCCCGTCTCACTTCTCCTTCAGTGTACAGGAAACAACTCTTCAAAATATGACAAGTGTAGATAAATCTCCAGATTGCTTTATTAAAAACACTTTAAAGTTATATGTAACACTGCTGCGTTATCTTATGCGTTTCACAGCTGAATGCTGCTTTTTCAAAGAAAGTGGCAACAACATAAACATAAAAATATAAAAAATATATTGTTGCCACTTTCTTTGAGTTGAATATGAGTTTAATATTATCCTATATAATAATTTGCTAAAACGTGCGTAACGACAAAGTCATGCGCAGTAGAGACTGCCTGCGCAGCGGCTGATACAGAGCTGGACGCTCTGTCAAGGGGGCAGGGTTTTCCTTATGATCACAGTAAGAAAATTGTCCCTTGCTTTGACCTGTCCGGTCAAGAGACCAGATTCCAAATCTGAGGTGAGGTGGCTTACACTAGGTAAAAGGGGCGGGAGGGGGATACTTTATCATTGAATTACTCTTGTACTACAACTCTGACAGTATTGAAATAACACTCTCCATGGCCCAAATACTATGAAGATTAATTGGAGCTGCTTTTATTGTGAAACATTACTATCCCTTTAACTCTTTGAGTGCCATGGGGACACGCAATGAATTGCAAAGCATATCCTCCTGGCACTCAAAGGGTTACAGAAGTCCAAATTTTTTATTGTTTATATTACTGTAAATTGCTGGGGTGCTTGAGCAATTCTGGACTACTGATAAATATATTCCTGTTGTTTTTCTATGAAGGAGGTGGAGTGATTGTTCTGTTTTCAGTGTCTGTCTGGGGAATTTGCAAAGATGAGGATCAGTCACTCTCATTATCTAGTTTGTAGAAGGTCATTTTATTGAGAGCATTTCCATGTCTCTCTAAAAGTGTAATTAATTTTTCAAAGCAGCTTCTAGCACTCAGAGACATTGTCAATGCCAGCAGGTGGCGCTGTGTGGAACAGATTATAATACCAGAGCTTTATCTAGATCTGTATTACTTAACCATTTTAGTGTCAGAGAGGTAGGATGCAAAGCATTGGATCCCTCTTTGGCACTGAAAGGGTTAACCCTTTGAATGCTAGGGGGACGCCCATATACCTGACTGCTGTATGAGGAACGCCTTAAAAAGCAGGTGTTTCTGTTACACACAGTTATATAAATACAATTGACTGCTGTATGATGGACTCCTACCTAGGTAAGTGCTTCTGTTACACACAGTAATTATATAGATACACTTGACTGCTGTGTGACGGACTCCTACCTAGGTAAGTGCTTCTGTTACACACAGTAATTATATCGATACACCTGACTGCTGTGTGATGGACTCCTACCTAGGTAAGTGCTTCTGTTACACACAGTAATTATACAGACACGCCTGACTGCTGTGTGATGGACTCCTACCTAGGTAAGTGCTTCTGTTATACACAGTAATTATACAGACACGCCTGACTGCTGTGTGATGGACTCCTACCTAGGTAAGTGCTTCTGTTACACACAGTAATTATACAGACACGCCTGACTGCTGTGTGATGGACTCCTACCTAGGTAAGTGCTTCTGTTACACACAGTAATTATACAGACACGCCTGACTGCTGTGTGATGGACTCCTACCTAGGTAAGTGCTTCTGTTACATACAGGAATTATATAGATACGCCTGACTGCTGTGTGATGGAATCCTACCTAGGTAAGTGTTCTGTTACACACAGTAATTATAAAGATACACATGACTGCTGTATGATGGACTCCTACCTAGGTAAGTACTTCTGTTACACACAGTAATTATATAGATACACCTGACTGCTGTATGATGGACTCCTACCTAGGTAAGTACTTCTGTTACACACAGTAATTATATAGATACACCTGACTGCTGTATGATGGACTCCTACCTAGGTAAGTGCTTCTGTTACACACAGTAATTATATAGATACGCCTGACTGCTGTGTGATGGACTTCTACCTAGGTAAGTGCTTCTGTTACACACAATAATTATATAGATACGCCTGACTGCTGTGTGATGGAATCCTACCTAGGTAAGTGTTCTGTTACACACACAGTAATTATATACATACACCTGACTGCTGTGTGATGGACTCCTACCTAGGTAAGTACTTCTGTTACACACAGTAATTATATAGATACGCCTGACTGCTGTGTGATGGACTCCTACCTAGGTAAGTACTTCTGTTACACACAATAATTATACAGATACGCCTGACTGCTGTGTGATGGAATCCTACCTAGGTAAGTGTTCTGTTACACACAGTAATTATATACATACACCTGACTGCTGTGTGATGGACTCCTACCTAGGTAAGTGCTTCTGTTACACACAGTAATTATACAGACACGCCTGACTGCTGTATGATGGACTCCTACCTAGGTAAGTACTTCTGTTACACACAGTAATTATATAGATACACCTGACTGCTGTATGATGGACTCCTACCTAGGTAAGTGCTTCTGTTACACACAGTAATTATATAGATACGCCTGACTGCTGTGTGATGGACTCCTACCTAGGTAAGTGCTTCTGTTACACACAATAATTATATAGATACGCCTGACTGCTGTGTGATGGACTCCTACCTAGGTAAGTACTTCTGTTACACACTATAATTATACAGATACGCCTGACTGCTGTGTGATGGAATCCTACCTAGGTAAGTGTTCTGTTACACACAGTAATTATATACATACACCTGACTGCTGTGTGATGGACTCCTACCTAGGTAAGTACTTCTGTTACACACAGTAATTATATAGATACACCTGACTGCTGTGTGATGGACTCCTACCTAGGTAAGTGCTTCTGTTACACACAGTAATTATATAGATACACCTGACTGCTGTATGATGGACTCCTACCTAGGTAAGTCCTTCTGTTACACACAGTAATTATATATATAAGGGATAAGGGAGTGTCGTGTCCACTCTGCAGAATATGCCCAGCTCTTAGCAGGGAGGGTCAATTATTTTTTAATGGAAATTACCTATTGCAAGTGTCTGTCTTCCACCACTGCAAACACCACCACCAGATTTTTCTTGCATTTTGTGGGCTAAACAAGAGGCACATGTATAATTATTATGTTCCTCATTCATGTTTGTAGCACTGACCCCATCTGTTGTAGATAGGCACAACTGTGCAGATCCCTCCTCATCCTCCTCAGTGCTGCTACAGGTGCCTGCCATATGTCTCTCTATCTTGAGTGTTTTTTTTCTATTTCTGTTGCTTGATAGTCATATGGGATTAGATGTAAGTTCATTTTTAAAAAAACGTAAGCCTACCAAGAACGCTGGCAGTGCTAGACAGATGTATCCTATAGTTATGAATGATATAACCAGCTGCACTGAAAACCTGCTCTGACTCCACGCTTGCTGGTGGGCAACAGATTTCCACTGCAGTATACACCAGTGATTTTCCCTCAAGTGGGTCATCATTTCAGCCTAGAACATAGTTATCCTTCAGATATGCTTTAACAAATTCATATATAGTGGGAGAGCTAGACACACCTGAGACACATACATTTAGTTCTGTGATGATCTTACCTTGGAACTTTGTCTTCTGGAGTCCCCGGAGGGGACTAATTTGGTGCTGCTGGGGGATATAAATAAAACGATTAATGGCAAAAGGGGTGGGGCATACTTATGATTGGGGAGGGGCTTAATGGCCATACCTGGGAACTTTTCTTGTGGACTCCCTGGAGAGGGATTTCTGTGGTGCTGCTGGGGGATAAAAATAACGTGATTTGCATAAAAAAGGGTGATGCTTACTCCTAAGTGGGGGGCGGACCTTATAAAATGAAGAAAAAGTATGATTAACAGGCTGGGGAAGAAGGAGAAGAGGACAGGGAGTGGGTGGAACAGACTAGGAAGGAGGAGAAGTGGGCGGGAAGTGGGTAGAACAGACTGGGGAAGAAGGAAAAGTGGGCGGGAGTGGGTGGAACAGACTGGGAGGGTGGAGAAGTGGGCGGAACAGGCTGGGTTAGGAGGAGAAGTGGGCGGGGAGTGGGTGGAACAGATTGGGAGGGTGGAGAAGAGGGTGGGAAGTGGATGGAACAGGCTGGGTAAAGAGGAGAAATGGGCGGGGAGTGGGTGGAACAGATTGGGAGGGGGAGAAATGGGTGGGGAGTGGGTGGAACAGGTTGGGAGGAGGAGAAGAGGGTGAGGAGTGGGAGGAACAAGCTGGGAGGGTGGAGAAGAGGGTGGGGAGTGGGAGGAACAGGCTGGGGAAGGAGGAGAAGTGGGTGGAGAGTGGGTGGAATAGGCTGGGAAAGGAGGCGAAGTGGGTGGGGAGTCGGTGGAACAGACTGGGAAGGAGGAGAAGTGGGCGGGGAGTAAGAGGAACAGACTAGGAAGGAGGAGAAGTGGGCGGGGAGTAAGAGGAACAGACTAGGAAGGAGGAGAAGTGGGCGGGGAGTAAGAGGAACAGACTAGGAAGGAGGAGAAGTGGGCAGGGAGAAGGAAGAACAGACTGGGAGGGTAGAGACGAGGGTGGGGAGTGGGTGGAACAGGCTGGGAAAGGAGGAGAAGTGGGCGGGGAGTGGGTGGAACAGGCTAGGGAAGGAGGAGAAGAGGGCAGGGAGTAGGAGGAACAGACTTGGAAAGGAGGAGAAGAGAGCAGGGAGTAGGAGGAACAGACTTGGAGGGGGGAGAAGTGGGCAGGAAGTAGGTGGAACAGGCTGGGGAAGGAGGAGAAGAGGGCGGGAAGTAGGAGGAACAGGCTGGGGAAGGAGGAGAAGTGGGCAGGGAGTGGGAGGAACAGACTGGGAAGGAGGAGAAGTGGGCAGGGAGTGGGAGGAACAGACTGGGAAGGAGGAGAAGTGGGCAGAGTTTCATTAGAAACTCCCCATACCTGGAGACCCGGTAATCAGTATCAAAAATCTGTGTCTCCGGGGCAAATCCAGAGAGTTCCCAGCTATGTTAATGGACATGTGACAAAAGTGGGCGAGAAGAGGGAGAAACTGAGTGGGGAAGGAGGAGAATTGGGCAGGAAATTGGAGGAACAGTTGGGAAGGAGCAGAAGTGGAGAAGTGGGCAGTAATGTTGAGCGAGCGTGCTCGGCCGATGCTCGGATCGGCTCGAGCATCGCTCTGCTCGGCACATGGCGGTACTCGTACGAGTACCGCCATGTGCTCGCCCGACATGTTCGGGTTGCGGGGATCTGTGCCGGAAGAGGCACAGATCCGAAGACGCTCCGCTGGACCACCAGGGAATGGAGGTACAGGGGCATTGCGGAGATGAAGGGGGCATAGCGGAGATGAAGGGGGACATTGTGGAAGAGGGGCATAGACTCTATGCCCCTCTTCCACAATGTCCCCCTTCATCTCCGCTATGCCCGTCTGTCACAATGTGCCCCTTCATCTCCGCTATGCCCCTCTTCCACAATGTCCCCCTTCATCTCCTCTATGCCATAGAGGAGATGAAGGGGGACATTGTGGAAGAGGGGCATAGCGGAGATGAAGGGGGACATTGTGGAAGAGGGGCATAGAGTCTATGCCCCTCTTCCACAATGTCCCCCTTCATCTCCGCTATGCCCCTCTTCCACAATGTCCCCCTTCATCTCCTCTATGGCATAGAGGAGATGAAGGGGGACATTGTGGAAGAGGGGCATAGCGGAGATGAAGGGGGACATTGACCAGGCACCCTCCGCTCATCAGAGCAGGGGGTGCCTGGTTTGATGCTCGAGTGCTCCCATTCATTTGAATGGGGCTCGGGTGCTCGGCCGAGCACTCGAGCAGCAGGGGGTGCTCGGTCAGAGCACCCGAGCACCCGAGCATCGCGGTGCTCGCTCAACACTAGTGGGCAGATTTTCATGAGAAACTCTCCACTTCAGGAGGACCAGTGTCTGTACCCTGACACCCGTTAATTCACTGCAAAAACCGGAGTCTCTGGGGCAGATCGGAGAGGTCCCAGGTGTGATGATGATGATGATGATGTCCCCTTCAAAATGTTGTGATGTTATTTCTTAAAGGGATAGTAATACTTAAAATGTAAATAAAAATATGTTGTAGGGTTTATCCCCCTGAGTAAAACAATAGTACTCCCACTGTTGAAAGGTGTGTCATTCAAAAGTTATTAATTTTCAAAATTGAATTTTTTAGGTGCAATATCACAGTGGCCTGAAATTGTACAGTGGCGCTGTTGCTACACCATCCTATGGAGATTTTTGGTCAACTGACCAGAGCTGTCCATAGGATCGTGTAGCAACAGCGCCACTGTACAATTTCAGGCCACTGTGATATTGCACCTAAAAAATTCAACTTTGAAAATTAATAACTTTTGAATGAAACACCTTTCAGCAGTGGGAGTACCCTTGTTTTACTCAGGGGGATAAACCCTACAACATATTTTTTTTTACATTTTAAGTATTACTATCCCTTTAAGCTGCTTCTGCACCTACGATCCTTTTCCTCACGTCCTTTTCACAATGTTTTCTAGTAGGATTTTTTAACCCTATATTTTTTCTCTTTCTCTCATCCTCCACAGTGCAATCTTCCACTCTCTCTATAAGGATTTCTTTATATTCTTTCACAGAATCTGATTCCCCAGAGTGCCGCTGTGCACGTATTGGCACAAATTCAGAAAACATATGTTTAAAGGGATAGGAATAGATAGTTACCAATGAAGCTCAGTTTGTTCATCATATGGAATAATACTGCTGGCTGCTGAGCTTATTGTCCACAACTGTACAATTACGATGTTATATTACGCAGAAGTTTACCCCTCCCTCACCTTTTCCCAATGTCAGCATTTTACTCTGAGATCTGACGGCGGATCACAACCAGGGAAAATCTTCAGTTAGGATTAGGAAAAACCTGCCCTCTTTTGACAAGGAAAGCAGTTTTTTCCTTATACTGACTGAGGGAAGATTGTCCCTAGTTGCGATTTGTCACAAACAGCCTCCTCTGGAGTAGGATCATCATCACTTAATGCACAAATTGCACCAGCCATGGCCACAGTCAGTTCTCACAGTGCAACTTTACTACCACAAACATATCTATGCACTCCTCCTACTCCTTTCCCCTTACCCCTGCCCCTGGCATGCTCAATGGACATAATGATACTAGTTTTGATTTTTATTGTTAGATATGCTACAGAGCTGTTAGCATGAAATGTGATGGTTTGTCTGCCTGAAAATAAAGTATAATGTATGTCTCTATCTGCCACTCTAAGTCACCTGCCTGTCTCTGTCAGTATCATTTATTAGTGAAATGTTTTTTATATGTATTTATTAATAATTTATTTGCTTTAAACTGATCCAGTCTGTCAGTATCACTGCCTTATACTGACTGAGGGAAGATTGTCCCTCGTCGCGATTTGTCCAGTCAAGCGACTGGACTTCGGATCTAAAGGGAGGCCGCATTAGAACTGGAAAAGGGGTGGGAGGGGTAAACTACTACATAAAATAACATCGTAATTGTACAGTTTTGGACAATAAAAGCATCAGCCGGCAGTACTGTTTCTTATGATGAACAAACCAAGCCGCTATGGTAACAATTTATTACTATCCCTTTAAAGCAGCGATCCAGCAATACAGGAAGATTGCAATCCTCTTTGGTTTTAATGAACACTTTATGATGATCCTGGTTAACCCTCTGAGTGCCAATTGCATACCCCTCTGGCGCTCAAAGGGTTACAGCATGTGAAAATGTCAGTCACCAGCTAGTTCACGTCCGTCGTTATTGTGAGAATCATTGGCCGTGCTTTTCATTTTTTTTTCTGTAGTAAATATATTAGTGGAAGTATCTTTCTGATTCCTGCCCCAGCACAACTGACCTAATCAACTACAAGGCTTCAGCAGCTCACTTAAATCACACATTAGGTTCCACTTACCAGGTGACAAAGAAGCCCCATTCAGGTCTTCCAGTTATGCACTGTATACTTGGTAATGGCCTCACTCCGCTCACACAAACGTTCTAGCACATACAATATGGAATTCCACCTCAGAGGAATCTCCTTTTCAAGCTGGTGATGGGGCAGGTGGTTACACTCTTACTAGGCCTGTAATACATTGCACACACTATAGAACCAGCTAAAATGTACACCGATTTTGCAGGCGATACCTGGCATTTGAGTGATTTGAATTTTGTGAGCAATAGAGTACACCTAACAAAAAAAGAAAAAATTAAAAGAAAAAATATAGACCCGGAGCACAGAACGAGTCAAATCACTTAAAGCAGCGTCTTATTCCTCAGACTGATTTATATAAGGCCGCTGTGCACCCTGGTCTAAAATGATACACAAGTATGTAAAGAAAAAAGGAAAAAAATATATAGACCTTCTCGGGGCACTAACGTGATGGTGTCAAATTAGTGAATACTAAATCATCAAATGTACTCGCGATGAAAGTAATAAAATGTAACCTTTATTAGAAATAAAATAAAATTATTAATAAAAATTACCTAAAATTACCGAGGTAACAAAAAGGACACTTGGGAGCTCAAAAAATGCTAAATATATATAGGACATGGAAAACACCCACTCTCATCTATAGTTTATATGTGGGATATACATATTTCCCTTTCACAATTGGAATGGTATTCTCCATGTCTTAAAGACACCTATTAAGTTTTGCTGGTAGCAATGATATGTCAACACCCTCTATCCAGAGGAATATAATCATTACAAAAAAATCCTCCTTGTTACAGCTGGCGACTCTCCTAAGTTCTAAACCAGCATTATTCACTGGAATAAGTATAAAATTATCTAGGTCCCTCAATTGTCGCCACTGTAATGGAGTAAAATGCAATAGAGTAACAATTAGATTTAGCACATGGGTGAAATTAGGTACATGTACCTGCTATTCTCAATATAGTTATTATATAGGAGCCATTGTCAGGAGCAGTCACTGAGCTAGTTTTCAATGAGTGGGGTACAAACTATTGGTCTATGACCTGCTGCAGTTTCTTTAGTACATTACACATTTGTGGCTTTGTCTCTCTGCATGCATAAAGTGGAATACCAATGGTATGAGCTACCCTGCAAATGACCCTTACTACTAGTGCCAGAGCCAGAGGCAGCATTGGCAGTGACCTGCTGGTGCATGCTGCTATTACTGCCCACAGATGGAAAGATACCCAGTGAATAGTGACAGCCATATAGTCTATAGTCTGACCACTTGTCCATATATCTTTGGTAAGTGAACTTTCTTTGCGTAGAACCTTTCCAGCCCATGACACTAACCACCCGTTACTATAACTCTGGCCCAGCCGTCCTTGAAAAACAACTGTAGCTTAAGCTATACCAATGGGGTCCAACACATGGCATCCATTCTTTAAAACCTTTGTTTTCAACAAAAGAATAGGACAGCATGCCAACCATCAAGAATTTGAAAGCAATTGCCATTCCACAGGCATACTTTTGGATTATTTTTGTGCCGTTTTTTTAATTCTTTATAAGAAGACAGTAAGTTGGAAGCATGTAATACTAGAACTGTATAAATTACTGTAATTGTTTTAATGACATGACAAGTGGAGGTGGTGGTGGCAGAAGGCATGGGCACGTTGAGACTTTTGTCTCTTCCTCCAACTAACTTAGAGACATACCCTTCAGTACTTTGCATCTGCACAACAGCAGTATGTGACATGGATGTCACAGTTATTCAGGAAAATATTGTTCCACTGTCTCTCTTTTCACTCTGACAACAGAGAGTGACAGGATTAGCTTTTGTATTGAAGGTAAATCATATACATACTGGAGATTTCATAGACTGAGGGGTTCCTGAGGGATGTCTATGACTGTCACATGGGCTAGATGTTGCAATAATACTAGCCTTTGGGATCAATGGAACTGCACTTCAAACAACATCAGACGCACTCATAGCTAGGGTTATGGACATTGACCTCTTTTGCTGCTTAGCCAATAATAGTGATCTTGACTGGGTGGGAGTTGGACTTTGAAGAGGTGACAGTGATTTGATGACTGAGATCACTGTGTATTTTTAGGATTGTATATTTGTTCAGACCTTCCAGTTGCTTTCTCAGTGTATAAACAGGCATAGTTCTCTTTTCCAGTGCTGGAAGATTGAGTTTTTTCTTTCAGCTAAATCCATATCATTATGACTCTCACCCTCTACTTTATCTGTGTCTGAAGAAGAAGGGGAGGACAGTGTGTGGACATATTCTATTACTCAACATCATCATACTTTTCATCACCATAATCATTAATTAGGTGATGGACCTAATACATTTTGAACTTAATATAGAGACTGCCTTCATCATTAAAACCATCTAATCATCCCACCATCATCTCATCTGCATTATCTCACTGAGCTATCGTCATCCATCCCAATACATCGAATGCTCAAGTTGATAACACAAGTGGAGACCCTCAAGATCGTGAAGAACTATGGGGGAGATTTATAAAAGAGGAGTTAATGGAAAAGAGACATTAAAATGTCTGTAAGATTGTTGCGGTAGTTTGAAAAGTATGAAGGACAGTTTAGGAGGCCATAATGCCGTATAATATGTTTTATTATAAAATGAAGTAAGATTGTAAAAAGTATCTCAGTGACTCTGTAAATAAATGTCGCCACATGCGTCAATTTTGTGAAATAATTTTCACCAAATATTTAAGGCCGTGTCTGACCTGTTGTTATTCATTACGGTCACCGTATTTATAAATGTCACTAGAATACCAACACTTTATAAGGACAGAAAGACAAATCAACGCTCCTCTATATAAAGAACAAGTGTGAGCCCTGTATTGGGCATATGTAACACTCACATTGCTCCACAGCAATAAAACTCACAATATTGTTTCTTTAAACATCAGTATATGTGTTTATGAATTAGTGTGCTTACATAAAATACTTTGGTCTTGTTATAAGTCATTTATTAGGTAACACAAGGAGGTGTCAATAGGTCATGAAACAGCCTAAAAGTTCTCGTTAATGCCTCGCCCACCAGCCACACCCCCAGCAACACCCCTAAAACACAATTGTCCCTCTTTGGCAATTTGAAATGTTGGGAGGTATGCTGTCAGAGCTATAGTTCAAGAGTAATTGAACGATAAATTTCCCCCATCTCTTTTACTTTGAGTAAACCCCCACTCCTCAGATGTGGAATCCAGTCCATAGACCAGACAGCTCACATCAAGGCTCAATATTCTTACTGTGAGAACAATGAAAACCTTGCCCCCCTGGTCAGGTTTTTCCCTTATGATCACTGAATATTGTACCTCTCTGAGATCCACCCGGACTGTCTTGCTGCTCTGAGGTGAGCAGTGTTACATCAGTAAAAGGGGAGGGAGGGGGATACTTTATCATTCAATTACAGTATTGATATAACACTCTCCATGGTGCAAATACTAAGCAGATTAATTGGAGCTGCTTTTAATATGAAATATTACTATCCCTTTAAGATCCTGTCAAGCAGAATAATCAATGAATACTTTTAAAAACAGGTAGCCAAGCATATTTATTATTAGGCTCACTCAGGCTGCATTGCTGGGGTTGACTGGGCAGCCGAGCCCCCTGCAGTGATGGGCCCGGTCACGGTTGCGACCACTGTGATCGTGGTAGTTACACCACTGGGTATTGTGATGGCGGTCGGAGAGTTAACAGGCTTTTATGGCTCAGATGCAGCTACAATCACCTAAACCCTCAGGATAAAGGGCCTTTCAACAACACTTTTCCATTTAGTTTAATTAAGAAAATAACCTCTCTCCGCATTAAAAGGTTAAACATGGAAGTAGCTCTGAAGCAGAGCGGTGGAGGAGGAACGGAGCTGGGTTGTCGCTAGGTTCTCTTTTAGGTGGCTAAAATTACCAGGTCCAGGGGCTGAACTGCCATTAGGGCATCAGAAGCAAACCAGTGGCTCTCCAGCCAACTTTTGGGGCCAGTTGAATTCTGAAAACAGGAGATTCTTAGGGTTTTTCAGTCGTCGGCCACGATATGAGAACCAAAATATTATTTTGCACCTGAGCCTGCATTCACTAGATATCATTGCCCAGGCACAAAATGGTGTTAATCTCCGTTAACCCTTTCAGTTCCAGAGAGATATCTGAAACAAACCAGCGGCACTATAGGGGACAAATTAATGCTCCGTTTGATTTAAATAGGGTCCACATAAATGCTGAAGAGGTTTCCAAAGAGTCGCTTCTCTTTGGAGAAATGTACATAGCTGGGAAATCTCTGGATCAACCCAGGAGACTCCGGGATTTTTACAGGTCTCTGGGGACAGAGGCTGATCCTTCGGTGGTGGGGAGTTTCTTAGGAAAATCTGCCCTCGTCTCCTCCTTCCCACCCTGTTCCTCCCACTTCCTGCCCACTTCTGCTCTTCCTCAGTCTGTTCCTCCCACTTCCCACCCACTTCTCCTCCTTCCCAGGCTGTTCCTCCCACTTCCCGCCCACATCTCCTCCTTCACAGCCTGCTCCTCCCACTTCCGTCCACATCTGCTCCTCCCCACTGTGTTCCTCTGACTTCCCGCCCACTTCTGCTGCTCCCCACCCTGTTCTTCCCTCTTCCGGCCCACTTCTCCTTATTCTCACCCTGTTCCTCCCACTTCCCTCCCACATCTCCTCCTTCACAGCCTGCTCGTCCCACTTCCCACCCACTTCTCCTCCTTCCCAGCTTGATCCTCCCACTTCCCTCCCACTTCTCCTTCCCAGCCTGTTCCTCCCATTTCCCACCCACTTCTCATCCGTCCCATTTCTCACCCACTTTTCCTCCTTCCCACCCTGTTCCTCCCACTTCTCCTTCCCACCCTGTTCCTCCCAGTTCTCACCCACTTCTCATCCTTCCCACCCTGTTCTTCCCACTTCCCACCCACTTCTCCTCCTTTCCATCCTGTTCCTCCCACTTCTCCTCCATTTGTCCTCATTCCAACCCTGTTCCTCCCACTTCCTTAACACTTCTCCTCTTTCCCACCCTGTACTGCCCACTTCCCACACATTTCTCCTCCTTCCCACCCTGTTCCTCCCACTTTACGGACACTTCTCCTCCTTCTCTACCTGTTCCTCCATTTTCCCACCCACTACTCCTCCTTCCCACCCTGTCCCTACGTTTTCCCACCCACTTCTTCTCCTTCCCACCTTGTCCCTCACACTTCCTGTCCACTTTATGACACAGCCCATTAATCCCCGCCCATATCCATGATTAAGTCATGCCCTCTATGACGCTAATCATGTCATTTTTATCCCAGGTATGTAAATGTGCTAATAGGATTCTGTACTAAAGCAGCTGTTAGAATGGATTTCTTAGCTCTACGCTTGCCTGGTACCAATTCTCTAAGCTGGTTATATGTATAATTTACCCCTTGCCGTCATGTGCGCCAAGGATAGAGCAGTGGGGGAAAAAAACGGCATATTGGAGTGTTCCTTTACTCGGAACTTTGGTTTATGTTATGTATTATCCAAGACACAGAGGGAATGGTGTAAGGGTATGCCACTTTCCTGTACATGCTATGGGTCAGGCACAAGGGATTTGACGGTGTTATGGTCAGAACAATGGCAGAGGTTGTGCACTGGTATGAACTGCAGGGATCATACGCTCTAGTGCATACCCGGAATTGCAGATGCTGGAACTTGAGGCTCCCTCCCCAGTGCGTTTTAACCCTTTGAGTGCCAGAGAGTTAGTCAACACATTAGAAATGCACTGGATACCTTTCTTGCTCTCAAAGGGTTAAACATAAACAAACAACTAAACAAAATATGACTTGCTCTAATGTTATATACAATGTCCTAAGAGGCATCTCTAAATGCACTGTGTGTTCTCTAGGGGAATTTACCAGATATCCACAAATGCAAAGATACCTTGTGTACCAGGCACTCACAAATTTAGCGGCGCTAATATATAAGTCAGGAATAGTAAAATTAATAATTGTGCGTCTCACTGATTTCTCCACAGTCTTCACTCGGTGCCAATTCACACTGGACTTCCAGAACGTCCCCTCGACTCAGGACAACATTTGCATGAAGAAAAGATGGAATGGCACTCGTTTGCAGACGTAAAGCGTTAAACAAAAGCAATTTATTTGAACTACATACGGCAAACAGGCACAACAAATTCACCTTATCTCAAATCTAACGCGTTTCGCACAACATAGTGCTTACTCATGATCTATGAGTAAGCACTATGTTGTGCGAAACGCGTTAGAAAAGAGTTAGATGTGAGATAAGGTGAATTTGTTGTGTCTGTTTGCCATATGTAGTTTGAACAAATTGTTTTTATTGAATGCTTTACGTCTGCAAACTAGTTGCATTCCATCTTTTCTTCATGCAAATGGTGTACCAGACACACCAAAGACACACTGTGTAAACGATAATAGCGCTCACCGAATGCAAGGGAATAATGTGCTACCTCCCTGAGTGTCCACCAATTATTTTTAGGAGAATTGTCTAATTTTTAGCTACTTCACTCGGACTGGAGGCTGGAATTTGATATGAGAGACTGGCATTGGAGGCTGGGGTTACAGGGTAAAACCAGTGGAGATGCGCTGCTGGATTCGTACACTTCTCCCCCCCTCAGTATTTTTTTTAACCTTTAGAGTGCGTTGCAATGCATTAAATATCTCCCTGGCACTCAGATGGTTAAAGGTAGCCAGTCCCAGATTCCGACAGTCCCGTGAATAAGTATAAACACTGAAGTTATTAAACCTTTTCTAAAGGAAAATACAGTCAGGCCGCGAGTTCTTCAAAGTCTTTTTTTTTGCTGTGATTTTTACATCCTGGACTGAGAACAGAGACGCAGTAACGGATTTCTATCAGACACCGAGTTTATTATCCAAAAGTCTTCATACACATCCAACCTATTCCTGTTTATTCATTGAGGTTTATTGAATAGATTTATTTCAAAGTGCTGTCCCAGAAGGTCCTAATAAGACGCGTCTGGTTGTTCTTAGATCAGTGGTTGAGGAGAATAGTGATGTGGTTTAACCCTTTCAGTAACTAACGCCCTTGTTCAAAAAGAAAAAATACAATTCTAGATCAAACCTAGTGCAACAAAGGAGAGATTCCTAACAAACGCCACATACTGAACCCTACTATCCTCCTTTGCGATGCAATAATTGACAAATTCCCTTTTTGGATAATACAGGTAGCGGATGAGCGTGAACTTTATAGGCTCCCGCTTCAGGACAAGACCCAAAGGGGAAACCCTGAAGTTTACAAAAAAGTTTATAAAAGGACCCTCCACCCTGCCCAACTGAACCTCGTCCACCAATTTATCCCAAACTTAATTCTCCCCATCTCCCCATTCGCTAAAACATGTGTAACGATGCAGTCATGCACAGTAGAGACTGATGCGCGTGCTGCAGTCATGCACAGTAGAGACTGATGCGCGTGCTGCAGTCATGCACAGTAGGACTGCCCGCTCCTTCGGAGCGTCCAGCTCTGTATCAGCCGTGGCACAGACAGTCTCTACTGCACATGACTGCCCCGCGACCAGCTGGCACTGGCACTGTGGCCCATGTAATGGGCTCTTCAACTAGTACCGACATAAACACCTATTACCAGACCCTTCAAATGGAACAAAAGGAATCCAAAAACCGTTGCTGAAACCATCTAGAATGATGCATCCCTCTTGTTGGGATTCCCGCTTAGCCATAACTTCATTCTTTCTGCCCTTATTCTTGACAACAGGTTTACTACAGCATGGTATGGCTTTTAACATGTTATGCCACAAGAAGGGATCCGCCACAGTCATAACACTCATACTGAAAGCGGCAGAAGGAGAACCATCGACAATGACTTTCATTGAAAAGCTAAAGCAAGTCCTTCTTGAAGGACACTGGTCCACTCGAAAGAGTTGCAGGTTCAGAGCCCCCAGAAATGGAAAGGGCCTATGTGGGGTCAGCAACAGGATCCAAAGATTCACATTCTGAAAGTCAAAGATCAGCTGCAACTGGAAAGCCACATGCTGATGGAATTGCTCATCATAACAGAACCAAAATAGACCACCATACAGGTACACACATCCCAGATCATGTCCAAATAGCAAAGCAGAGACTTTTCTCCAGAAACTGTTCACACATGATATTGGAATATATACAGACTAGTGTAAAAGCCCGTGTACAAGGGCCGAGGACTGGGTAATGTTAACCCTTTGAGTGCCAGAGGGGTACGCAACGCATTGCGATGCTATCATGCGCAGTAGAGATTGCCCGAACGCGGACACTGCGCATGACTGCATCGTGACAAACATCCTAGCGAATTATTATATAGGACGTGTGCACCATTATGAGCAAGCTTACCTGGGACAGCGGACCAGACACTCAGCAATTCCAAATTACCCCCACAACCCCCAGAACTCATGAGAGCATATCTGTCCCATAATGCCCCCCCAAAGCCAAAACACTCAGGTACTCACTTGGGATATCCACCCACTGAAGCCTGGTGCCACTGGGATAGACCTCCCTTGAATCAAATAATATCCTAGACCTGGAAGTTGCATGTGAAATTATCTAGACTGGTCTTAAGCTTTTAGGGTACTGGATGAACTGGCTGCCCTGGCGGACAGTGGAAATACATCCTCAGTGGGACTTGGAAGCTGATGACCTGCAGCCTCCGATTGTAACAGCAGCCACAGGGGACCAGTAGGCATCAGGGGAAGAAGGGGTCTTCCTTTGAGGCAGCCATGTGGTGTGCAGAGGCAATTTCCATTGGGGCATCAAATGTCTTGTGAGAAGCAGGATCTGGAGCAGTGTCATTGTAAGAGTACTCCTGTAGCAAGGCAGATGTTCCCAGCAGCCATCATGATAGGCCGTGTGATGCTCCTGTACTGTCCCAGACTGCCCGAGGCTTGTGTCACAACTCGTCCTATCCCTCCTCCCTCGAGGAGGTCTTACTTCTAATTGCTGAACTCCTACACCTGTTTGTAGCCTACATATTCCTGGGACTTTCCTACTTTCCCCGCCCTTGGATGGTCAAAACTCAGCGTCTGAGTACTTGTGATCCTGATTCCTGCATCCTGTTGTGACCTGATCTTGAACCTCGTTGTATCGTCTGTCTGGCATCCTGACCTTGGCTTTGTATCCGACTATCCTTCCTGTACCTGCGTGTCAACTCTTTGCTCCATTGCCTGCTTGACTCCTTGTGTACCAGATCCGGCTTGTCTTACTACTCTCCAGTATCTACAACCCTTAAGTACAGACTACCTTGCCTGCTCAACTCATTGTGTACTGACTCTGGCTTTCCACATATCTACGATCCCCAGGTACTGACTGCCTTGTTTCCTCGACTCCCTGTGTACCGATTCTGGCTTGCCTTACGTCTCTCTGCATATCTATGACCCCGAGGGTTCGACGACTTGTATTCTCTGACTACTTGTGTGCTGACTCCAGCCTGCCTTTCTACTCTCCAGTATTCTATGACTCAAGGTTTCTACATCTTGCAGTCTCCGATTATTTGTCGACTACTGCTTCACTTAAAAATATCTGCTTGTTCTTGTTGCCGACTGCTGGCCTCTCCAGTAGGGCTCCGACTTTGTGTTGGAGCTTGTGTGTTTCAACATCCTGCACACTAGCTATACCTCACCAGGCTGAGAGACTGTGATAGCCTGTAGGCCCAGCCATGATGGAAGAAGGAACAGGATCGAGGACATCAGAACCTACAGAGATATGCTCAGTGCCAGCCCTGCAGTGCCGGGAGCAGCCACACCTTGGAATTTGGGCCTACTGGGAGAACACCTTGAGGGTGCTGACACCTCCTCACCCACCTGAAGATAAGCTGATAGCAGGAGATGGCAGACCAGAAACCTCTCCCATAACTGGGACACCAGTAGTATCAGGGGAGGGATGGACAAACCCTGCATGAGCGAGGTACACCCATTGCAGGCAGCCAAGGTCATCACCGATCCAATAGTTAAAAAACCTGGGGCCATAGTGAATCGGTGTACAACAACAGATAATAAAGAATGAAACAACACATGTCCCTGTGAGGCTGCTGGCATCAGTTTGAGAAGTTGAGTACCCCAGCAGCCACACAGGGGATGTTTATAAACATTCCCATTATTACACCCCCAAGCAAAGGCTACCAACACACATCAAATAAATACCAAATATCCCTGGTCCAAAGAAGATCACTTTCTTGTTCATACCATGAGGCATACCTGGGACCTCTCCAGACCCGGAGACTCCAGTTTTTATACTTAATTAACAAATCTCTAGGGACGGAGGTGTCATGATTCTCTGGGTTTTCCTGTCTTTAGCTGGGTATTCTGGTTCTCTCACCTGTCTCTTGTTTTTCCTGCCTCATTCTAGCAATGCCCTTGTTTGGGCCTATATCAAGCACTAAAACCCTTGTGTCAATGCGTGATCAATGCATTCGGTACATCCAGTGTTTGAAGCTTGTTCCTAGTGTTTCCAGTGTTTGACCCAGCTTTCCCTCGACTACGTCTCTTGTCTCCTGATTCTGCTACGACTCCTGTGTTGGTTTTGATCTCGGCCTGTTGTTATTGGACTATTCTTCTGCCTGTTGATTTTGTACTTTGCTACTGATCCAGTGTTCGACAGACACAGCTATACTTCTGGTAGGTTTAATATGTTGAATCCAGACCTGGTGAGTAGCTGTCTGTGTCCTGGGTGGTTATCCTGCTATCAGGCTTTGCGGCCTGCACCTCTGCCTGGCTTCAGCCATGGCAAGACCTCCTGGGAGAGGTCACTGACTGCTAGCACCGGTCTCAAACCTGCTAACTCTCCTCCTGGCTCATTGGAGTCTACCTAGTAGGTATTCCATATTGTCTCCTGTCATTGTATATTGCATTTATATCAGATCAGCAGTCTGCTACTTCTTGTGGGGATTCTCCTCTGCAAGGTGTTCTCAGGCAGCTTACTGCGGGTGATCCGGTCAAGAGTCTTACAAGAGGATGATCCTCAGGGCTCAGTCAGTTCCCCTGTAACTCCGCCCACTTCACTACCAGCTCTATCCCTCTCCTCCCTCTCCTCCCTACTCTCTGCCCATTTTAAGGACAAACCCCTCCTCCCTTCTTCTCAATCCCACCCAGCCCATTCAAGCCTCACCCACTTTATTACACAAACCATTTCATTTGGACACTTCCACAACCAAATGTGGACCTCCAGAGGTTTGAGAGGTTCCCCAAGAGCATGACCTGCGCTGGCGGATTAGTACATCTCCCCCCCCCCCCCGAGTGTTTTTAATGCATATATCTAATTGCAAAATGGCATCCTTTAATTAACTCCTTGGATGCCAGAGAAGGTTTCCAAAATACGGCAAAATCATTGTGTTCCAGACTTCCCAAGAATACAAATGGTTAATGCTGCTTCAGACGCACGGCTTTTAGAGAAGACCTAAGCAGTTTTCAAGTCAAAACCAAACTGTTGATTCAAACTCAAGTCATTATTTTGCTAGATTAAGGGTTTGTGTGTGTTTTTTTTTGCTGAACTTCAGAGAAGCCAAAAGCATTTTTTAAGTATAGATTCTGCTTTAGACAATATAATTCTAACAGACTTGGCCTTCCCAGGCGGCGAGGGTGTTCCCAAAAGTTTAACCAGATTGAACTGTGGACATCTGTACACGTGTTAAACGTTAAGACCCTTTTCCACATGGAGCCCAGAAATGAATTTCAGGCAAAAAAAAAAAAAAAGAAAGAAAGAAAGAAGCTTTTTATTGTCTATTAAACATTCAAGTTTTATTAACTGCTTGGTAATCTATATGTATTAAAGGAACACTAATGTCTCTTATTTACCCCCCCCCCCTTCATTTAGTATGGCCGGAAAATCCTAATAACCACTATGGATTTTGCCCTTGCTCTGTGGGTTCAAGAGATATGGGCCCAGTTCAGCAAGATAAACAGGAGCAATTTTGGAGAAAACTATCTGCACCACAGGGGATAAATGAAAATGTCCCAAATCCACACTGATTTAAATGGAACATTTTAATGCCTTAAAGCCTAATTTAAATCAATCAGACTGTATATTTGTCCTCTGTTGTGCAGCTGGTTTGCGCCAAAATTGCACCTCTTTCTATTAGAAGGTGTTAGTTCCCCCTTTAATCCTTTGAGTGCCAAAGTGGTAACGGAATGCATTGCTTTTAAATCTTAGTTCAGAACCTATTTGCCTATATTGGCATTACCAGATTCTAAAACAGAATGTTGCCACATTGTCCCTTCAGCCATTGGTTGATACAAAAGGGATTTCAGCCAATGGGGAGCAGCAGAAAGATAATACCCAGCAGTCACACACATATGGGAATATTCATTAAAGAGATAGGAATGCTATATTTATGTAGGGTCAGTCACACTTTGATACTCACTAGTTTAACTCCTTAAAGGAATAGTACCCCCATGCTGTAGATATTTGCAAAATAATTTAATAGCCCCCAGGTTCATCTCTCAAACCTATATGGTTTGAGAGATATCCGAAAGCAAAGTTCCCCCCTCCCTCCCACTTCCCTGAAGTCAGCGTTGTACTGACTTCAGGGGAAGTCTGTCGACAGGCTTGTGGCTCTGCAGCTGAGCCGTGATCGCATTAGTGAAAAAGAATTATTTCACTGAAACGGTCTTCTACATGTGCTTGGTTTGTGCTTGGTTTGCAAGCACATGTAGAAGACCATTTAAGTGAAATAATTCTTTTTCACTAATGCGATCGCGGCTCAGCTGCAGAGCCACAAGCCTGTCATACGACAGACTTCTCCTTTAGTCAGTATAACGCTGACTTCAGGGAAGGGGGAGGGGGAACTTTGCCTTCAGTTATCTCTCAAACCATAAAGGTTTGAGAGATGAACCTGGGGGCTATTAAATTATTTTACAAATATCTACAATATGGGGGATAGTAACACTATCCCTTTAACGACCGCCCAATACACTGGAGGGCGGTCATTAAGGACCACGGCACTTTTTTGGATGCATTGAATTCTGGGATCACCGTTCAACGTGCAGCTGCGCGATGACCTCAGAATTCCATGACGTGCCAGGATCGTCACAGGTATTAAGGGGTTAAGGTGTTAAACATTATTACATCTTGAATATACTCCTTCCTACGCTTCACCACGACATCAACCTTTTCTCCATGTAAAGAGGCTCACCCACTCAGTTCACACAGAGGCATTTGTCTCTGTGTGAGTAGCTTTATTGCATTCTCAGCACTGACTGATGGGATTCAATGTACATTTGAAATAAAGAACTCACTAGAGTGATGGAAAGGTGATACATTTTAATAGCTAACTGAATACACCGAAAGTGCCAGCATTCAGGACACAAAGTCCCTGGAACAACACTGCATTTATATATATATACAGTGTATGATATACATAAATTATATGAATACGCAATGAGGGGAAAAGTAACTTAGCAAACATCCAGTCTGCATAGATATGATATGATACGAAATTATATGCACAGGGTCAGATCGAAGTCCTGGGAACAAGGAAATGATTGTCAGCACTGAGGTATGAAGAGCCTGTTAGTCAGGGAGTTGGCAAGACACAGTCTCTTTATAGTTACTTATCCAAAGATATTTTATCTATTATAAATGGACATGAAACCCATCCCCCTACCAGGGTCAGGACTGTGTTTAATGTGTGAAACAGAACCAGCAGTTTAAATTCCAGATTGTTCTTTCCCTCTGAGTAAGATGAACTTCATATGATTTGGACTACAAACCTGGTGTGTCAACCTGTCTTTTGTTTACAGCATAAAAAGATTGAGGTCCTTTGCCCTATCCGTACCTCCCAAGTGTCCCTCATTAGGAGATATTAGAGCCCCATACCTCCCAATTGTCCCTGTTTAGGAGATATTAGGGGTCCATACCTCCCATGTGTCCCTCTTTAGGAGATATTAGGGGTCTGTACCCCCCAAATGTGACACCCAAATCCCTCTGCCCCTGTGTTTAGGAGCTCAGACTGTGTGGTGTGTATATAGAAGTGTATCACCCTGGTGTCCCTGTGTTAAGGAGATCAGACTATGTGATGTGTATAGAAGTGTATCACCCTGGTGTCCCTGTGTGTATGAGATCAGACTGTGTGGTGTGTATAGAAGTGTATCACCCTGGTGTCCCTGTGTGTAGGAGATCAGACTGTGAGGTGTGTATAGAAGTGTATCACCCTGGTGTCCCTGTGTTTAGGAGATCAGACTGTGTGGTGTGTATATAAGTGTATCACCCTGATGTCCCTGTGTGTAGGAGATCAGACTGTGTGATGTGTATATAAGTGTATCACCCTGGTGTCCCTGTGTGTAGGAGATCAGACTGTGAGGTGTGTATAGAAGTGTATCACCCTGGTGTCCCTGTGTGTAGGAGATCAGACTGTGTGGTGTGTATAGAAGTGTATCACCCTGGTGTCCCTGTGTTTAGGAGATCAGACTGTGTGGAGTGTATAGAAGTGTATCACCCTGGTGTCCCTGTGTGTAGGAGATCAGGCTGTGAGGTGTGTATAGAAGTGTATCACCCTGGTGTCCCTGTGTGTAGGATATCAGACTGTGTGGTGTGTATATAAGTGTATCACCCTGGTGTCCCTGTGTTTAGGAGATCAGACTGTGTGGTGTGTATAGAAGTGTATCACCCTGGTGTCTCTGTGTTTAGGAGATCAGACTGTGTGGTGTGTATATAAGTGTATCACCCTGGTGTCCCTGTGTTTAGGAGATCAGACTGTGTGGTGTGTATATAAGTGTATCACATTGCTCCACAGCAATAAAACTCACTTTAATGTTTGTGTGTCAGCGTCAGTATTGTTGTTTATAAATTAGTCTGGGTAAATAAAATACTTCATAGTTCTCAGAATAGACTTATGTCTATTCCAGTCATTATTCAATTCTTACATTATAGTCTCTACCCCCTCTGCTGGGAGGCTATTCCGGGAGTCAATCACCCTTTCTGTAAAGTAGAATTTGCACAAATTACTTCTGAATTTTCCACCCTGTAACTTTAGATCATGACCTCTTGTTCTAGTTTATAGAAACCTAGATTTTGAGGGCAGAAAAGAACCATCTGGCCTAATTATTTTTCAAACCGATTCAGGCAGAGTGCATGAACTTACTTAAAGGGATAGTAATGGATTATTTTAACAAAATTTAATATTGTAGATATTAAAAAAATAAATTAATTCAAGCCAGTCCGATCTCTCAAACATGTATATTTTGTGATATATATATATACGCTGCTAAAGTTGCCCCCTTCCTCCTCATTCACACACGTCAGAGCTCTAGCTGACAGCATGAGATTCTGGTACTGTGACCAACAGGCGGCTCTTCAGCAGAACTAAAATAGCGCTATCTAGAAAGAAATACTTCACTGGAACGGTCTACAAAGTGCGCTTGCAAACCAGGCATGCTTTATAGACCATTCCAATGAAGTATTTATTTCTAAACAGCACGATTTTGGCGCTGCTGAAGAGCCGCCTGCTGGTCCCAGTACCAGGATCTCATGCTGTCAGTAGATCTCTGATGTCTGTGAAAGCGGAGGGGGAACATTAGCAGTGTATATATTTCAAACTATACATACTATAAAATACTGGATTTACATCAATTAATTTATTTTTTTAATATCTGTGATATTACATTTTGTTAAAATAATCCATTGCTATCCCTTTAACACTTTAAAGCCCAGGGAGCTGTGCAATGCGTGGGGAAGAAATATATTGCGTATCGCTCTTGAAAGGTTAAGTTTATCATGTGCCGTGAGGAGGGTTTTCACCCAGCCGGTATTTTACCGGCAGGCAGGTATAAATTGGCTTCTGGCCGATGTATATTTTTTTTAAGAAAAGGTGGCAACCCTAGCCGTGAGACAAGTTTGCATCCTGAGGTCTTGTTAGCATCTGTTATGTCTCCCTCTACCTGACATCCAGGACTGACTGATGTTATCTATGGAACAAACACACAAGGACAACATTTCTAGGGCCCATAAGGGTGTTCTAGCCATACTAAGGTAAGTGGGTATATTAGTAGGAAGTGTTAGATCTCCTTCAAACTGCTCACACTGAGACCAATAAAATATCAACTCATGTTGGTACTGACCATTAACCAGTGGCGTAACAATAGGGGTCGCAGCGGTCGCACCTGCGACCGGGCCCCTTGAGTGACTCAAAGGGGCCCGGCCACCTCCTGCGACCCCCTCGCCCGCAGCAGTTGCCTAGCTGATCTCCCACTTGGTGCGCCGCTCTAGTAATACAGAGCGCTGGGAGATGACATCATCTAGTAATACAGAGCACTGGGAGATGACATCATCTAGTAATACAGAGCACTGGGAGATGATTTCATCTAGTAATACAGAGCAGTGGGAGATGACATCATCTAGTAATACAGAGCTCTGGGAGATGATTTCATCTAGTAATACAGAGCAGTGGGAGATGACATCATCTAGTAATACAGAGCGCTGGGAGATGATTTCATCTAGTAATACAGAGCACTGGGAGATGACATCATCTAGTAATACAGAGCGCTGGGAGATGATTTCATCTAGTAATACAGAGCAGTGGGAGATGGCATCATCTAGTAATACAGAGCAGTGGGAGATGACATCATCTAGTAATACAGAGCACTGGGAGACGACATCATCTAGTAATACAGAGCACTGGGAGACGACATCATCTAGTAATACAGAGTGCTGGGAGATGACATCATCTAGTAATACAGAGTGCTGGGAGATGATTTCATCTAGTAATACAGAGCAGTGGGAGATGACATCATCTAGTAATACAGAGCTCTGGGAGATGATTTCATCTAGTAATACAGAGCACTGGGAGACGACATCATCTAGTAATACAGAGCGCTGGGAGATGACATCATCTAGTAATACAGAGTGCTGGGAGATGACATCATCTAGTAATACAGAGTGCTGGGAGATGACATCATCTAGTAATGCTGAGCGCTGGGAGATGACATCATCTAGTAATACAGAGTGCTGGGAGATTACATCATCTAGTAATACAGAGCACTGGGAGACGACATCATCTAGTAATACAGAGCGCTGGGAGATGACATCATCTAGTAATACAGAGCGCTGGGAGATGAGATCATCTCCCGGCCTCTGCATTACTAGAGCGGCGCGCGGGAGCTTCAGCTCTAGAGATCTGTGCCGAAGGAGGCACAGATCTGTTAAGACACACCGCTAGACCACCAGGGACTGGAGGTAGGGGCAATGTGGAGATAAAGGGGAAATGTGGAGATGAAGGGGGAATGAGAAGATGGGGGCATTGTGGAGATGAAAGGGGCATTGTGGAGATGAAGGGGGCAATGTGGAGACGAAGGGGGCATTGTGGAAGGGGCATTGTGGAGATGGAGGGGGCATTGTGGAAGGGGCATTGTGGAGATGGAGGGGGCATTGTGGAAGGGGCATTGTGGAGATGGAGGGGGCATTGTGGAAGGGGCATTGTGGAAGGGGCAATGTGGATGAGGGGGCCAATGTGGTGAGGGGGGGCCCATGGCAATTCTTGCCCCAGGGCCCGGTGGCTTCTAGTTACGCCTCTGCCATTAACCCTTTGTGTGCACAATGCAAAGGGTTAATGCTGTTTGTTTTCCAGTCATTACACACCCATTGTTCCATCAGACCACACATGACACACCTGACAATGTTATATACTGTCTCAGTAAAAGATGTTGATGTGCGTTTGTGTATTGTTGTTTAGTATGAAGGAGGTAAGGATACGTATTTTTCAGTAACAATAAATTACAATAAAAAAATGTCACTTTATAACCTGTGACTTTGATTTTAAAGTTCATGTTCTTCATTTGTGGAAGAGTTTTATTGCAGGAAACCACAGGATTTCACCTCCTTGAAATCAAAATAAAAGCTGCAAGAGGGAAAGTCACCAGTTCTCGATTCCAGGATGGATTTTCACATGTGAAGCACAGTGTTTACTGAGCGCTTGTTAGCAGAAAGGAGAAGGAATGTCTGAAGGAAACACCTGTCTTAAATAAGGGACGCAGGGATTCCAGACATGGTGAGGCTGATACACAAAGTAGGACTGGAGTAAAGTAACCAGGAACACAAAGACAGAACTGCGCTCCAGCATAGTATATAAAACCAATATCACTTTATTTCACAACTTCCAAGACAGACGCTACATGTGCTGCCCCAGAGAGAGGTGTTCTGGATCGTCACTCTGTCCACTAGAAAACCGTTTGGTCTTAAAGGGATAGTAATACTTCATTTTATCTTTATTTTATTTTGTAGGCATTAAAAAAACATGAAGAACGATATAAGTCTTATCTCTCAAATCTTTATGGTTTGAGAGATATTCACAAGCAAACTTTCCCCTCCTGCCCCTTTTACCTAGTGTAAGCCATCTCTTCTCAGATGTGGAATCCCGTCCATAGACCAGACAGATAACAGAAGGGGACAATCTTCTTCCTATGAGAACAATGAAAGCCCTGCCCACCTTGACAAGTTTTTCAGGTTTTTCCCTTATCTTAATTGAAGATTGTCCCTCTCTGCAGTCTACCTGGGCACCTCCCTTCTGATCTGGCTGAGCAGTGTTACATCAGTAAAAGGGGCGGGAGGGGGATACTTTGTCATTGAATTACTCTTGAACTACAACTCTGACAGAACTGAAATAACACTCTCCAAAGTCCAAATACTATGATGATTAATTAGAGCTGCTTTTATTATGAAACATTACTATCCCTTTAATAGGGCTTTAGATGTCAGTCTTTTTGTGTAAATTGAATTGTTTGAATATTCAGTACTGTAGTTTTTGATGCTGAGTTTATAGATCTATCATTCCATATGTCGATTACTCGGTTACATATCCGCCATATACTGTTTAACCCCTTAACGACCCTTGACGGTCATAGTACGTCAAGGGTCAATCTGACTGAACGACCCATGACGTACTATGACCGTCATGGAGTTCCGGGCTCCACCCACAGCTGCACGCCGTTCGGGGAGTCCGGAACCAGAAAAAGAAAAAAAAAAAAGCTCCGCGGCTGGTCATTAAGGGGTTAAACTACGTATGACAACATCCTATCTTCATCTATTTTGCATGTTTAGTTTTTAAATGTTTTAAATGTGATGTATTTTATTTTTGTGTATGTTGAGTACAATTAAAGGGGCTGCAGCTTTCCTTTTTGGAGAAGCCTTTGGTGACACATGCGGGTTCCCGGCGATGCCTGTGAAGAGTTAATCTGGTCATTATTCCCTTTTGGTAATGCGTCTGTTGATTCCTCTCTGCGGGATTGGCCGTGCTACCTGAGGGGTGTGACATCTTGACTTCAAAAAGTAGGACTGTTATCAGCCTCGTCAGTCTATGATTAAGCACTCAGGTGCGAAACGCGTGAGACTGAAGGAGCATGTGTAGCATCTGTCTTGGAAATTGTGAAATAAAGTGATACTGGTTTTATACATTACGCTGGAGTGCAGTTCCGTCTTTGTGTTTTTGGAGCTTCCAAAGGGTTGGGAATCCCTGGAACTTGCACCGCGATTAAGAAACCAAGTACAGGCAGCGAGTGATACGTGTTTCTACACTGGAACTTTCTTTCTTTCTAGCGGTGCCATTGCCATTTCGCAGTATAGTAACCAGGGACATAACTGCAAGGCTTGCAGAGGGCAGGGTAAGCAGCTATGCCAGGGCCCGACCTTCAAGGGGGCCCATCTGCCCCAGGGCCAAATACATTTTAGGTTCCCCATTCGGTCAATATTTTTTTTAGGGAGCCCCAAATAACGTTTATACCGGGCCGTCCAATGACTAGAGAATCCACTGAATGTAATTGTACCTTAAATGTCAAGTACAAAATTCCCCAAATAAAGTCCTGTTGATGTGAATAGGGTTTTAAGCCAAGTAATGCTGGAGAGCTGTGTTGGAGACCTCTTTAGCATTCAAGGGGTTAAATGGATATTATCGGTACTAAGCATGCCTGGGAATTTTCTTCTGTTGAGCCCCCAGGGAGGACTCTTGGGCTGCAATTGGGCAAGACTAAATGATATGAATCATGTGGCAAAGTGGGTGGGGCTTTATCAGGTGGGCGGGAATTAATAGGGGAAGTGGGTGGGGCTTTATCAGGTGGGCGGGAATTAAGAGGGGAAGTGGGTGGAACAGGACGGCAAGTAGGCAGAATGTATGAGAAATGAAACTCACCAAATCAGGCTCTGTCCCCAGAGACCTGGTAATTAACTCTAAAATCAGAGTCTCCAGGGCAGAGCCATAGATTTCCCAGGTATAGTCATATAGGGAAAAAAAATTATATATATATATATATATATATATATATATATATATATATATTTATATTTATATATACACAGTATTTATTGCAGGGGTTTTCCATCAGAGTAAAACAAGGGCACTCCCGCTGTGTAGAGATGATTTATTCAAATCTTATTGCTGCTCAGACTTGCATTGTGTTGGTGCAGTACCTCCATGACCTGAAGTTTTATGGTGGCGCTGTTGTTTGAGAAGTTTATGGAGGATTATTGTCATTTACTGCTTCAGCAACAGCGCCACCATAATATTTCAGGTCATGGAGGTACTGCACCTAATAGATCAGGCTCTGTCCCCAGAGACCTGGTAATTAACTCTAAAATCAGAGTCTCCAGGGCAGATCCATAGATCTCCCAGGTATAGTCATTTGGGAAAAAAAATTATATATATATATATATATATATATATATATATATATATATATATATATATACACACAGTATTTATTGCAGGGGTTTTCCAGTAGAGTAAAACAAGGGCACTCCTGCTGTGGAGAGATGATTTATTCAAATCTTATTGCTGCTCAGACTTGCATTGTGTTGGTGCAGTACCTCCATGACCTGAAGTTTTATGGTGGCGCTGTTGTTTGAGAAGTTTATGGAGGGTTATTGTCATTTACTGCTTCAGCAACAGCACCACCATAATATTTCAGGTCATGGAGGTACTGCACCTAATAGATAGACATGAAATAGATATGGATAGATTAGATAGATATGATATAGATAGATATAGATATTACTGGAATGTAAAAATTGACAAAACTTGATAATTAGCAAAAATCAATAAAAACTGGACCACTGAACACTGACCCTGATTTTATAAATGATCCTAATTGTTTTAAATCAATTTTTACCCACTTTTTTAATTACTTTTTTTTTTTTAATTTTAAGTGGAGAAACAACCCCTTTGGGTTCAGTATTACAATGCTATTTCCAGGGTGTAAAGCCATTGTGGGACACATGTACTGCCCTATAGGGAGCAATAAAATGTTCTATTGATTTAAATAGTGTTTTTAACTCATCGAATGCTAGAAAGGTTTCCAAAGCATTGCAAAGCAATGCGTCGGAGAGATTTCTCGCATTCAGGGAGTTAACCCTTTGAGTGCCAGTGGGGTATTCAGTGCAATGCAATGCAACAAGTTGCGTTTGGATACACCAATGGTGCGCAAAGGGTTAAGAATCTCATTTAACCCTTTGAGCGCCAGAGAGGTATCCAATGCATTGCTTTGATTTGTTCCCAACGTTACAGTCAGTTTGCTCCAGATGTAATTGCGCTTCACTTAGTACATCACCCAGTAAATCGTGTGCAATTATTATTTTATATATTTATTTACTGGAACATATTAAACGATTATTTATGGTTGATTTTGTTTTGTTTGTTTTTGCAGAAATTCATCCCAGGACCAGTCATATTTTTTTTTAAATAAAAAAAAAAAATGAAACAAATAAAATATGTTCCAGAGTTTTTCTTGGTGAGTAAAACAATGATATCCCCACTGCTGGGAGACTTGTCACAGAATAGTTATTACAGCCCAAACTGTCAGCAGCAGCAGCACAAACAGAAGCCCAAAGGGAGATTTTCTTTTACTGCACTGCATGCAAGCGCTCATAGTCATAGACTATTTCTTCTCCTAGTAAGTGATACGGGCAGCACCACCTTGTGAGCACAACAGCAAACTGCAGTTTAATATAAACTCTAATAACTTTTGAATGAAACATCTCCCCGAAGTGGGAGCGTTCCCTTGTTTTTCTCAGCAGTAAAAGACATAACATAACATTTTTTTTTTTCATTAAAACAGTTTACTGCTCCTTTAACACTCTGAGTGTCCAGTGTGACCCTGGCAATCAAGGGGTTAAAGTCCAAATTATTCCTTCACCTCCTCTTGAAAAAATCCCTCAAAAACACTACTGTTCCCTTAACCCTTTGAGTGCCAGAGGGGTAATACACAGTGCTCTGGGGTCTCAGTTAATGCAGATTACACAGAACGTTGAGTTTGCGACATCATTTTCCTAAATAAAGCGGCTGCTGTTCCCTCTGCTTCACCCTTGCATGCAATTCCTGTGACAAGCTCCAAATTCTCTAATTACAGTCCTCAAAGTCTGACCAACATGTTTGAATTTGGGGCCTCACCGCAATTCTGTGAAAATATTTCCTCTGCGATGGTAGACAAAAATAGAATTATTCTAAGTCTTTCTGGACTCGTGCCTAAATGAAAATATGCAGGGTTTTTTTTTTTTTGGACTGGCAAAAAAGACACCGTCTTGTGAGCAAATGTAAAAGGTCTTTATTCTGTCAAGGCTTTCGAGAAAATGGGAGCAAGATTAGGAGCTGTCATTGTGTTGGGGGACTTTTCCTAGCTGCGCTGTGCGATTCCCAATAAAGTCAGGTTTATGAGGCGTCGTTCAAAGTAGGTGAGTAGAACTCTAATTTGTATTGGCTTGGAGCTAAAGGAATCCCCTAAATCTGTCAATGTTCAGGGAAGAGCGATCCTATATAAGAGCCGTAGGCAATGCCGGTCTCTGTTCATACAGGCAGCTGTTTTGAAGCACTGAAATTGCACGGAAAAAAGATATATTTTGCCTGATTTTTTCATGTGTTTTTCATGTGATTTTCCTGAGGCCGCTGTATTAAGAAAATGGTGCTAATCTGGTGCAAACTGCAAACTAATAAAAATTCTCATTTAGTTAAATGGAGCTTTTAACCATTTGAATGCTAGAGAGCTATCCAATATATTGTTTTGCAACACATTGGAGACCTCTCGTGCATTGGACGTACTACGGAGATGTCACAGACGTAATACCGCTCGTCAGTACAGCGAGTTCAAAACATCAGAATGGCACCTTTACAGTGGCGGAGTTTAAAATGTCCCCGGGTCCATTACGGTAAGATAGGGGGGTATGTTCTACTCCAGTTTATGGGTGAATACTTGTGGCATTCGGTATTAACTCCTTGGGAGCTAGAAATGTCTTGTTGGCAATCTCTCTCTGGCATCTAAGGGGTTAAACGATGACATTTGTATTGTTAAGGCAGCTTAACCCCTTGGATGCTACATAGATTGCTAATGAGACCTCTCCAGCATCCAAGATGTTAATATCGAATGCCGCCCGTATTCATCCATAAATCTGAGTGGAACGTACCCCCTCCACACCGTACTGTAACAGACCTGGTGACATTTTAAAGTCCACCATTTTAAAGGTGCCATTCTGATGCCAGCAACGCTTTGAATCAGCTGTACTGATGCCCGGCTTGTGGGCAGTGTCATTCCATAAGGATATCCCAGCACTGAGTAGGGTTAAAAGCCATATTTGAATCTCTGGGTATTTTTGTAATGTTTTCTTTTTCTATACCACATTTCTTAGCTCTTTGAGTGCCAGAGGCGAAGCAATGTGTTGCGTACCACTCTGGCACTCAAAGGGTTATTGCACCAGCTTAACATGAGAATGAATATGTTTATTTATATAGTGTCACAAGTGTACGCAGCTCTTTGCAATTTAAGTGTTTAGGCAATACAGGGTGACAAGTGCTTTGTAGAGTGAAACACTGGAAGTGAGGTTTCTGTGCGAAAGTTTACAATCCAAAGTGCTAATGGGATATGTGCAGAGCACATAAGGGTTAAGTGCTGAATACAGGGCAGGGGACATGGGACACATCAATAAAAGAAGTAAATTATAAGAGCCTTGGATGTATGAAGTTGGCACCTTTTAGCTTTGTGAATCCTTGTTGAGGAGGTTTCATTTTAAGCGAGATTTGAAGACCATAAGAGAGGCGCAGTGGCGCAGGGTGGGAGGTAGAACATAGGGGACAGTCCCAGATTGTAAATACATGTCCCTTATCCCGGGCAACCCGCTTCAGGGACAATAAAAAGTCCCGGAATTAAGAGAGCCCAGAATTCTAATCACTAGGAGCAGAACGGCCCATTGGTACTGTGACAGAATGTGATGTCTCTGATGAGAAGAAAATGGCTTTCAGACACGACTCTAAACCGATCCTAGTGT
Source organism: Rhinophrynus dorsalis (assembly GCA_037306005.1). Lineage (NCBI taxonomy): Eukaryota > Metazoa > Chordata > Amphibia > Anura > Rhinophrynidae > Rhinophrynus > Rhinophrynus dorsalis. Next base: position 503,412,041 of record CM074722.1, on the reverse strand, counting down.
AATGGTAGTCTAAGACTTTGGGCTTGATGTACATTTTCTTGTAGCCCACAAAAAAGCTTTGCTTTCTGTCACAGTAGACAATGGGCAGTTCTGCCTTCAGTGGTCAGAACCCTGTGGTGTTGTCTTGTCTCCGCAGTGTCCCCAAATGGCAGAAATGAATTGTGGTCTCCCTAGTATAACATTCCATAAATAAGGTGCAATGTGAGATTTGAGGCATGAGAGGGCCATAGACACAAAAGGAGTCCAGAGAAGGTCATTGGCTGATCGTGTCAGGATAATAGCGGGAAATCAGAGTGGAGATATAGGAAGAGGGAGAGGAGAGAAGGGTCTTGAATGAGAGAAGCAGTATTTTGTAGGATATCAGGAGTTGGATAGACAACCATTGGAGAGACTGGAGGAGTAGAGTGGCAGGGACAAACCCAGGTGTCAGTAAGGTAACTCGTGCTGTAGCATTCGGTATGGAGTGGATGGAGTTGAGAAGCAGGAAGACCAGAGAGAAGGTTACAGTAGTCTAAGCGGGATAGCATAAGTATTTGTATTTTAATTTTAGTTGTGTATCAAATGGGGAAGTGTCAGAATTTAGCTATGTTACACAAGAGAAAGTGTCATGATTTGGCAGTAGCATTAAAGGGATAAGTTTTACTTCACTGAGAGGGTAGTGGATAAGTGGAATAGCCTACCAGCAGAAGTGGTAGAAGTTAATACAGTTACAGAATTTAAGCATGCTCGGGATAGGCAAAAGGCTTTTCTTAAGAAAAGACCAAGGACCAAAAAGGGTTTGAGGTTTTTACAGCAGGAAAATGGGTGACTAGATGGGCAAAATGGTTCTTATCTGCCATCAGATTCTATGCTTTTTGTGTTTCTGTGTCTGGATGGAGAGCAGTGAGGAACAATCTTCAGTAAGCAAAAGGGATATCCTGCCTCCTCTGTCAAGGGAACAGGGTTTTCTTTATACTTACTGAGTGAAGATTGTCCCTCGCTGTGATCCGTCCGGTCCCAGGACCTGATTCCAAATCTAAGGGGAGGTGGTCAGAAGGGGCGGGAGAGGGATCCTTTTCGACTGAATTGCACTTGAACCACAAACCTGTAAGTGTTGAAATATAGCGCTATGTGTTTAAAAATATATAAAGAAGACCCAGACCTCAAGTTTAATTCAAGTATTACTATCCCTTTAACCCCTTAATGACATGTGACGTACTATGACCGTCACGGTCCTTGAAATACTCAAGGACCGATGACGGTCATAGTAAGTCACATACTTTTTACTTACAGCGCTCTACCGGGAGTGCTGTAAGTAAAAATAGGGCCTGAAATTGACCGCTCCAAGATCGGAGCGATCTCTATCAGGCCCCATAATGACGCGCCGATACACGCAACAGGTCACATGTACCAGCGCGTCTAAGTGGTCCTATGCGGTCCTTATGGGATGGAAATGTCCCAGGACCGCCGGTCGTTAAGGGGTTAAAGCAGAACTATCACGTACATATAATTGACCCCCACTTAGTTGTTAGTATACTGGTAATCATGGAAATAGTTTCCGAACGTTTCTGTAGTGTCGCCATTATTTGCCATGATAAATTCGTATGGGACTTCCATGAACGCAACGGAGCAGACATCTTAACGAAGTGAGATCTGTGCACCTGAGATGTCCGTCCCTGTCTCTTCACTGATAGGTTATTTGCCAAAGGGGGAAGTTGCATTGCATTGTATTATACAGCGCAGGTGCACAGACCCCACTTTGTCAAGATGTCTGCGCTGTCGTGTTGATGGACGTTTCATATGAGCTTCTGACTGAAAATAATGCCGGCACTTAGCAAACGTTATGACACTATTTCCATGATTATACTAACAATTAATTGTGGGTCAATTATATGTAAACTAGTTGAAGAGCCCGTTACACGGGCCACAGTGCCACTGCCAGCCGGTCGCGGGGCAGTCATGTGCAGTAGAGACTGCCCGCGCCGCGGCTGATACAGAGCTGGACGCTCTGAAGGAGCGTCCAGCTCTGTATCAGCCACTTCGCGGGCAGTCTCTACTGCGCATGACTGCAGAACTCGCGGCAGTCTCTACTGCACATGACTGCGTTGTTACACAAGTTTTAGCGAATTATTATATAGGATGAAAAAGTAACAAACAATAAATTGCTACAATTGCCTGTAAATCTTGATTTTTCGTTTTGAAATTGACTCACCAAGGCTCAAAGGCCTACGTAGGGCCAGAGCGACTCCCTACAGCCACGGTCACTGGCTCCGACAAACTAAACGACACAGGAAGGGAATTCCACTTGGACCCGCTGTCTCCAAACAGCCGACTCAAGCTCGAATCATCGGATTAAAATCTTTTATTTGTACAAAGTTAAAAGCAACGCCATATTGCACAAGTATCTACACTTGCAAAAAATCGATGGCATGCAAAACACAAACTACCTAAAGAGTTTTGTGATGGTCTCACTTAATATCAGACCTATGATTAAGTGAGACCATCATGAAACGCGTTAGGTAGTTTGTGTTTTGGATGCCATTGATTTTTTGTAAGTGCAGGTACTTGTGCAATACGGCGTTGCTTTTAACTTTGTACGTATAAAAGATTTTTATCCGATGATTCGAGCTTGAGTCGGCTGTTTGGCAGTTCCGTGCGGCATTCCCTTCTTCTGTCGTCTTATATGTACGTGATAGTTCCGCTTTAAATCATGAACTGCCGTTGAATTTTTGCTAAAGTGGAACTACCAACCCATGTAAAGTTAAACCCCAAAAATTACCCGTCTGGCGACTAGCTGAACAATAGTACTAGTCACCACAATAATTACCTCCTTATAGCTAAATTCTACTGCTCCCGAGACTGACGACCAGGCAACAGCGATTTAAAAGAATCTGCGCGCCTGCGCCGTCAGTCCCTTCCGGTACCTTCCAGTACCAAACAACTCCTCCTATAGCAGACTGTGCAGGAGCGCAGACGTCACTGTGCAAAGATGTCTGCGCTGTTTCCTGGCTGTCAGTCCCGGGAGCAGAAGACTGTCTCTGTAACGAGGTAATATTTCTGGCGACTAGCACTATTGTTCAGCTATTCGCCAGATGGGTAATTTTTGGGGTTGTTAGTTCCACTTTAAAGAGACAGACAACTTTTTTCTTTTACTTTACATATTCTGGAAGTACATAAAAAATAAACTCATATTACTTATCCTTATTAATACTTATTTCTTTTTTCATCTTCGCCTAATTTTTTACGGTCTTATGTGAGCTCACCAAGCTGAACATTTGTTTCCAGAGAGCTTTCTGTCAGGGACTGTGAAAACAGGAACACTGTTACAAAGTAACACTATCTCTAAAACCTGTCTCCAGAGCACTGACTGCTAATATGGGGCTTTCACACTTATATTCATGTTTTTCTTGTTATTTCTGCTCAATGAATTAATATGGGCCACGTACTAAAGTATTTTATTTAAATCTGCTTAAGAAAATATGGTGTGAATGTATCCCATATTTTTTCATTTAATTTATTAGGAAAGTGAACAGAAGGCACCTCCCTTTAAAAAAACAGAACCCACATTTTATTTAAAATGAAACGCTTGTTTTTTTTGTTTTTTGTTTTTTTTTACATTAACTCCTGCATTGCTCGTTTGGCTAATAGAATCTGATGTGTCAATGGAGGGGCTGGGGGAACCAGTTAATTCTGGCTGTATATTTTTATAATTGCAATGTACATTATCCTCTCTGTTGCCAGAGTGTTTGCAATGTATCGCATTTAGATTTCACACAGCAACGGAGGGTTTAAGGAAGGTGTTTGTGTGTGTGTGTGTGTGTGTGTGTGTGTGTGTGTGTGGGGAGGCGGGGGTTGTGGAACTTAGTATACCTCCCAACATTTCAGATGTCCAAGGAGGGACACTCTTAATTATGTGGTGTTGCCTGAGTCATGGCTAGTGAGAGGGCATTACCAACCATTTTTATGTTATTTCATGACCTATTGACAACTCTTGTGTAATGACATAAATTATTTATCAGAAGACCAAAGTATTTATTTACACAGACTAATTTATAAACACATATACTGATGTTTAAACAAACGTTAATGTGAGTTTTATTGATGTGCAGCAATGTGATACACTTATATACACACCACACAGTCTGATCTCCTAAACACAGGGACACCAGGGTGATACACTTATATACACAGCACACAGTCTGATCTCCTAAACACAGGGACACCAGAGTGATACACTTATATACACACCACACAGTCTGATCTCCTAAACACAGGGACACCAGTGTGATACACTTATATACACACCACACAGTCTGATCTCCTAAACACAGGGACACCAGGGTGATACACTTATATACACACCACACATTCTGATCTCCTAAACACAGGGACACCAGGGTGATACACTTATATACACACCACACAGTCTGATCTCCTAAACACAGGGACACCAGGGTGATACACTTCTATACACACCACACAGTCTGATCTCCTAAACACAGGGACACCAGGGTGATACACTTATATACACACCACACAGTCTGATCTCCTAAACACAGGGACACCAGGGTGATACACTTATATACACACCACACAGTCTGATCTCCTAAACACAGGGACACCAGGGTGATACACTTCTATACACACCACACAGTCTGATCTCCTAAACACAGAGACACCAGGGTGATACACTTCTATACACACCACACAGTCTGATCTCCTAAACACAGGGACACCAGGGTGATACACTTATATACACACCACACAGTCTGATCTCCAGAGTGATACACTTCTATACACACCACACAGTCTGATCTCCTAAACACAGGGACACCAGGGTGATACACTTATATACACATCACACAGTTTGATCTCCTAAACACAGGGACACCAGGGTGATACACTTCTATACACAACACACAGTCTACACACAGGGACACCAGCGCAGACGCAGAGATATCTCTTTAGCAAGATGTCTGCGCTGATGCCTGACCATCTCAGAACAAGTTGGATTTCTCAGTAATGTCGGACTTATTTCAGATTATACTAATATGGATATGCTTTTAATTATGTGGTGTTGCCTGAGTCATGGCTAGTGAGAGGGCATTACCAACCATTTTTATGTTATTTCATGACCTATTGACAACTCTTGTGTAATGACATAAATTATTTATCAGAAGACCAAAGTATTTATTTACACAGACTAATTTATAAACACATATACTGATGTTTAAACAAACGTTAATGTGAGTTTTATTGATGTGCAGCAATGTGATACACTTATATACACACCACACAGTCTGATCTCCTAAACACAGGGACACCAGGGTGATACACTTCTATACACACCACACAGTCTGATCTCCTAAACACAGGGACACCAGGGTGATACACTTCTATACACACCACACAGTCTGATCTCCTAAACACAGGGACACCAGGGTGATACATTTATATACACACCACACAGTCTGATCTCATAAACACAGGGACACCAGGGTGATACACTTCTATACACACCACACAGTCTGATCTCCTAAACACAGGGACACCAGGGTGATACACTTCTATACACACCACACAGTCTGATCTCCTAAACACAGGGACACCAGGGTGATACATTTATATACTACACACCGCACAGTCTGATCTCCTAAACACAGGGACACCAGGGTGATACATTTATATACACACCACATAGTCTGATCTCCTAAACACAGGGACACCAGGGTGATACACTTAAATACACACCACACAGTCTGATCTCCTAAACACAGGGACACCAAGGTGATACACTTATATACACACCACACAGTCTGATCTCCTGAACACAGGGACATCAGGATGATACACTTATATACACACCACACAGTCTGATCTCATAAACACAGGGACACTAGCGCAGATGCAGAGATGTCTCTTTATCAAGATGTCTGTGCTGATGCCTGACCATCTCAGAACACGTTGGATTTCTCAATAATGCTGGACTTATTTCAGATAATACTAATATGGATATGCTTATCGTTATGTTTATAATTATTTTGAGGTAGTTTTAATTTGTGTGACAGTTCCACTTTAAGTCAATGGGGATCTGGTGAATTTTTATGACAGCTGATGGCAGTTTTTCGGCTGAAGCAGGCAAAGTACCCCCCCCCATGCCGGTCCTTAAAAATGTTAAGATTCCCATATTAAATAAGTCCCAGAGCTTGAGGTCCGGTTCTGTGACCTACTGTCATGTCCACTTCTATGAACCGACTGAAAATTTATTTCTGGGACAAAGGCAGAAGGGCAAAATTCACCTGGGGCTGTTAGGATTTTCTTCCCTTTGTAACGTATGTAGGAATTAGTGTTAACCCTTTAAGTGCCAGAAAAGTACGCAATGCATTAGGTTTAAGTTCTCCTTTAATCATACCTCCCAACATTTCAAATGGCCAAAGAGGGACACTTCTGTTTTAGGTGGTGTTTATGGGGGTGTGGCTGGTGGGTGGGGCATTACCGAGAATTTGTAGGCCATTTCATGACTTACCGACTCCTGTTTGTGTAACTGAATAAATTATTTAGAGCAAGAGCAAAGTATTTTAATTATACTGATTAATTTGTAAACACATATATTGAAGATTAACTAAACATTTATGTGAGTTTTATTGCTGTGGAGCAATATGATACACACTACTCATTCTGATCTCCTCAAAAGAGGGACAAAAGGGTAGAAAAGAGGGACAGAGGGATTTGGGCCTGAAAGAGGGACTGTCCCTCCTAAAGAGGAACACTTGGGAGGTATGGACACCTAATATCTCCTAAAGAGGGACATTTGGGAGGTACGGACCCCTAATATCTCCTAAAGAAGGACACTTAGGAGACATGGACCCCTAATATCTCCTAAGGAGGGACAGTTGGGAGGTACAGACCCCTAATATCTCCTAAGGAGGGACAATTGGGAGGTACAGACCCCTAATATCTCCTAAGGAGGGACAGTTGGGAGGTATGGACCCCTAATATCTCCTAAAGAGGGACAGTTGGGAGGTATGGACCCCTAATATCTCCTAAGGAGGGACAGTTGGGAGGTATGGACCCCTAATATCTCCTAAGGAGGGACAGTTGGGAGGTACAGACCCCTAATATCTCCTAAAGTGGGACACTTGGGAGGTATGGACCCCTAATATCTCCTAAAGAGGGACACTTGGGAGGTATGAACCCCTAATATCTCCTAAGGAGGGACAGTTGGGAGGTATGGACCCCTAATATCTCCTAAGGAGGGACAGTTGGGAGGTATGCCTTTAGTGTCTTGTATGTTAGAAATGTGTTAGGAAATTACAGGTCGAAATTATATTTTTCTACATGATTATATAAGACTGATCTCTCTGTTAACCCTTTGAGTGCCTGAGGGCTATGCATCACATTGGTACCCAAGGGGTTAATTTAAGTGTACAGAGAGTCAGTAGTACACATTACAGCCTAATAATTTTACTAGTGTTTAAATGCCACGGACTGTAAGTTCCAGGGTCAAATTCCTGCCTGTTGCCGCGGCCAATGTCTTTTGGTTCTGATCCCTAGTAAATGAACAAGGAATGTAAACGGACAAAGATTCTTTGTGAAAAATAATTTAGCAGTTTATTGCTTTTTCTGTGGAAAAAAACAATAAACTGTTGTTTCGTTTTACATAGGATTGTAATTAGCAATTCAATATGTCTAGCTTTGAGGGTGTCGAATGGTGTTTTCTGTAGCTAACTGTAACCAATTGTTAGTGCTTCTGAAACCAAAGAAATAAAGACATAGTAGGGAATGTACGAATTTGTCAGTGCATCGATCCAGAACTCCCCGTGAAATTAGAAGGGGAGGCATGTCTGAGCTGGGGGTGGCAAGAAAATAGGTGGTGGGTGGGACAGGAAGTGAGGTAGAAGAGGGTATTCATCTATATATATAAAAGAAGACTTTGTGCCTGCCAAAACACACCCAGGGGCGGCAGTAAAAAGGATTACTGCTGCCATTGGGTGATTCTGTGGGAGTGTGATTTTTGGCCTGCCCCCACTATCCAGCCCGCCCACCACTATCTAAAGCTGAAAAAAAAAATGGCTGCCACACACTCCTACACCACAGACACATGCACATGCCCTCCCACACACACACACACTAGCAGACACATACACACATATACACACACACACACGCACGCTGAGGATGATGGGAACAATGTTCAAGCTACAGCTGGAAGGCCATGGTCCAATCTGTATTATGCAGCTTCTTCATTCCCTGTCTTTGAGCCTACACAGCTCTGCTAATTACTACAAGTGAGCTGATTTCTAAACAATCAGCAGGAGGATACTGGCTTGCTGAGAAAGTGGAAACAACGGCAGAGAGGTGATCAGGCAGTGCAGAGCAAGGCTTCAGCTGAGCTGGTAAATGGCAGAGACATGGATGTGACTGTATTTATATATTGCACAAAGAGAGAGAAAGAGAGCAGGTTGTTTGTCAGTCTGTCTGTAAGTAGAGGTGCCAGTTCCTGCAATCATCTCCATGCTGTACATAGCTCACTGTATAGCATGTATGACAAACTATTTATATATGGTCTGGCATTGTATAGTATACAGTCTGTGTATAAGGACTGGCACTATACAGTATAGGAGGGACAGTCCCTGTTTGACACCCAAATCCCTCTGCTCCTCTATTTAGGAGATCACACGGTGTGGTGTATATACAGTAGGCTGACCAGACCTCACCTTTAACCGGGGACACATAGGAAATAAGCATATTTCAGGAGTGCACCAAAATCAAAGCAGCCCTGCAGTATGCATTTTTCATATGTGTCACTGGATAAAGGTGAGGTCTGGTCAGCCTAATATGCAAGTGTATCAGATTGCTCCACATCAGTAAAACCCACGGTAATGTGGGTATAAACTTCTGTATATATCTGTTAAATTAGTCTGTGTAAAAAATACTTTCATCTTCTTCTAAATCATTCACTTACAGAAAGAGTAACTTAACCATTTCAGTGCCAGAGGAGATGCAATGCATTGCTTACCCCCTGGCACTCAAAGGGTTAAAAATTCTCTACAATGGTCTGGCACTGTATAGCAGTGGTTCTCAATCTGTGCCCTCAGTGGCTATTAACAGGCCAGGATTTTAGAATTTCCTTTTAAGAGCACAGGTGAGTTAATCAATATGGCTGAGCCTCTGATCAACACACTTGTGTTCTAGCAGTGAAATTCCTAAGTCCTGGCCTGTTAGTGGCCACTGAGGGCATGGGCTGAGAACCTCTGCTGTATAGTATACAGTCTGCATGTGTCTGTGTATAAGGACTGGCACTATACAGTATAGGAGGGACAGTCCCTGTTTGACACCCAAATCCCTCTGCTCCTCTATTTAGGAGATCACATTGTGTGGTGTATATACCAGTGTATCAGATTGCTCCACATCAATAAAACCCACAGTAATGTGGGAATAAACTTCTGTATATATCTGTTAAATTAGTCTGTGTAAAAAAATACTTTCATCTTCTTCTAAATCATTTACTTACAGAAAGAGTAACTTAACCATTTCAATGCCAGAGGGGATGCAATGCATTGCTTACCCCCTGGCACTCAACGGGTTAAAAATTCTCTAAAATACACCACCAGCCACGCCCCCAGTAACACCACCGAAAACACAAGTGTCCCTCTTTGGCCATATGAAATGTTGGGAGGTATGTTACTTACACTGCTCACACTGTATGTATTTATGTTCTGATTTGCAGCTGTGTGTCACTGTTTGTGTTGTCAGTGCATGTGTGTGTATATGTGTGTGTTGCATGTGTCTCTGTCTATCACTGTGTGTACCTTTCTGACACGTACACCCTACGCTATAATTCACTATCATAACATTTATTTAAAAAAAAAGAAACATTTCCTGCATAACATGACGGGCAACGCCGTCCCAAACTGCTAGTAACATTATAAAGTCAGAAATGGTGTCACTTCCTCTTTAGCAGAAGATCCGCTAAATAGTACAGAAGAAATTTACAGTCTTTTACTTTGGAGGTGTGTAGCGCATCCTTACCTCGATGGCGTCTGATCCCTTGTTTGAGGAGGTCAGCTTCCTGTTGGAGGCTGGAGGAGGTTCGTGGCTGCGTGTACTGCTCGCGCGGAGGCAGGGTGAAGTGTCTCAACAGCGCAGCACCCGAGCCAGGGCGCCTGCCAGACTGAGCCTATCAACTTCCCATGGACGGAGGAGGAGCTTAAGCCCATTGAGGAGGGGAGCGAGGAGTAGGGTTGCCACCTTTTCTTCAAAAAAATACCGGCCATGGCATTCTCTCCATAGACTTAACATTGGACAGAAGCCAATTTTTTACCGGCCTGCCGGTAAAATGCTGGCTGGGTGGCAACCCTAGTGAGGAGGGAACCTGCTCGAGGTGCGGAGTCCGGCCGCCGGAATGACAGAGCGTCTTCCCGGCGCGGACGATCTACCTGGAGGGAGGAGTCTTCTCCATCTGACAGGTGGTCAGCCCGGAGATCTGAACAGCATGAGCGGGAGTCAGTAGGGAGCATCAGGAGTCGCTCTAGCCGTTCCGGATGCGAGGTGTCTCAGGTGATTCCCCTCATTCCTGTGTGTAGCAATTGGCCCTGGAGTTGCTCTGCCCCCCCCATTCCCCAGTCCTCTCTTCCTTCTCCAGTCAGGTTGCTGCTTCCTCACCCCCCCTGCTCCTTGTTCCAGTGCTACGGCTGGAAGTGGTGCCAGTGGGGTGCCTCCCCAGGTGTGTGGAAAGGGTTCCCTGGACTCCCTGGTATCCCTTCAGCGGGGAGATGGGGGGCTGTTGGTGCTGGTTGTCGCGCTTGATTGCTGTTCAGGGGGCATTCTGCGTGCACATTCACAAACACACACAAAAAAAAGTGGGTGGCATTATATGCCTTCGTAACAGTTCATGTGTGGCTAGTTCCAGCCCTGTGTATGCACCTGATTAGGATGGTTTGGGGGTATTTCCCTCAGTCCTGATGTCTTCGTGTGCCCCTACTGGGGTTTGAACTCCGGGTTCACTGGTTTCTGGGGGCTGGCATAGTGGCTGTTGGGTTATTTGGTTTCCCTCCTTTTTCTTTCAGGTTGCTGCGGGGTCGCCTGGTTTGGGAACTGTTTTGCAGAGTTCTGGAGACTGGGGCACGGGGGTTGCAAGTGGAGCTGTGACACAGTCTGTACCGGCTGTTCCTCTGCCGGGGGCAGGAACGGGGCTGTCTGGGGTGTTGGGCTTTGCTGGGTCAGGAGGATCTGAAGCAGTGGGGTCTCTGTGTCAGGCATTGGGGCCTGGCAGGACAGAGCTCTAGGGGGTCCATGTAGGTTGCTTCCTCCTTATGGGGTTTGGGGGGCCTCTAAGTCTGGGGCTGGATCTGTGTCTGTGGGAAGTGGTCCAGTGGTTAGTGCGCCCGTAGACGGGTCTGTGGGTTTACAGGGGGCTAATCCTGGGGTTGTGAGTGTGTCCTCAGGGGGGTTTCCTGTTCCAAGTGTGGCTGCTGCGGGCAGTTTACAAGGGGTGGTGGCTTCCAACCTGGGCGGGGCACCCTTGACGGGTGGTGTGTTGGCTCCCTTATCGGGGCAGACGGGTATTCCTGGGGTTGGGGGGAGTGGTCTGGTTTCTGGGGCTCCTAGTTTGGCGAGCCTCACAGATGCTGGTATGGTGCAGGGCACAGGTTCATGGGATTCTCAGTGGCAGGGTTTAGGCCCTGGGGGGACCTTGCCAGGGGGTCCTCACTTGGGGGGACTTCCGACAGTGGCCTATGGGGACGCTTATATGTGTTGGTCTGGTCCGCTGGGAATGCATTTGTAGGTGGAAGTGCGGGACAAAATATGGCGGAAAGAGTTTGTGGAGATTTTTTCGCTACTTCCTCTGGATGAGGCGCCACCTGAGAAGGAGGAGAAGGATGTTGCGAAGAAGGAGGAGAAGGAACGCCATCGTTATCGGAGGATCCTGAAAGTGTTTGGGAATTGAATACGTGCTTTTTTTATTTTGGCCAGTGTCATAGGGGAACGGTTCCCTGGTAAATGCTCCTCATTGTTCTGTTACCTGGACACTTTTTGGAACGCCTGCAGGACGTATGGTGGGCTGGCATGGTGGCATTATGATGAGCAGTTCCGCCAGAGGATGGCGGTGCATCCGTCCATTTCGTGGGATCACATGGATATCGGGTTGTGGCTTTCTCTGATGACCCATCCAGCTGGTTCTCCCATGGGCCTGCAGTCCTTTCAGTCCGGCGCCAGGGGGTTGGGGCTCCCCACCGTGCACGAGGCCTCCACAAGGAAGGTTGTCTTCTGCTGGCAATTCAACAAGGGGCATTGCAAGTGGGGGGGAACCTGTAAGATTAAACATGAACGTTCGGGCTGTTCAGGGTCCCACCCACTTACCAAGTGTTTCAAAAAGCAAAAAGGTGGTGACAAAGGCGGTGCCGTGGGGGGTAAGGGGCTTGACTCCGGTGTCTGTAGACAGGATGCACCCTTGGCTAAGGGTTTACAGGGATAGAAAAGCGGCTTGGGTCTTGGAAGAGGTTTTGGGTTTGGATTCCGGATACCGGGGCGGGAGGGGTTTGGGGCATCAGAGGTGGTCAATTTGCAGTCGGCTGTCCGGTACCCTGGGATCCTTCGGTTAAAGGTGGAAAAAGAGGTGGCGTTGGGCCAGATGGAGGGGCCTTTTTCGTGTCCGCCTCTCCCTGGTTTTCGAGTTTCGGTGCTCGGTGTTATCCCCAAAAAAGATCCAGGGAAATTCAGGCTCATCCACCATCTATCTTTCACTTATGGGTCCTCGGTCAACGATGCAATACACTTATATACACACCACACAGTCTGATCTCTTAAACACAGGGACACCAGGGTGATACACTTATATACACACCACACAGTCTGATCTCCTAAACACAGGGACACCAGGGTGATACACTTATATACACACCACACAGTCTGATCTCCTAAACACAGGGACACCAGGGTGATACACTTATATACACACCACACCGTCTGATCTCCTAAACACAGGGACATCAGGGTAATACACATATATACACACCACACAGTCTGATCTCCTAAACACAGGGACACCAGGGTGATACACTTATATACACACCACACAGTCTAATCTCCTAAACACAGGAACACCAGGATGATACACTTATATACACACCACACAGTCTGATCTCTTAAACACAGGGACACCAGGGTGATACACTTATATACACAACACACAGTCTGATCTCCTAAACACAGGGACACCAGGGTGATACACTTATATACACACCTCACAGTCTGATCTCCTACACACAGGGACACCAGGGTGATACACTTCTATACACACCACACAGTCTGATCTCCTAAACACAGGGACACCAGGGTGATGCACTTCTATACACACCACACAGTCTGATCTCCTAAACACAGGGACATCAAGGTGATACACTTATATACACACCACACAGTCTGATCTCCTAAACACAGGGACATCAAGGTGATACACTTGTATACACACCACACAGTCTGATCTCTTAAACACAGGGACACCAGGGTGATACATTTATATACACACCACACAGTCTGATATCCTAAACACAGGGACACTAGGATGATACACTTCTATATACACACCATACAGTCTGATCTCCTAAACACAGGGACACCAGGGTGATACACTTCTATACACACCACACAGCCTGATCTCCTAAACACAGGGACACCAGGGTGATACACTTATATACACACCACACAGTCTGATCTCCTAAACACAGGGACACCAGGGTGATACACTTATATACACACCACACAGTCTGATCTAAACACAGGGACACCAGGGTGATACACTTATATACACACCACACAGTCTGATCTCTTAAACACAGGGACACCAGGGTGATACACTTATATACACACCACACAGTCTGATCTCTTAAACACAGGGACACCAGGGTGATACACTTATATACACACCACACAGTCTGATCTCCTAAACACAGCAACACCAGGGTGATACACTTATATACACATCACACAGTCTGATCTCCTAAACACAGGGACACCAGGGTGATACACTTATATACACACCACACAGTCTGATCTCCTAAACACAGGGACACCAGGGTGATCCACTTCTACACACACATCACACAGTCTGATCTCCTAAACACAGGGACACCAGGGTGATACACTTCTATACACACCACACAGTCTGATCTCCTAAACACAGGGACACCAGGGTGATACACTTCTATACACACCACACAGTCTGATCTCCTAAACACAGGGACACCAGGGTGATACACTTATATACACACCACACAGTCTGATCTCCTAAACACAGGGACACCAGGGTGATACACTTCTATACACACCACACAGTCTGATCTCCTAAACACAGGGACACCAGGGTGATACACTTACATACACACCACACAGTCTGATCTCCTAAACACAGGGACACCGAGGTGATACACTTCTATACACACCACACAGTATGATCTCCTAAACACAGGGACACCAGGGTGATACACTTATATACACACCACACAGTCTGATCTCCTACACACAGGGACACCGAGGTGATACACTTCTATACACACCACACAGTGTGATCTCCTAAACACAGGGACACCAGGGTGATACACTTATATACACACCACACAGTCTGTTCTCCTAAACACAGGGACACCAGGGTGATACACTTATATACACACCACACAGTCTGATCTCTTAAACACAGGGACACCAGGGTGATATATACACACCACACAGTCTGATCTCCTAATCACAGGGACACCAGGGTGATACACTTATATACACACCACACAGTCTGATCTCCTAAACACAGGGACACCAGGGTGATACACTTATATACACACCACACAGTCTGATCTCTTAAACACAGGGACACCAGGGTGATATATACGCACCACACAGTCTGATCTCCTACACACAGGGACACCGAGGTGATACACTTATATACACACCACACAGTCTGATCTCCTAAACACAGGGACACCAGGGTGATACACTTATATACACACCACACAGTCTGATCTCTTAAACACAGGGACACCAGGGTGATATATACACACCACACAGTCTGATCTCCTAAACACAGGGACACCGAGGTGATACACTTATATACACACCACACAGTCTGATCTCTTAAAGACAGGGACACCAGGGTGATACACTTATATACACACCACACAGTCTGATCTCCTAAACACAGGGACAGCAGGGTGATACACTTCTATACACACCACACAGTCTGATCTCTTAAACACAGGAACACCAAGGTGATACACTTATACACACACCACAGTCTGATCTCCTAAACATAGGGACACCAGGGTGACACACTTATATACACATCTATCTGTCTATCTATCTGTCTATCTATCTATCTATCTATCTATCTATCTATCTATCTATCTATCTATTCATCTGACAGACAGAGAGATAGACAGAAAGACAGACAGTCAGGCTAATGGACAGACAGATGGATATGGGATAAATAGATGGATGGATGAATATATAGGCCTGACTGCTGACTGTTGATATCTAGGTAAGTTAAACTGTAACCGTTTAATGATCACCTAGCAATGTGTTGCCCACACCTATGGTCATTTAAGGGTTAAACACAATGTATTCCTAGGAAAATGTCCCACTTTCACAATGTGTTGCTCACCCCTCTGGCACTGAAGGGTTTAAGAAATTATTTTTCATCCCATCTTTGTGAAAGTACAATCTATTATCTTGGCTCCAGAAATCCTTTTAAGTTGGTGACTGTGGGCAAGGCACTTATATCTGATGAGCAGGAGCGCTCCAGACGAATCTTTCTGAGGTTAGAATGCATTCCGTGGATAATGTTTGCTTACGTAAATAACAAGGAACATTTCCATATGCTTCATTAGCCGGACAAATAAAACCAAATAAATCTTGCCTATGATCAGTTTATAGATTTTTATTCTTATTGTAAAGAAAGCATAGTTAGGATTTATAAACCCTATGACTCTCAGCTACTAATGTAAATTTACTAACTGAGGCTGATGTTGTTCTTAAAAGAACTAAAAACAATCCTATATCAAACCAACTGTATCACAGCGTGTAAAGATTCAACTGGGCTTTCAACACTTTGCAATGTGTTGGAGACCTCTCTAGCATTCAAAGGGTTAAACTCCCTATTTACATGAATGCACATTTATGGAATTTTTGTGTCCCAGAAGTTGTTTCTTTGAACAGTGACACCTAGTGTTCAGACAGTTCCCCCTGCTGCACATACAGTAATTTTATTGCATTCTATGAAGGAGCTGAGTAACTGCCTACAGATCTCCAAAGAATGTGATAGTATTGGTGCCTTCACTTTATGACTTTTGTGACTGTAATGACTTTTGAATAAAGCAGTTGCAGTGCGTATAATTGTTTTGCTTAGCAGGAAACTCCCAAAAATATATGTTTTTACATAACGTTTACTGATCCTTTAACCCTTTGAGTGCCAGAGAGGTTTTCAGAGCATTGCAACAAGCTCAAAGTGTTGCCCAGTTTTCCATTCCATAGAGCAGCTATTAAAATCGGTTCACTTTTAAAATGTTGCAGCGAAAACAGCACTCAACGACACAGCGCCTTAACCGTGTCGCAGTGATTAAAAGGGCGACATGAGAATCTCACTCTGCATAAAAAGCGCAAGATTCTCATGTCACGGCATTTTATGTAGCATGCCTCTGAAACTTTCCTTAACCCCACCATCCAACCCAAATGTATCAACACTACCCAGTGCACTCACCCACATACGCCCCCCTCTTACTGTAACTCGCACTGAACCCTCCTTGCTGATACTCACCAACCAACCAGAAGCCGCACTATGTTTAACTCTATATTCCTCCGCTCTTGTCCCTACTCCGCTCTGAGGACAAAGACCTAGTCTTTCTTCAGTGCATTGAGCACAGTGGAGAGGTTCTGCCGCCACGAGTGTAGCTGCTATCAGAAGTAAAAAGGCAAATAGGCAACAACCGGGAATTCTTGACTGGCCCATTCCTCCGGCAGTGGTCCCCTCCTTCCTGACAGGTTTCTGCCTGTAAATGTGTCCCCATCCAATCTGCAGCATTTTTATTTTTTAGCACAAACCTGTCAGGCCTGGCAGAGTGGCATCAAGGAGATGAGAAATCTGGGAAGCAAGTGACCACTGCCGGAGACCGGTGGCATATTGATGAGTGGCAGTAAGGGGTTTATGGGGGTATGTTGGAGATTGCATTGGGTAGTGTTTATACATTCGGATTGGAATGCAACGTTTAATGCCTCAACATGAGAATATTGCGCTTTTTATGAAGGGCGAGATTCTCATGTTGCATTTTTAATCCTGGCTCATGGTTCATGCGCAGTGTAGTTCTGCTCTGCTTACTCTGATACCATTAAAATCTTAGATGCTAAGCACAGGGCTGGATTTACATCTCAGGATCCTGTAGGCACAGAAATTTGAAGCGCCCTGCCCCCCCCCCATGGGCCATTTGCACTGGATACCTCCACAATGCTCCTAATCTCCACGTTGCCCCCCGCCATCTCCATATTGCCCTCACATTGCCCCCATCATCTCAACATTGCCCCCCATTAGCTCCAGCTTGCCACTATCATCTTATATATATCACCCTCACATTGCCCCCATCATCTCCATATACCATTTTGCCCTCACACAGCCCCCATCAGCCCCATACTGCCCCATCATCTCCATATACCATACTGCCTTCACAATGCCCCCTTCAGCTCCATATTGCTCCCATCAGCTCCACATTGCCCTCAGAATGCCCCCCATCAGCTCCACATTGCCCTCACATTGTCCCCCACCCCATCAGCTCCAACTTGCCCCCACCATCTCCACATTGCCCCCCATTGGCTCCAACTTGCCCCCCATTGGCTCCACATTGCCCCCCATTAGCTCCACATTGCCCTCACATTGCCTCCCCCCGTTGTCCGTTTCCTACCTCCCTGGTAGGAGATCTGTATGTGCCTCCTTGTCTTGTACCTGATGGAGCTCCCGCGCGGTCTCCTATTCAGGAATGCAGAGCGCTGGGAGATGATGTCATCTCCCAACGCTCTGCATTCCTAAAGAGGTGACGAGGGAGCTCCATGATGTACAAGACGGGGGGGGGGGCAATGTGAGTGGGTGCCGCCGGTGCAGCCAGCGAGGTGGCTAGTGTTTTTTTTAAAGATTAAAAAAAAAAAAAATCCAAATGGCAGGTACCCCTTGTTGGCGTGCGCCTGTAGACAGGTGCCTTCTTTGCCTAATGGCAAATCCGGCCCTGGCTAAGCAGCGGAAAGGGAATTCAATTTTGTATCTGCAGGCATAAGAATCTGAATGTCTAGTGAGATAAATAAATGTCTGTTTGAAGACAGTATAGTAGAAGAGACATCCAGACAAAGTGGCCTTGCTGGATCTAGTGGTCTCAAATAATTCCGAAATGGTAAACAATATACAGGTAAGGAAGCATTTGGGTAGCAGTGACCACAATATGGTATTCTTTGAAATTTGTTTTGAGAAACTCATTAAATCCTTAATGTCCCAATGAATCAAATCCTTAACGATCGCAATGAATTCTGGGATGGTAGAAGTGCGTGTAGCCGCTCTGCAATCCCAGAATTCCATGACATACGAGGACTGTTACCGGTCCTTAACTTCTGAATGGTGTGACGGTCCTGGCAAGTCATGTGACGGTAAGGTGTTAAAGGGTCAACAAAAACATTCAACTTTAGAAAGGCTAATTTTATATTGCTAAAAACAGTATTAAATGACTTTCAGTAGGATGTAATCTTCAAATATAAAATGCACAAGAAAGATGAAATGTGTGCAAAATGCTCATGGATCAATAAACGCATCAATATATACTACTGGTGAAAAAATACAAGAGGAACAAATTAAGACCAAGAAACAGATTTGTAGGGAACTGATGAGTAAGAAGCAGCCTTTAAAATTATTTATGTCAGATGGGTCAGATACAAAATTAAAGTCATCCTGTTACACGCAGTAATTATATATATATACACCTGACTGCTGTATGATGGACTGCTACCTAGGTAAGTGCTTCTGTTACACACAGTAATTATATAGAAAACCTGACTGCTGTGTGATGGACCCCTACCTAGGTAAGTGCTTCTGTTACACACAGTAATTATATAGATACACCTGAATGCTGTTTGATGGACTCCTACCTAGGTAAGTGCTTCTGTTACATTAATTATATAGATACACCTGACTGCTGCGTGATGGACTCCTACCTAGGTAAGTGCTTCTGTTACACATAGTAATTATATAGATACACCTGACTGCTGTACGATGGACTCCTACCTAGGTAAGTGCTTCTGTTACACACAGTAATTATATAGATACACCTGACTGCTGTGTGATGGACTCCTACCTAGGAAAGTGCTCCTGTTACACACAGTAATTATATAGATATACACCTGACTGCTGTACGATGGACTTCTACCTAGGTAAGTGCTTCTGTTACACACAGTAATTATATAGATACACCTGACTGCTGTATGATGGACTCCTACCTAGGTAAGTGCTTCTGTTACACACAGTAATTATATAGATACACCTGACTGCTGTGTGATGTACTCCTACCTAGGTAAGTCCTTCTGTTACACACAGTAATTATATAGATATACACCTGACTGCTGTATGATGGACTCCTACCTAGGTAAGTGCCTCTGTGACTCACACAGTAATTATATACATATACACCTGACTGCTATGTGATGGACTCCTACCTAGGTAAGTGCTTCTGTTACACACAGTAATTATATAGATACACCTGACTGCTGTGTGATGGACTCCTACCTAGGTAAGTGCTTCTGTTACACACAGTAATTATATAGATACACCTGACTGCTATGTGATGGACTCCTACCTAGGTAAGTGCTTCTGTTACACACAGTAATTATAGAGATACACCTGACTGCTGTATGATGGACTCCTACCTAGGTAAGTGCTTCTGTTACACACAGTAATTATATAGATACACCTGACTGCTGTATGACAGACTCCTCCCTAGGTAAGTGCTTCTGTTACACACAGTTATGATGTAGATACACCTGACTGCTGTGTGATGGACTCCTACCTAGGTAAGTGCTTCTGTTACACACAGTTATGATGTAGATACAGCTGACTGCTGTGTGATGGACTCCTACCTAGGTAAGTGCTTCTGTTACACACAGTAATTATATATATACACCTGACTGCTGTATGATGGACTCCTACCTAGGTAAGTGCTTCTGTTACACACAGTTATGATGTAGATACAGCTGACTGCTGTGTGATGGACTCCTACGTAGGTAAGTGCTTCTGGTAGCAGGAAAGCTATACAGTTCTCATGTCACTAGAGTATGAGGCAAAGGTTGAACTTGATGGACTTGTGTCTTTATTCAACCTAATTTACTATGTTACTATATCATCATGAATATGTGCCACTGTCACTTACGCAAGAAAGTGTTGTGGGCAAAGGACAAATGCATTCTGCCTTCTAACACATTTTTCAAGCCATATATTTCTAAACTTCAGCCCTCAGAAGAAGTAATATTACAGTGGGAAATGTATTACCTATAGGAAATATAGCGAAAAATGTGTTAACATAGGCGGAAAATTTGTTAAAATAGGCGAAAAGGAGGACATTTTTGCATAGGCGGAAAGGTAAAATATTTCACGGGAAAAGCGAGAAATTGACATGTTTTCGCAAATTTTTTTGCAGCAAATTATTCACACTTTTTGCCCACCCCTAGTAAGGACCCCTAATATCTCCTAAAGAGGGACACATGTGAGCTACAAACCCTTACTATCTCCTAAAGAGGGAAGCTATGGAGCCCTAATATCTCCTAACGAGAGACACTTGGGAGGTATAGAACCCTAATTCTCCTAAAGTGGGACACTTAGGAGTTAAAGACCCCTAATACCTCCTAAAGAGGGACACTTGGGAGGTACAGATCCCTAATATCTCCTAAAGAGGGAGACTTGGGAGGTATGGACCCTAATATCTCCTAAAGAGGGACACTTCGGAAGTACTGACTCCTAATATCTCCTAAAGAAGGACACTTGGGAGGTACAGACCCCTAATATCTCCTAAAGAGGGACACTTGAGAGATATGGACCCCTAATATCTCCTAAAGAGGGGCACTTGGGAGGTACACACCCGTAATATCTCCTAATGAGGGGCACTTGGGAGGTATGTACCCCTAATATCTCCTAAAGAGGAACAGCTGAGAGGTATGGAGCCCTAATATCTCCTAAAGAGGGACACTTGGGAGGTATGGACCCCTAATATCTCCTAAAGAGGGACACTTGGGAGGTATGGACCCCTGATATCTCCTAAAGAGGGATACTTGGGAGGTATGGATCCCTAATATCTCCTAAAGAGGGATACTTGGGAGGTATGAACCCCTAATATCTCTTAAAGAGGGACACAGGAGGTATGGATCCCTAATATCTCCTAAAGAGGAACACATGGGAGGTATGTACCCCTAATATCTCCTAAAGAGGGACAGCTGAGGGCTATGGAGCCCTAATATCTCCTAAAGAGGGACACTTAGGAGGTATAGTCCCCTAATTTCTCCTAAAGAGGGACACTTAGGAGGTATAGACCCCTAATATCTCCTAAAGAGGGACACTAGAGATGTATGGACCTCTAATATCTTCTAAACAGGGACACTAGGCACTTATGGTCTCCTAATTTCTCCTAAAGAGGGACACTTGGGAGGTATGGTGTTGTAGGGTTTACATTGTGGGACTATTGTTGGACTGCTCACGTTTTATAGATGCTTTTATTGTGTACTTTCTATACATACGTTGTATTGTCCTTATCGTCAGTTGCTCTTTGTAAGATGATCTAGAGAGGCAATTCCCACACTAAATGTGACTTATTACAGCACCAGAGAACTTTCCTCCTTAGCTTGTAGTATCCATTGACTTTATGCTGTTTTAGCTGTTTTGCTCGTCTGACACTTCCTTCTATTTGATACGTTTATTAGTTTGACCTCTCCCCCCCCATTGTACCGGGTTCTTTGCAGTTCTCCAGGGAAAAGCCCCAGTAGGTCTGAATAGGCAGCGATCACATTACACCTAGATACCAGTAAATATTTCATGTGCTCGGTCGCTAGTCAGCGGCTCCTTGTCATGGTGAGTGACATCAGCCTGGGATTCTGGTGCTGATACAAATGTGTGACATTGTCCTGTCAATTATCTCTGGTGGATTAGGAGCAATCGCTGGAAAAGTTCCCCTTCTTACTGTCCAGCATGCGCCGAAACGCAAGTTAATGCTGTGTAAAGATAACAAGGGGTGAGTACTATATATCTCTTTATTACTTAACTCTTAAAGGCCCAGAGTTGTGTGCAACACATGTTTCTTTTAGCCATTTGGGCCTTAGACACAAGTGGAGGAATTTTGTACCAAACCAACAACACCACAGGGTGATTGAAAGGAGCGTTTAACCCTTTGAATGCTAGATAATGCATTGGAGATCTCTTTAGCACTGAAGAGGTAAAACCACCATTCAAATGCTAAGCATGGAGGCACAAATTTGAGTTTGCACTAAATCACACGCTGGATGCAGTTTTCTAGCCCTGCGCCCTCCAGCGCCAATTTACTAAGCATCTTACCCTGATCATTCTCCTCTTAAAGGGATAGTAATACTTCGTTTTAACATTATTTTATTTTGTAGGCATTAAAAAAAACAAGAAGAACGATATAAGTCTTATCTCTCAAACCTCTATGGTTTGAGAGATATTCACAAGCAAAGTTCCCCCTCCCGCCCCTTTTACCTAGTGTAAGCCATCTCTTCTCAGATGTGGAATCCAGTCCATAGACCAGACAGATAACAGAAGGGGACAATCTTCTTCCTATGAGAACAATGAAAGCCCTGCCCCCCTTGACAAGCTTTTCAGGTTTTTCCCTTATCTTAATTGAAGATTGCCCCTCTCTGCAATCTACCTGGGCACCTCCCTTCTGATCTGGCTGAGCAGTGTTACATCAGTAAAAGGGGCGGGAGGGGGACACTTTGTCATTGAATTACTCTTGAACTACAACTCTGACAATATTGAAATAACACTCTCCAAAGTCCAAATACTATGATGATTAATTAGAGCTGCTTTTATTATGAAACATTACTATCCCTTTAATAGTCCCTGGGGCACGTTGATGTGACCTGGGCACAAGTTTAACAGTTTGAGTGCCAGAGAGGTACGCAAAACATTGTGTTGTAATGCGCTGGATATCTCTCTGGCATTCAATGGGTTAAGGTGCCATGTTTATCGACGAAATGTGAACGTTATTATTCTTCTTTATTTATATAGCGCCAACTAATTCTGCAGCGCTGTACACTTAACCCTTTGAGCGCCAGAGGGGTACGCAACGCATTGCTTCGCAATGCTTTGCGTACCCCTCTGGCACTCAAAGGGTTAAAAAAAGTGTATGTGTATGGATGTTGTTAAGCACAAAATGTCTGTTTTTGCCGTTCTGATTGCGAGACCTCAGAATAACTTTACTTTTTACGGATTTGTCCCTTCGTTATATTCCTGACACGTGATCCCTGAAATGTTAAGGATATCCTGAAAATTCCAGCCTGTGTGTTAGGCGTGCTTTGATTAATGATTGAGAACCACTGCTCTATGCTGTAAAGGGACAGTAATGTCCCCCCCCCAAAAAAACAAATATCCCGTTTTGTAGAATTTAAAATAATAATCAATATGCTCCAAACCCTATCTCTCAAACCGCTATGATTTGAGAGATATAGGGATTCAAAGTTCCCCCTCCCTCCTCTTCTCCTGATTTCAGCTGTAGAGCTGACAGCAGGAGAATCGAGTCGTACGACTCAAGGAGGCTCTGCATCAGAGCCGAAATAGCGTTATTGCGGTTTGAGAGATATAGAGATTCAAAGTTCCCCCTCCCGCCCCTTCTCCTGATTTCAGCTGTAAAGCTGACAGCAGGAGAATCGAGTCGTACGACTCAAGGAGGCTCTGTAGCAGAGCCGAAATCGCGTTATTGCTAAAGAATTAATTAATTGGAAAGGTCTACAAAGTGTGCACGGTTTGCAAGCACACTTTGTAGACCTTTCCCATTAATGAATTCTTTTTACGTAACGTGACTCCGACTCTTCTGCAGAGCTGCCTGCTGGTCCCCGGACCAGGATCTCCTGCTGTCAGCTAGACGCTGACATCAGAAGAAGGGGCGGGAGGGGGGAGCTTTGAATCTCTATATCTCTCAAACTGGAATAACGCAATTTCGGCTCTGTTGCAGAGCCTCCTCAAGTCGTACGACTCGATTCTCCTGCTGTCAGCTCTACAGCTGAAATCAGGAGAAGGGGAGGGAGGGGGTAACTTTGAATCCCTATATCTTTCACACCATAGCGGTTTGAGAGATGGGGTTTTGAGCATATCGATTAATATTTTAAACTCTACAAAATATAATTTTATTTTTTTGGGGGGACATTACTGTCCCTTTAAAGCAGAACTATCATCAAACTTAAACTGAGCCCCAAATCCTTATTACCATAGCAATATGCATAGACATACTTGTATGTTGCTGAATAAGCCTGGCATTAGAGAGAAATAGAACGTTTTAGGCAGGCAGCAGCGCCAGGGATCTTGCTGTAGGCTCTCTCTGCACCTGTACGGTCAGTCCCTTCCGATACCTTAAGGTACCAAGGCATTCCACTCACCAATCGTGGAGGAGAAGGGGACAGACAGTGAGGACTCAGATGCCTTCTGTGCAAGATGTCTGCCCTGTCACCCGCTGCTGCCTGCAAAACGAGTTCTATTTTTCACTAAAGCCGGACTTATTCAGCAAATTAATAGTATGTATACGCATATCACTATGGTTACAAGGATTTGGGGGTGGGAAATTCAAGTCTGACGATAGTTCTGCTTTAACGCCATACATTAACCCTTTCAGTGCCACTGGGCTACGCAACGCATTGCAAACTAGATGCATTGCAGTCCTCTCTGGCTCTAAAAGGGTTAAAAAAGTAACAGAGGAAACAGTGTAACTTTACGCCCATATCTGTAAACCTTGTCCCAAGGCTCCGGGGGTGCACTACGTTCTGGGGGTGGGAGCGTCCAAAATATGCATTTAGTGTCATACATTGGGTGTGGCGTGGCTGAAGTGGGAGGGATTGGATAGAGGGGAGGAGGAATTTGCATTTAAAATGGGCGGAGAATAGGCAGAGCAGGGCGAAGTGAGACCCGAACTTGCAGTGAAGTGGGCGGAGTTACAAGAGAACTTACTTAGGCTTCAGCATCAGCTCTTGTCCCCACAGACCGGTAATTAACTATAAAAAACAAAGTCTCCACGTCAGTGTTTATCAGCGTTAGTCCCTTTGTTACACCAACAGTGCAGGTTTTCAGGTTATGTCTCCTTAACCCCTTAATGACTGATGACGTGCCAGGGCCGTCATAGCTGTCTGTGCCTTAAGGACCGGCGGTGCTAGTCCTGGCACGCCATGGAATGTCAGGAGGCAGCTTACACTAGGTAAAAGGGGTGGGAGGGGAATATTTTATCAGTCAATTACCTTCTTTTTATATCAATGTGGTGCGAGCTGCAGTTGGACCTCCCCAGTTTGATTGGCTGACAGGTAACCAATCAGAATAAGGTACTGTCACATGACAGAACTCTGTAACATAGACAGGGGATGGCTGGCTAGGGGGGCAATTGTCCCCTGGGTCACTCATATGTTTAGTCCAGTGGGCCACTACCTCAGTCAGTCTCCGTCTTGCTGCTGTAAATGGAGCTACACTGGTGATACCACGGAGCTTACAATTGAAATGTAGCTACACAAATGATACCACAGAGTTACAATTCATATGGAGTTATACTAGTAGCATAACACATTTCCCTAGTCAAATCTATGGTATCACTTTCTTCTCAACTCTTAAAGGGATAGTAATGTTTCACAAAAACAGCAGCTTCAATTAATCTTCATAATATTTGGGCCATGGTGAGTGTTATTTCAATTCTGTTGTAGTTCAAGAGTGATTGAATGATAAAGTATCCCCCTCTCGCCCCTTTTACCTAGTGTAACACTGCTCACCTCAGAGCAGCAAGACTGTCCGGATGGATTGCAGAGAGGGACAATCTTCAGTGATCATAAGGAAAAACCTGTCAAGGGGGGCAGGGTTTTCCTTATGGTCAAAGTAAGAAGATTGTCCCTTGCTGTGACCTGTCTGGTCAAGTGTCCAGATTCCACATCTGAGGTGATCAGTGTTACATCAGTAAAAGGGGCGGGAGGGGATATTTTGTCATTGAATTACTCTTGTACTACAACTCTGACTGTATTGAAATAACACTCTCCAAAGTCCAAATACTATGAAGATTAAATGGAGCATCTTTTATTTTGAAACATTACTATCCCTTTAATTTGCACTTGCAGTTGTCTGATCTATGCTGTGCACATTAGGGGACCACATTTTAAGTCTGCCATTCAGCATATCTCCCAACATTTCAAATGGCCAAAGAGGGACACTTTTGGTTTAGGTGGTGTTTATGGGGGTGTGGCTGGTAAGGGGGGGGGCATTACCGAGAATTTTTAGGCTATTTCATGACTTACCGGCTCCTCTTTGTGTAACTGAATAAATTATTTAGAGCAAAACCAAAGTATTTTATTTATACAGATTAATTTATAAACACATATATTTAAGATTAACTATACGTTTATGTGAGTTTTATTGCTATGGAGCAATGTAATACACACCACTCATTCTGATCTCCTCAAAAGAGGGACAAAAGGGTAGAAAAGAGGGACAGAGGGTTTTGGGTCTGAAAGAGGGGCTATCCCTCCTAAAGAGGGACAATTGGGAGGTGTGCATTCAGTGACACTGCAGAGAGAAGAGCGCACCATACAGTCCCACTAGAGGGACAAGCATTTAAAATCCAGGACTGTCCTGGGCAATCCGGGACATGTGGTCACCCTAGTGTATGTATGTTTTAATGTGCACTTGCAGTTGCCTGCTCTAGAGAGATTGCGAGCCTGTGTGTTCTAATGTGCGCTTGTACATATCTGCTTATAGGGGGTGCATGCCTGTACATTGTAATGTGCTCTTGTACTGGTGCGTTCTAGAGAGGTCGTGCACCTGTACATTGTAATGTGCGCTTGTACTGGTGTGTTCTAGAGAGGTCGTGCACCTGTACATTGTAATGTGCGCTTGTACTGGTGTGTTGTAGAGAGGTCGTGCACCTGTACATTGTAATGTGCGCTTGTATTGGTATGTTGTAGAGAGGTCATGCACCTGTACATTGTAATGTGCACTTGCACTGGTGTGTTTAAGAGAGGTCGTGCACCTGTACATTGTAATGTGCGCTTGTACTGGTGTGTTCTAGAGATGTCGTGCACCTGTACATTGTAATGTGCTCTTGCACTGCTGTCTTCTAGAGATGTCGTGCACCTGTACATTGTAATGTGCGCTTGCACTGGTGCGTTCTAGAGAGGTCGTGCACCTGTACATTGTAATGTGCGCTTGCACTGGTGCGTTCTAGAGAGGTTGTGCACCTGTACATTGTAATGTGCGCTTGTACTGGTGTGTTCTAGAGAGGCCATGCACCTGTACATTGTAATGTGCGCTTGTACTGGTGTGTTCTAGAGATGTCGTGCACCTGTACATTGTAATGTGCTCTTGCACTGGTGCGTTCTAGAGATGTCGTGCACCTGTACACTGTAATGTGCTCTTGCACTGGTGCGTTCTAGAGATGTCGTGCACCTGTACATTGTAATGTGCGCTTGCACTGGTGCGTTCTAGAGATGTCGTGCACCTGTACACTGTAATGTGCTCTTGCACTGGTGCGTTCTAGAGATGTCGTGCACCTGTACATTGTAATGTGCGCTTGCACTGGTGCGTTCTAGAGATGTCGTGCACCTGTACATTGAAATGTGCGCTTGTATTGGTGTGTTCTAGAGAGGTCTTGCCCCTGTACATTGTAATGTGCGCTTGCATTGGTGCGTTCTAGAGATGTCGTGCACCTGTACATTGAAATGTGCGCTTGTATTGGTATGTTGTAGAGATGTCGTGCACCTGTACACTGTAATGTGCTCTTGCACTGGTGCGTTCTAGAGAAGTCATGCACCTGTACATTGTAATGTGCTCTTGCACTGGTGCGTTCTAGAGAAGTCATGCACCTGTACATTGTAATGTGCTCTTGCACTGGTGCGTTCTAGAGAGGTCGTGCACCTGTACATTGTAATGTGCGCTTGTACTGGTGTGTTCTAGAGAGGTCGTGCACCTGTACATTGTAATGTGCGCTTGCACTGGTGCGTTCTAGAGATGTCGTGCACCTGTACATTGTAATGTGCTCTTGCACTTGTGCGTTCTAGAGAGGTCGTGCACCTGTACATTGTAATGTGCGCTTGTACTGGTGTGTTCTAGAGAGGTCGTGCACCTGTACATTGTAATGTGCGCTTGTACTGGTGCGTTCTAGAGAAGTCATGCACCTGTACATTGTAATGTGCTCTTGCACTTGTGCGTTCTAGAGAGGTCGTGCACCTGTACATTGTAATGTGTTCTTGCACTGGTGCGTTCTAGAGAAGTCATGCACCTGTACATTGTAATGTGCTCTTGCACTGGTGCGTTCTAGAGAAGTCATGCACCTGTACATTGTAATGTGCTCTTGTACTGGTGCGTTCTAGAGAGGTCGTGCACCTGTACATTGTAATGTGCGCTTGCACTGGTGCGTTCTAGAGATGTCGTGCACCTGTACACTGTAATGTGCTCTTGCACTGGTGCGTTCTAGAGATGTCGTGCACCTGTACATTGTAATGTGCGCTTGCACTGGTGCGTTCTAGAGATGTCGTGCACCTGTACATTGAAATGTGCGCTTGTATTGGTGTGTTCTAGAGAGGTCTTGCCCCTGTACATTGTAATGTGCGCTTGCATTGGTGCGTTCTAGAGATGTCGTGCACCTGTACATTGAAATGTGCGCTTGTATTGGTATGTTGTAGAGATGTCGTGCACCTGTACACTGTAATGTGCTCTTGCACTGGTGCGTTCTAGAGAAGTCATGCACCTGTACATTGTAATGTGCTCTTGCACTGGTGCGTTCTAGAGAAGTCATGCACCTGTACATTGTAATGTGCTCTTGCACTGGTGCGTTCTAGAGAGGTCGTGCACCTGTACATTGTAATGTGCGCTTGTACTGGTGTGTTCTAGAGAGGTCGTGCACCTGTACATTGTAATGTGCGCTTGCACTGGTGCGTTCTAGAGATGTCGTGCACCTGTACATTGTAATGTGCTCTTGCACTTGTGCGTTCTAGAGAGGTCGTGCACCTGTACATTGTAATGTGCGCTTGTACTGGTGTGTTCTAGAGAGGTCGTGCACCTGTACATTGTAATGTGCGCTTGTACTGGTGCGTTCTAGAGAAGTCATGCACCTGTACATTGTAATGTGCTCTTGCACTTGTGCGTTCTAGAGAGGTCGTGCACCTGTACATTGTAATGTGCTCTTGCACTGGTGCGTTCTAGAGAAGTCATGCACCTGTACATTGTAATGTGCTCTTGCACTGGTGCGTTCTAGAGAAGTCATGCACCTGTACATTGTAATGTGCTCTTGTACTGGTGCGTTCTAGAGAGGTCGTGCACCTGTACATTGTAATGTGCGCTTGTACTGGTGTGTTCTAGAGAGGTCGTGCACCTGTACATTGTAATGTGCGCTTGTACTGGTGTGTTGTAGAGAGGTCGTGCACCTGTACATTGTAATGTGCGCTTGTATTGGTATGTTGTAGAGAGGTCATGCACCTGTACATTGTAATGTGCACTTGCACTGGTGTGTTTAAGAGAGGTCGTGCACCTGTACATTGTAATGTGCGCTTGTACTGGTGTGTTCTAGAGATGTCGTGCACCTGTACATTGTAATGTGCGCTTGCACTGCTGTCTTCTAGAGATGTCGTGCACCTGTACATTGTAATGTGCGCTTGCACTGGTGCGTTCTAGAGAGGTCGTGCACCTGTATATTGTAATGTGCGCTTGCACTGGTGCGTTCTAGAGAGGTTGTGCACCTGTACATTGTAATGTGCGCTTGTACTGGTGTGTTCTAGAGAGG
The DNA here is from genome assembly GCA_037306005.1 of Rhinophrynus dorsalis. Lineage (NCBI taxonomy): Eukaryota > Metazoa > Chordata > Amphibia > Anura > Rhinophrynidae > Rhinophrynus > Rhinophrynus dorsalis. The sequence goes on along the minus strand of CM074722.1, from coordinate 503,382,036 downwards.
CCATGCACCTGTACATTGTAATGTGCGCTTGTACTGGTGTGTTCTAGAGATGTCGTGCACCTGTACATTGTAATGTGCTCTTGCACTGGTGCGTTCTAGAGATGTCGTGCACCTGTACACTGTAATGTGCTCTTGCACTGGTGCGTTCTAGAGATGTCATGCACCTGTACATTGTAATGTGCGCTTGCACTGGTGCGTTCTAGAGATGTCGTGCACCTGTACACTGTAATGTGCTCTTGCACTGGTGCGTTCTAGAGATGTCGTGCACCTGTACATTGTAATGTGCGCTTGCACTGGTGCGTTCTAGAGATGTCGTGCACCTGTACATTGAAATGTGCGCTTGTATTGGTGTGTTCTAGAGAGGTCTTGCACCTGTACATTGTAATGTGCGCTTGCATTGGTGCGTTCTAGAGATGTCGTGCACCTGTACATTGAAATGTGCGCTTGTATTGGTATGTTGTAGAGATGTCGTGCACCTGTACACTGTAATGTGCTCTTGCACTGGTGCGTTCTAGAGAAGTCATGCACCTGTACATTGTAATGTGCTCTTGCACTGGTGCGTTCTAGAGAAGTCATGCACCTGTACATTGTAATGTGCTCTTGCACTGGTGCGTTCTAGAGAGGTCGTGCACCTGTACATTGTAATGTGCGCTTGTACTGGTGTGTTCTAGAGAGGTCGTGCACCTGTACATTGTAATGTGCGCTTGCACTGGTGCGTTCTAGAGATGTCGTGCACCTGTACATTGTAATGTGCTCTTGCACTTGTGCGTTCTAGAGAGGTCGTGCACCTGTACATTGTAATGTGCGCTTGTACTGGTGTGTTCTAGAGAGGTCGTGCACCTGTACATTGTAATGTGCACTTGTACTGGTGCGTTCTAGAGAAGTCATGCACCTGTACATTGTAATGTGCTCTTGCACTTGTGCGTTCTAGAGAGGTCGTGCACCTGTACATTGTAATGTGCTCTTGCACTGGTGCGTTCTAGAGAAGTCATGCACCTGTACATTGTAATGTGCTCTTGCACTGGTGCGTTCTAGAGAAGTCATGCACCTGTACATTGTAATGTGCTCTTGCACTGGTGCGTTCTAGAGAGGTCATGCACCTGTACATTGTAATGTGCGCTTGTACTGGTGCGTTCTAGAGATGTTGTGCACTTGCACATTGTAATGTGCTCTTGTACTGGTGCGTTCTAGAGAGGTCGTGCACCTGAACATTGTAATGTGCGCTTGTATTGGTGCGTTCTAGAGAGGTCTTGCACCTGTACATTGTAATGTGTACTTCCAGTTGCTTATTCTATAGATGGTGCAAGCCTGTATTTTCTAATGCACATACTCAGATACCTGCTCTATAGGGGCTGTGTGCCTGTATGTTCTAATGTGCATCTTCAGGGTACCTTATTGAAATGACCCTAAATTTGGAGACCATCAAAACCCTGTGCTAAAAATGTCACCGTGTTCAGATACCCTCTCTATAGGGGCTGCTCTCCTGTACGTTCTAATGTGCAGGTTCAAATGCCTTCTTCCTTGGAGGAGTTGAGTGCCTGAGTGCAGGTGCCCAGGAAGCAGAGCGTGTTTTTGCCCCCCCCCCCCCCATACGCGATATGCCCCCCTTATAACATCCTCCTCACTGCGGCTGATAATCTATGCAAAATTGGAACATTTTAGACCAACAACACCATAAATGGGCAAATAAAAATTACCGTCCATTTAAATGATGCTTTTAACCCCTTAAGTGCTCCAATGCATTGCAAAAGAACATAGCCGTTATATTAAAAGTAAAAAAACAAAACACATTTAAGCCAGTGGTAAAGTTCTCACTAATGCAATGAAAAGTGCTGCAAATAATAGTTACGGTTCAGAGAGGTCAAATTTAACTCAATGACCCCATGTGCTCTGTTGGTTATGTAATACATTAACAATGAGAGCAAATCACATGGGAGGTCGTTGAGTTAACGATGTCCTCTCTGAACTGTAACTGTCATTTCTAGAAAGGTGGCCGCATATCTCTTTAAGTTAGAGACATTATTTAAAAGTCCTTCTGCAGGACTGAAAAGGAATCAGCAGAAAACTGATCAGGTGTCCCTGATTTAACCCTCTGAGTGCCAGAGAGGTATCCAATGCATTGCAACACAATGCGTTGGAGACCTCTCTGGCATTCAAAGGGTTAAGGGGATGTGTGGTCACCTTAATTTCAGGTACTATTGATGGTGCAACGGGAACGTTAAAGTTGAGTTTTGCCCTTTACACTCTGATGAGTTATTTAACCCTTTGAGTGATAGAGGGGTACGGAATCCCTTCCGTACCCCTCTGGCCAAGGCTTAAAAGTTGAAGTCCTTTGCTACTAGCCAGACCTGAAAAGTTACTCGCCACTGCAATACATAACATAACCACCAGGGCTGAATTTCTACTCGCCAGGGCTGAATTTTCACTCGCCATTGGCTAGTGGAGAGTGGAAATTTTGAGCCCTGCCTCTGGCACTCAAAGGGTTAAAGCATTGCTTTGCACTCTCTGCCACTCAGAGGGTTAATGTAAGTTTTTTTCACCTACGGTTTAATTTTGTCATTTGATTTTGTCCGAAAGAGCATTCTTCATGTCTATACTATACCGTCTCTCTACGCGTCTTTTTTAATATTCAGTCTTTTTGTTTTTCTTCAATTGAGGATACGTCACAAGCAGGATCAACCTTTTCTTTGCCATAGTATTTTTTCACCATTGTTGTGTTCCTTGCTTGAACTTTCTTTTACTTTTTAAGCATTGTTACTTACATTTTGAATATTTAAAATAAGATAATTTAGTTATAATAACGTTTGGAAAGTTTTGCTCATCATGAACATTCCCGTTATATATATATATATACTAGTTATTGAGCCTGTTACATGGACCACATGCCACGGGGCAGTCATTGCACAGTAGGGACTGTCCACGCAGCGCGCAGGAGCATCCAGCTCTGCATCAGCCGCGGCGCTGGGCAGTCTCTACTGCGCATGACTGGGGTTGTTACACACGTTTTAGCGAATTATTTTATCATTTGACGGGGTATAGGTGTGAGGGCTGTCACCCGGGTGCCTGTCAGATGCGGAGCTCAGGCTGTACTGACAGAGCCGCTGTATAGGTAACGGCCGGGCACGGCGTGGGGGGATTGGTTTACGTGGAAGAGCTGGTACCCAGTTGCCCGTGGGCAGAACATGCAGCCTGACACTTAGCTCTTCTGTTCCTCTGCATGGCGGTGGGGGAGGGGTCAGTGGCGGTGTTGCGGTGATCCACGGAGTGTGCCACTCTACCACTGCTTTCCCCTCCACCACCGCTTTTCCGGGGAGCCATGTGCAATTTGCTAGGGGGCATCACTCTCTGTGTCTGTGCGTGTAACGCATACAGGGAGCTGTCTGTGTCCGTGCGTGTTACTCACACAGGGAGTGACGCCTCCTAGCAAATTTTATATATATATATATATATCCTACTAGCAGTTTGGGACGGCGTTGCCCGTCATGTTATGCAGGAAATGTTTCTTTTTTTTTAAATAAATGTTATGATAGTGAATTATAGCGTAGGGTGTACGTGTCAGAAAGGTACACACAGTGATAGACAGAGACACATGCAACACACACATATACACACACATGCACTGACAACACAAACAGTGACACACAGCTGCAAATCAGAACATAAATACATACAGTGTGAGCAGTGTAAGTAACATACCTCCCAACATTTCATATGGCCAAAGAGGGACACTTGTGTTTTCGGTGGTGTTACTGGGGGCGTGGCTGGTGGTGTATTTTAGAGAATTTTTAACCCTTTGAGTGCCAGGGGGTAAGCAATGCATTGCATCCCCTCTGGCATTGAAATGGTTAAGTTACTCTTTCTGTAAGTGAATGATTTAGAAGAAGATGAAAGTATTTTTTTACACAGACTAATTTAACAGATATATACAGAAGTTTATACCCACATTACTGTGGGTTTTATTGATGTGGAGCAATCTGATACACTTGTATATACACCACACAATGTGATCTCCTAAATAGAGGAGCAGAGGGATTTGGGTGTCAAACAGGGACTGTCCCTCCTATACTGTATAGTGCCAGTCCTTATACACAGACACATGCAGACTGTATACTATACAGCAGAGGTTCTCAGCCCATGCCCTCAGTGGCCACTAACAGGCCAGGACTTAGGAATTTCACTGCTAGAACACAAGTGTGTTGATCAGAGGCTCAGTCATATTGATTAACTCACCTGTGCTCTTAAAAGGAAATTCTAAAATCCTGGCCTGTTAATAGCCACTGAGGGCACAGATTGAGAACCACTGCTATACAGTGCCAGACCATTGTAGAGAATTTTTAACCCTTTAAGTGCCAGGGGGTAAGCAATGCATTGCATCTCCTCTGGCACTGAAATGGTTAAGTTACTCTTTCTGTAAGTGAATGATTTAGAAGAAGATGAAAGTATTTTTTTACACAGACTAATTTAACAGATATATACAGAAGTTTATACCCACATTACCGTGGGTTTTACTGATGTGGAGCAATCTGATACACTTGTACATTAGGCTGACCAGACCTCACCTTTAACCAGTGACACATATGAAAAATGCATACTGCAGGGCTGCTTTGATTTTGGTGCACTCCTGAAATATGCTTATTTCCTATGTGTCCCCGGTTAAAGGTGAGGTCTGGTCAGCCTACTGTATATACACCACACCGTGTGATCTCCTAAATAGAGGAGCAGAGGGATTTGGGTGTCAAACAGGGACTGTCCCTCCTATACTGTATAGTGCCAGTCCTTATACACAGACTGTATACTATACAATGCCAGACCATATATAAATAGTTTGTCATACATGCTATACAGTGAGCTATGTACAGCATGGAGATGATTGCAGGAACTGGCACCTCTACTTACAGACAGACTGACAAACAACCTGCTCTCTTTCTCTCTCTTTGTGCAATATATAAATACAGTCACATCCATGTCTCTGCCATTTACCAGCTCAGCTGAAGCCTTGCTCTGCACTGCCTGATCACCTCTCTGCCGTTGTTTCCACTTTCTCAGCAAGCCAGTATCCTCCTGCTGATTGTTTAGAAATCAGCTCACTTGTAGTAATTAGCAGAGCTGTGTAGGCTCAAAGACAGGGAATGAAGAAGCTGCATAATACAGATTGGACCATGGCCTTCCAGCTGTAGCTTGAACATTGTTCCCATCATCCTCAGCGTGCGTGTGTGTATATGTGTGTATGTGTCTGCTAGTGTGTGTGTGGGAGGGCATGTGCATGTGTCTGTGGTGTAGGAGTGTGTGGCAGCCATTTTTTTTTTCAGCCTTAGATAGTGGTGGGCGGGCTGGATAGTGGGGGCAGGCCAAAAATCACACTCCCACAGAATCACCCAATGGCAGCAGTAATCCTTTTTACTGCCGCCCCTGGGTGTGTTTTGCCAGGCACAAAGTCTTCTTTTATATTTATATCCTATATATAATAATTCACTAAGGATGTTTGTCAGAAGCCATCATGAGCAGTAGAGACGGATGCGCATGCTGCAGTCATGCGCAGTACAGACTGCCCACGCCGCAGCTGATACGGAGCGGGTAGCTCTCAATTCAGATCGGAGTTCAGGTGCGCAGAGAGGACTCCGGTCTGAATTCGGGTGCCTCACTCCGTATCAGCAGCAACACGTTTGGGCAGTCAGTTGGGCGCATGACTGCAGCGCCACCAGCGTTGCCCTGTGTATACAGGCTTTAAAATTAGTATGTAGATATTTTTCATTAAAAAAGTCTACTGTTTTTTAACCCCCGTATGTGAGCTAGAAATGTCTCCAGGACATTGCGAAGCGAAGTGTCATCCATGGGGTTAAGTAAGGGATGCCAATAATTCGACAGCTTTATTCTCGCTTCAAAGCTATTTCTACACAACATAGCAACGGAAAATAACGACTATCAAACAAACAGCAGTGACAATCAATGTATTTGTGCTCATTACTTAATGTAACATATTGAATTATCTAAGCAATTTTCGAAATCATTATGAAAGGTTTTAATTAAATTATTGATGCAACAGAACTACAAAGAAAATAATTTCTGCGGATGAATTTGTTTGGTAAATGGGAGACCGAGGGGAATATAAGCAATGAGATCTGTTATATTGCACTTCACATCAATTATTTGCACAATAACCATAAACACTCATCAGTGTGTCACAGGGATAAAAAGTGGAGAATTAGCATTTTCTAGAATGTGATATATTTATTCACACATGAGCCTGGAGAGAGGTCAATAGCGCGAATAGATGGGTTATTATTAGCTTGTTCAGTGTAACACTTCCATTACTCATTATTGTGGATGCTGCAGGAACAATGGGAAATGTATCTGCGGAATCCTCCACAATCAGAAGCGCATCATACTGAACCCAAATATGATAAATCCAAGAAAACCGCTGGTTTTGTAGAAAGATTTGAGCATATTGTTCTGCCCCCTAGAAAAAATGACTAGTCTTGTTTTTGAATTTGGTAAAGAGCTGTGCACAATATCCTGGGGTAAATCTGTGTATATGTATGGTCACTTATCACTTTACAATTTACATTTCGTATAGAGGCAGGGGAGGGCTGGCCTGGGGGGCAGGGGGGCAATTGCCCCCTGGGCTGGTCATATCTCTGGGCTGCCAGGCCACTGCACCTCCCGATTGCTGCTGTAAATGGAGCTACACTAGTGATACCACAGAGGTACAATCCTATTGGAGCTAAACTAGTAGCATAAACCATTTCCCTTGTAAGCGCTATAGTATCACTAGGTAAGCGCTATAGTATCACTAGGTAAGTTCTATAGTATCACTAGGTAAGCTTTATAGTATCACTAGGTAAGAGCTATAGTATCACTAGGTAAGCTTTATAGTATCACTAGGTAAGCGCTATAGTATCACTAGGTAAGCTTTATAGTATCACTAGGTAAGCTTTATAGTATCACTAGGTAAGTTATATAGTATCACTAGGTAAGCGCTATAGTATCACTAGGTAAGCTCTATAGTATCACTAGGTAAGCTCTATAGTATCACTAGGTAAGCGCTATAGTATCACTAGGTAAGTTCTATAGTATCTCTAGGTAAGCGCTATATTATCACTAGGTAAGTTCTATAGTATCACTAGGTAAGTTCTATAGTATCACTAGGTAAGCTTTATAGTATCACTAGGTAAACTCTATAGTATCACTAGGTAAGTTCTATAGTATCTCTTGATAAGCGCTATATTATCACTAGGTAAGCGCTATAGTATCACTAGGTAAGCTCTATAGTATCACTAGGTAAGCTTTATAGTATCACTAGGTAAACTCTATAGTATCACTAGGTAAGATCTATAGTATCACTAGGTAAGTTCTATAGTATCACTAGGTAATCTCTATAGTATCACTAGGTAAGCGCTATAGTATCACTAGGTAAGCTCTATAGTATCACTAGGTGAGCGCTATATTATCACTGGGTAAGTTCTATAGTATCTCTAGGTAAGCGCTATAGTATCACTAGGTAAGCTCTATAGTATCACTAGGTAATCTCTATAGTATCACTAGGTAAGCTTGACTTAAATTGTAAGCTTTGTAGTAATACACTAGTGAATCCCCATTTCAACAATTAATGCCAATTTTAAAATTAACAAAAAAGGGGGTGGGCTGGGACAGTGGGCTGGAACGATAATAGAAATGGGCCACTTGAATGTATTTGCCCCCTGGGCCACAAGTTTCCAGCCCTCCCCTGTATAGAGGGGTACCATAAGGGCGGCAATTAAGTGGCGATTATCATAAGGGGCAAACTAGGTGAGCATACATTAGGATAGGAGGTCCCTGTCCCATAGAGTTTACAATCTAATTAAATGTATGATTCCAGTTGTGTTAGTCTCCAATAACAGAGGCTATACTTTACCCTATTCCCCACAGCTTATTGTTTCTGTAGAGCATGCGAGAACCCACACGCCTCCGTCGTTAGGACTTTAAAGGCGCAGTAAGCTTCTTTCCACTGATGGCGGATGTTTTATTAACCCTTTGAGTGTCAGAGGGGTACGCAACGCAATGTGTTGTGTACCCCTCTGGCACCGAAAGGGGTTTAAAAAAATTATAACACTTCAACCTGTCAGTAAGTGATTTCAGACTGTTAGGAAGGGATTCAGCTGTTACTAGCACACTCTATGGAGAACTGCTGTCAGTGACTCACCTTTCCCATATAATGCAACAGACTAACTGTTTTAAAACCAGTGTGGAGGAGATGCATTAAGGCAGGGGCATCCATGTTTTTTCAGTCCTGGTCTACGTGATCAGAGAGCCATAATTCTGAGGGCTGCGTTATTTGTGTTGATAACAGTGGTGAATTATAGCTGGCCAGCTCTTCAAAAAAAAATTGAAAAATTATTTATGTATTTATTGATCAATGACTGTACTGATACTAACATACATCTGTTCTTGGACTGCATGGTAATGGCAGGCAGAGGATTAGGTCTTCCTGGGCTACTGGTTTGTGTGTGCAGGTTAATTAGTTAAACATTTTTTTTGTTTTAAATCTCAGATGGGCCGCACCCTGTGGTCACGCAGAATGCATTTGGCTCATGGGCACATTAGATGCCCACACACTAAGGGCAAGATGTTCAAAAAGTGGTGGTAACTGAAATTATCTGTTATCAGAACAAAAAAAGTTATTTTGCTATGGTCCGTCAGTTCTCAGACAAGTTACTGTCATTTTTTGCATCCAGTTCCGCCATCTATGTCAAAGGGAAAAAGCCGTCTTAAAAGTGGGTGTGGTTTAACCTACCGTCATACTGTAAGGTATTTGCAGAAAAAAATATTCTTTTAACCAACACTTTTTTTGTCTGATTAACCCTTTGAGTGCTAGAGTGGTACGGAACGCATTGCAAAGCAATTTGTTCCACACCACTCTGGCACTCAGAGGGTTTACGTCATTTTTTCCCGACAAAATAAAAATGGTCTAAACTTGGAGAAGACAAATTACAAAGTACCGTTGAGTGAGAATCGATACAATAGAGTAAGCTGGTACAAAAAGTCTTTGTTTCTTGAAAATGTTCATTTCAAAGACAAAATCAAAGATAGTTTTAACATCAGAATTTTTAAGGACAATGTTCATCAAATCTTTGCCTTCATTTTTAAGTCTTTATGACACATTTTCAAACGTGGCTCATTTACTTCTGAAAATCAGAGGCGTAACTAGAACGGTCCGGCCCTGGTACAAGAAGTGCCATGGGCCCCCCCCAACCCCCGAACACATTGGCCCCCGGGCCCTCCACAACGCCTCCATTTCCTACCTCCCAATCCCTGGTGGTCCAGTGGCAGGAGAGGCGGGCTGGTGCGACGTGCTCCCACGCTGTCCTCTTCTGTAATGCAGAGCGCTGGGAGATGATGTCATCTCCCAGCGCTGCTCTGCATTACTAGAGCGCGGGAGGGAGCTTGCAGCGCCAGGAGGAGGGGGTCGCAGGGGGCAGCCGGGCCCGGTCACAGTTGCAACCTCTGCGACCCCTATAGTTACGCCACTGCTGAAAATATTGTCGTTTTTTTTACCACCAACTCATGACCCGACAATTTTATCATTATGACGACTTTTTGAACATCTGTCCCTAAGGGTTGATGTTATGGCGAAGTACATCTGACGATGTGTGGCAATCACTTTGCCATGGAGTACACAACAAACCACCTCATGCACTAAGAATTATCTATGCCAAGGGAGGGAGAGAGACTTTATTCATTAGCATATGAGGTTGGCATGATGCTGGGTCTGTGATAGGGAGGGCCAGTTGTGGAACAGAGAGGATGAGCTTCATTCAGCTCCAAGAACACCACTAGCCCTTCCTTAAAGGGATAGTAATGTTTCATAATAAAAGCAGCTCTAATTAATCATCATAGTATTTGGACTTTGGAGAGTGTTATTTCAATTCTGTCAGAGTTGTAGTTCAAGAGTAATTGAATGATAAAGTATCCCCCTCCCACCCTTTTACTAATGTAACACTGTTCAGCCAGAGCAGAAGGGAGGTGCCCAGTAGACTGCAGAGAGGGACAATCTTCAATTAAGATAAGGGAAAAGCCTGAAAAACTTGTCAAGGGGGGCAGGGCTTTCATTGTTCTCATAGGAAGAAGATTGTCCCCTGCTGTTATATGTCTGGTCTATGGACTGCATTCCACATCTGAGAAGAGATGGCTTACACTAGGTAAAAGGGGCGGGAGGGGAAACTTTGCTTGTGAATGTCTCTCAAACCATAAAGGTTTGAGAGATAAGACTTATATTGTTCTTCATGTTTTTTTAATGCCTACAAAATAAAATAAAGATAAAACGAAGTATTACTATCCCTTTAACCCTTTCAGTTCTATGGGAATGTGCAGTACATTACTCTGCAATCCATTGCATACCCCTGTGGCACTAAAAGGGTTATAACATACACAGCCCCCTGCCCTGTTTAAAGCGGAACTGTCACGTACACTCTTGTTGCCCCTCAATCAATGCTTCCCACCAAATCCTGTAGGTAAACCACGTTATAATTGTTTAATAATAAGTCTGGCAAGTCTGGAATTATCACCTCCGTAGTCAGGGAACGATGTAGGAAGGGCACTGCCATGTTGCTGACATGGCTTTTGATTGGCATTGTTCTCCCTTGATGTCCTTGTAAATGGGCTTTGAAGTTGTTGCCCCCTTTTTTGTTACTACTTTCTCAGTGTGTAAGAAGCCGTGTGGTACAGCTCGTGCCACACAGAACAAGCTTCATCTAATGGTAAAAACAGTGCTTTTTTTAGATAGCTTGTGATTTACAAAAAATAAAAAAAAAACAAACAAAAAAAGGGTTTTGGCACACAGCACCTGAGGATTCCACACATAGTAAATTTTAGCGGGGTGAAATTTCCCCTCTAACAGCAGATTCAAGTACACACAGAACCGGCAGGTCAGCTTTTACATGAACACAGTGGACTATCTGCTGATCAGCTGATTCATGTAGATGAAAGTCTCTCCCACAGTCCTCAAGGCAGTGAAGGGCTCTGATATTGCTATGTAAATCAGCACAGAAGGCCCCATCTGGCACACAAAGAGGTTCAGAGAGGTATCCAATGCATTGCAACACAAAGAGTTAATTTTTCATCCATAAATTGTCTCTTTTTAAATTATCACTTAGTGAAGTTGTGAAAGGAGAAATGCAGGGGCAGCCATTTTGTCCTTTCAGCTACCTTAGATGAAGTAGCTATTTGTACATCTCACTAGGCCTTGGTCATTCTTTTATATGCAATGAAAATAAAGAGTGACCGCTGAAAACCTGCTGGCCGCCAGGATTGCATTTGAGTCCCGGCAGATCAGCAACGACAGGAGAAGGGTGGTCAGAAAAGAGACCACAGGGCTCTTTCACTGATTACATGAGAAATGCTAAACTTCAAGTCTCGTAGCTCATTCACGTGGGCCATGACCTATAGTCCCCTATAGACTGCTATGAAATATTTCCTCAACCCTAGAAACCAAGGCAGGAGACTGCTAGAGTAAAAGTGCACAAGTGGACAGTGACACACTCTTACTCTACCTGTCCCCTGTGTTTTCTACAGCTAACACCGCACCATCATACCTGGGAACTTCATCTTCTTCAGAGCCTGGAGATGGCTCATGTGCTGCAACCAGGGGGATGTAAATGATACGATTCATGCAATAAAGTGGGCAGGGTTCTACCAGGTGGGCAGGGCTTATCATACTTGTGTCATAAAGTGGGTAGGAATTGGGTGAAAAGTGGGAGAACAGGATGGGAAGCAGGGGAAGTGGGTGGGAAGTGGGAGGAACATGGTGAGAAGGAGGAGAAGTGGGTGGGAAGTGGGAGGAACAGGGTGGGAAAAAGGAGAAATGGTTGGGAAGTGGGCAGAACAGGGTGAGAAGGAGAAAGAGTGGCAGGTAGACCAGCACATGGACCAGTTTGCTGCAGCCCTCCAAGCTTTGTTGCTCCGAACTGAGCATCTGGTTCCACAGCCTCAGTGGTCCTCGGTGCAGGCTGACCCTATAGCTGCTGCCGCTCCCACTCTGGCTGCCAATGGTGATTCCAACGTTGAGAGAGGTATGACAGGGTCTGCCCTGCTTCCCCAGCATAATGGGGGTGACACTAACCAATGCAGAGGTTTTCTAAACCAGGTTGGCATTTATCTGGAGATGGTACCACAGTCCTTCCCATCTGAGCAAGGTGGGCCTCGTGATTTCATTATTTCATTATTCTCTGACAGGGCCTTGGCTTGGGCTACTCCCCTGTGGGAGATGCAGAAACCTATTGTATACAATTAACTGAGTTTGTGGCATCCTTTAAAAGGGTATTTGATATACCGGGCCACTCCACCTCGGCTGCCAAACACCTAATGTTCATCCAGCAGGGTACTAGGATGGTTTCCGATTATGCCATAGAGTTTCATACCCTGGTAGCCGAGGTTGGTTGGAATAATGAGGCTCTCGTGGCTGCTTTCTCTAATGGGCTTTCGGATATGGTGAAAGGGATAGTAATACTTCATTTTAACTTTATTTTATTTTGTAGGCATTAAAAAAACATGAAGAATGATATAAGTCTTATCTCTGAAACCTTTATGGTTTAAGAGATATTCACAAACAAAGTATCCCCCCCCTGTTCAACCAGATCAGAAGGGAGATGTCCAGGTAGACTGCAGAGAGGGACAATCTTCAATTAAGATAATGGAAAAAGCTGAAAAACTTGTCAAGGGGGGAAGGACTTTCATTGTTTTCATACAAAGAAAATTGTCCCCTTCTGTTATCTGTACTGTCATACAACCAGACTCACATCTGAGAAGAGATGGCTTACACTAGGTAAAAGGGGCAGGGAGGGGAACTTTGCTTGTGAATATCTCATAAACCATAAAGGTTTGAGAGATAAGACTTATATCATTCTTCATGTTTTTTTAATGCCTACAAAATAAAATAAAGTTAAAACGAAGTGCTACTATCCCTTTAAAGACGAGATTGCAGCCCGGGACCTTCCAGTGATTTAGAGGAGCTGGTCTCATATTGTATTCTGATTGACTCCCAAATCCGTGAGAGACCTTCCTTTAGGGAGCGCCTACAGAGTCATCCCATCCATTTAACTCCGAGACTTTAATTCCCACCCATACCTCCCTCTCCTCCCGCATCTCCTAGTCTCGAAACCTCAGGTGATGTGGAGCCCATGCGACTTGGGTTCACTCCTCTTTCAGTTGTGGAAAGGGCCTTGAGGAGGAGGGAGGGCCTGTGCCTTTACTGCGGTAAGGCAGGGCATCTACTGCAAAACTGTCCCACACGTCCGGGATGACCGCACCTAAAGTCTTATAGGGGACAAACCTTAGGTCTCAGTGTCCCCGGATATTCATACTGATAAACCACTAGTCTCCATTGGGCTTTCTTGGGGTAAAAGTTCCATTACTCCAGAGGCACTTATTGACTCCGGTGCAGCGGGCCTCTTTGTTGACAGTGACTTCACCCAGAAGCACTCCATTCCATTGCAGCTCCATACCACTCCACTTGTCCTCAAGGCGATTGATGGTAGACCCCTACAGCCACCGCAGGTCACCCATGAAACCACTCCTTTGGCTATGGCTGTAGGGGCTCTCCTTCACGAAACCTTTCAATTCCAAGTGATCCACTCTCCTCACTATCCTGTGATCCTGGGTTATCCATGGTTGCACAAACACAATCCCACAGTCACTTGGGCAAGGGCTGAAGTCATGGCATGGTCACCCAACTGTTCCAAGACATGCCTAGTAAAAGTGGGGAGGATGCTAACCACATCCCCAGTATCTTTGTTGCCTGACGAGTACCAAGAGTTTCAAGATGTATTCGATAAGGGCCGGGCTGGTGAGCTCCCACCTCACCGCCCATATGATTGTACCATTGAACTGTAACCAGGTGCCATACCTCCTCGAGGTCGAGTCTACCCTCTGTCGCGGAGAATAAGGCCATGGAGGAGTATGCTGTGGATGCACTGTCCCGGGGGTTCATCCGCAAGTCATCCTCTCCCGCTGGGGCTGGATTCTTCTTCTTGAAGAAAAAGAGTGGTGAACTGAGACCCTGTAAGGATTATAGGGGGCTCAACAGTATCACGAGAAAAAACGCCTATCCTATTCCACTTATTACTGAGTTGTTTGATCGAGTAAAAAGGTCCAAGGTGCTTACTACGCTTGACTTGCGTGGGGCATACAATTTGGTAAGGATAAAGGAGGGCCACGAATGGAAAACCGTGTTTAACACCAGGAGCAGACATTACAAATACCTTGTAATGCCCTTCTGTCTCTGCAATGCTCCCGCGGTTTTCCAGGAATTCTTAAATGATGTTCTCCTGGACATGCTCCAAAACTGAGTGGTGGTGTACCTAGATGACATTCTGATCCATTCTGCCTCCATGGAAAGCCACCATGCAGATGTAGGCCGAGTTCTGCAAAGGTTAAGAGAGAATAACCTGTTTTGCAAATTGGACAAGTGTGATTTCCACTGCAAACAGGTCACCTTCTTGGGATATGTAATCTCAGAGGTTAGTTTCGCTATGGACCCTTAGAAACTCTCGGCAGTTCTCGAATGGCCACGACCCATAGGTCTCCACTCCCTCCAACATTTCCTTGGGTTCACTAACTACTATAGGAAATTTATCCGAAATGTTTCCTCTACAGTGAAACCCCTTACCGACATGACCAAAAAAGATGGTGAATCCACTAACTGGTCGCCGGAGGCAATCAGAGCATTTGAGTCATTGAGAGCCACTTTTGCAGCAGCACCTATTTTGGCACACCCAAAATCCGAGCTTCCATTTGAGGTTGATGCACCTGAGACAGGAGTAGGCGCCCTCCTGTCTTAACGTCCTACGCGATAATACTGTATTATGGAGGCATTTGCTCGAGGTAACTTCCATGGCAGTACTAATCCTCACGGATCATAAATACCTTACCTACTTGTCTGAAGCTAAGCGCTTGTCTCCAAGGCAGGCCAGATGGGCCTTATTCTTGTCTCGTTTTAATTATGTGGTCTTGTACCTGCCAGGTACCAAAAATGTCTGGGCTGATGCCCTATCCAGACAGTTTTTGGGCGCTGAAGAGGAGAGTCCTCCTAATCCTATTATTCCTCAGGACAAAGTACTGGCCACCATACGTACCAGCATAACATCTCCCCTTGGGGAGAAAACATGGGCCATCCAAGTAGATGCACCTGCTGAGACTCCCTCTGGGAGCTGTTTTGTACCTATTAACTTCCGTACTACGGTACTTTCTACCTACCATGATACTAAGTCAGCATGGCATCCTGGAAAGAACCAGCTTCTTTGGTTGGTTTCCCGTCTCTTCTGGTGGCCAGAACTTAGCATAGATATTGCTGCCTTTGTGGCTGCCTGTTCAGTCTATGGACAAACTAAATCACCCCGTCACCTTCCAGTGGGCCCTCTCCAACCTATACCCAATGGGGAGAAGCCATGGTCACACCTTGCCATGGACTTCATTGTCGACCTTCCTTTGTCTAATGGTAACACTGTCATCCTCATGGTCGTTGACCGATTTTCTAAGATGATTCATTGCATACCATTCAAAAAACTGCCATCCGCTAAAGAGTTGGCTACGGTCTTAGTCAAAGAGGTCTATTGGCTACATGGGGTTCCCAAAGTTTCCAACCGGGGTAGCCAGTTTGTCTCGAGATTCAGGAGGGCATTCTGTGAGCAAATAGGTATCCAACTCTCCTTCTCCTTGGCCTATCACTCGCAGTCAAATCGGGCAGCGGAAAGGGCTAATCAGGCCTTGGAGCAATTCCTGCGGTGCTACATCTCAGACCATTAGAACAACTTGTCGGACCTGCTACCTTGGGCGGAGTTTGTTCATAACAGTGCTGTTTCAGCTTCTACCCGGCTCTCCCCTTTCATGGTGAATTGTTGCTACGCTCACAACAATCCCAGGAGCTCCAGGCGAATCGTAAACGCCTACCCGCACCCTCCTAACAGGTCGGGGAGAGTGCCTGGTTGTCCTCCAGGAATCTTCACCTCCGAGTGGCCTCTCAGAAACTGGCTCCCTGTTTTGTGGGGCTTTTCCATATCCTCCGACGTGTGAACCCTGTGGCCTATGCCTTAGACCTTCCTCCTAATATGTGGATACACAATGTGTTCCATGTCTCTCTGCTGAAACCTCTGGTATGTAATCATTTCACTACGGTCACTCCTTGATCTCATTCGGTGCCCGTTGATGGCCATGAGGAGTACGAGGTCTGATCCATAGTTTATTCTTGTAGGTTCCGAGGAAGCCTTCAATATTTGGTCCATTGGAAGGGTTACAGTCCTTAAGAGCACTCATGGGTTCCAGCAGCAGACATGCATGCCCCCACCCTCCTCTGTGCTTTCCATGCACGCTTTCCTCATAAACCTGGTCCTGCCCCGCAGGGGGGGTTGTTGAGGGGGGGGTACTGTCAAGGTTTTGCTGAGCTGCTCTATTCTGTCTATTGATTCTGATGTCTGAGCTAATCTAGGGCTCTGCTATCCATTGCTGCTGTCATCTGAGGTTCTGGCTCAGGCTGATCAGCTGACCTCTCTGATTGCTCACCTGACTGTTATCATCCAACCCTCCCAGGGTATTTAAAGCAGCTTGGCTCACTTCCTCATTGTCCTTGTGTTTGTTTGCTGACCTGTTGCTGCTGGCTGCTGTGGATTTTCCTGTGCTCCTGTTTGCTGTGTTCCAGACCCTTGGCTTGTTCCAGACTTCGCTGACTTCTGTGCTTCTGACCCATGGCTTGTTCCTGACATCACAGACTTCTATGCTCCTGACTCCGGCTTGGCTGAATACCTGTCCTGGTTCCTGACCCTGGCTTGTCTATTGATTTATGCTCCTGGATCATGATTCTGTTTGTTTATTTCTTTAATAAAGGTGTTTTGCATTTTTACCTTTTTGTGTCCTGTCTGGTTCCTGGTCCATAACAAGAAGTGGGTGGGAATGGGGCAGAACAGTGTGGGAAGGAAGAGAAGAGGTGGGAAGTGGGCAGAACAGTGTGGGATGGAAAAGAAGTAGGTGGGAAGAGAGCAGGACAGGATTGGAAGGAGGAGAAGTGGGTGGGAATAGTGCGGAACAGGATTGGAAGGAGGAGAAGTGGGTGGGAATAGGGCAGAACAGGATTGGTAAGAGGAGAAGTGGGCAGGAAGTGGGAAGAACATAGTAAGAAGGATAAATGGTTGGGAAGTGGCAGAACAGGGTGAGAAGGAGAAGCAGGGAAGTGGGGCGGAACAGAGTGGGAAGAAGGTAAAGTGGGTGGGAAGGAGGAGGGCGGAACAGGATTAGAAGGAGGTGAAGTGGGCAGGAAGTGGGATGAACAGGGTGAGAAGGAGGAGAAGTGGGCAGGAAGTGGGAAGAACATAGTAAGAAGGAGGAGAAATGGTTGGGAAGTGGGCAGAACAGGATGAGAGGGAGAAGCAGGGAAGTGGGAGGAACAGAGTGGGAAGGAGGAAAAGTGGGCGGGAAGTGGGCAGCACAGTGTGGGAAGGAGGTGAAGTGGGTGGCAAGAGGGCAGAACAGGATTGGAAGGAGGAGAAGTGGACAGGAAGTGGGAAGAACAGGGTGGGAAGAAGGAGAAGTGGCAGAGTTTCATATGAAACTAACTACAGCCAGAGAATCAACCTCTGTCCCCGGAGACCCAGTAATTAACTCTAAAAACCACAGTCTCTGGGGCAGTCCTGAGAGTTTCCAAGCATGAGTACCATCTTTTACCTATAGACGTCTAAGAACCAGCGATGATTTTGGACACAAGCCACAAATTTACAAGTTATGTTCAGCCCCATGCCAGATAAGAGGTTCAGTTTTCTGACACCACCAGTCGGCTGAGAGGAGCCCCTGGCTTTGTACTGCAGCTCTGGAGGCAGGAAACCCTTTGTAAAAACAAATTCAGATAGTTCACTGTCCAGCACACAAACGTAATGAAATGGTGAAGATGAAAAAGTAAATAAAAACGATCTGCAATTTGACTTTACATGTTATACACTGCAGAAAATGCAAAATTGAAAAAGAAGGTTGACTGTAACTTGAATAGACCCATGCTTACTTAGCTATTGGGATGGAAATGACACACAAGTACATCTTTTCAACCTCTAGAAACCTGTCTTCATTGCTTCAAATGGACGAGTTTATCCTCCCCGGTTCGATCTCTAGGGCCAAGTGTTAGATGGTGCTAACTTGCGGCTGCAGGGCTTAATCCTTCTTTTTATATCAATGTGGCGCGATCTGCAGTTGGACCTCCCCAGTTTGATTGGCTGACAGGTAACCAATCAGAATAAGGTACTGTCACATGGCAGAACTCTGTAACATAGACAGGGGATGGCCGGCCAGGGGGGCAATTGTCCCCTGGGTCACTCATATGTTTAGTCCAGTGGGCCACTACCTCAGTCAGTCTCCGTCTTGCTGCTGTAAATGAGCTACACTGGTGATACCACAGAGCTTACAACTGAAATGTAGCTACACAAATGATACCACAGAGTTACAATTCATATGGAGTTATACTAGTAGCATAACACATTTCCCTAGTCAAATCTATGGTATCACTTTCTTCTCAACTCTTAAAAGGGATCGTAATGTTTTAAAAAAACAGCAGCTTCAATTAATCTTCATAATATTTGGCCATGGAGAGTGTTATTTCAATATTGTCAGAGTTGTAGTACAAGAGTAATTGAATGCTAAAGTATCCCCCTCCCGCCCCTTTTACCTAGTGTAACACTGCTCACCTCAGAGCAGCAAGACTGTCCGGATGGATCGCAGAGAGGGACAATCTTCAGTTATCATAAGGACAAACCTGTCAAGGGTGGGCAGGGTTTTCCTTATGATCACAGTAAGAAGATTGTCCCTTGCTGTGACCTGTCTGGTCAAGTGTCCAGATTCCACATCTGAGGGAGGTGACTTTACACTAGGTAAAAGGGGCGGGAAGGGGGGATACTTTATCATTCAATTACTCTTGTACTACAACTCTGACAGTACTGATATAACACTCTCCAAAGTCCAAATACTATGAAGATTAATTGGAGCTGCTTTTATTGTGAAACATTACTATCCCTTTAAAGTCAATTTTAACCCCATAATGACCAGCTTTGCGGCATGAGGCTGGCAGTTAAGGACCACGGAGCATTTTTTTTTTTTGTGATTTGGACTGAGTGCAGCTGTGCGGGGACCCCAAATTCCACAATGTGCCAGGATAGTCACTGGTCTTTAACGCAAGTTTACCTATGATGGTCCTGGCACGTCATGTCTCCTTAAGGGGTTAAAATAAAAACAAAATGGGGGAAGTGAGACAGTGGGCTGTAACAATAGTAGAATTAGGCCAACCACAAGCTGCCAGCCCTCCCCAGGACATAGAACGGTCCCAGTCAGATGTAGTCGGGGATACCGGGAAAGTCTCCTAAAACAGTTACTATCCCAAGAACACCAGGACACATGGCAGTTCCACACCCAATGTTGGTGGGTAGTTAACCCTTTTAAGACCTGAGTTTATATTTTCTGTAGGAATAAAGAAAAACAATAGAGGCAATATTTGCAAATAACATTGGAGTAATTTTGGAGTACACCAAATGTAACTTGGGGGACCACTAAAAATCCACACATACCAATTGATATAATTAGGTCTTTTAACCCTTTCAATGCCAAAGAGGTATCCAACACGATGTCTCTCTGGCACTTAAAGGGTTAACACCTTGAATGGTAGAGAGGTGTCCAATTCATTGCTTTGAAATGCTTTGGAGACCTCTCAAGTATTCAAGGGGGTTAAAAGCCAAAACTGAATCATGGGACTGTGTATGTGTTCCTGCTGGTGCGGTTGGTATGCTCTAGAATTACTCCACTTTTCTTTTGATATAGGGCTTTAAAGTGAACCTGCCCCTTGAAATTAAGTTTACATATTGAAAACTAATTCAAAACTGCCTATGTTTAATGTTTTCCAAAAGATGAGGTGAAAGAAAGACATGTCCATCTAGTCCAGCCATGCCATATCACCCCATGTTGATCCAGAGAAATTTTAAAAAAAAAAACCTGAAGCCATTTCCAATTTAGTCCCAAGTGGGTAAAAAAATCCTTCCTGACTTCAAATGTCAGTCAGATATTCCCTGTATCAATATCCTATCTGCATTGAATCCAACTGTTATAATTCTCAATATTGTTCTGTGCTAGATAGGCATCCATTGCTTTTTTTGAAAGCAGTTAAAGAATCAGCAAGCGCCGCATCTAAAGGCAAATAATTCCATAGCTTTACTGCCCTTACTGGAAAAAATCCCTGCCTTTATTTTAGTCTAAAGCACCTTTCCTCTAGTCTTAATGGATGACCTATTGTTCTTAGCTCAGCTTCTTGTGTACGTAATTCATTGGATAGTTCTTTTTATTGACCTTGAATGTATGTGTAAATGGTAATCATATCACCCCTTAGACATCTCTTCTCTAATGTAAACAAACCTAATTTGCCTAGTCTCTCTTTATAACTCAGATCCTCCAATCCCTTTATCATTTTTGTTGCACATCTCTATACTTTATCCAGTTCAATCAATGAATATTTTAAGAACTAGGAGATAATGATACTTTTATTTCTAAAAAAGTGATAATCAAAGTCTCTTTTATTGTGGTTTTATATGCTAATTAAGCACTCTCGTGCACTTAGAAATTCCTTAGCATATATTAGCACATGTACAGCACACAGAGAGCTCACCATACAGTAACAGAATCACAGCATCTCCTAAACTCTGCATCTGCTGATATCAGGGCCAGATTTATATCTCAGGAGCCTGTAGGCACAGAAATCTGAAGTGCACCCCCAACCACCGTGGGCCATCTGCACTGGACACCTCCATAATGCTCCTAATCTCCACGTTGCCCCCCATCATCTCCATATTGCCCTTAGATTGCCCCCATCATCACCACATTGCCCTCCATTAAGCTCCAGCTTGGCACCATCATTTCCATATTGCCCTCACATTGCCCGCCATCAGCTCCATACTGCCCCCATCATCTCCATATACCATATTGCCTTCACATTGCCCGCATCAGTTCCACATTGCCCCCATCAGCTCCACATTGCCTTCACAATGCCCCCCATCAGCTCCATATTGCCCTCACATTGCCCCATCAGTTCCATATTGCCCCATCAGCTCCACATTGCCCCCATCAGCTCCACATTGCCCTCACAATGCCCCCATCGGCTCTATAATCGCCCTCACATTGCCCCATCAGTTCCATATTGCCCCATCAGCTCCATATTGATCCCATCAGCTCCACATTGCCCTCACAATGCCCCCATCAGCTCCATATTGCCCTCAAATTGGCCCCATCAGCTCCACATTGCCCCATCAGCTCCATATTGCCCCCCATCAGCTCAATATTGCCCTCACATTGCCCCAATCATCTCCATATTGCCCTCACATTGCCCCAGTGTCCGTTTCCTACTTCTTCCCTGGTGGTCCAGCGGCGGAAGAGGTCTGTGCTTTCCTTCTGCACAGACCTGTAGCTGCTGGAGCTCCCGCGCGGTCCTCAGTAATGCAGAGCGCTGGGAGATGATGTCATCTCCGGTGCTCTGTATTACTAAAGACCCGACGAGAAAGCACAGCAGCTACAGGTCTGCGCCGAAGGAGGAGGCACAGACATGTCTTCATGGTGCCGAGGGAGGCGAATTTAATTAGAATAAAATAAACAACCACACACATGATCCCAGTGACAGGCACCCCTCTGTTGGGTGCACCTGGAGGCAGATGCCTACTCTGCCTAATTCTAAATCCGGCCCTGCTGATATTTCTGGCAAAACATGACAACCCTTTGAGTGCAAGAGACGTATCCAAAGCATTGAAATGCAACACTCTGGCTACCTCTGTGGCAGTCAAAGAGTTAATGAAGTTTTCATATATGCAGACTTAGGGTGACAGGTCCACTTTAAGAACCTCATGTTTTCGTGTGTTCTCAAAATGCGCAAGTCGCTTTGCAGAAACGCCCTTCACAAAAAAAAGACAAATCTTCTGTTATTTGTGCTTCACTGTCACCTGGAATCTGCTCTTTAGCCAACTTGAATATCGTGAGGAGGAGATAAACGGAGATATTTACCCAAGGATTTTGAGATGAGGAAAATAGATGTCACGAAAGAGTACAATGAAGAATGGCAAATCCTGCTGTCATTCACTGGCGCTCAAGTTATTTAACCCCATGAAAGGAAGTAATGCAGAGCAACGCTCTGGAGACCTATCTACCAGCCAAAGGGTTAATTACGCATTGTGCAGTAGATTATTTGAACCACATAAGCTCAAACGCAAAAGTGAAGCAATTTTGAGCAAACCAGCTCCAACACAGTGATAAAGTCCGTTCTTGTACTTTCAAAGGGATAGTAAATGGTTCATATTACACATAACTCAGAACGTTGAGCATGTGTAACAATTGTGCTCCGCGGCGATGTACATTTGCCACATAACTTGGTAGTTACTGTGTAATGGAATGTTTAAAGGGATAGTAATACTTTCGTTTTATCTTTATTTTATTTTGTAGGCATTAAAAAAACATGAAGAATGATATAAGTCTTATCTCTCAAACCTTTATGGTTTATGAGATATTCACAAGCAAAGTTTTCCCCTCCTGCCCCTTTTACCTAGTGCTAAGCCATCTCTTCTCAGATGTGGAATCCAGTCCATAGACCAGACAGATAACAGCAGGGACAATCTTCTTCCTATGAGAACAATGAAAGCACTGCCCCCTTGACAAGGTTTTTCAGGTTTTTTCCCTTATCTTAATTGAAGATTGTCCCCTCTCTGCAGTCTACCTGGGCACCTCCCTTCTGATCTGGTTGAACGGGGGGGGGGGGGGATATTTTGTTTGTGAATATCTCTTAAACCATAAAGGTTTCAGAGGTAAGACTTATATCATTCTTCATGTTTTTTTAATGCCTACAAAATAAAATAAAGTTAAAACAAAGTATTACTATCCCTTTAAAGATAATCCCGCCCGCCACTATCCCTGATGTGAAGCTGCCTGACTGGACAGATCAGTTCACAATGAGTGACAATCTTCCCTCCTGACGAAGGTGGGCAGGTTTTTCCTAATACTGCATGAAGATTGTCCCTTGTTGTGTCCGCTTTCAGGGAAAGGGGCAGAAGGGATCATGTGTAATTGGAACCATTACTATCCCTTTAAGCCATTGAATGGGTAGAGGTCTCCATTGCATCTTGCATTCTTTACTTCACCGGGTAAGGGATACAGGTGAGATAAACGCTCAAATCCTTCTGTTATTCTATATAACTTCTACACCAAGATTTGTCCAACGTAAAAAAAGCAACTTTATATATGAAATGGAGAGTTTATCACACTGGAGAAGTTATTCTCCTCTTTATCACACCTTAGTACATCTCCCCCTTTAGTCAATAACTAAAGATCTCCCATAGAATAACATAGGAACTGGAGAGTTTATCTCACTGGAGAAGTTATCTCCTCTTTATCACACCTTAGTACATCTCCCCCTTTTTCAATAACTAAAGATTCTCCCATAGAATAACATAGGAACTGGAGAGTTTATCACACTAGAGAAGTTATCTCCTCTTTATCACACCTTAGTACATCTCCCCTGTAGTCTATAACTAAAGATCTCCCATAGAATAACATAGAACTGGAGAGTTGATCTCACTGGAGAAGTATCTCCTCTTTATCACACATTAGTACATCTCCCCTGTAGTCTATAACTAAATCTCTCCCATAGAATAACATAGGAACTGGAGAGTTTATCTCACTGGAGAAGTTATCTCCTCTTTATCACTCCTAGTACATCTCCCCTGTAGTCTATAACTAAATATCTCCCATAGAATAACATAGGAACTGGACAGTTTATCTCACTGGAGAAGTTATCTCCTCTTTATCACACCTTAGTGCATCTCCCCTGTAGTCTATAACTAAATCTCTCCCATAGAATAACATAGGAACTGGAGAGTTTATCTCACTGGAGAAGTTATCTCTTCTTTATCACACCTTAGTACATCTCCCCCTGTAGTCTATAACCAAATCTCCCCCATAGAATAGCATAGGAACTGGAGAGTTTATCTCACTGGAGAAGTTATCTCCTCTTTATCACACCTTAGTTCATCTCCCCTGTAGTCTATAACTAAATCTCTCCCATAGAATAACATAGGAACTGGAGAGTTTATCTCACTGGAGAGTTATCTCTTCTTTATCACACCTTAGTCATCTCCCCTGTAGTCTATAACTAAATCTCCCCCATAGAATAACATAGGAACTGGAGAGTTTATCACTCTGGAGAAGTTATCTCCTCTTTATCACACCTTAGTACATCTCTCTGTAGTCTATAACTAAATCTCCCCCATAGAATAACATAGGAACTGGAGAGTTTATCACTCTGGAGAAGTTATCTCCCTCTTTATCACACCTTAGTGCATCTCCCCTGTAGTCTATAACTAAATCTCTCCATAGAATAACATAGGAACTGGAGAGTTTATCTCACTGGAGAAGTTATCTCTTCTTTATCACACTTAGTACATCTCCCCTGTAGTCTATAACTAAATCTCTCCCATAGAATAACATAGGAACTGGAGAGTTTATCTCACAGGAGGGAGTTATCTCCTCTTTATCACACCTTAGTACATCTCCCCTGTAGTCTATAACTAAATCTCCCCCATAGAATAACATAGGAACTGGAGAGTTTATCTCACTGGAGAAGTTATCTCCTCTTTATCACACCTTAGTACATCTCCCCTGTAGTCTATAACTAAATCTCTCCCATAGAATAACATAGGAACTGGATAGTTTATCTCAGTGTAGAAGTTATCTCCTCTTTATCACACCTTAGTGCATCTCCCCTGTAGTCTATAACTAAATCTCTCCCATACAATAACATAGGAACTGGAGAGTTTATGACACCTTAGTTTATCTCTTAGTACTTCCAATGCATTGGATTACAATCTGACATTCAGAGGGTTAACAGATTCACTAATTTATTACTCCCTACTTGCCCCTGCTATAGCAGTTTTACTTTTCCAGACCTAGCTGGTTATGAAGTTTATATATATATATTTTTTAACTGGCCTCTTCTGCCCACAGTCATTATAATCCCACCGCTTGGATGAACCGATTACACGTTTTATATTTCGGAATACAACTCACAATCTGCAATGTCAGATTCATGTTTTCTAAACGACAGAGACTAAAAATACGATCAGAAACCATTTTCGGAGGCTCCCGGCCTTCCATCCTCCGTGAGACAGCGAGTCAGCGAACAAGAAAATGTAGATCAGTGACTTTCATCCTATCAAACATTGCTGTCGTTTCCTAACCGCGCGGCTGTTTTATTATAAAAATGGAGTCAAATCCCACTGAGAAATTGACCGTAATTCTGTGTTCCCAATAATTTCATCATGAGTTTTCAAATGAAAAGCAACAGAAGCCCTGCACGTTATCAGAGGAGACCCCACTTGGCCTAAGAACTTGCACTTTTTGGGTCTGTATTCAGGAATTCCTGTGGCAAATCAATTGCATAGGAGAGAAATACAGATTTCCTAAATTCCTATATCTTTAAATTGGGCTTTTATGAATGCTTGAATGCTAGAGAGGTCTCCAACACGTTGCTTCACAATTCGTTGGAGACCTCTCAAGTATTTAAAGGGTTGAAATACTCATTTAACCCTTTGTGTGCCAGAGGGGTACGCAACGCATTGCTCTGCAATGCAATACGTTCCCCTCTGGCACTCAAAGGGTTAATGCAAATGGATTGTTTATTTGTCTCCTATGGTACAATTTGTTTTGCTCCAGAATTGCTCCAATTTGTAGTTCCTTTCTTTAAAGGGATAGTAATACTTAATATGTATAAAATATGTATTATAGTGTTTTTCCCTCTAAGTGAAACAAGGAATCCCACTGCTGAGAGATGTTTTATTCAAAAGTCATTGCAGCTCAGACTGAATTATTTAGGTGCAGTATCACAGTGGCCTGAAAAGTTACAGTGGCGCTGTTGCTACACATCTTATGGACAGCTCTGGTCAATTGATCATAAATCTCCAAAGGATGGTGTAGCAACAAGCGCCACTGTACAATTTCAGGCCACTGTGATACTGCTCCTAAATAATACAAGTTTGAGCTATAATTTGAATCTCAAACAGGGACTGTTCCTCCTATACTGTATAGTGCCAGTCCTTATACACAGACACATGCAGACTGTATACTATACAATACCAGACCATATATAAATAGTTTGTCATACGTGCTATGCAGTGAGCTATGTACAGCATGGAGATTATTGCAGGAACTGGCACCTTCTACTTACAGACAGACTGACAAACAATCTGCTTTCTTTCTCTCTCTTTGTGCAATATATAAATACAGTCACACCATGTCTCTGCCACTTACCAGCTCAGCTGAAGCCCTGCTCTGCATTGCACTCCCTGATCATGTCTCTGCCGTTGTTCCACTTTCCCAGCTTCTCTGTGCTAGCAAGTCAGCTCCCCCAGCATCCTGCCTGCTGATTGGTTAGAAATAGGCTCACTTGTAGTAATTGGCAGGGCTGTGCAGGGTCACAGACAGGAATGAAGAAGCTGCAAATGAGTGGTTTATTGTAGCGAGCCCATAACTTTGTATCTGTGTGGACCATGGCCTTACAACTGTAGATGGAACATAGTTCCCATCATCCTCAGCTGCTCAGCATGCTGTGTGTGTGTCTCTGTATGAATGTGTGTATGTGTCTGCCAGTGTGTGGGGGTCATGTGTGTGTGTGTCTGTGGTGTAGGAGTGAGTGGCAGCCATTTTTTTTCCGCCTTAGGAAAGTGGTGGGCAGGCTGGATAGTGGGGGCAGGCCAAAAATCACACCCCCATTGAATCACCCAATGGGAGCAGTAACTCCTCCTTACTGCCGTCCCTGGGTGTGTTTTTCAGTCACAAAGTCTTCTTTTATTTATATATAGTATGGGTGTTAAGAAATACTAAATACTTTTGTTTGCTGTAAAGTGTGTCTTAACCCGATTTGAGTGCCAGAGGGGTCTTTGGTACTTTGCGGAGCAATGCGTCACAATCCGTTCTGGTACTGAAACTGTTAAATCGCAATCTATCACTCATAGTGATCTATGTCGAACCTGGAATCTTGACGAACCAATAGGGGAGGAGAAGGAAGATCTGGAAGGAAATCTGCAGGGCTCCCTTATTATTCCAGCGAGATGAGTGTGAAGATTGAAGTATCATACTTGGCGTCTGTGGGGTGGGAGGCTACACTCGCCCCCTCTGGATGCATATAGGGGCTGGGGGCATATAATGGCTCATGGTCCCAAAGTTCAGCATACCTCCCAAGTGTCCCTATTTATGAGATAATAGGAGTCTGTACTTCCGAAAGTATCCCTCTTTAGGAGATATTAGGGGTCCGTACTTCCCAAGTGTCCCTTTTTAGGAGAAATTAGGAGTCCGTACCTTCCAAGTGGCCCTCTTTAGGAGATATTAGGGCTCCATACCTCCCAAGTGTCCCTCTTTAGGAAATATTAGGGGTCCGTACCCGTACCTCTTTTGGAGGGACACTCCCTCTTTGAGACCCAAATCCCTGTGTCCCTCTTTCTCTCCCTGGTGTCCCTGTGTGTAGGAGATCAGACTGTGTGGTGTGTATATAAATGTATCACCCTGGTGTCCCTGTGTATAGGAGATCAGACCTGTGTGGTGTATGTATATAAGTGTATCACCCTGGTGTCCCTGTGTTTAGGACATCAGACTGTGTGGTGTGTATAGAAGTGTATCACCCTGGTGTCCCTGTGTTTAGGAGATCAGACTGTGTGGTTGTGTATAGAAGTGTATCACCCTGGTGTCCCTGTGTTTAGAGATCAGACTGTGGTGGTGTGTATAGAAGTGTATCACCCTGGTGTCCCTGTGTTTTGGAGATCAGACTGTGTGGCGTGTATATGTGTATCATCCTGGTGA
>CM074722.1:502980343-503353969 GCA_037306005.1 Rhinophrynus dorsalis | reverse complement strand
CGTCTCAGCGGTACAATACATCAACCGACTGGGAGGCACGAAGTCCAAACAATTGACAGAATTGGCCAAGGAGTTTTGGCATTTTTGCCTGGACCGCAATGTCACCGTCCTTGCGCAACATCTACCTGGACTCTCCAATGCTGTAGCGGATTGGAATTACAGATACCTATCCGACCGCAGCGATTGGATGCTACACAAGGGAGTGTTTTCCCTTCTTCATCATTTATGGGGACCCTTTCGAATCGATCTCTTTGCATCCCGATTGAATCGTCAAATTCCCCGATTTTTCAGTTGGAGACCGGACCCAGAAGCTCTGGCCACAGATGCTTTTCTACAACCTTGGGTTCCAGGAACGAATATGCTTTTCCACCTTTTGCAATGATACCGCGGACCCTTTTATCAATTCGCCGTCAACAAGCAACGGTTGTCCTAATTACGCCCTTTTGGCCAATGCAACCGTGGTTCCCTCCTCTTCTGGAGCTATCTGCAGACATTCCACGTCTACTTCCTTCCTTCCCCAATCTTCTAACGAATCCTTCCGGCGATCCTCACGATTTAATGACGTCAGGGGAACTTCGACTCATGGCCTGGTTCATTTCGGGAGTTCCAGCTATCACGGTGAAATTTCGGAATCAGCTAAATTCCTTTTGGAGGAATCTTGGGCTCCAGGAACCAGAATCATGTATCGATCCGCCTGGTCAATGTGGAATAGTTGGTGCCTGGAACGGGGTTTGGATCCCGTTTCAGCCTCTACAATAGAAGTAGTAAATTTCCTTTCCCATCTCTTCGATATAGGCAAGGCATACCGCACCATTAATACCTACCGTTCGGCCATTTCTGCAGGTCACGTTCCAGTAGATGGTATTCCAATTGGACAATCTAGTGTAGTTTGTCGACTTATGAAAGGAATTCGGTTCTCAAGACCTCCTCAATCAAGATACCATTCTTTATGGAACGTGAACGATGTTCTACACTTTCTAGAGAATTGGCCAACCAATGATAATTTGTCTTTGAAGCAATTATCTGCAAAATTGACAATGCTTCTTTGTCTAATATCTTTCAAAAGAGTTTCAGACGTTAAAGCTCTGGATCTGCATTATAGATCTTTCACTCCTTCAGGGGTCCAATTTCGCATATCGCGTCGTACAAAGACGACCATCCGTTTGATCTCTTATCCTTCTTTTCCTTCCCAACCACAACTATGTGTTGTTAGATGTCTTCAAGAGTATGAAAAGCGAACCAATTCGCTTCGCAACTCCAACTGGTCTCAATTGCTGATTTCTTTCCGAAAACCTTTTCTTCCGGTTTCGGCGGCTACTTTAGCCCGCTGGGTGCGATGGATCATGCAATTGGCCGGAATTGATGTATCTTTGTTCGGAGCTCATTCTTCTAGAGGAGCGATGGCATCTATGGCGTTACAATCCGGGGGAAGATTGGAGGATATCCTTAGGGCTGCGGATTGGTCTAGGGAATCTACTTTTAAAGAATTTTATTGTAAACCCATTGATCATGTTTCAAATAATGTGTTAAGTAATCTCTAATATGTTTATTTATCTAGCTTTGAACTTGCATAATATGAAGCCTCCGTGGGAATGAAATAAAATTCGTGGATTTTCCTAGCAATAGTGAAGGAAAGTCAGAATTTTATAAAAGACACGGAGGCGAATATTATCCCTCCCTATAATTCCCTACCCATTCATGTATATTTTCTGTGTCTCCTATAGGTTAAAAGTTTGCTGCATCCTGGGTACTTCGATTTCTTCAGAAACCAGTTGCGATGTGTGATCCAACATGTTCAAATTTTCTTCGGACTATCTAGTTCAATAAATGTTTAATGTTGTTTGGTATTATTGAAAATCCTTACTGGGAGAAGATCGACAGACAAGAAAGAGGAAGATTAACAGTTCACACCTCAATATATAAAGGGGGTCTTGTTGTGATTGGTGGGATTTGGATACAATTACTAGCAAGTTTTCTGTTTCTCTTTATTTGACATGTGAAATAAAGTTTGTCTTTGCTGCTAGGAGGCAGTGAAGAAGGTTTTATGCATAATATTCGCCTCCGTGTGTTTTATAAAATTCTGACTTTCCTTCACTATTGCTAGGAAAATCCACGAATTATATAGATACACCTGACTGCTGTGTGATGGACTCCTACCTAGGTAAGCGCTTCTGTTACACACAGTAATTATATAGATACACCTGACTGCTGTGTGATGGACTCCTACCTAGGTAAGCGCTTCTGTTACACACAGTAATTATATAGATACATCTGACTGCTGTGTGATGGACTCCTACCTAGGTAAGCGCTTCTTTTACACACAGTAATTATATAGATACACCTGACTGCTGTGTGATGGACTCCTACCTAGGTAAGCGCTTCTGTTACACACAGTAATTATATAGATACATCTGACTGCTGTATGATGGACTCCTACCTAGGTAAGCGCTTCTTTTACACACAGTAATTATATAGATACACCTGACTGCTGTGTGATGGACTCCTACCTAGGTAAGTGCTTCTGTTACACACAGTAATTATATAAATACACCTGACTGCTGTGTGATGGACTCCTACCTAGGTAAGTCCTTCTGTTACACACAGTAATTATATAGATACACCTGACTGATGTACGATGGACTCCTACCTAGGTAAGTACTTCTGTTACACACAGTAATTATATAGATACGCCTGACTTCTGTGTGATGGACTTCTACCTAGGTAAGTCCTTCTGTTACACACAGTAATTATATAGATACACCTGACTGCTGTGTGATGGACTCCTACCTAGGTAAGTGCTTCTGTTACACACAGTAATTATATAGATATACCTGACTGCTGTGTGATGGACTCCTACCTAGGTAAGTGCTTCTGTTACACACAGGAATTATATAAATACACCTGACTGCTGTGTGATGGACTCCTACCTAGGTAAGTGCTTCTGTTACACACAGTAATTATATAGATATACCTGACTGCTGTGTGATGGACTCCTACCTAGGTAAGTGCTTCTGTTACACACAGTAATTATACAGATACACCTGACTGCTGTATGATGGACTCCTACCTAGGTAAGTGCTTCTGTTACACACAGTAATTATATAGATATACCTGACTGCTGTGTGATGGACTCCTACCTAGGTAAGTACTTCTCTTACACACAGTAATTATACAGATGCACCTGACTGCTGTGTGATGGACTCCTATCTAGGTAAGTGCTTCTGATACACACAGTAATCATATAGATACACCTGACTGCTGTATGATGGACTCCTACCTAGGTAAGTGCTTCTGTTACACACAGTAATTATATAGATACACCTGACTGCTGTGTGATGGACTCCTACCTAGGTAAGTGCTTCTGTTACACACAGTAATTATATAGATACACCTGACTGCTGTATGATGGACTCCTACGTAGGTAAGTGCTTCTGGTAACAGGAAAGCTATACAGTTCTCATGTCACTAGGGTATGAGGCAAAGGTTGAACTTGATGGACTTGTGTCTTTATTCAACCTAATTTACTATGTTACTATATCATCATGAATATGTGCCACTGTCACTTACGCAAGAAAGTGTTGTGGGCAAAGGACAAATGCATTCTGCCTGCTAACACATTTTTCAAGCCATATATTTCTAAACTTCAGCCCTCAGAAGAAGTAATTTTACAGTGGGAAATGTTTTACCTATAGGAAATATAGCGAAAAATGTGTTAACATAGGCGGAAAATTTGTTAAAATAGGCGAAAAGGAGGACATTTTTGCATAGGCGGAAAGGTAAAATTTTTCGCGGGAAAAGC
Source organism: Rhinophrynus dorsalis (assembly GCA_037306005.1). Classification (NCBI taxonomy): domain Eukaryota; kingdom Metazoa; phylum Chordata; class Amphibia; order Anura; family Rhinophrynidae; genus Rhinophrynus; species Rhinophrynus dorsalis. The sequence continues at coordinate 503,350,170 of CM074722.1, read as the reverse complement.
GAGAAATTGGCATGTTTTTGCAAATTTTTTTGCAGCAAATTATTCACACTTTTTGCCCACCCCTAGTAAGGACCCCTAATATCTCCTAAAGAGGGACACATGTGAGCTACAAACCCTTACTATCTCCTAAAGAGGGAAGCTATGGAGCCCTAATATCTCCTAACGAGGGACACTTAGGAGTTAAAGACCCCTAATATCTCCTTAAGAGGGACACTTGGGAGGTATGGACCTCTAATATCTCCTAAAGAGGGACACCTGGGAGGTATGGACCCCTAATATCTCCTAAAGAGGAACACATGGGAGGTATGTACCCCTAATATCTCCTAAAGAGGGACAGCTGAGGGCTATGGAGCCCTAATATCTCCTAAAGAGGGACACTTAGGAGCTATAGTCCCCTAATTTCTCCTAAAGAGGGACACTTGGGAGGTATGGTGTTGTAGGGTTTACATTGTGGGACTATTGTTGGACTGCTCATGTTTTATAGATGGTTTTAGTGTGTACTTTCTATACATACGTTGTATTGTCCTTATCGTCAGTTGCTCTTTGTAAGATGATCTAGGGAGGCAATTCCCACACTAAATGTGACTTATTACAGCACCAGAGAACTTTCCTCCTTAGCTTGTAGTATCCATTGACTTTATGCTCTTTTAGCTGTGTTGCTCGTCTGACACTTCCTTCTATTTGATACGTTTATTAGTTTGACCTCCCCCCCCCCTATTGTACCGGGTTCTTTGCAGTTCTCCAGGGAAAAGCCCCAGTAGGTCTGAATAGGCAGCGATCACATTACACCTAGATACCAGTAAATATTTCATGTGCTCGGTCGCTAGTCAGCGGCTCCTTGTCATGGTGAGTGACATCAGCCTGGGATTCTGGTGCTGATACAAATGTATGACATTGTCCTGTCAATTATTTCTGGTGGATTAGGAGCAATCGGTGGAAAAGATCCCCTTCTTACTGTCCAGCATGCGCCGAATCGCAAGTTAATGCTGTGTAAAGATAACAAGGGGTGAGTACTATATATCTCTTTATTACTTAACTCTTAAAGGCCCAGAGTTGTGCGCAACACATGTTTCTTTTAGCCATTTGGACCTTAGACACAAGTGGAGGAATCTTGTACCAAACCAACAACACCACAGGGTGATTGAAAGGAGCGTTTAACCCTTTGAATGCTAGATAATGCATTGGAGATCTCTTTAGCATTGAAGAGGTAAAACCACCATTCAAATGCTAAGCATGGATGCACGAATTTGAGTTTGCACTAAATCACACGCTGGATGTAGTTTTCGAGCCCTGCGCCGTCCAGCGCCAATTTACTAAGCATCTTACCCTGATCATTCTCCTTTTAAAGGGATAGTAATATTTCGTTTTAACGTTATTTTATTTTGTAGGCATTAAAAAAAACATGAAGAACGATGTCTTATCTCTCAAACCTTTATGGTTTGAGAGAGATTCACAAGCAAAGTTTCCCCTCCTGCCCCTTTTACCTAGTATAAGCCATCTCTTCTCAGATGTGGAATGCAGTCCATAGACGAGACAGATAACAGCAGGGGACAAATCTTCTTCCCTATGAGAACAATGAAAGCCCTTCCCCCCTTGACAAGTTTTTCAGGTTTTTTCCCTTATCTTAATTGAAGATTGTCCCTCTCTGCAGTCTACCTGGGCACCTCCCTTCTGATCTGGCTGAGCAGTGTTACATCAGAAAAAGGGGCGGGAGGGGGATACTTTATCATTGAATTACTCATGAACTACAACTCTGACAGAATTGAAATAACCCTCTCCAAAGTCGAGATACTATGATGATTAATTAGAGCTGCTTTTATTATGAAACATTACTATCCCTTTAATAGTCCCTGGGGCACTTTGATGTGACCTGGGCACAAGTTTAACCCTTCGAGTGCCAGAGAGGTACGCAAAACTTTGTGTTGTAATGCGCTGGATATCTCTCTGGCATTCAATGGGTTAAGGTGCCATGTTTATCCACGAAATGTGAACATTATTATTCTTCTTTATTTATATAGCGCCAACTAATTCTGCAGCGCTGTACACTTAACCCTGCTTCGCAATGCTTTGCGTACCCCTCTGGCACTCGAAGGGTTAAAAGAAAGTGTATGTTTATGGATGTTGTTAAGCACAATATGTCTGTTTTTGCCGTTCTGATTGCGAGACCTCAGAATAACTTTACTTTTTACGGATTTGTCCCTTCGTTATATTCCTGACACGTGATCCCTGAAATGTTAAGGATATCCTGAAAATCCCAGCCTATCTGTTAGGCGTGCTTTGATTAAATAATGATTGAGAACCCCTGCTCTATGCTGTAAAGGGACAGTAATGCCCCCCCCCAAAAAAAAATATCCAGTTTTGTAGAATTTAAAATAATAATCAATATGCTCAAATCCCTATCTCTCAAACCGCTATGGTGTGAGAGATATAGGGATTCAAGGTTCCCCCCTCCCTCCTCTTCTCCTGATGTCAGCTGTAAAGCTGATAGCAGGAGAATCGAGTCGTACGACTCAAGGAGACTCTGCAGCAGAGCCGAAATAGCATTATTGTGGTTTGAGAGATATAGGGATTCAAGGTTCCCCCCTCCCTCCTCTTCTCCTGATGTCAGCTGTAAAGCTGACAGCAGGAGAATCGAGTTGTACGACTCGAGGAGACTCTGTAGCAGAGCCGAGATCGCGTTATTGCTAAAGAATTCATTAATTGGAAAGGTCTACAAAGTGTGCAGGTTTGCAAGCACACTTTGTAGACCTTTCCCATTAATGAATTCTTTTTACGTAACGTGACTCCGACTCTTCTGCAAAGCCGACTGCTGTTCCCCGGACCGCGATCTCCTGCTGTCAGCTAGACGCTGACATCAGGAGAAGGGGAGGGAGGGGGGAACTTTGAATCTCTATATCTCTCAAACAGGAATAACGCGATTTCGGCTCTGCTGCAGAGTCTCCTTGAGTCGTACGACTTGATTCTCCTCCTGCCAGCTCTACGGCTGACATCAGGAGAAGGGGAGGGAGGGGGGAACTTTGAATCCCTATATCTCTCACACCATAGCGGTTTGAGAGAAGGGGTTTTTGAGCATATTGATTAATATTTTAAAGTCTACAAAATAGAACTTTTTTTGGGGGTGACATTACTGTCCCTTTAAAGCAGAGCTATCATCAAACTTAAACTGAGCCCCAAATCCTTATTACCATAGCGATATGCATAGACATACTTGTATGTTGCTGAATAAGTCTGGCATTAGTGAGAAATAGAACTTTTTAGGCAGGCAGCAGCGCCAGGGATCTTGCTGTAGGCTCTCTCTGCACCTGCGGCGTCGGTCCCTTCCGATGCCTTAAGGTACCAAGGAATTCCACTCACCAATCGTGGAGGAGAAGGGGACAGACAGTGAGGACTCAGATGCCTTCTGTGCAAGATGTCTGCCCTGTCACCCGCTGCTGCCTGCAAAACGAGTTCTATTTTTCACTAAAGCCGGACTTATTCAGCAAATTAAAAGTATGTATACGCATATCACTATGGTAATAAGGATTTGGGGGTGGGAAATTTAAGTTTGACGATAGTTCTGCTTTAACGCCATACATTAACCCTTTCAGTGCCAGTGGGCTACGCAATGCATTGCAAACTAAATGTATTGCAGTCCTCTCTGGCTCTAAAAGGGTTAAAAAAAGTAACAGAGGAAAGGTGTAACTTTACGCCCATATCTGTAAACCTTGTCCCAAGGCTCCGGGGGTGCACTACGTTCTGGGGGTGGGAGCGTCCAAAATATGCATTTAGTGTCATACATTGGGTGTGGCATGGCTGAAGTGGGCGGGATTGGATAGAGGGGAGGAGGAATTTGCATTTAAAATGGGTGGAGAATAGGCAGAACAGGGCGAAGTGAGACCCGAACTTGCAGTGAAGTGGGTGGAGTTAAAAGAAAACTTACTTAGGCCTCAGCATCAGCTCTTGTCCCCAGAGACCGGTAATTAACTATAAAAAACAAAGTCTCCACATAAGTGTTTCTCGGCATTAGTCCCTTTGTTACACCAACAGTGCAGGTTTTCAGGTTATGTCTCCTTAACGCCTTAATGACGTGCCAGGGCCGTCATCGCTGTCTGTGCCTTAAGGACCGGCGGTGCTAGTCCTGGCACGTCATGGAATGTCAGGAGGCAGCTTACACTAGGTAAAAGGGGTGTGACGGGGATACTTTATCAGTCAATTACCTTCTTTTTATATCAATGTGGTGCGATCTGCAGTTGGACCTCCCCAGTTTGATTGGCTGACAGGTAACCAATCAGAATAAGGTACTGTCACATGGCAGAACTCTGTGACATAGACAGGGGATGGCCGGCCAGGGGGGCAATTGTCCCCTGGGTCACTCATATGTTTAGTCCAGTGGGCCACTACCTCAGTTAGTCTCCGTCTTGCTGCTGTAAATGGAGCTACACTGGTGATACCACAGAACTTACAACTGAAATGTAGCTACACAAATGATACCACAGAGTTACAATTCATATGGAGTTATACTAGTAGCATAACACATTTCCCTAGACAAATCTATGGTATCACTTTCTTCTCAACTCTTAAAGGGATAGTAATGTTTCACAAAAACAGCAGCTCCAATTAATCTTCATAATATTTGGGCCATGGAGAGTGTTATTTCAATATTGTCAGAGTTGTAGTACAAGAGTAATTGAATGATAAAGTATCCCCCTCCCATCCCTTTTACTGATGTATCACTGCTCACCTCAGAGCATCAAGACTGTCTGAATGGATTGCAGAGAGGGATCATAAGGAAAAACCTGTCAAGGGTGCAGGGTTTTCCTTATGATCAAAGTAAGAAGATTGTCCCTTGCTGTGACCTGTCTGGTCAAGTGTCCAGATTCCACATCTGAGGTGAGCAGTGTTACATCAGTAAAAGGGGCGGGAGGGGGATACTTTATCATTGAATTACTCTTGTACTACAACTCTGACAGTAATGAAATAACACTCTCCATGGCCCAAATACTATGAAGATTAATTGGAGCTGCTTTTATTTTGAAACATTACTATCCCTTTAATTTGCGCTTGCAGTTGTCTGATCTATGTTGTGCACATTAGGGGACCACATTTTAAGTCTGCCATTCAGCATACCTCTCAACATTTCAAATGGCCAAAGAGGGGCACGTTTGGTTTAGGTGGTGTTTATGGGGATGTGGCTGGTAGAGGGGGGGGCATTACCGAGAATTTTTAGGCTATTTCATGACTTACCAACTCCTCTTTGTGTAACTGAATAAATTATTTAGAGCAAAATCAAAGTATTTCATTTATACAGATTAATTTATAAACACATATATCTAAGATTAACTATACGTTTATGTGAGTTTTATTGCTATGGAGCAATGTGATACACACTACTCATTCTGATCTCCTCAAAAGAGGGACAAAAGGGTAGAAAAGAGGGACAGAGGGTTTTGGGTCTGAAAGAGGGGCTATCCCTCCTAAAGAGGGACAATTGGGAGGTATGCATTCAGTGACACTGCAGAGAGAAGAGCGCACCATACAGTTCTAACCACTAGAGGGACAAGCATTTAAAATCCAGGACTGTCCTGGGCAATCAGGGACATGTGGTCACCCTAGTGTATGTATGCTTTAATGTGCACTTGCAGTTGCCTGCTCTAGAGAGATTGCGAGCCTGTGTGTTCTAATGTGCACTTGTACATATCTGCTTATAGGGGGTGCATGCCTGTACATTGTAATGTGCTCTTGCACTGGTATGTTGTAGAGAGGTCGTGCACCTGTACATTGTAATGTGCGCTTGCACTGCTGTGTTCTAGAGAGGTTGTGCACCTGTACATTGTAATGTGCACTTGCACTGGTGCGTTCTAGAGAGGTCGTGCACCTGTACATTGTAATGTGCGCTTGTATTGGTATGTTCTAGAGAGGTTGTGCACCTGTACATTGTAATATGCATTTGTACTGCTGTGTTCTAGAGAGGTTGTGCACCTGTACATTGTAATATGCACTTGTACTGCTGCGTTCTAGAGAGGTCGTGCACCTGTACATTGTAATGTGCACTTGCACTGGTGCGTTCTAGAGAGGTCGTGCACCTGTACATTGTAATGTGCGCTTGTATTGGTATGTTCTAGAGATTTTGTGCACCTGTACATTGTAATGTGCGCTTGCACTGCTGCGTTCTAGAGAGGTTGTGCACCTGTACATTGTAATGTGCGCTTGTACTGGTGTGTTGTAGAGAGGTCATGCACCTGTACATTGTAATGTGCGCTTGTACTGGTGTGTTCTAGAGAGGTCGTGCACCTGTACATTGTAATGTGCGCTTGTACTGGTGTGTTCTAGAGAGGTCGTGCACCTGAACATTGTAATGTGCGCTTGTACTGGTGTGTTCTAGAGATGTCGTGCACCTGTACATTGTAATGTGCTCTTGCACTGGTGCGTTCTAGAGAGGTTGTGCACCTGTACATTGTAATGTGCGCTTGTACTGGTGTGTTCTAGAGATGTCGGGCACCTGTACATTGTAATGTGCGCTTGTACTGGTGTGTTCTAGAGATGTCGTGCACCTGTACATTGTAATGTGCGCTTGTACTGGTGTGTTCTAGAGAGGTCGTGCACCTGTACATTGTAATGTGCGCTTGTACTGGTGTGTTCTAGAGATGTCGTGCACCTGTACATTGTAATGTGCGCTTGTACTGGTGTGTTCTAGAGATGTCGTGCACCTGTACATTGTAATGTGCGCTTGTCCTGGTGTGTTCTAGAGAGGTCGTGCACCTGAACATTGTAATGTGCGCTTGTACTGGTGTGTTCTAGAGATGTCGTGCACCTGTACATTGTAATGTGCGCTTGTCCTGGTGTGTTCTAGAGAGGTTGTGCACCTGTACATTGTAATGTGCGCTTGTACTGGTGTGTTCTAGAGATGTCGTGCACCTGTACATTGTAATGTGCGCTTGTACTGGTGTGTTCTAGAGATGTCGTGCACCTGTACATTGTAATGTGCTCTTGCACTGGTGCGTTCTAGAGAGGTTGTGCACCTGTACATTGTAATGTGCGCTTGTACTGGTGTGTTCTAGAGATGTCGTGCACCTGTACATTGTAATGTGCGCTTGCACTGGTGTGTTCTAGAGATGTCGTGCACCTGTACATTGTAATGTGCGCTTGTACTGGTGTGTTCTAGAGATGTCGGGCACCTGTACATTGTAATGTGCTCTTGCACTGCTGCGTTCTAGAGAGGTCGTGCACCTGTACATTGTAATGTGCGCTTGTACTGGTGTGTTCTAGAGATGTCGTGCACCTGTACATTGTAATGTGCTCTTGCACTGGTGCGTTCTAGAGAGGTCGTGCACCTGTACATTGTAATGTGCTCTTGCACTGGTGCGTTCTAGAGAGGCCATGCACCTGTACATTGTAATGTGCGCTTGTACTGGTGTGTTCTAGAGATGTCGTGCACCTGTACATTGTAATGTGCGCTTGCACTGCTGTGTTCTAGAGATGTCGTGCACCTGTACATTGTAACGTGTACTTCCAGTTGCTTATTGTATAGATGGTGCAAGCCTGTATTTTCTAATGCACGTACTCAGATACCTGCTCTATAGGGGCTGTGTGCCTGTATGTTCTAATGTGCATCTTCAGGGTATCTTATTGAAATGACCCTAAATTTGGAGACCATCAAAACCCTGTGCTAAAAATGTCACCGTGTTCAGATACCCGCTCTATAGGGGCTGCTGTCCTGTACATTCTAATGTGCAGGTTCAAATGCCTTCTTCCTTGGAGGAGTTGAGTGCCTGATTGCAGGTGTCCAGGAAGCAGAGCGTGTTTTTGCCCCCCCCATACGCGATATGCCCCCCTTATAACATCCTCCTCACTGCGGCTGATAATCTATGCAAAATTGGAACATTTTAGACCAACAACACCATAAATGGGCAAATATAAATTACCGTCCATTTAAATGATGCTTTTAACCCCTTAAGTGCTCCAATGCATTGCAAAAGAACATAACCGTTATATTAAAAGTAAAAAAACAAAACATATTTAAGCCAATGGTAAAGTTCTCACTAATGCAATGAAAAGTGCTGCAAATAATAGTTACGGTTCAGAGAGGTCAAATTTAACTCAATGACCCCATGTGCTCTGTTGGTTATGTAATACATTAACAATGAGAGCAAATCACATGGGAGGTCGTTGAGTTAACGATGTCCTCTCTGAACTGTAACTGTCATTTCTAGAAAGGTGGCCGCATATCTCTTTAAGTTAGAGACATTATTTAAAAGTCCTTCTGCAGGACTGAAAAGGAATCAGCAGAAAACTGATCAGGTGTCCCTGATTTAACCCTCTGAGTGCCAGAGAGGTATCCAACGCATTGCAACACAATGCGTTGGATACCTCTCTGGCATTCAAAGGGTTAAGGGGATGTGTGGTCACCTTAATTTCAGGTACTATTGATGGTGCAACGGGAACGTTAAAGTTGAGTTTTGCCCTTTACACTCTGATGAGTTATTTAACCCTTTGAGTGATAGAGGGGTACGGAATCCCTTCCGTACCCCTCTGGCCAGGGCTTAAAAGTTGAAGTCCTTTGCTACTAGCCAGACCTGAAAAGTTACTCGCCACTGCAATCCATAACATAACCACCAGGGCTGAATTTCTACTCGCCAGGGCTGAATTTTCACTCGCCATTGGCTAGTGGAGAGTGGAAATTTTGAGCCCTGCCTCTGGCACTCAAAGGGTTAAAGCATTGCTTTGCATTCTCTGCCACTCAGAGGGTTAATGTAAGTTTTTTTCACCTACGGTTTAATTTTGTCATTTGATTTTGTCCAAAAGAGCATTCTTCATGTCTACAATATACCGTCTCTCTACGCGTCTTTTTTAATATTCAGTCTTTTTGTTTTTCTTTCAATTGAGGATACGTCACAAGCAGGATCAACCCTTTTCTTTGCCATAGTATTTTTTCACCATTGTGTGTTCCTTGCTTGAACTTTCTTTTACTTTTTAAGCATTGTTACTTACATTTTGAATATTTAAAAATAAGATAATTTAGTTATAATAACGTTTGAAAGTTTTGCTCATCATGAACATTCCCATCATATATATATATATATACTAGTTATTGAGCCCGTTACATGGACCACAGTGCCACGGGGCAGTCATTGCACAGTAGGGACTGTCCACGCAGCGGCAGGAGCATCCAGCTCTGCATCAGCTGCGGCCTGGGCAGTCTCTACTGCGCATGACTGGGTTGTTACACACGTTTTAGCGAATTATTTTATCATTCGACGGGGTATAGGTGTGAGGGCTGTCACCCGGGTGCCTGTCAGATGCGGAGCTCAGGGCTGTACTGACAGAGCCGCTGTATAGGTAACGGCCGGGCACGGCGTGGGGGGATTGGGTTACGTGGAAGAGCTGGTGCCCAGTTGCCCGTGGGCAGAACATGCAGCCTGACACTTAGCTCTTCTGTTCCTCTGCATGGCAGTGGGGGAGGGGTCAGTGGCGGTGTTGCGTTGATCCGCGGAGTGTGCCACTCTACCACTGCTTTCCCCTCCACCACCGCCTTTCCGGGGAGGCATGTGCAATTTGCTAGGGGGCATCACTCTCTGTGTCTGTGCGTGTAACGCATACAGGGAGCTGTCTGTGTCCGTGCGTGTTACTCACACAGGGAGTGACGCCTCCTAGCAAATTTTATATATATATATATATATATATATATATATATATATCCTATATAATAATTCACTAAGGATGTTTGTCAGAAGCCATCATGAGCAGTAGAGACAGCTGCGCATGCTGCAGTCATGCTCAGTACAGACTGCCCACGCCGCAGCTGATACGGAGCGGGTAGCTCTCAATTCAGATCGGAGTTCAGGTGCGCAGAGAGGACTCCGGTCTGAATTCGGGTGCCTCACTCCGTATCAGCAGCAACACGTTTGGGCAGACAGTTGGGCGCATGACTGCAGCGCCGCCAGCGTTGCCCTGTGTATACAGGCTTTAAAACTAGTATGTAGATATTTTTCATTAAAAAAGTCTACTGTTTTTTAACCCCCGTATGTGAGCTAGAAATGTCTCCAGGACATTGCGAAGCGAAGTGTCATCCATGGGGTTAAGTAAGGGATGCCAATAATTCGACAGCTTTATTCTCGCTTCAAAGCTATTTCTACACAACATAGCAACGGAAAATAACGACTATCAAACAAACAGCAGTGACAATCAATGTATTTGTGCTCATTACTTAATGTAACATATTGAATTATCTAAGCAATTTTCGAAATCATTATGAAAGGTTTTAATTAAATTATTGATGCAACAGAACTACAAAGAAAATAATTTCTGCGGATGAATTTGTTTGGTAAATGGGAGACCGAGGGGAATATAAGCAATGAGATCTGTTATATTGCACTTCACATCAATTATTTGCACAATAACCATAAACACTCATCAGTGTGTCACAGGGATAAAAAGTGGAGAATTAGCATTTTCTAGAATGTGATATATTTATTCACACATGAGCCTGGAGAGAGGTCAATAGCGCGAATAGATGGGTTATTATTAGCTTGTTCAGTGTAACACTTCCATTACTCATTATTGTGGATGCTGCAGGAACAATGGGAAATGTATCTGCGGAATCCTCCACAATCAGAAGCGCATCATACTGAACCCAAATATGATAAATCCAAGAAAACCGCTGTTTTTGTAGAAAGATTTGAGCATATTGTTCTGCCCCCTACAAAAAATGACTAGTCTTGTTTCTGAATTTGGTAAAGAGCTGTGCACAATATCCTGGGGTAAATGTGTGTATATGTATGGTCACTTATCACTTTACAATTTACATTTCGTATAGAGGCAGGGGACGGCTGGCCTGGGGGGCAGGGGGGCAATTGCCCCCTGGGCTGGTCATATCTCTGGGCTGGCAGGCCACTGCACCTCCCGATTGCTGCTGTAAATGGAGCTACACTAGTGATACCACAGAGGTACAATCCTATTGGAGCTAAACTAGTAGCATAAACCATTTCCCTTGTAAACTCTATAGTATCACTAGGTAAGCACTATAGTACCACTAGGTAAGTTCTATAGTATCACTAGGTAAGCTCTATAGTACCACTAGGTAAGTTCTATAGTATCACTAGGTAAGATCTATAGTATCACTAGGTAAGCGCTATAGTATCACTAGGTAAGATCTATAGTATCACTAGGTAAGTTCTATAGTATCACTAGGTAAGATCTATAGTATCACTAGGTAAGATCTATAGTATCACTAGGTAAACTCTATTGTATCACTAGGTAAGATCTATAGTATCACTAGGTAAGTTCTATAGTATCACTAGGTAAGCGCTATGGTATCACTAGGTAAGCGCTATAGTATTACTAGGTAAGATCTATAGTATCACCAGGTAAGTTCTATAGTATCACTAGGTAAGATCTATAGTATCACTAGGTAAGCGCTATGGTATCACTAGGTAAGCGCTATGGTATCACTAGGTAAGCGCTATAGTATCACTAGGTAAGATCTATAGTATCACTAGGTAAGATCTATAGTATCACTAGGTAAGTTCTATAGTATCACTAGGTAAGATCTATAGTATCACTAGGTAAGTTCTATAGTATCACTAGGTAAGATCTATAGTATCACTAGGTAAGTTCTATAGTATGACTAGGTAAGCGCTATGGTATCACTAGGTAAGATCTATAGTATCACTAGGTAAGCGCTATAGTATCACTAGGTAAGCTCTATAGTATCACTAGGTAAGATCTATAGTATCACTAGGTAAGCGCTATAGTATCACTAGGTAAGCTCTATAGTATCACTAGGTAAGCACTATAGTATCACTAGGTAAGCGCTATAGTATCACTAGGTAAGATCTATAGTATCACTAGGTAAGCGCTATAGTATCACTAGGTAAGCGCTATAGTATCACTAGGTAAGCTCTATAGTATCACTAGGTAAGATTTATAGTATCACTAGGTAAGTGCTATAGTATCACTAGGTAAGATCTATAGTATCACTAGGTAAGCGCTATAGTATCACTAGGTAAGCGCTATAGTATCACTAGGTAAGCGCTATAGTATCACTAGGTAAGCTCTATAGTATCACTAGCTAAGTGCTATAGTATCACTAGGTAAGATCTATAGTATCACTAGGTAAGCGCTATAGTATCACTAGGTAAGCACTATAGTATCACTAGGTAAGTTCTATAGTATCACTAGGTAAGATTTATAGTATCACTAGGTAAGTTCTATAGTATCACTAGGTAATCTCTATAGTATCACTAGGTAAGCGCTATAGTATCACTAGGTAAGCACTATAGTATCACTAGGTAAGTTCTATAGTATCACTAGGTAAGCTCTATAGTATCACTAGGTAAGCTTGACTTAAATTGTAAGCTTTGTAGTAATACACTAGTGAATCCCCATTTCAACAATTAATGCCAATTTTAAAATTAACAAAAAGGGGGTGGGCTGGGACAGTGGTCTGGAACGATAATAGAAATGGGCCACTTGAATGTATTTGCCCCCTGGGCCACAAGTTTCCAGCCCTCCCCTGTATAGAGGGGTACCATAAGGGCGGCAATTAAGTGGCGATTATCATAAGGGGCAAACTAGGTGAGCATACATTAGGATAGGAGGTCCTTGCCCCATAGAGCTTACAATCTAATTAAATGTATGATTCCAGTTGTGTTAGTCTCCAATAACAGAGGCTATACTGTACCCTATTCCCCACAGCTTATTGTTTCTGTAGAGCACGCGAGAACCCACACGCCTCCGTCGTTAGGACTTTAAAGGCGCAGCAAACTTCTTTCCACTGATGGTGGATGTTTTATTAACCCTTTGAGTGTCAGAGGGGTACACAACGCAATGTGTTGCGTACCCCTCTGGCACCCAAAGGGGTTTAAAAAAGTTATAACACTTCAACCTGTCAGTAAGTGATTTCAGACTGTTAGGAAGGGATTCAGCTGTTACTAGCACACTCTATGGAGAACTGCTGTCAGTGACTCACCTTTCCCATACAATGCAACAGAGTAACTGTTTGAAAACCAGTGTGGAGGAGATGCATTAAGGCAGGGACATCCATGTTTTTTCAGTCCTGGTCTACGTGATCAGAGAGCCATAATTCTGAGGGCTGCGTTATTTTTATTGATAACAGTGGTGAATTATAGCTGGCCAGCTCTTCAAAAAAAAATTGAAAATGTATTTATGTATTTATTGATCAATGACTGTACTGATACTAACATACATCTGTTCTTGGACTGCATGGTAATGGCAGGCAGAGGATTAGGTCTTCCTGGGCTACTGGTTTGTGTGTGCAGGTTAATTAGTTAAAGGGATAGTAATACTTCGTTTTAACTTTATTTTATTTTGTAGGCATTAAAAAAACATGAAGAATGATATAAGTCTTATCTCTCAAACCTTTATGGTTTAAGAGATATTCACAAACAAAGTATCCCCCCCCCGTTCATCCAGATCAGAAGGGAGGTGCCCAGATAGACTGCAGAGAGGGACAATGTTCAATTAAGATAAGGGAAAAACCTGAAAAACTTGTCAAGGGGGGCAGGGCTTTCATTGTTCTCATAGGAAGAAGATTGTCCCCTGCTGTTATCTGTCTGGTCTATGGACTGCATTCCACATCTGAGAAGAGATGGCTTACACTAGGTAAAAGGGGCGGGAGGGGAAACTTTGCTTGTGAATGTCTCTCAAACCATAAAGGTCTGAGAGATAAGACTTATATTGTTCTTCATGTTTTTTTAATGCCTACAAAATAAAACAAAGATAAAACGAAGCATTTCTATCCCTTTAATAGTGTTGAGCGAGCGTGCTCGGCCGATGCTCGGATCGGCTCGAGCATCGCTCTGCTCTGCACATGGCGGTACTCGTACGAGTACCGCCATGTGCTCGCCCGACATGCTCGGGTGAAGAGGATCTGTGCCGGAAGAGGCACAGATCCGAAGACGCTCCGCTGGACCACCAGGGAATGGAGGTACGGGGGCATTGCGGAGATGAAGGGGGCATTGCGGAGATGAAGGGGGACATTATGGAAGAGGGGCATAGACTCTATGCCCCTCTTCCACAATGTCCCCCTTCATCTCCGCTATGCCCGTCTTCCACAATGTGCCCCTTCATCTCCGCTATGCCCCTCTTCCACAATGTCCCCCTTCATCTCCTATGCCATAGAGGAGATGAAGGGGGACATTGTGGAAGAGGGGCATAGCGGAGATGAAGGGGGACATTGTGGAAGAGGGGCATAGAGTCTATGCCCCTCTTCCACAATGTCCCCCTTCATCTCCGCTATGCCCCTCTTCCACAATGTCCCCCTTCATCTCCGCTATGGCATAGGAGATGAAGGGGGACATTGTGGAAGAGGGGCATAGCGGAGATGAAGGGGGACATTGACCAGGCACCCTCCGCTCATCAGAGCAGGGGGTGCCTGGTTTAATGCTCGAGTGCTCCCATTCATTTGAATGGGGCTCGGGTGCTCGGCCGAGCACTCGAGCATCAGGGGGTGCTCGGTCAGAGCACCCGAGCACCCGAGCATCGGGGTGCTCGCTCATCTTTACCCTTTAACCCTTTCAGTTCTATGGGAATGTGCAGTACATTACTCTGCAATCCATTGCATACCCCTGTGGCACTAAAAGGGTTATAACATACACAGCCCCCTGCCCTGTTTAAAGCGGAACTGTCATGTACACTCTTGTTGCCCCTCAATCAATGCTTCCCACCAAATCCTGTAGGTAAACCACGTTATAATTGTTTAATAATAAGTCTGGCAAGTCTGGAATTATCACCTCCGTAGTCAGGGAGAGATGTAGGGAGGGCACTGCCATGTTGCTGACGTGGCTTTTGATTGGCATTGTTCTGCCTTGATGTCCTTGTAAATGGGCTTTGAAGTTGTTGCCCCCTTTTTTGTTACTACTTTCTCAGTGTATGTAAGAAGCCGTGCGGTACAGCTCGTGCCACACAGAACAAGCTTCGTCTAATGGTAAAAACAGTGCTTTTTTTAGATAGCTTGTGATTTACAAAAAAACAAAAAAAAACAAGCAAAAAAAAGGGTTTTGGCACACAGCACCTGAGGATTCCACACATATTAAGTTTTAGCGGGGTGAAATTTCCCCTCTAACAGCAGATTCAAGTACACACAGAACCGGCAGGTCAGCTTTTACATGAACACAGTGGACCATCTGCTGATCAGCTGATTCATGTAGATGAAAGACTCTCCCACAGTCCTCAAGGCAGTGAAGGGCTCTGATATTGCTATGTAAATCAGCACAGAAGGCCCCATCTGGCACACAGAGAGGTTCAGAGAGGTATCCAATGCATTGCAACACAAAGAGTTAATTTTTCATCCATAAATTGTCTCTTTTTAAATTATCACTTAGTGAAGTTGTGAAAGGAGAAATACAGGGGCAGCCATTTTGTCGTTTCAGCTACCTTAGATGAAGTAGCTATTTGTACATCTCACTAGGCCTTGGTCATTCTTTTATATGCAATGACTGGAAAATAAAGAGTGACCACTGAAAACCTGCTGGCCGCCAGGACTGCATTTGAGTCCCGGCAGATCAGCAACGACAGGAGAAGGGTGGTCAGAAAAGAGACCACAGGGCTCTTTCACTGATTACATGAGAAACACTAAACTTCAAGTCTTGTAGCTCATTCACATGGGCCATGACCTATAGTCCCCTATAGACTGCTATGAAATATTTCCTCAACCCTAGAAGCCAAGGCAGGAGACTGCTAGAGTAAAAGTGCACAAGTGGACAGTGACACACTCTTACTCTACCTGTCTCCTGTGTTTTCTACAGCTAACACCGCACCATCATACCTGGGAACTTCATCTTCTTCAGCCCCTGGAGACGGTTCATGTGCTGCAACCAGGGGGATGTAAATGACACAATTCGTGCAATAAAGTGGGCAGGGCTCTACCAGGTGGGCAGGGCTTATCATACTTGTGTCATAAAGTGGGTAGGAATTGGGTGAAAAGTGGGAGAACAGGATGGAAAGCAGGAGAAGTGGGAGGAACACGGTGAGAAGGAGGAGAAGTGGGCAGAAAGTGGGAGGAACAGGGTGGGAAGAAGGAGAAATGGTTGGGAAGTGGGCAGAACAGGGTGAGAAGGAGAAAGAGTGGCAGGTAGACCAGCACATGGACCAGTTTGCTGCAGCCCTCCAAGCTTTGTTGCTCCGTACTGAGCATCTGCTTCCACAGCCTCAGTGGTCCTCGGTGCAGGGTGACCCTATAGCTGCTGCCGCTCCTGCTCTGGCTGCCAATGGTGATTACAATGTTGAGAGAGGTATGACAGGGTCTGCCCCGCTTCCCCAGCATAATGGGAGTGACCCTAACCAATGCAGAGGTTTTCTAAACCAGGTTGGCATCTGTCTGGAGATGGTACCACAGTCCTTCCCATCTGATAGGAGTAAGGTGGGCCTCGTGATTTCATTATTCTCTGACAGGGCCTTGGCTTGGGCTACTTCCCTGTGTGAGATGCAGAACCCTATTGTATACAATTACCCTACCATTTATGGCATCCTTTAAAAGGGTATTTGATATACCGGGCCACTCCACCTCGGCTGCCAAACACCTAATGTTCATCCAGCAGGGTACTAGGACAGTTTCCGATAATGCCATAGAGTTTAATACCCTGGTAGACGAGGTTGATTGGAATAATGAGGCTCTCGTGGCTGCTTTCTCTAATAGGCTTTCGGATATGGTTAAAAACGAGATTGCAGCCCGGGACCTTCCCAGTGATTTAGAGGAACTGGTCTCATATTGAATTCTGATTGACTCCCGAATCCATGAGAGACCTTCCTTTAGGGAGCGCCTACAGAGTCATCCCATCCATTTAACTCCGAGACTTTCATTCCCACCCATACCTCCCTCTCCTCCCGCATCTCCTAATCTCGAAACCTCGGGTGATGTGGAGCCCATGCGACTTGGGTTCACTCCTCTTTCAGTTGTGGAAAGGGCCTTGAGGAGGAGGGAGGGCCTGTGCCTTTACTGCGGTAAGGCAGGGCATCTACTTCAAAACTGTCCCACACGTCCGGGATGACCGCACCTAAAGTTTTATAGGGGACAAACCTTAGGTCTCAGTGTCCCCGGATATTCATATTGATAAACCACTAGTCTCCATTGGGCTTTCTTGGGACAAAAGTTCCATTACTCCAGAGGCACTTACTTACTCCGGTGCAGTGGGCCTCTTTGTTGACAGTGACTTTACCCAGAAGCACTCCATTCTATTGCAGCTCCATCCTGGGTTATCCATGGTTGCGCAAACACAATCCCACAGTCGCTTGGGCAAGGGCTGAAGTCATGGTATGGTCACCCAACTGTTCCAAGACATGCCTAGTAAAAGTGGGGAGGATGCTAACCACATCCCCAGTATCTTTGTTGCCTGAAGAGTACCAAGAGTTCCAAGATGTATTCGATAAGGGCCGGGCTGGTGAGCTCCCACCTCACTGCCCATATGATTGTACCATTGAACTGCAACCAGGTGCCATACCTCCTCGAGGTCGAGTCTACCCTCTGTCTGTCGCGGAGAATAAGGCCATGGAGGAGTATGTTGTGGATGCACTGTCCCGGGGGTTCATCCGCAAGTCATCCTCTCCTGCTGGGGCCGGATTCTTCTTCTTGAAGAAAAAGAGTGGTGAACTGAGCCCCTGTATGGATTATAGGGGGCTCAACAGTATCACGAGAAAAAACGCCTATCCTATTCCACTTATTACTGAGTTGTTTGATCAAGTAAAAGGGTCCAAGGTGCTTACTACGCTTGACTTTCGTAGGGCATACAATTTGGTAAGGATAAAGGAGGGCCACGAATGGAAAACCGTGTTTAACAGCAGGAGCGAACATTACAAATACCTTGTAATGCCCTTCTGTCTCTGCAATGCTCCCGCGGTTTTCCAGGAATTCTTAAATGATGTCCTCCTGGACATGCTCCAAAAATGAGTGGTGGTGTACCTAGATGACATTCTGATCCATTCTGCCTCCATGGAAAGCCACCATGAAGATGTAGGCCGAGTTCTGCAAAGGTTAAGAGAGAATAACCTGTTTTGCAAATTGGACAAGTGTGATTTCCACTGCAAACAGGTCACCTTCTTGGGATATGTAATCTCAGAGGCTAGTTTCGCTATGGACCCTTAGAAACTCTCGGCAGTTCTCGAATGGCCACGACCCATAGGTCTCCACTCCCTCCAACATTTCCTTGGGTTCACTAACTACTATAGGAAATTTATCCGAAATTTTTCCTCTACAGTGAAATCCCTTACTGACATGACCAAAAAAGATGGTGAATCCACTAACTAGTCGCCAGAGGCCATCAGAGCATTTGAGTCATTGAAAGCCACTTTTGCAGCAGCACCTATTTTGGCACACCCAAAATCTGAGCTTCCATTTGAGGTTGATGTGCTTGAGACAGGAGTAGGCGCCCTCCTGTCTTAACGTCATACTCCTGAGAGCCAGTTGCACCCGTGTGGGTATTTCTCAAAGAAGCTAAGTCCTGCTGAGCGCAATTATGAAATTGGCGACCGTGAACTTCTGGCGATAATACTGTATCGCAAAGAATGGAGGCATTTGCTAGAGGTAACTTCCATGCCAGTACTAATCCTCACGGATCATAAATACCTTACCTACTTGTCTGAAGCTAAGCGCTTGTCTCCAAGGCAGGCCAGATGGGCCTTATTCTTGTCTCGTTATAATTATGTGGTCTCGTACCTGCCAGGTAAGAAAAATGTCTGGGCTGATGCCCTATCCAGACAGGTTTTGAGCGCTGAAGAGGAGAGTCCTCCTAGTCCTATTATTCCTCAGGACAAAGTACTGGCCAATATACGTATCAGCATAACATCTCCCCTTGGGGACAAAATATGGGCCATCCAAGTAGATGCACCTGCTGAGACTCCCTCTGGGAGCTGTTTTGTACCTATAAACTTCCGTACTACGGTACTTTCTACCTACCATAATACTAAGTCAGCAAGGCATCCTGGAAAGAACCAGCTTCTTTGGTCAGTTTCCAGTCTCTTCTGATGGCCAGAACTTAGCATAGATATTGCTGCCTTTGTTGCTGCCTGTTCAGTCTGTGGACAAACTAAATCACCCCGTCACCTTCCAGTGGGCCTTCTGCAACCTATACCCAATGGGGAGAAGCCATGGTCACACCTTGCCATGGACTTTATTGTCGACCTTCCTTTGTCTGATGGTAACACTGTCATCCTCATGGTCGTTGACCGATTTTCTAAGATGATTAATTGCATACCATTCAAAAAACTTCCATCCGCTAAAGAGTTGGCTACGGTCTTTGTCAAAGAGGTCTATTGGCTACATGGGGATCCCAAAGTCATAGTTTCCAACCGGGGTAGCCAGTTTGTCTCGAGATTCAGGAGGGCATTCTGTGCGCAACTAGGTATCCAACTCTCCTTCTCCTCGGCCTATCACTCGCAGTCAAATCGGGCAGCGGAAAGGGCTAATCAGGCCTTGGAGCAATTCCTGCGGTGCTACATCTCAGACCATTAGAACAACTTGTCGGACCTGCTACCTTGGGTGGAGTTTGTTCATAACAGTGATGTTTCAGCTTCTACCCGGCTCTCCCCTTTCATGGTGAATTATGGGTATCACCCCTCCATGATTCCAGATTCGTTCACTCCCCAGGGGATCCCGGCATTGGAGGATCATCTCCAGTGAATCCGTTCCACATGTGTGCAGGTCCAAGAGTTGTTGCTACGCTCACAACAATCCCAGGAGCTCCAGGCGAATCGTAAATGCCTACCCGCACCCTTTTAACAGGTCGAGGAGAGTGTCTGGTTGTCCTCCAGGAATCTTCACCTCCGAGTGTCCTCTCAGAAACTGGCTCCCTGTTTTGTGGGGCCTTTCCATATCCTCTGACGTGTGAACCCTATGGCCTTTGCCCTAGACCTTCCTCCTAATATGCAGATACACAATGTGTTCCACGTCTCTCTGCTGAAACCTCTGGTATGTAATCATTTCACTATGGTCATTCCTTGATCTCATTCGGTGCCCGTTGACGGCCATGAGGAGTACGAGGTCTGATCCATAGTTTATTCTCGTAGGTTCCGAGGAAGACTTCAATAGTTGGTCCATTGGAAGGGTTACGGTCCAGAAGAGCACTCATGGGTTCCAGCAGCAGACATGCATGCCCCCACCCTTCTCTGTGCTTTCCATGCACGCTTTCCCCATAAACCTGGTCCTGCCCCACAGGGGGGGTTGTTGAGGGGGGGGTACTGTCAAGGTTTTGCTGAGCAGCTCTATTCTGCCTATTGATTCTGATGTCTGAGCTAATCTAGTGCTCTGCTATCCACTGATGCTGTCTTCTGAGGTTCTGGCTCAGGCTGATCAGCTGACCTTTCTGATTGCTCACCTGACTGTTATCATCCAACCCTCCCAGGGTATTTAAAGCAGCTTGGCTCACTTCCCCATTGTCCTTGTGTTTGTTTGCTGACCTGTTGCTGCTGGCTGCTGTGGATTTTCCTGCGCTCCTGTTTGCTGTGCTCCAGACCCTTGGTTTGTTCCAGACTTCTCTGACTTCTGTGCTTCTGACCCTTGGCTTGTTCCTGACATCACAGACTTCTGTGCTCCTGACTCCGGCTTGGCTGAATACCTGTCCTGGTTCCTGACCCTGGCTTGTCTATTGATTTATGCTCCTGGATCATAATTCTGTTTATTTCTTTAATAAAGGTGTTTTGCATTTTTACCTTTTTGTGTCCTGTCTGGTTCCTTGTCCATAACAACAAGTGGGTGGGAAGTGGGCAGAACAGTGTGGGAAGGAAGAGAAGTAGGTGGGAAGTGGGCAGAACAGTGTGGGATGGAAAAGAAGTAGGTGGGAAGAGAGCGGGACAGGATTGGAAGGAGGAGAAGTGGGTGGGAATAGGGCGGAACAGGATTGGAAGGAGGAGAAGTGGGTGGGAATAGGGCAGAACAGGATTGGAAGGAGGAGAAGTGGGCAGGAAGTGGCATGAACAGGGTGAGAAGGAGGAGAAGTGGGCAGGAAGTGGGAAGAACATAGTAAGAAGGAGAAATGGTTGGGAAGTGGGCAGAACAGGGTGAGAAGGAGAAGCAGGGAAGTGGGAGGAACAGAGTGGGAAGGAGGAAAAGTGGGCGGGAAGTGGGCAGCACAGTGTGGGAAGAAGGGGAATTGGGTGGGAAGAGGGCAGAACAGGATTGGAAGGAAGAGAAGTGGGCAGGAAGTGGGAAGATTAGGGTGGGAAGAAGGAGAAGTGGGCAGGAAGTGGGAAGACGAGGTGGGAAGAAGGAGAAGTGGGCAGGAAGTGGGAAGAAGAGGGTGGGAAGAGGGAGAAGTGGGCAGCATTTCATATGAAACTAACTACAGCCAGAGAATCAGCCTCTGTCCCCGGAGACCCAGTAATTAACTCTAAAAACTGGTGTCTTTGGGGCAATTCTTAGAGTTTCCAGGTATGGGTGCCATCTTTTACCTATAGACGTCTAAGAACCAGCAATAGTTTTGGACACAAGCCACAAATTTACAAGTTATGTTCAGCCCCATTCCAGATAAGAGGTTCAGCTTTCTAACACCACCAGTCGGCTGAGAGGAGCCCCTGGCTTTGTACTGCAGCTCTGGAGGCAGGAAACCCTTTGTAAAAACAAATTCAGATAGTTCACTGTCCAGCACACAAACGTAATGAATAGGTGAAGATGAAACAGTAAATAAAAATGATCTGCAATTTGACTTTACATGTTATACACTTGCAGAAAATGCAAAATTGAAAAAGAAGGTTCACTGTAACTTGAATAAGACCCATACTTACTTAGCTAATGGGACTGAAATGACACACAAGTACATCTTTTCAATAGACTTGTGCACGGGCAAAATTTTTGGTAAAATTCGAATTCGGACAAATTTTTTTTTTCTAATTCGGATGATCCTAATTTCGGACCGGGCCTATTCGATTCGGACGAAATTCTGATCCATTCCGAATTATTCGGCCGAATTTAACATGGGTTAAATTATAGCAGTGCACCTCCGTGCACGCTGCTATCATTATTTGCAGACAGGGTGTGCATTTAGAAAAAGATCCATCCCAAAAATGGACATTGTCGTACATTGAAAGTCTGTGCATGTCATCTCTACTCTAGCATGGGATGCCAGTCACAATGCAAACGTCGAACATCGAAAACCCATGCCTGTCATTCAATTTAGCATATGTTCGAACATCGAAACCCCATGCCTGTCCTTCAATCTAGCATATGTTCGAACATCGAAACCTCATGCCTGTCATTGAATTTAGCATATGCTCGACATCGAAAACCCATGCCTGTCACATCCTACTCAACATAAGTGGTCGACTCGAACATGGACAAACTACATGTCACATTCTATGTTAGTACATGGGTAAAGATGAAGGTTTCATTTTCTGGTACCAGCCTCCTACCCTACTGTCCCTCTTTAGTACCCAAATTCCTCTCTCTCGTTTTCCTATCCTGATTTCCCCTCATATCAGATAACTCTATGTGTATATACATTGTAGAGTTTCATACTACATCAAGAATAAACATCAATGATTGTAATGTGATAGATGTAATGTGTTAACCCTTTGAGTGCCAGAGTGGTACGCAATGCATTGCAAAGCAATGCGTTGCATACCACTCTGGCATTCAAAGGGTTAAAAAGAAAAATTGAGACATTCTGTTGTGAACAAACTGCAACACGGGAGAGAAATAAAAAAAATGCTTGACATCTATACTGAAGAGGGGTCCACAGCATTGTCTTAGTATAGCAATATCACCGTTTTCCGTGAGTGTGCAATACAGGGCTCTACGGTAATTGCTGGGCATTTCCCAAAGTCATAATCAGGGGATGATGGGAGTTGTATTCTAACTACTGTTAGGAAACACATAAGTGATGCACATTCATCTCCCACCTAGAAATTATTTACACACGAGGCAACTCCCCCAAGTAATACCTAGCCCCTTTCCAAGTGAAAGGACTTCCAGAAAGGCTTCAGATCTCTTAGTGACTCACCTGTTATTGCCAGTCAGCGGGACCTGGAGAGTAGGAGGGGGTGATGCTATGGCTGCAGATTAAGTCTGGCATGGTGCTCTTAATTGGTCACTTATCGCAATGTTGAAGCTCAGCCCGGCCAGCACCTTCTGGGTGGAGACACCTCACAGCAATCCTGTTCAGGACACATCATGCACTGTTGTGCACTCATACTAGGGATCCCAAATGTTTAGACTCATTTCGTACAGGGGGCACCCTCCTGTATTTGTAAAACCTCTCTAGCAAATCTGGGACGGTAGACCTATTTACTCAAGTCTTGACTTTAGGTGGGCGATAAACAATACAAAATAGGCATAATGTTTCACTATCACATAATTCACGTCACTGAAGCAGCCAGCAGGCATCGCCACTGAGTGAGCATAGGGCTGCCCGGCTGCTGACAGTCACACTGATGGGGCACCCTGCAACACAGAAATGGCGGAAGAGCACAAAATAAACATGCTATGGGACAGCAAATTGCCGCCCCTGTCAAAGTGCCGCCTGGGTCCATGGACCCACTGGGACCCATGTAAGGGCCGGCCCTGTATTCGAACAAATACCTAATATTTTTTTATATTTTGCACAGGAACAAATATTACTTGCTCTTGCAGTGGCAATAACTGGAACTAATGCTGGCTGCCTACCTATGCCTAGCCTAATGCTACCTGCCTGCCTACACAACAACTGTACACTCTCTAATCTCTTCTCTCTCTGAGCTCCAACAACCCAATGAGGAAATGCAGGCAGTCTGTCTGTGTGACTGTGTCATTAGTAGGGATGAGCGAGCACCCCGATGCTCGGGTGCTCGGGTGCTCTGACCGAGCACCCCCTGATGCTCGAGTGCTCGGCCGAGCACCCGAGCCCCATTCAAATGAATGGGAGCACTCGAGCATTAAACCAGGCACTCCCTGCTCTGATGAGCGGAGGGTGCCTGGTCAATGTCCCCCTTCATCTCCGCTATGCCCCTCTTCCACAATGTCCCCCTTCATCTCCTATGCCATAGCGGAGATGAAGGGGGACATTGTGGAAGAGGGGCATAGCAGAGATGAAGGGGGACATTGTGGAAGAGGGGCATAGACTCTATGCCCCTCTTCCACAATGTCCCCCTTCATCTCCGCTATGCCCCTCTTCCACAATGTCCCCCTTCATCTCCGCTATGGCATAGGAGATGAAGGGGGACATTGTGGAAGAGGGGCATAGCGGAGATGAAGGGGGACATTGTGGAAGAGGGGCATAGCGGAGATGAAGGGGGACATTGTGGAAGAGGGGCATAGAGTCTATGCCCCTCTTCCACAATGTCCCCCTTCATCTCCGCAATGCCCCCTTCATCTCCGCAATGCCCCCGTACCTCCATTCCCTGGTGGTCCAGCGGAGCGTCTTCGGATCTGTGCCTCTTCCGGCACAGATCCTCTTCACCCGAACATGTCGGGCGAGCACATGGCGGTACTCGTACGAGTACCGCCATGTGCCGAGCAGAGCGATGCTCGAGCCGATCCGAGCATCGGCCGAGCACGCTCGCTCAACACTAGTCATTAGTCCAACCCCCATCATGAAGCGAAGAAGGCTATTCGAATACAGACAAAAGACGGAAGTAGTGCATGAAACGGAGAATGGAATTGGGCTAGAGACATGGAGGGAAAATTATGGAGGGAAAGTAATTGAGCGCGCACAGGAAGTACAAAAAAGTCCTGGTCAAAAGTAGTCAAAACTTTTGGAAATGTGTCGATTGCCGAAACTTCCGAAAGTTTCGACGAATTTCGGACCTGGGCTGTTCGGAGTCGGATCATTTTTTCCGAATGACCCTTGAGTTTCGGATTGGCTGAATGTCTCCGAATTACCCCATTTTCGACGAAATCCGAATGTCTCCGAATGAATTCGCACATGTCTACTTTTCAACCTCTAGAAACCTGTCTTCATTGCTTCAAATGGAAGAGTTTATCCTCCCCGGTCCGATCTCTAGGGCCAAGTGTTAGATGGCGCTAACTTGCAGCTGCAGGGCTTAATCTTTCTTTTTATATCAATGTGGTGCGATCTGCAGTTGGACCTCCCCAGTTTGATTGGCTGACAGGTAACCAATCAGAATAAGGCACTGTCACATGACAGAACTCTGTAACATAGACAGGGGATGGCCGGCCAGGGGGGCAATTGTCCCCTGGGTCACTCATATGTTTAGCCCAGTGGGCCACTACCTCAGTCAGTCTCCGTCTTGCTGCTGTAAATGGAGCTACACTGGTGATACAACAGAGCTTACAACTGAAATGTAGCTACACAAATGATACCACAGAGTTACAATTCATATGGAGCTATACTAGTAGCATAACACATTTCCCTAGTCAAATCTATGGTATCACTTTCTTCTCAACTCTTAAAGGGATAGTAATGTTTCACAAAAACAGCAGCTTCAATTAATCTTCATAATATTTGGGTCATGGAGAGTGTTATTTCAATATTGTCAGAGTTGTAGTACAAGAGTAATTGAATGATAAAGTATCCCCCTCCCACCCCTTTTACTGATGTAACACTACTCACCTCAGAGCAGCAAGACTGTCCGGATGGATCGCAGAGAGGGACAATCTTCAGTTATCATAAGGACAAACCTGTCAAGGGGGGCAGGGTTTTCCTTATGATCACAGTAAGAAGATTGTCCCTTGCTGTGACCTGTCTGGTCAAGTGTCCAGATTCCACATCTGAGGGGAGGTGACTTACACTAGGTAAAAGGGGCGGGAGGGGGGATATTTTATCATTCAATTACTCTTGTACTACAACTCTGACAGTACTGATATAACACTCTCCATGGACCAAATACTATGAAGATTAATTGGAGCTGCTTTTATTGTGAAACATTACTATCCCTTTAAAGTCAATTTTAACCCCATAATGACCAGCTTTGCGGCATGCTGCTGGCAGTTAAGGACCACGGAGCATTTTTTTTTTTTTGTGATTTGGACTGAGTGCAGCTGTGCGGGGACCTCAAATTCCACAACGTGCCAGGATAGTCACTGGTCTTTAACGCAAGTTTACCTATGATGGTCCAGGCATGTCATGTCTCCTTAAGGGGTTAAAATAAAAACAAAATGGGGGGAAGTGAGACAGTGGGCTGTAACAATAGTAGGATTAGGCCATCCACAAGCTGCCAGCCCTCCCCAGGACATAGAACGGTCCCGATCAGATGTAGTCGGGATACCGGGAAAGTCTCCTAAAACAGTTACTGTCCCAAGAACACCAGGACACATGGCAGTTCCGCACCCAATGCTGGTGAGTAGTTAACCCTTTTAAGACCTGAATTTATATTTTCTATAGGAATAAAGAAAAACAATAGAGGCAATATTTGCAAAATAACACTGGAGTAATTTTGGAGTACACCAAATGTAACATGGGGGACCACTAAAAATCCACACATACCAATTGATATAATTAGGTCTTTTAACCCTTTCAATGCCAAAGAGGTATCCAACACGATGTCTCTCTGACACTTAAAGGGTTAACACCTTGAATGGTAGAGAGGTGTCCAATTCATTGCTTTGAAATGCTTTGGAGACCTCTCAAGTATTCAAGGGGTTAAAAGCCAAAACTGAATCATGGGACTGTGTATGTGTTCCTGCTGGTGCGGTTGGTATGCTCTAGAATTACTCCACTTTCTTTTGAATATAGGGCTTTAAAGTGAACCTGCCCCTTGAAATTAAGTTTACATATTTGAAAACTTAATTCAAAACTGCCTATGTTTAATTTTTTCCAAAAGATGAGGTGAAAGAAAGACGTGTCCATCAAGTCCAGCCCATGCCATATCACCCCATGTTGATCCAGAGAAATATTAAAAAAAAAAACCTGAAGCCATTTCCAATGTAGTCCCAAGTGGGTAAAAAAATCCTTCCTGACTTCAAATGTCAGTCAGATATTTCCCTGTATCAATATCCTATCTGCATTGAATCCAACTGTTATAATTCTCAATATTGTTCTGTGCTAGATAGGCATCCATTGCTTTTTTGAAAGCAGTTAAAGAATCAGCAAGCGCCGCATCTAAAGGCAAAGAATTCCATAGCTTCACTGCCCTTACTGGAAAAAATCCCTGCCTTTATTTTAGTCTAAAGCACCTTTCCTCTAGTCTTAATGGATGACCTCTCGTTCTTAGCTCAGCTTCTTTTGTACGTAATTCATTGGACAGTTCTTTTTATTGACCTTGACTATATGTGTAAATGGTAATCATATCACCCCTTAGACATCTCTTCTCTAATGTAAATAAACCCAGTTTGGCTAGTCTCTCTTTATAACTCAGATCCTCCATTCCCTTTATCCAGTTCAATCATGAATATTTTAAGAACTAGGAGATAATGATACTTTTATTTCTAAAAAAGGGATAATCAAAGTATCTTTTATTGTGGTTTTATATGCTAATTAAGCACTCTCATGCACTGAGAAATTCCTTAGCATATATTAGCACATGGTACAGCACACAGAGAGCTCACCATACAGTAATAGAATCACCAGCATCTCCTAAACTCTGCATATGCTGATATCAGGGCCGGATTTACATCTCAGGAGCCTGTAGGCACAGAAATCTGAAGTGCCCCCCCCAACCACCGTGGGCCATCTGCACTGGACACCTCCATAATGCTCCTAATCTCCACGTTGCCCCCATCATCTCCATATTGCCCTCACATTGCCCCCATCATCGCCACATTGCCCTCCATCAGCTCCATACTGCCCCCATCATCTCCATATACCATATTGCCCTCACATTGCCCCCATCATCGCCACATTGCCCTCCATTAGCTCCAGCTTGCCACCATCATTTCCATATTGCCCTCACATTGCCCCCATCAGCTCCATACTGCCCCCATCATCTCCATATACCATATTGCCTTCACATTGCCCCCATCAGCTCCACATTGCCCCCATCAGCTCCATATTGCCCTCACATTGCCCCCATCATCTCCATATTGCCCTCACATTGCCCCCATCAGCTCCATACTGCCCCCATCATCTCCATATACCATATTGCCTTCACATTGCCCCCATCAGCTCCACAATGCCCCCCATCAGCTCCATATTGCCCTCACATTGCCCCCATCAGCTCCACATTGCCACATGATGTCATCTCCCGGTGCTCTGTATTACTAAAGACCCGACGAGAAAGCACAGCAGCTAGAGGTCTGCGCCGAAGGAGGAGGCACAGACATGTCTTCATGGTGCCGGGAGGGGAGGCGAATTTAATTAAAAAAAAAAACACACCACACACATGATCCCAATGACAGGCGCCCCTCTGTTGGGTGCGCCTGGAGGCAGATGCCTACTCTGCCTAATTCTAAATCCGGCCCTGGCTGATATTTTGGCAAAACATGACAACCCTTTGAGTGCAAGAGACGTATCCAAAGCATTGAATTGCAGCACTCTGGCTACCTCTGTGGCAGTCAAAGAGTTAATGAAGTTTTCATATATGCAGACTTAGGTGACAGGTCCACTTTAAGAACCTCATGTTTTCGTGTGTTCTCAAAATGCTCAAGTCGCTTTGCAGAAACGCCCTTCACAAAAAAAGACAAATCTTCTGTTATTTGTGCTTCACGGTCACCCGGAATCTGCTCTTTAGCCAACTTGAATATCGTGAGGAGGAGATAAACGGAGATATTTACCCAAGGATTTTGAGATGAGGAAAATAGATGTCACGAAAGAGTACAATGAAGAATGGCAAATCCTGCTGTCATTCACTGGCGCTCAAGTTATTTAACCCCATGAAAGGAAGTAATTCAGAGCAACGCTCTGGAGACCTATCTACCAGCCAAAGGGTTAATTACGCATTGTGCAGTAGATTATTTGAACCACATAAGCTCAAACACAAAAGTGAAGCAATTTTGAGGCAAACCAGCTCCAACACAGTGATAAATTCTGTTCTTGTACTTTTAAAGGGATAGTAATACTTCGTTTTAACTTTATTTTATTTTGTAGGCATTAAAAAAACATGAAGAACGATATAAGTCTTATCTCTCAAACCTTTATGGTTTAAGAGATATTCACAAACAAAGTATCCCCCCCCTGTTCAGCCAGATCAGAAGGGAGGTGCCCAGGTAGACTGCAGAGAGGGACAATCTTCAATTAAGATAAGGGAAAAACCTGAAAAACTTGTCAAGGGGGGCAGGGCTTTCATTGTTCTCATAGGAAGAAGATTCTCCCCTGCTGTTATCTGTCTGGTCTATGGACTGGATTCCACATCTGAGAAGAGATGGCTTACACTAGGTAAAAGGGGCTGGAGGGGAAACTTTGCTTGTGAATATCTCTCAAACCATAAAGGTTTGAGAGATAAGACTTGCATCTTTCTTCATGTTTTTTAATGCCTACAAAATAAAATAAAGTTAAAATGAAGTATTACTATCCCTTTAAAGGGATAGTAATGGTTCATATTACACATAACTCAGAACGTTGAGCATGTGTAAGAATTGTGCTCCGCGGCGATGTACATTTGTCACATAACTTGGTAGTTACTGTGTAATGGAATGTTAAAGATAATCCCGCCCGCCACTTTCCCTGATGTGAAGCTGCCTGACCGGACAGATCATTCACAATGAGCGACAATCTTCCCTCCTGATGAAGGTGGGCAGGTTTTTCCTAATACTGCATGAAGATTGTCCCTTGTTGTGACCTGCTGTCGGATCTGGAACAAAACCCATGACGTCAGGGAAGGGGGCAGAAGGGATCATGTGTAATTGGACCCATTACTATCCCTTTAACCATTGAATGGTAGAGGTCTCCAATGCATCTTGCATGCTTTACTTCACCGGGTAAGGGATACAGGTGAGATAAACGCTCAGATCCTTCTGTTATTCTATATAACTTCTACACCAAGATTTGTCCAACGTAAAAAAGCAACTTTATATATGAAATTGAGAGTTTATCACACCGGAGAAGTTATCTCCTCTTTATCACACCTTAGTACATCTCCCCTGTAGTCTATAAATAAATCTCTCCCATATAATAACATAGGAACTGGATAGTTTATCTCATTGGAGAAGATATCTCCTCTTTATCACACCTTAGTACATCTCCCCTGTAGTCTATAACTAAATCTCTCCCATAGAATAACATAGGAACTGGGGAGTTTATCACACTGGAGAAGTTATCTCCTCTTTATCACACCTTAGTACATCTCCCCCTGTAGTCTATAACTAAATCTCTCCCATAGAATAACATAGAACTGGAGAGTTTATCTCACTGGAGAAGTTATCTCCTCTTTATCACACCTTAGTACATCTCCCCTGTAGTCTATAACTAAATCTCTCCCATAGAATAACATAGGAACTGGAGAGTTTATCTCAATGGAGAAATTATCTCCTCTTTATCACACCTTAGTACATCTCCCCTGTAGTCTATAACTAAATCTCTCCCATAGAATAACATAGAACTGGAGAGTTTATCTCACTGGAGAAGTTATCTCCTCTTTATCACACCTTAGTACATCTCTCCTGTAGTCTATAACTAAATCTCTCCCACAGAATAACATAGGAACTGGAGAGTTTATCACACTGGAGAAGTTATCTCCTCTTTATCACTTAGTACATCTCCCCCTGTAGTCTATAACTAAAGATCTCCCATAGAATAACATAGGAACTGGAGAGTTTATCTCAATGGAGAAATTATCTCCTCTTTATCACACCTTAGTACATCTCCCCTGTAGTCTATAACTAAAGATCTCACATAGAATAACATAGGAACTGGAGAGTTTATCTCTCTGGAGAAGTTATCTCCTCTTTATCACACCTTAGTACATCTCTCCTGTAGTCTATAACTAAATCTCTCCCAAAGAATAACATAGGAACTGTGGAGTTTATCTCACTGCAGAAGTTATCTCCTCTTTATCACACCTTAGTACATCTCCCCTGTAGTCTATAACAAAGATCTCCCATAGAATAACATAGGAACTGGATAGTTTATCTCACTGGAGAAGTTATCTCCTCTTTATCACACCTTAGTACATCTCCCCTGTAGTATATAACTAAATCTCTCCCATACAATAACATTGGAACTGGAGAGTTTATGACACCTTAGTTTATCTCTTAGTACTTACAATGCATTGGATTACTATCTGGCATTCAGAGGGTTAACAGATTCACTCATTTGCTACTCCCTTCTTGCCCCTGCTATAGCAGTTTTACTTTTCCAGGCCTAGCTGGTTATGAAGTTTATATATACATATTTTTTAACTGGCCTCCAGAGTCCTCTTCTGCCCACAACAGTCATTATAATCCCACCGCTTGGATGAACCGATTACACGTTTTATATTTCGGAATACAACTCACAATCTGCGATGTCAGATTCATGTTTTCTAAACGGCAGAGACTAAAAATACTATCGGAAACCATTTTCGGAGGCTCCCGGCCTTCCATCCTCCGTGAGACAGCGAGTCAGCGAACAAGAAAATGTAGATCAGTGACTTTCATCCTATCAAACATTG
The DNA here is from genome assembly GCA_037306005.1 of Rhinophrynus dorsalis. NCBI lineage: Eukaryota > Metazoa > Chordata > Amphibia > Anura > Rhinophrynidae > Rhinophrynus > Rhinophrynus dorsalis. The sequence continues at coordinate 503,318,790 of CM074722.1, read as the reverse complement.
CTGTCGTTTCCTAACCGCGCGGCTGTTTTATTTATAAAAATGGAGTCAAATCCCACTGAGAAATTGACCATAATTCTGTGTTCCCAATAATTTCATCATGAGTTTTCAAATGAAAAGCAACAGAAGCCTGCATGTTATCAGAGGAGACCCACTTGGCCTAAGAACTTGCACTTTTTGGGTCTGTATTCAGGAATTCCTGTGGCAAATCAATTGCATAGGAGAGAAATACAGATTTCCTAAATTCCTATATCTTTAAATTGGGCTTTTATGAATGCTTGAATGCTAGAGAGGTCTCCAACACGTTGCTTCACAATTCGTTCGAGACCTCTCAAGTATTTAAAGCGTTGAAATACTCATTTAACCCTTTGAGTGCCAGAGGGGTACACAACACATTGCTCTGCAATGCGATACGTACCCCTCTGGCACTCAAAGGGTTAATGCAAATGGATTGTTTATTTGTCTCCTATGGTACAATTTGTTTGCTCCAGAATTGCTCCAATTTGTAGTTCCTTTCTTTAAAGGGATAGTAATACTTAATATGTATAAAATATGTATTATAGTGTTTTTCCCTCTGAGTGAAACAAGGGAATCCCACTGCTGAGAGATGTTTTATTCAAAAGTCATTGCAGCTCAAACTTGAATTATTTAGGTGCAGTATCACAGTGGCCTGAAAAGTTACAGTGGCGCTGTTGCTACACCATCTTACGGACAGCTCTGGTCAATTGATCATAAATCTCCAAAGGATGGTGTAGCAACAGCGCCACTATACAATTTCAGGCCACTGTGATACTACACTTAAATAATACAAGTTTGAGCTATAATTTGAATCTCAAACAGGGACTGTCCCTCCTATACTGTATAGTGCCAGTCCTTATACACAGACACATGCAGACTGTATACTATACAATGCCAGACCATATATAAATAGTTTGTCATACATGCTATGCAGTGAGCTATGTACAACATGGAGATGATTGCAGGAACTGGCACGTCTACTTACAGACAGACTGACAAACAATCTGCTCTCTGTCTCCCTCTCTTTGTGCAATATGTAAGTACAGTCACAACCATGTCTCTGCCACTTACCAGCTCAACTGAAGCCCTGCTCTGCACTGCACTGCCTGATCATGTCTCTGCCGTTGTTCCACTTTCCCAGCTTCTCTGTGCTAGCAAGTCAGCTCCCCAGCATCCTACCTGCTGATTGGTTAGAAACCGGCTCACTTGTAGTAACTGGCAAGGCTGTGCAGGGTCACAGACAGGGAATGAAGAAGCTGCATATGAGTGGTTTATTGTAGCGAGCCCATAACCTTGTATCTGTGTGGACCATGGCCTTACAGCTGTAGATGGAACATAGTTCCCATCATCCTCAGCTGCTCAGCATGCGTGTGTGTGTGTGTCTCTGTATGAGTGTATGTATGTGTCTGCCAGTGTGTGGGGGGCATGTGTGTGTATCTGTGGTGTAGGAGTGAGTGGCAGCCATTTTTTTTTCCACCTTAGATAGTGGTGGGCAGGCTGTATAGTGGGGGCAGGCCAAAAATCACACCCCCATTGAATCACCCAATGGGAGCAGTAACTCCTCCTTACTGCCGTCCCTGGGTGTGTTTTGCCAGGCACAAAGTCTTCTTTTATATATATAGATATGGGTGTTAAGAAATACTAAATACTTTTGTTTGCTGTAAAGTGTGTCTTAACCCGATCTGAGTGCCAGAGGGGTCTTCGGTACTTTGCAGAGCAATGCGTTGCAATTCGTTCTGGTACTGAAACTGTTAAGTCGCATCTATCACTCATAGTGATCTATGTCAAAGCTGGAATCTTGACAAACCAATAGGGTAGCAGAAGGAAGATCTGGAAGGAAATCTGCAGGGCTCCCTTATTATTCCAGCGAGATGAGTGTGAAGATTGAAGTCTCATACTTGGGCGTCTGTGGGGTGAGGGGCTACACTCGCCCCCTTCTGGATGCATATAGGGGCTGGGGACATATAATGGCCATGGTCCCATAGTTCAGCATACCTCCCAAGTGTCCCTATTTATGAGATATTAGGAATCCGTACTTCCGAAGTGTCCCTCTTTAGGAGATATTAGGGGTCTGTACCTCCCAAGTGTCCCTCTTTAGGAGATATTAGGGCTCCATACCTCCCAAGTGTCCCTTTTTAGGAAATATTAGGGGTCCATACCCCCCATGTGTCCCTCTTTTGGAGGGACAGTCCCTCTTTGAGACCCAAATCCCTGTGTCTCTCTTTCTCTCCCTGGTGTCCCTGTGTTTAGGAGATCAGACTGTGTGGTGTGTATAGAAGTGTATCACCCTGGTGTCCCTGTGTTTAGGAGATCAGACTGTGTGGTGTGTATATTAGTGTATCACCCTGGTGTCCCTTTGTTTAGGAGATCAGACTGTGTGGTGTGTATATAAGTGTATCACCCTGATGTCCCTGTGTTTAGTAGATCAGACTGTGTGGTGTATATAAGTGTATCACCCTACTGTCCCTGTGTTTAGGAGATTAGACTGTGTGGTGTATATAAGTGTATCACCCTGGTGTCCCTGTGTTTAGGAGATCAGACTGTGTGGTGTATATAAGTGTATCACCCTGATGTCCCTGTGTTTAGGAGATCAGACTGTGTGGTGTGTATAGATGTGTACCACCCTGGTGTCCCTGTGTTTAGGAGATCAGACTGTGTGGTGTGTATAGATGTGTACCACCCTGGTGTCCCTGTGTTTAGGAGATCAATCTGTGTGGTGTGTATATAAGTGTATCACCCTGGTGTCCTTGTGTTTAGGAGATCAGACTGTGTGGTGTGTATATAAGTGTATCACCCTGGTGTCCCTGTGTGTAGGAGATCAGACTGTGTGGTGTGTATATAAGTGTATCACCCTGGTGTCCCTGTGTTTAGGAGATCAGACTGTGTGGTGTGTATAAATGTATCCCCCTGGTGTCCCTGTGTTTAGGAGATCAGACTGTGTGAAGTGTATATAAGTGTATCACCCTGGTGTCCCTGTGTTTAGGAGATCAGACTGTGTGGCGTGTATATAAGTGTATCACCCTGGTGTCCCTGTGTTTAGGAGATCAGACTGTGTGGTGTGTATATAAGTGTATCACCCTGGTGTCCCTGTGTTTAGGAGATCAGACTATGTGGTGTGTGTATATAAGTGTATCACCCTGGTGTCCCTGTGTGTAGGAGATCAGACTGTGTGGTGTGTGTGTGTATATATAAGTGTATCACCCTGGTGTCCCTGTGTTTAGAAGATCAGACTGTGTGGTGTGTATATAAGTGTATCACCCTGGTGTCCCTGTGTTTAGGAGATCAGACTGTGTGGCGTGTATATAAGTGTATCACCCTGGTGTCCCTGTGTGTAGGAGATCAGACTGTGTGGTGTGTATAGAAGTGTATCACCATGGTGTCCCTGTGTTTAGTAGATCACACTGTTTGGTGTGTGTATAGAAGTGTATCACCCTGGTGTCCCTGTGTTTAGGAGAACAGACTGTGTGGTGTGTATATATAAGTGTATCACACTGGTGTCCCTGTGTGTAGGAGATCAGACTGTGTGGTGTGTGTGTATAGAAGTGTATCACCCTGGTGTCCCTGTGTTTAGGAGATCAGACTGTGTGGTGTGTATATAAGTGTATCACCCTGGCGTCCCTGTGTTTAGGAGATCAGACTGTGTGGTGTGTATATAAGTGTATCACCCTGGTGTCCCTGTGTTTAGGAGATCAGACTGTGTGGTGTGTATATAAGTGTATCACCCTGGTGTCCCTGTGTTTAGGAGATCAGACTGTGTGGTGTGTGTAGAAGTGTATCACCCTGGTGTCCCTGTGTTTAGGAGATCAGACTGTGTGAAGTGTATATAAGTGTATCACCCTGGTGTCCCTGTGTTTAGGAGATCAGACTGTGTGGCGTGTATATAAGTGTATCACCCTGGTGTCCCTGTGTTTAGGAGATCAGACTGTGTGGTGTGTATATAAGTGTATCACCCTGGTGTCCCTGTGTTTAGGAGATCAGACTATGTGGTGTGTGTATATAAGTGTATCACCCTGGTGTCCCTGTGTGTAGGAGATCAGACTGTGTGGTGTGTGTGTGTATATATAAGTGTATCACCCTGGTGTCCCTGTGTTTAGAAGATCAGACTGTGTGGTGTGTATATAAGTGTATCACCCTGGTGTCCCTGTGTTTAGGAGATCAGACTGTGTGGCGTGTATATAAGTGTATCACCCTGGTGTCCCTGTGTGTAGGAGATCAGACTGTGTGGTGTGTATAGAAGTGTATCACCATGGTGTCCCTGTGTTTAGTAGATCACACTGTTTGGTGTGTGTATAGAAGTGTATCACCCTGGTGTCCCTGTGTTTAGGAGAACAGACTGTGTGGTGTGTATATATAAGTGTATCACACTGGTGTCCCTGTGTGTAGATCAGACTGTGTGGTGTGTGTGTATATATAAGTGTATCACCCTGGTGTCCCTGTGTGTAGGTGATCAGACTGTGTGGTGTGTGTATAAGTGTATCACCCTGATGTCCCTGTGTTTAGGAGATCAGACTGTGTGGTGTGTATATAAGTGTATCACCCTGGTGTCCCTGTGTGTAGGAGATCAGACTGTATGGTGTGTATAGAAGTGTATCACCATGGTGTCCCTGTGTTTAGTAGATCACACTGTGTGGTGTGTATATAAGTGTATCACCCTGGTGTCCCTGTGTTTAGGAGATCAGACTGTGTGGTGTGTATATAAGTGTATTACCCTGGTGTCCTTGTGTTTAGGAGATCAGACTGTGTGGTGTGTATATAAGTGTATAACCCTGGTGTCCCTGTGTGTAGGAGATCAGATTGTGTGGTGTGTATATAAGTGTATCACCCTGGTGTCCCTGTGTTTAGGAGATCAGACTGTGTGGTGTGTATATAAGTGTATCACCCTGGTGTCCCTGTGTGTAGGTGATCAGACTGTGTGGTGTGTGTATAAGTGTATCACCCTGATGTCCCTGTGTTTAGGAGATCAGACTGTGTGGTGTGTATATAAGTGTATCACCCTGGTGTCCCTGTGTGTAGGAGATCAGACTGTATGGTGTGTATAGAAGTGTATCACCATGGTGTCCCTGTGTTTAGTAGATCACACTGTGTGGTGTGTATATAAGTGTATCACCCTGGTGTCCCTGTGTTTAGGAGATCAGACTGTGTGGTGTGTATATAAGTGTATTACCCTGGTGTCCTTGTGTTTAGGAGATCAGACTGTGTGGTGTGTATATAAGTGTATAACCCTGGTGTCCCTGTGTGTAGGAGATCAGACTGTGTGGTGTGTATAGAAGTGTATCACCCTGGTGTCCCTGTGTTTAGGAGATCAGACTGTGTGGTGTGTATATAAGTATATCACCCTGGTGTCCCTGTGTTTAGGAGATCAGACTGTGTGGTGTGTGTGTGTATATATAAGTGTATCACCCTGGTGTCCCTGTGTTTAGGAGATCAGACTGTGTGGTGTGTATATAAGTGTATTACCCTGGTGTCCTTGTGTTTAGGAGATCAGACTGTGTGGTGTGTATATAAGTGTATAACCCTGGTGTCCCTGTGTGTAGGAGATCAGATTGTGTGGTGTATATAGAAGTGTATCACCCTGGTGTCCCTGTGTTTAGGAGATCAGACTGTGTGGTGTGTACAGAAGTGTATCACCCTGGTGTCCCTGTGTTTAGGAGATAAGACTGTATGGTGTGTATATAAGTGTATCACCCTGGTGTCCCTGTATTTAGGAGATCAGACTTTGTGGTGTGTATATAAGTGTATCACCCTGGTGTCCCTGTGTTTATGAGATCAGACTGTGTGGTGTGTATAGAAGTGTATCACCCTGATGTCCCTGTTTTTAGGAGATCAGACTTTGTGGTGTGTATATAAGTGTATCACCCTGGTGTCCCTGTGTTTAGGAGATCAGACTGTGTGGTGTGTATATAAGTGTATCACCCTGGTGTCCCTGTGTGTAGGAGATCAGACTGTGTGGTGTGTATATAAGTGTATCACCCTGGTGTCCCTGTGTTTAGGAGATCAGACTGTGTGGTGTGTATATAAGTGTATCACCCTGGTGTCCCTGTGTTTAGGAGATCAGACTGTGTGGTGTGTATACAAGTGTATCACTCTGGTGTCCCTGTGTTTAGGAGATCAGACTGTGTGGTGTGTATATAAGTGTATCACCCTGGTGTCCCTGTGTTTAGGAGATCAGACTGTGTGGTTGGTATATAAGTGTATCACCCTGGTGTCCCTGTGTTTAGGAGATCAGACTGTGTGGTGTGTATAGAAGTGTATCACCCTGGTGTCCCTGTGTTTAGGAGATCAGACTGTGTGGTGTGTATATAAGTGTATCACCCTGGTGTCCCTGTGTTTAGGAGATCAGACTGTGTGGTATGTATATAAGTGTATCACCCTGGTGTCCCTGTGTTTAGGAGATCAGACTGTGTGGTGTGTATAGAAGTGTATCACCCTGGTGTCCCTGTGTTTAGGAGATCAGACTGTGTGGTGTGTATATAAGTGTATCACCCTGGTGTCCCTGTGTTTAGGAGATCAGACTGTGTGGTGTGTATATAAGTGTATTACCCTGGTGTCCTTGTGTTTAGGAGATCAGACTGTGTGGTGTGTATATAAGTGTATAACCCTGGTGTCCCTGTGTGTAGGAGATCAGATTGTGTGGTGTGTATATAAGTGTATCACCCTGGTGTCCCTGTGTTTAGGAGATCAGACTGTGTGGTGTGTATATAAGTGTATCACCCTGGTGTCCCTGTGTGTAGGTGATCAGACTGTGTGGTGTGTGTATAAGTGTATCACCCTGATGTCCCTGTGTTTAGGAGATCAGACTGTGTGGTGTGTATATAAGTGTATCACCCTGGTGTCCCTGTGTGTAGGAGATCAGACTGTATGGTGTGTATAGAAGTGTATCACCATGGTGTCCCTGTGTTTAGTAGATCACACTGTGTGGTGTGTATATAAGTGTATCACCCTGGTGTCCCTGTGTTTAGGAGATCAGACTGTGTGGTGTGTATATAAGTGTATCACCCTGGTGTCCCTGTGTTTAGGAGATCAGACTGTGTGGTGTGTACAGAAGTGTATCACCCTGGTGTCCCTGTGTTTAGGAGATAAGACTGTATGGTGTGTATATAAGTGTATCACCCTGGTGTCCCTGTATTTAGGAGATCAGACTTTGTGGTGTGTATATAAGTGTATCACCCTGGTGTCCCTGTGTTTATGAGATCAGACTGTGTGGTGTGTATAGAAGTGTATCACCCTGATGTCCCTGTTTTTAGGAGATCAGACTTTGTGGTGTGTATATAAGTGTATCACCCTGGTGTCCCTGTGTTTAGGAGATCAGACTGTGTGGTGTGTATATAAGTGTATCACCCTGGTGTCCCTGTGTGTAGGAGATCAGACTGTGTGGTGTGTATATAAGTGTATCACCCTGGTGTCCCTGTGTTTAGGAGATCAGACTGTGTGGTGTGTATATAAGTGTATCACCCTGGTGTCCCTGTGTTTAGGAGATCAGACTGTGTGGTGTGTATACAAGTGTATCACTCTGGTGTCCCTGTGTTTAGGAGATCAGACTGTGTGGTGTGTATATAAGTGTATCACCCTGGTGTCCCTGTGTTTAGGAGATCAGACTGTGTGGTTGGTATATAAGTGTATCACCCTGGTGTCCCTGTGTTTAGGAGATCAGACTGTGTGGTGTGTATAGAAGTGTATCACCCTGGTGTCCCTGTGTTTAGGAGATCAGACTGTGTGGTGTGTATATAAGTGTATCACCCTGGTGTCCCTGTGTTTAGGAGATCAGACTGTGTGGTATGTATATAAGTGTATCACCCTGGTGTCCCTGTGTTTAGGAGATCAGACTGTGTGGTGTGTATAGAAGTGTATCACCCTGGTGTCCCTGTGTTTAGGAGATCAGACTGTGTGGTGTGTATATAAGTGTATCACCCTGGTGTCCCTGTGTTTAGGAGATCAGACTGTGTGGTATGTATATAAGTGTATCACCCTGGTGTCCCTGTGTTTAGGAGATCAGACTGTGTGGTGTGTATAGAAGTGTATCACACTGGTGTCCCTGTGTTTAGGAGATCAGACTGTGTGGTGTGTATATAAGTGTATCACTCTGGTGTCCCTGTGTTTAGGAGATCAGACTGTGTGGTGTGTATAGAAGTGTATCACACTGGTGTCCCTGTGTTTAGGAGATCAGACTGTGTGGTATGTATATAAGTGTATCACCCTGGTGTCCCTGTGTTTAGGAGATCAGACTGTGTGGTGTGTATAGAAGTGTATCACCCTGGTGTCCCTGTGTTTAGGAGATCAGACTGTGTGGTGTGTATAGAAGTGTATCACACTGGTGTCCCTGTGTTTAGGAGATCAGACTGTGTGGTGTGTATATAAGTGTATCACCCTGGTGTCCCTGTGTTTAGGAGATCAGACTGTGTGGTGTGTATATAAGTGTATCACCCTGGTGTCCCTGTGTTTAGGAGATCAGATTGTGTGGTGTGTATATAAGTGTATCACCCTGGTGTCCCTGTGTTTAGGAGATCAGACTGTGTGGTGTGTATATAAGTGTATCACCCTGGTGTCCCTGTGTTTAGGAGATCAGACTGTGTGGTGTGTATAGAAGTGTATCACCCTGGTGTCCCTGTGTTTAGGAGATCAGACTGTGTGGTGTGTATATAAGTGTATCACCCTGGTGTCTCTGTGTTTAGGAGATCAGACTGTGTGGTGTGTATATAAGTGTATCACCCTGGTGTCCCTGTGTTTAGGAGATCAGACTGTGTGGTGTGTATATAAGTGTATCACCCTGGTGTCCCTGTGTTTAGGAGATCAGACTGTGTGATGTGTATAGAAGTGTATCACCCTGATGTCCCTGTGTTTAGGAGATCAGACTGTGTGGTGTGTATATAAGTGTATCACCCTGGTGTCCCTGTGTTTAGGAGATCAGATTGTGTGGTGTGTATATAAGTGTATCACCCTGGTGTCCCTGTGTTTAGGAGATCAGACTGTGTGATGTATATATAAGTGTATCACCCTGGTGTCCCTGTGTTTAGGAGATCAGACTGTGTGGTGTGTATATAAGTGTATCACCCTGGTGTCCCTGTGTTTAGGAGATCAGACTGTGTGGTGTGTGTATATAAGTGTATCACATTGCTCCACGGTAATAATACACACATTAATGTTTGTGTAAACGTCAGTATATGTTTATATAAATTAGACTGTACAAATAAAATACTTTGGTTTCCTCTAAATAATTTATCAAGTCAAACAACGAGGTGCCAATAGGTTGTGAAATAGCCTAAAAAGTCTTGATATTGCCCTGCCCACTAGCCGCACCCCCAGTAACAACCCCTAAAACATAAGTGTCCCTCTTTGGCTATATGAAATGTTGGGGGGGTATGATTCAGTTTTGAGCCTCTTCTTCCGGTTTAGAAGACCAGCAGTATGTAGGGTCTATATAACTTGTCAGTGCAACATGTGAGGTTTGTGGCTGAACGTTAAGTAAGTCTGGGTTACGTTCCAGCTAAGGGGGTTCATTTTCTACCTCTCCATCCAACTTGAATGGCTGATAGTAAAATTTTTGACACTGTGCATCTCTGGGCTCTGACTCTCATTTAGGGTTACTACCCAGTCGGTATTTTACCGGCAGGCCGGTAAAAAATTGGCTTCTGTCCAATGTTAAGTCTATGGAGGGAATGCCATGGCCGGTATTTTTTTTAAGAAAAGGTGGAAACCCTACTCTCATACGAGTTCACGTTGGAACAGGTAAGTGCACAGACATTTTGAGGGGCAGAGGCTGCCAGAGGCACTGTGGCCCGTGTAACGGGCTGTTCAACTAGTTCAAAATATATATCGAACGGCAGCATCTCGGCAGCGCGCAAGGCATAAGAGGAGAGGATCCGACACGCAAGAGGAGAAGACCCGGCGGCATGTAAAAAGGACCCGGCCGGCATGTTAAAGGGGCCTTACACTTAAAAAGGACCTGGATGTAAGAGGAGAGGAGAGCAGCCCCCCCCTTCCCCGGTAATCAAAATTGAAAAACGGACTGGGATTAGATAAAACTGGACTGATTAATTTTTTTTTTTATTAAAAGGGCACGAGGGCACTTTGGATAAAAAGGGCAGGTGCTCAAGCCCCCCTTGGTGTCTATGTGTGCACGTGCCTGCACTTGAATAACACATGATAGTTGGTATCATGTTAGCCGTAGAAATACAGGAGGCAAATACAGTCAAATTGATACCTTTACTGGATAACTAAGCAGATTTAAGATGCAAGAGGTCTTGAAAGCTTTCAACCAAAATCTGCTTAGTTAGCCAATAAAGGTATCAACTTGACTATTTTTGCCTCCCACATTGGAATAGACTTAGTAAAACATAATAAGAGGCCTTTAAATTATAGGTTGTTTTGTGATAATGGGAGATCTAGCCCCCAGCAGCAAGAGAGCCAAATGTTGCCTACCCTTGGGTTAAACTTTATTGTAGGTGCTGATCGATCTGGACCTATTACCTGAATCCACTAATGTACCAATTAATCCCATTTCATGTATACTGGCAGCATTCATTATTGTACAGCTGTCCTTAACTCCCCCATCCAATGCAATCAGGAGAGATATAGTAGAATATCAGAGATAAAACAATTAAGTATAGTGGATCAGCATTTCTGCTTTGTACGATTGGGTTCTGACATGTCAGATGAGGGAACACAAATGTCGCACTTTACCTATATCTAATTGAACCATTTACTGTAAACAGTGATCATTTACTTTTCTGAGTAATACAGTATCATTTGCCAAATGGATATGAGGAAGCTCTGGCCTTAATGTGAAACGAGGTCTAAATCTGAGTCATCTGAATTGGACCATCGGGGGAGTTACAGAATTTAGTCATTCAGGATTATTGCTTCTGATAGTTCTTTTCTACAAACTAAATGGCGAGAGAGCAGATGAGTGATTCTCAGTCTTTTCTTGGCGAGCGGCGGATTAACGGGTCATTGCAGGGCAAGCATTGTTTTGAGCCCCCAAACAAAAATATATTATCACAGAGGCATTGCTAGAACCTATTGGGATACACATAGCCCACTTGGATGCTGGGGGTCTGTAAGTATGACCCCTGTGCTTACGGCACCCCTTAAGCACAGAATAAACAGAGGGTAGATAACACAGATCTAAGATTAAATGTTTAACCCCTTAACAACCCAGGATGTACATGAACGTCATGAGGTGCATGTGCCTAAAGGACCAAGGATGTACATGTACATAATGGAATTAAGGGCTCCGCGTGCGGGGAGCCCTGAATCAGATCACGAAAAAAAAAGGTCCGTGGTCCTTATGTGCCGACTGCGTGCAAGCGGCTGGTTCTTAAAGGGTTAAGGACCCCTCACGTCATTTTTTTAATTAAAGGGATAGCAGTATTTAATATGTAAAAAAATATATATTGCATGTTTATCACCCTGAGTGAAATAAGGGTACCCCCTGCTGAAAGTGCTTTATCCAAAAGTTATTGAAGCTCAAACCTGAATTTTTTTAGATGCAATATCACCATGGCCTGAAATTGTACAGTGGCGCTGTTGCCACTGTATCCTGAAGAGGCTTATGGTCAACTGACCAGAGCTGTCCATAGGGTGGTGTAGCAACAGCACCACTGTACAATTTCAGGCTACTGTGATACTGCACTTACCAAATACAAGGTTGAGCTGTAATAAATTTTGAATAAAACATCTCTCATCAGTGGGAGTACCTTTGTTTTACACATGGGGATAAACCCTACAATATCTATCTATCTATCTATCTATATTTTATATATATATATATATATATATATATATATATATATATATATATATATTTATATATATTTACATTTTTAGTATCACTATATATTGAAGTACCAGTGACGATCCTGGCATGTTATGGATTTGGATTCAGTTTTCCAAAGCAATGCGTTGTGTACCCCTCTGGCACTCAAAGGGTTAACTGCAGGCGGCATGCTGTGTGGCCGGTCCTTTAGGGGTTCAAATACATCAATCAAAATAGAACATTCAACACGAGGCGTAGCTGGGAACTTTAAAAATGAACTGACCCTGACATCATAGAAATATTAATCCATACCACTCCTATTAATTTAGATTACATGTGATATATCCCTGCTTGCTGTAATTTATAGATGCCCCAATTTAGTCCTCAATGAATCTATAACATGTTATATTTTAGAGAACTCACTACTTGAACACAAACAAGAAAATCAGGACTTCTCCCTTCCTACCTTCCTGGTACAAACTGATTCAATTTAGAAACTAAGAAGCAGTTAATTAGAGCATATTTCCCAACACTACAAATGGCCACAGAGGGACACTTTTGTTTTAGGTGGTGTTGCTGGGGGAGTAGCTGGTGGGTGGGGCATTACCAAGAATTTTTAGGTTATTTTATGACGTACTGACACCTCTTTGTGTAACCTAATAAATGGTTTAGAACAAGAACAAAGTATTTTATTTACAGAGACGAATTTATATACACATATACTGAATGTTACACAAACATTAAAATGTGAGTTTTATTGCTGTGGTGCAGTGTGATACACTTATATACACACCACACAGTCTGATCTCCTAAACACAGGAAAACCAGGGTGATACACTTATATACACACCACACAGTCTGATCTCCTAAACACAGGAAACCCAGGGTGATACACTACTATACACACCACACAGTCTGATCTCCTAAACACAAGGACACCAGGGTGATACACTTCTATACACACCATACAGTCTGATCTTCTAAACACAAGGACATCAGGGTGATACACTTATATACACACCACACAGTCTGATCTCCTAAACACAGGGACACCAGGGTGATATACTTATATACACACCACACTGTCTGATCTCCTAAACACAGGGACACCAGGGTGACACACTTCTATATACACCACACAGTCTGATCTCCTAAACACAGGGACACCAGGTTGATACACTTATATACACACCACACAGTCTGATCTCCTAAACACAGGGACACCAGGGTAATACACTTCTATACACACCACACAGTCTGATCTCCTAAACACAGGAACACCAGGGTGATACACTTCTATATAAACACCACACAGTCTGATCTCCTAAACACAGGGACACCAGGGTGATACAGTTATATACACACCACACAGTCTGATCTCCTAAACACAGGGACACCAGGGTGATACACTTATATACACACCACACAGTCTGATCTCCTAAACACCGGGACAACAGGGTGATACACTTATATACACACCACACAGTCTGATCTCCTAAACACAGGGACACCATGGTGATACACTTATATACACACCACACAGTCTAGTCTCCTACACACAGGGACACCAGGGTGATACACTTATATACACACCACACAGTCTAGTCACCTACACACAGGGACACCAGGGTGATACACTTATATACACACCACACAGTCTGATCTAAACACAGGGACACCAGAGTGATACACTTATATACACACCACACAGTCTGATCTCCTAAACACAGGGACACCAGGGTGATACACTTATATACACACCACATTGTCTGATCTCCTAAATCAGGGACACCAGGGTGATACACTTATATACACACCACATTGTCTGATCTCCTAAATCAGGGACACCAGGGTGATACACTTATATACACACCACACAGTCTAGTCTCCTACACACAGGGACACCAGGGTGATACACTTATATACACACCACACAGTCTGATCTCCTAAACACAGGGACACCAGGGTGATACACTTATATACACACCACACAGTCTGAGCTCCTAAACACAGGGACACCAGGGTGATACACTTATATACACACCACACAGTCTGATCTCCTAAACACAGGGACACCAGGGTGATACACTTATATACACACCACACAGTCTGATCTCCTAAACACAGGGACACCAGGGTGATACACTTATATATACACCACACAGTCTGATCTCCTAAACACAGGGACACCAGGGTGATACACTTATATACACACCACACAGTCTGATCTCCTAAACACAGGGACACCAGGATGATACACTTATATACACACCACACAGTCTGATCTCCTAAACAGAGGGACATCAGGGTGATACACTTATATACACACCACACAGTCTGATCTCCTACACACAGGGACACCAGGGTGATACACTTATATACACACCACACAGTCTGATCTCCTAAACACAGGGACACCAGGGTGATACACTTCTATACACACCACACAGTCTGATCTCCTAAACAGAGGGACATCAGGGTGATACACTTATATAAACACCACACAGTCTGATCTCCTAAACACAGGGACACCAGGGTGGGAAAGAGGGACAGAGGGATTTGGGTCTCAAAGAGGGACAGTCCTGACTAAAGAAAAAGAGTTAAGAGATACAAACTCCTAATATCTCATAAACAGGGACACTTGGGAGGTATGGACCCCTAATATACCCTAAAGAGGGACACTTGGGACACCTGGGGGTATGGAACCCAATATCTCCTAAAGATTGAGACTTTGGAGATATGAATATTAGTGCAGAATCATGTAGTGAGTGTCACTGAACTCTAGCCAAGTGTCCTTCTTTTGGAGATATTAGGGGTCTGTACCTCCCGAGTGTCCCTCTTTAGGATATATTAGGGGTCTGTACCTCTCAAGTGTCCCTCTTTAGGAGATATTAGGGGTCTATACATTCCAAGTGTCCCTCTTTAGGAGATATTAGGGGTCTATACCTCCCAACTGTCCCTCTTTAGGAGATATTGGGGTCTATACCTTCCAAGTGTCCCTCTTTAGGAGATATTGGGGTCTATAACTCCCAAGTGTCCCTCTTTAGGAGATATTAGGGGTCCATACCGCCCAAGTGTCCCTCTTTAGGAGATATTAGGGGTCTGTACCTTCCAAGTGTCCTTCTTTAGGAGATATTAGGGGTCCATACCGCCCAAGTGTCCCTCTTTAGGAGATATTAGGGGTCCGTACCTCCCAAGTGTCCCTCTTTAGGAGATATTAGGGGTATGTACCTCCCAAGTGCCCCTCTTTAGGAGATTGTAAGGGTCCGTACCTCCCAAGTGTCCCTCTTTAGGAGATATTAGGGGTACGTACCTCCCAATTGTCCCTCTTTAGGAGATATTAGGGGTCCATACCTCCCAAGTGTCCCTCTTTAGGAGATATTAGAGGTCCATACCTCCCAAGTGCCCCTCTTTAGGAGATATTAGGGGTCCATACCTCCCAAGTGTCCCTCTTTAGGAGATATTAGGGGTCCGTACCTCCCAAGTGTCCCTCTTTAGGAGATATTAGGGGTCCATATCTCCTTAAAGGGTTAAGAAAATATATGGAATCAAAGCATTAATGTAAAGCATTTGACATTGTTTTCAACTAGTTGTGTCTGCTTGATAAACATCTATATTGTTTTGGGCCAAAATTAAACTACTTGTTTTAGAAAAAATATATTAATTTCTATCATCATGACGTTTGTTTCTGTTCTGTTTTTCATATCCTGTATTATTTAGAATAGTCATTTTGCTGTTTATATTTTATTTATGCAATTTATGATATCTGCATTGTGGATATATACCGGCTCATTTGATATGTATATATGTATTTATATAGATATTTATTGCAATGTTATGAGTTTATTTAATTAGCTTGAGGGTGCCAGATTCAATGGACATGAAATGACGGATGTTTTGTTTAACACATTGGGTGCTGGAGGTCTTCATTGGGTGCTAGAGAGATTTCTTGCTTTTTGTATGAACATTTGGGAGAAATGTGTTGAAGACCTCTCCAGCTTACGAGGGGTTAAATGTTTTTTCAGTAGCTAAGTACAGAGCAGAAATAATAGAGTTTAAATATTCTTTGATCAGGAATACAGAGAGATAAACTGTATGATGGTAAGGCTCTTTAAAGGGAAAGTAATGTTTCAAAATAAAAGCAGCTCCAATTAATCTTCATAGTATCTGGGCCATGGAGAGTGTTATTTCACTACTGTCAGAGTTGTAGTACAAGAGTAATTGAATGATAAAGTACCCCCCTCCCGCCCCTTTTACTGATGTAACACTGTTCAGCCAGATCAGAAGGGAGGTGCCCAGGTAGACTGCAGAGAGGGACAATCTTCAGTTAAGATAAGGGAAAAAAATGAAAAACCTGTCAAGGGGTCAGGGTTTTTCTTATGATCACAGTAAGAAGATTGTCCATTGCTGTGACCTGTCCGGTCAAGAGACCAGATTCCACAACTGATGGGAGGCGACTTACACTAGGTAAAAGGGACGGGAGGGTGATACTTTATCATTCAATTACTCTTGTACTACAACTCTGACAGTAGTGAAATAACACTCTCTATGGCCCAAATACTATGAAGATTAATTGGAGCTGCTTTTATTGTGAAACATTACTATCTCTGTAACATAGGCAACTTTGTCACACAACTATTTTGTATCAGATGAGAATGTTGGTGCGTTTTTAGTGCTACAGTGTAGTGATGTTTTCCAAGTATCTCATTTTCACAGTGGAAACATAAGTGATACATTTCAGGGAAAACAGCAACAGTTGTGCGATTCCATTAAAGCTCACAGTACAGATTTGTAGTTGTGTCACCGCAGGAATGATGCAGCGAGTTGTGTCTCTGAGACAATCACATAATTTGTTGCCTTTGGGTAATTGTAATTTTGGTCTGCATTGCCTTCAGTCATGTCTCCTATACTGCAGAATATTCCCCTGGAAAGAAAATGAACTTCTTAACGCCTTAATGACCTTCCGATTCAGCTTGGGGCCCGGCTGTTAAGGACCAGAGCTTTTTTTTTTGCTAAATGAAATCTGAAATGGCAGTGTGGCGCGTAGCTGTTCTACTATCCCAGAATTCCATAACGTGTCAGGACAGTCACCAGTCCTTAACATCTGGAACTGGTGTGACGGTCCAGTAACGTCACGTGTCACTAAGGGAATAAAGACCGGAGGGGTGTGAAGCACATTGATTCTCAATGTTCTGTGCCCCTCTCTGATACGTAATTGGTTAAACTTGTTTGCTCATCCTGTGGATGTGATCTGCAAACCTCCCAAGTGTCCCTCTTTAGGAGATATTAGGGGTCCGTACCTCCCAAGTGTCCATCTTTAGGAGATATTAAGGGTCTGTACCTCCCAAGTGTCCCTCTTTAGGAGATATTAGGGCACCATACCTTCCAAGTGTCCCTCTTTAGGAGATATTAGAGGTCTGTACCTCCCAAGTGTCCCTCTTTAGGAGATATTAGGGCTCCGTACCTCCCAAGCGTCCCTCTTAAGGAGATATTAGGGCTCCATACCTTCCAAGTGTCCCTATTTAGGAGATATTAGGGTTCCATACCTCCCAAGTGTTGTTCTTTAGGAGATATTAGGGTTCCATACCTCCCAAATGTCCCTCTTTAGGAGAAATTAGGGTTCCTCCCAAGTGTCCTTTTTTTAGCAGATATTAGGGTTCCATACCTTCCAAGTGTCCCTCTTTAGGAGATATTAAGGGTCCGTACCTTCCAAATGTCCCTCTTTAGGAGATATTAGGGCTCCATACCTTCCAAGTGTCCCTCTTTAGGAGATATTAGGGTTCCATACCTCCCAAGTGTCCCTCTTTAGGAGATATTAGAGGTCCGTACCTCCCAAGTGTCCTTCTTTAGGAGATATTAGTGGTCCATACCTCTCAAGTGTCCCTCTTTAGGAGATATTAAGGGTCCGTACCTCCCAAGTGTCCCTCTTAAGGAGATATTAGGGCTCCATACCTTCCAAGTGTCCCTATTTAGGAGATATTAGGGTTCTATACCTCCCAAGTGTTGCTCTTTAGGAGATATTAGGGTTCCGTACCCCCCAAGTGTCCTTCTTTAGGAGATATTAGAGGTCTGTACCTCCTTAGTGCCCCTCTTTAGGAGATATTAGAGGTCCATACCTTCCAAATGTCCCTCTTTAGGAGGTATTAAGGGTCTGTACCTTCCAATTGTCCCTCTTTAGGAGATATTAGGGGTCCATGCCTTCCAAGTGTCTCTCTTTAGGAGATATTAAGGGTCTGTACCTTCCAGGTGTCTCTCTTTAGGAGATACTAGGGTTCCATACCTCTCAATGTCCCTCTTTAGGAGATATTAAGGGTCCATACCTCCCAAGTGTCCCTTTTTAGGAGGGACTGTCCCACTTTGAGACACAAATCCTTATGTCCTTCTGTTCCACCCTGGTGTCCCTGTGTTTAGGAGACCAGACTGTGAGGTTGTATAGAAGTATATCATCCTAGTGTCCCTGTGTTTAGGAGATCAGACTGTGTGGTGTGTATATAAGTGTATCATCCTGGTGTCCCTGTGTTTAGGAGATCAGACTGTGTGGTGTGTATAGAAGTGTATCACCCTGGTGTCCCTGTGTTTATGAGATCAGACTGTGTGGTGTGTATATAAGTGTATCACCCTGGTGTCCCTGTGTTTAGGAGATCAGACTGTGTGGTGTGTATATAAGAGTATCACCCTGGTGTCCCTGTGTTTAGGAGATCAGACTGCGTGGTGTGTATATCACCCTGGTGTCCCTGTTTTTACAAGATCAGACTGTGTGGTGTGTATATAAGTGTATCACCCTGGTGTCCCTGTGTTTAGGAGATCAGACTATGTGGTGTGTATAGAAGTGTATCACCCTGGTGTCCCTGTGTTTAGGAGATAAGACTGTGTAGTGTGTATATAAGTGTATCACCCTGGTGTCCCTGTTTTTACAAGATCAAACTGTGTGGTGTGTATATAAGTGTATCACCCTGGTGTCCCTGTGTTTAGGAGATCAGACTGCGTGGTGTGTATATAAGTGTATCACCCTGGTGTCCCTGTTTTTACAAGATCAGACTGTGTGGTGTGTATATAAGTGTATCACCCTGGTGTCCCTGTGTTTAGGAGATCAGACTGTGTGGTGTGTATATAAGTGTATCACCCTGGTGTCCCTGTGTTTAGGAGATCAGACTGTGTGATGTGTATATAAGTGTATCACCCTGGTGTCCCTGTGTTTAGGAGATCAGACTGTGAGGTGTGTATATAAGTGTATCACCCTGGTGTCCCTGTGTTTAGGAGATCAGACTGTGTGGTGTGTATAGAAGTGTATCACCCTGATGTCACTGTGTTTAGGAGATCAGACTGTGTGGTGTGTATAGAAGTGTATCACCCTGGTGTCCCTGTGTTTAGGAGATCAGACTGTGTGGTGTGTATAGAAGTGTATCACCCTGGTGTCCCTGTGTTTAGGAGATCAGACTGTGTGGTGTGTATAGAAGTGTATCACCCTGGTGTCCCTGTGTTTAGGAGATCAGACTGTGTGGTGTGTATATAAGTATATCACCCTGGTGTCCTGTGTTTAGGAGATCAGATTGTGTGATGTGTATAGAAGTGTATCACCCTGGTGTCCCTGTGTTTAGGAGATCAGACTGTGTGGTATGTATATAAGTGTATCACCCTGGTGTCCCTGTGTTTAGGAGATCAGACTGTGTGGTGTGTATATAAGTGTATCACCCTGGTGTCCCTGTGTTTAGGAGATCAGACTGTGTGGTGTGTATAGAAGTGTATCACCCTGGTGTCCCTGTGTTTAGGAGATCAGACTGTGTGGAGTGTGTAGAAATGTATCACTTTGCTCTACAGCAATAAAACTGACATTAATGTTTGTTTAAAGTAAAAATTCTCATTAGTTCCCCACTCCCCCAGCAACTCCACCTAAAACAAAAGTGTCCTTCTTTGGCCATTTGAAACGTTGGGAGGTGTGGGTCTGTGTTTCCCAGCTTATCAGGGAGAGCCATAACCAGAGGGTTCTAACTGTATTAAATATCAATCACAGTTTCACTTTGACTTGGGGGGGGTCCACATGTTATCCGGGGGAAGCTGCCCCCTTTTCCCGTTTTGTTAAAAGAAGTTTGTCAGTAAGACATTTTGTTTAATGAACAGAAGATGAAATAATGAGCTTAAGGCTAATTGCTGTTTACATGAGCGATCCTATTTGGGTTTCTCTATAAATAGAGGCTGTGATTTATGTTATACTATAGAACAATCCCTCTGCCTTGTTCTCACTTTGCTGGTCAGAGTTCCAGGTAACGGTGCCATGCATCATACCCCAGCCGGGGTTAATAAGGCCACGTGGGAAACGGGCCGGGATTTGTTCAGGGAACATTTGCACTTAAGGAGTTTTGCAATCAGATCATCATCATTAAGCTGTTTTGATCGTCTCACATCTTTCGGGCGGATACATTTATCTGACCTAAAGTGAAATGTGATAAATGCTAATTAAAGCTCATTTGTTCCCATCCGTTTTGCTCACAATGTGCTTTTTGTTGACTATTTTAAACATTTGAAAATGTGTTTTGGAACTTTGACGGCAACACAATTTTATAAATAAAAAATGAGTACTTTGATTTTAAAGAGGAAGGGACACATCTGAATAATAACGCCCGATACACACACGTACTTTATTATGACCAGAAAACACTAATGGCCCTTGTTCCTTTGCTCAGTGCTGGATGATGTGTAGGTTTTCATGACAGGTCTGGAAGTTCTTCCAGACTGAACCAGGCAGGGTGCATGAGCCAACTTGAAAGTATTATATCTTGAACAAAAACACAAGGGGACATTATGATTTTCACCCCATACTAAAGTGAGCAAGGGTTTTTCAGGACATGTTACTTCTCCTTTAACTCTTTCAGTGCCAGAGAGGGAACTAGTCATTGCAGGGTCTCAGTACAAAAATTTTTGGTGCACCCTAACATATTTTCACAAATTCAGAACGAGCCTATTGTTGTACAAATACACCCTCCGCACCCCCTGTAGTTTTACCTCTAAGTAGGCTCATGGACTATGCCTGATCCAGTATGAAAACCCACCCAGAAGTTCCATTGGGTGCGGTGTGAGGTCCTGTGGTCCTAGTAACAACTGTCATGTCTGCCTCCGTGGAGTAGAGTTGCCACCCAGACGGTATTTTACCGGCGGGCCGGTAAAAAATTGTCTTCTTTCCAATGTTAAGTCTATGGAGGGAATGCCTTTTTTTGAAGACAAGGTTGCATCCCTACCGTGGAGTGAACATTCAGGATGGTCTGAAGTTGGTATCTTTTGAGCCAAGGCACAAGGCCAAATGTCATAGCAGCTATCAGGATGTTATTGCCATAGTACGGTGAGTGGGATGTTATTAACCCATTGAGTCCCAGATGGATACGCAACGCGTTGCAAAGCAATACGTTGCGTACCCCTCTGGCACTCAATGGATTAATATGAGGTGTTAAAGTTTGATCAATATCAGCAGGTGTGTGACACGGCTTCGCCCATGTGGTGAATCTTGTTTTTTGGTTGTTTTTTTTTTAACTCTCTGAGTTGCCAGAGCGGTTTTAACACATTGCATTGCAATTCCCTGGATACCTCTGTGGCACTGAAAGGTTTAACTTGTAAGTCAGACGTGGTGGAGTATCAGGACCCCTCCTAATGCCCATCAGCTTCTGATATCCCAGCTGATTCAGTTGAGAGATCAATAGAGGAAATGTAGGGGAGCAAGATGGCGCCCTGGCTTCCATTCTACCTGGAGTACCCGTGTAGGACTGTGCTGGATCGGGAAACACTCTTAAAGGGACAGTAATGTCCCATAAAACATTCTTCTAGTTTTGTAGAAGTTAAAAAAATAAACAATATGCCACAAATCCTATCTCTCAAACCATTATGGTTTGAGAGATATTCCCATTGAAAGTTCCTCCTCCCTCCCCTTCTCCTGACGTCAGCGCTGTGCTGACAGCAGGAGATTCAATTTGTGCGACTCAAGGAGGCTCTGCAGCAGAGCCGAAACTGCGTTATTTATAAAGAACTACTTCATTGAAACGGTCTACAAAGTGTGCTTGCAAACCAGGAACAATTTGTAGAACTTTCCAATGAAGTAATTCTTTTTAAATAACGCAGTTTCGGCTCTTCTGCAGAGCCTCCTTGAGTCGCACTAATTGAATCTCCTGCTGTCAGCATTACAGCTGACATCAGGAGAAGGGAAGAGCCGCTGGCTGGTCCCCAGGCCGGGATATCCTGCTGTCAGCACAGCGCTGATGTCAGGAGATGGGGAGGGAGGGGGGGAACTTTCAATGCAAATATCTCTCAAACCATAACGGTTTGAGAGATAGGATTTGTGGCATATTATTTATTTTTTTAACTTCTACAAAACTAGAAGATTTTTTATGGAACATTAGTGTCCATTTAAGTCAATGTGGGGGCTTTTCCGCATTGTCGTATAAGGGTTTCCCAATTCCACCCGCTCCTACCCGGTATTTCTCTTAGGATGGAAGCAGGGAACTCTCTTGCTCCCCTGCATTGCCCCTATTCATCTCCCTGCCAAATCCGCTGGGAGATCAGTAGCTGAGGGGGCATCGGGAGGGGTCCTGACGCTCCACCACGAGGTCTGACATTTTTAAATGTAAGCCGTTGGTTGATTTTGTAAGCTTCTCCCCTAAGTCAATGGCTAACTTTTTTAAACAGAATGGCAGTGGTGGTTGGTTGAGGAGCCCCCTGACTCCTTCTCAACCAATCAGCATTTTCCAGCCACACTCCCTGTCAGCGAACCAGAACCACTTTGGTTTTTATATATATAGATAATAGCAGACTTACATCACATGGCGGGAACACATTTGTATGTGTGGTATAATACATTATAGCCCAAACATATTACCACTCTCATATCTACCCAACCCCCCCATTCCCCTCCTCCCTTATTTATTTCTCACTTTCCCCCCTTGTCCCTTCTTCTCCTTCCTCCCCACCCTCACTTCCCAATTTCCCCCTTTCTCCTGAGATTTTCTTTCCTTTCTTCCTTTCTTTCTAGTCTTCCTCTTCGGTCCTTAAAATCACCTTTTCTGTTTCTGAGGTATTCGTTGTAGTCTTAAAGGAGCAGTAAACTTTTTTTTTATGGAAACACATATTTTATAGAGCATTTCCTGCTGAATAAAACAAGGTCACTCACATCACTGTCAGATATTTTATTCAAAAATTATAGCAGTTTAAATAATCAGGAAGTGAATTTACTGTGTGATTACTTCCTGATAGTTCTGACAGGAAGTGAATTTAGAGTGTGTCTACTTCCTGATAGTTCTGACAGGAAGTGAATTGACTGTGTTTACTTCCTGATAGTTCTGACAGGAAGTGAATTTACTCTGTTTACTTCCTGATAGTTCTAACTGACAGGAAGTGACTCAGCAGTTTCTATCACATTCTATGGAGAACTGTATATCACTGACTTTCTTGACTTCCCTCTCCATTAGAATCTAACAGGAAATCTAATTAGAATTCAACCACTAGAGGGCACTGCTAATATAAAAAAACATGGGTTTAAACTGTAATAACTCTGGAAATATAAAATCTCTCGGCAGTGGGAGTACCCTTATTTTACTCAATAGGAAAATCCCTACAATATATATTTTTTCATAAAAAAAGTTTACTGCTCCTTTAAGGGACTTCTTACGGTACTTACTGTACTTATAATTATTGCTGCTAATTTACTGAGGGGTAATCCTCCACAATGGATGAGAAAGTGACACACTAGAATTGATGTCTTACAAACTAACATCAATTCTAGTGTGTCACTTTCTCACCCATTGTGGAGGTTCACCCCTCAGTAAATTAGTAGCAATAATTGTGGTCTTACATTGTGGAGACAGTGTATCTGCTTCAATTTCTTCTTAATAAAAAGTATCTTCACTACTTCATGTACAGACTTGCCTGTATCATGTGTTTTGCCACAAGTGAAGACCCTTAGGGCAAGTCGTCTTAAGGTGTACTGTTCTGCTATACCTGAATTGAGTCAAATGTCTACATACCTCCCAATTGTCCCTCTTTAGGAGGGACAGTCCCTCTTTTAGATCCAAATTCCCCTGTCCCTCTTTTCTACCCTGGTGTCCCTCTTTTTTAGGAGATCAGATTGTGTGGGGAGTATATAAGTGTAACACATTGCTCTGCAGCAATAAAACTTAAAATAATATTTGCATAAACGTCAGTATTTGTGTTTATAAATTAGTCTGTGTAAATAAAATGCTTTAGTCTTGTTATAAGTCATACATTAGGTTACACAACGAGGTATCAATAGGTCGTGAAATAGTCTTATAATTCTCGGTAATGCCCCGCCTACCAGCCACACCCCCTGAAATCCCCCCTAAAACACAATTGTCCCTCTTTGGCCATTTGAAATGTTGGGAGGTGTGTGTCTATGTTCCGTGCACCTGTTGATTTTACTTTTTGTAACTTTGTATTACTCTTCAATAAAGCTTTTAAACTGAAAAAAAAATGTCATAGCCCAGCAATTACTAAGGTGGAAATTACAGCCATGGTCTTGTTTAAATCTCAGCTTCCCATGGGCCTTTGCCTCCCTAGTCCAAAAGTATGACCGCAGGCAAAAAAAAGTGACTCCTCTCCCCATAACTTTTTTTTGCTGAGATAAAAAATATTTTGTCATGGCTACAGTCAAATCTACTAAATCTACTAAACTGATTTCCACCAACTATCACAAAGAGATCACAAAGAGATCCTATAGGAGATCAGACTGTGTGGTGTGTATATAAGTGTATCACCCTGGTGTCCCTGTGTGTAGGAGATCAGACTGTGTGGTGTGTATATAAGTGTATCACCCTGGTGTCCCTGTGTTTAGGAGATCAGACTGTGTGGTGTGTATATAAGTGTATCACCCTGGTGTCCTTGTGTTTAGGAGATCAGACTGTGTGGTGTGTATAGAAGTGCATCACCCTGGTTTCCCTGTGTTTAGGAGATCAGACTGTATGGTGTGTATTAGTTTTTCAGACTGGTGTCCCTTTGTTTAGGAGATCACACTGTGCGTTGTTTATAGAAGTGAATCACATTGCTCCACAGCAAAAAAACATAATTAAAGCTTGTGTAAACCTCAGTACATTTGTTTAAAAACTAGTAGAAGTAAATAATTTGATCCTGCTCTAAATCATTTATTCCGTTACACAAAGAGAGGTCAACAGATCATGAAATAACCTAAACATTTTTGCTAATGTCACACCCACCAGTCACTCCACCAAAAACACCACCAAAAAACAATAGTGTCCCTGTTTGGCCATTTGAAATGTTGGGAGGTGTGGCTTATGTCATTGTTTTACTCATTGGGTTTTTAATTTCTTGGTCTGCAATTCGATTGTCTAATGATAACGGGGCTGGGTTGAAGGTAAGAGGTGTCCTGTTTCTGGAATGTATGTTATTAACCCATTGAGTGCCAGATGTGTATGCAAAGCATTGCGTTTCCCTCTGGCACTCAGAGGGTTAAATTAGTCCTAGTTACTGTTATATTCCAAACTGAATTCTGAGAACTGCCTGTAAGAGATAAGTCATAGTACTCATGTCCCTGTCAGTCATGTTCGGCTGGTGATATATTATCTCACATGTCTACTACTGTGACTCAACACAGAAAAGCTTCAAAAGCTTCAGTTAAGTCCTCTCTGATGCATGAATCTTGGAACGGACTTTTTTCTTTTCACTGTATTCAGTCCGAGTATATTAATAATCTGAGTATAGGTGACTTTTCACATCAATCGTATTTCACATCTTGCAAAGGTCTTAAACCTTTGAGTGCCAAGGGGGTACGCAACACTTTGCTCTCCCTCGCACTTAAAGGGTTAAGGTTACAATGGAATGCTTTAAAGGGATAGTAATAAAAGCAGCTCTAATTAATCATCATAGTATTTGGACTTTGGAGAGTGTTATTTCAATTCTGTCAGAGTTGTAGTTCAAGAGTAATTCAATGACAAAGTATCCTCCTCCCACCCCTTTTACTGATGTAACACTGTTCAGCCAGAGCAGAAGGGAGGTGCCCAGGTAGACTGCAAAGAGGGACAATCTTCAATTAAGAAAAGGGAAAAACCTGAAAAACTTGTCAAGGGGGGCAGGGCTTTCATTGTTCTCATAGGAAGAAGATTGGCCCCTGCTGTTATCTGTCTGGTCTGTGGACTGCATTCCACATCTGAAAAGAGATGGCTTACACTAGGTAAAAGGGGGGGGGAGGGGAAACTTTGCTTGTGAATTTTTATGGTTTGAGAGATAAGACTTATCATTCTTCTTGTTTTTTTAATGCCTACAAAATAAAATAAAGAAAAAATGAAGTATTACTGTCCCTTTAAATGCCACAGGGATTTCATATATGGCTTTCATTTAATCTAAGACAGTGGTTCTCAATCTTTTTTTGTTCGGGGCACCCCTAACACATAATCTAGAACATTCGAGGCACCCCAAACATATTTAATGTACTTTATCAAGGGCGTAAGAAGGGTACAATACATAAATATACAGTTATTATTTGGTTTTATAAACATAATAACAAAACTAAAGTTATTGTACAGAACAATTTCTATAAATCTTTATTTAAAAGTCCATTTTTGTTAGTTTTCATAGAAAACATGGTGCACCGTAGGTTGATGTTAGTTGTCCTCTAAAGAAGAAAGATTAGTATTTTAGTGTGCCACGGCTCCCTGTTTGAGAATAACTGGACTAAGAATACTGATCTTTCTTCTTTAGAGGAGAACTAATAATCTTACCCCCGCACACACTCATTCTTACCTTACTATGGTGGCAAAATCCTAATGACCCTATAATTTTTGTCCTTGCGCTGTTGTTCATGAGATAACTTCATCAGTCAGCGCTGAACGTCAGATCCATGGATACGGACATGACAATTGCTGACAGTTTTTTTTTTTTAGACTGAAGCAGGTAGTCTGCACAAACCTATTTAACCCTTTGAAGAGGACATAAATCTTCCTGATAATTACCCCTCACTTGCCTTTCAACACCCGAAAGATCCTGATGGTTTTCCTTGCTCCTTGAGAGATAACATGGTCAGCCTGTCGTGGATCACTCACGGATGTCTTCTGCATGGAGGCGGACATGACAGTGACTTGCAGGACCATAGTACATAAACAACACCTAATGCACATGGTAATCTTAAAGGTATAATAACACTTAATATATAAAAAATATGTAATATAGGATTTATCCTCCTGAGTAAAACAATGGTACTCCCACTGTTCAGAGGTGTTTTATTCAGAAGTTACATAGTAACATAGTAAATTAGGTTGAATAAAGACACAAGTCCATCAAGTTCAACCTTCTCCTCCTACCCCAGTAATTTTATAGCTTTCCTGCTACCAAATAAGTTAGTCTTTATCAGACCTTCCTGATCTGCCTACTAATATACAGTACTAGCAGTTTGGGACGGCGTTGCCCGTCATATTATGCAGGAAATGTTTCTCTTTTTTTAAATAAATGTTATGATAGTGAATTATAGCGTAGGGTGTACGTGTCAGAAAGGTACACACAGTGATAGACAGAGACACATGCAACACACACATATACACACACATGCACTGACAACACAAACAGTGACACACAGCTGCAAATCAGAACATAAATACATACAGTGTGAGCAGTGTAAGTAACATACCTCCCAACATTTCATATGGCCAAAGAGGGACACTTGTGTTTTCGGTGGTGTTACTGGGGGCGTGGCTGGTGGTGTATTTTAGAGAATTTTTAACCCTTTGAGTGCCAGGGGGTAAGCAATGCATTGCATCCCCTCTGGCATTGAAATGGTTAAGTTACTCTTTCTGTAAGTGAATGATTTAGAAGAAGATGAAAGTATTTTTTTTACACAGACTAATTTAACAGATATATACAGAAGTTTATTCCCACATTACTGTGGGTTTTATTGATGTGGAGCAATCTGATACACTGGTATATACACCACACAGTGTGATCTCCTAAATAGAGGAGCAGAGGGATTTGGGTGTCAAACAGGGACTGTCCCTCCTATACTGTATAGTGCCAGTCCTTATACACAGACACATGCAGACTGTATACTATACAGCAGAGGTTCTCAGCCCATGCCTTCAGTGGCCACTAACAGGCCAGGACTTAGGAATTTCACTGCTAGAACACAAGTGTGTTGATCAGAGGCTCAGTCATATTGATTAACTCACCTGTGCTCTTAAAAGGAAATTCTAAAATCCTGGCCTGTTAATAGCCACTCAGGGCACAGATTGAGAACCACTGCTATACAGTGCCAGACCATTGTAGAGAATTTTTAACCCTTTGAGTGCCAGGGGGTAAGCAATGCATTGCATCTCCTCTGGCACTGAAATGGTTAAGTTACTCTTTCTGTAAGTGAATGATTTAGAAGAAGATGAAAGTATTTTTTTACACAGACTAATTTAACAGATATATACAGAAGTTTATACCCACATTACCGTGGGTTTTACTGATGTGAAGCAATCTGATACACTTGTACATTAGGCTGACCAGACCTCACCTTTAACCAGTGACACATATGAAAAATGCATACTGCAGGGCTGCTTTGATTTTGGTGCACTCCTGAAATATGCTTATTTCCTATGTGTCCCCGGTTAAAGGTGAGGTCTGGTCAGCCTACTGTATATACACCACACCGTGTGATCTCCTAAATAGAGGAGCAGAGGGATTTGGGTGTCAAACAGGGACTGTCCCTCCTATACTGTATAGTGCCAGTCCTTATACACAGACTGTATACTATACAATGCCAGACCATATATAAATAGTTTGTCATACATGCTATACAGTGAGCTATGTACAGCATGGAGATGATTGCAGGAACTGGCACCTCTACTTACAGACAGACTGACAAACAACCTGCTCTCTTTCTCTCTCTTTGTGCAATATATAAATACAGTCACATCCATGTCTCTGCCATTTACCAGCTGAGCTGAAGCCTTGCTCTGCACTGCCTGATCACCTCTCTGCCGTTGTTTCCACTTTCTCAGCAAGCCAGTATCCTCCTGCTGATTGTTTAGAAATCAGCTCACTTGTAGTAATTAGCAGAGCTGTGTAGGCTCAAAGACAGGGAATGAAGAAGCTGCATAATACAGATTGGACCATGGCCTTCCAGCTGTAGCTTGAACATTGTTCCCATCATCCTCAGCGTGCGTGTGTGTATATGTGTGTATGTGTCTGCTAGTGTGTGTGTGGGAGGGCATGTGCATGTGTCTGTGGTGTATGAGTGTGTGGCAGCCATTTTTTTTTTCAGCCTTAGATAGTGGTGGGCGGGCTGGATAGTGGGGGCAGGCCAAAAATCACACTCCCACAGAATCACCCAATGGCAGCAGTAATCCTTTTTACTGCCGCCCCTGGGTGTGTTTTGCCAGGCACAAAGTCTTCTTTTATATTACAGTATAACTCTGTATGTTCCCTTTGGAAAGAAATGTATCTAATCTTCTCTTGAATGTATCCATTGTATCTGCCATAACCACCTCCTTGGGTAAGGAATTCCACAATTTAACAGAACTTACCGTAAAAAAAACCCTTTCCTCTGCTGAAGTCTAAACCTCCTTTCCTCTAATCTCAAGGGGTGTCCCCTGGTTACCTGATCAGGCCTTGGAATAAATAGCTCACCGCAGAGATCCTTGTATTGACCTCTCATATATTAGTACAATGTGATAAGGTCTCCTCTTAGTCGTCTTTTCTCTAGAGTAAATAAACCAAGTTTGTCTAGTCGTTCCTCGTACATCAGGTCCTCCATTCCCTTAATTAATTATGTTCCTCTTCGCTGTATCCTCTCTAGTTCTAGTATATCCTTTTTCAGAACTGGTGCCCAAAACTGCACTGCATACTCAAGGTGAGGTCTTACCAATGATTTGTATAATGGCAAAATAATGTTATCCACTCTTGTTTCAATACCTCTTTTTATACAAGACAGGACTTTGTTTGCCTTTGCTACAGCTGTTTGACACTGGTCACTGTTTCCAAGTTTGTAGTTGACAAGGATTCCCAGGTCTTTCTCTAGCAATGAGTCCCCTAAAATTATTCCATTAAGTTTATAAGTAGCCTTGGGATTGTTTCCTCCCAAATGCATGACTTTACACTTCCCCACATTAAACTTCATATTCCATTTGTTTGCCCAATCTGCCATTTTATTTAAATCCCTCTGTAGAGAGCAATTATCCTGTTCTGAATGAATTACCCTGCATAATTTAGTGTCATCTGCAAATATTGATATTTTGCTTTCTATATCTATTTCTAGGTCATTTATAAACATGTTAAAAAGCAGTGGACCTAATACTGAACCTTGAGGTACTCCATTCACAACTTTAACTGTATTGGAGAATTGTCCATTTACAACCACACACTGTTCCCTATCCTTCAGCCAGTTTTGTATCCAATTGCAAAGGTTATCTCCTAGCCCCAATTTCCTTATTTTATACCCCAGCCTTCTGTGTGGCACTGTATCAAATGCCTTTGTAAAGTCTAGATATACTACATCTATTGCCTTGCCATTGTCTAGGTTGCTGCATACTTCCTCATAGAATCTGAGAAGGTTTGTTTTGCATGATCTATTCTTCATAAAACCATGTTGATTCATGCTAATGATCTTATTTTTTGTGTTGTAATCCTGAATATAGTCCCTTATTATCCCTTCTAGCAGTTTTCCCACTACAGAAGTCAAACTCACAGGTCTATAGTTTCCAAGTTCTGTTTTAGTTCCCTTCATAAATAAAGGCACTAACTACATTGGCTCTTCACCAATCTTGTAGCACTGAGCCTGTGGTGAGAGAATCTTTAAAGAGTAAATATAGGGGTTTTGCCAACACTGCACTGAGTTCCTTAAGAACCCTTGGATGTATACCATCAGGACCCGGTGCTTTGTCAATCTTAATTTTGTTCGGTCTTCCCATGACATCTTCTTGAGGTAACCCAATATTTGATATTTGTATTGTTTTATTAGTTACTTGATGAGGCTCTTCTACCATTCCTTGCTCCCTTGTATATACTGATGCAAAGAAAGTGTTCAGAACAGTGGCCTTTTCCTTATCCTCACTAATCAAGTCACCCATTTCATTTTTGAATGATCCAATGTACTCCCTCTTAAGTTTTTTTGTTATTTATATATTTTAAAAACTTTTTTGGATTAGTCTTGCTTTCCCTTGCTATTCGAGTTTCGTTTTCTATTTTTGCTACCCTAATTGCCTCTTTGCAATTTTTGTTGCACTCTCTGTATTTTAAGAAAGATTGTTCAGTTCCTTCAGACTTAAATAATTTGAATGCATTTTTTTCCTTGCCATTCCTTCTTTACATGTGCAGTTAACCACATTGGCTGTGACTTACTTCTTTTGCATTTGTTCCCCATTGGTATATACTGTTGGGTACATTTCCGCAACCTAAATTTGAATTCTGACCATTTATCCTCAGTATTTTTGTCTTTAAATAATGTATCCCAGTCTATGTGTTGCATTGAATCCCTTAATAATTTGAAGTTAGCTTTTTTTATAATTAAGAGTTTTGGTTGAACCTATAAAGTTTTGCTTTGCCAGACTGATCTCAAATGTAACCATGTTGTGATCACTGTTTCCCAAGTGTTCTCTTACCTTAATATTGGATACCATTTCTGTGTTATTAGTGACCACTAGGTCCAATACATTGTTATTTCTTGTCGGTACTTCCACCATTTGTGACATGTAGCTTTCACGAAGTGTACTCACAA
This sequence comes from Rhinophrynus dorsalis, assembly GCA_037306005.1. Classification (NCBI taxonomy): domain Eukaryota; kingdom Metazoa; phylum Chordata; class Amphibia; order Anura; family Rhinophrynidae; genus Rhinophrynus; species Rhinophrynus dorsalis. The sequence goes on along the minus strand of CM074722.1, from coordinate 503,287,330 downwards.
ACCTGTTACCCTTAGCACTCTGACAGGTCTCATTTTTCCAGCTGATATCTGGATAATTAAAATCTCCCATAATTATAGTATGCCCAAGCTGGGCAGCTTTCCTCATTTGCAATAGCAGTTGGGCCTCATCATTGTCATCGATATTTGGTGGTTTGTAGCCTATACCCACCAACACCTTTTTTTACATTTTACACCACATTTAGTCTCAATATCTACTCACAAGGACTCCACATTTTGGCCAGTTTCCTCACTAATATCACCTCTCAAAATTGGATTTAACTCTGGTTTCAAATATAAGCACACACCTCCACCTTTTCTATTAATCCTGTCTCTTCTAAACAGGGAATAGCCCTCTATATTTACAGCCAAGTCATGTGCATCGTTCCACCATGTTTCCGTATTACCAATTATGTCCAATTGCTCATTAACCACCAGCAATTTAAGTTCTCTTATTTTATCTACCATACTTCTTGCATTTGCTAGCATACAGTTAGTTTTGAAGTCTTTACATATATCAATCCCTAAATGCCTTTTATTTACATCTTCATTGACTAGGAATTCCTCCCTATTTTCTACATTTATCCCCACCCTTTCTCCTCCCCCCCCGGTTATTGCAGCTCACGCAATTTTTCAGGTGCAATATCTCAATGGCCTGAAAGTGTACAGTGGCGCTGTCGCTACAACATAGATATATATATATCTTATAACATAAAGTGGTAGAATGCGTCGCTCACTGTGAGCCGTAACTTCTCATGTGCAGTAGAGAGTCTTTACTGTGCGTGTGTGATTTCGCACACAGGGAGCTTTGCTGTGAGCCTTCTGGAGCTCCCCGTTAAGGATCAGCACATTCGGTGAGTCTCTACTGCACATGACTCCAGGTGGCTCACCGCCTGTCTCTGCTCCCAGCTCCAGGGCAGCAGCCGGGGCCGCTGGGTGCACTTTAGCCCCTGTATACGGGCTTTCATACTAATATATATATATATATATATATATATCTATATATATAAAAGAAGACTTTGTGCCTGGCAAAACACACCCAGGGGCGGCAGTAAAAAGGATTACTGCTGCCATTGGGTGATTCTGTGGGAGTGTGATTTTTGGCCTGCCCCCACTATCCAGCCCGCCCACCACTATCTAAGGCTGAAAAAAAAAATGGCTGCCACACACTCCTACACCACAGACACATGCACATGCCCTCCCACACACACACACACTAGCAGACACATACACACACACACACGCTGAGGATGATGGGAACAATGTTCAAGCTACAGCTGGAAGGCCATGGTCCAATCTGTATTATGCAGCTTCTTCATTCCCTGTCTTTGAGCCTACACAGCTCTGCTAATTACTACAAGTGAGCTGATTTCTAAACAATCAGCAGGAGGATACTGGCTTGCTGAGAAAGTGGAAACAACGGCAGAGAGGTGATCAGGCAGTGCAGAGCAAGGCTTCAGCTGAGCTGGTAAATGGCAGAGACATGGATGTGACTGTATTTATATATTGCACAAAGAGAGAGAAAGAGAGCAGGTTGTTTGTCAGTCTGTCTGTAAGTAGAGGTGCCAGTTCCTGCAATCATCTCCATGCTGTACATAGCTCACTGTATAGCATGTATGACAAACTATTTATATATGGTCTGGCATTGTATAGTATACAGTCTGTGTATAAGGACTGGCACTATACAGTATAGGAGGGACAGTCCCTGTTTGACACCCAAATCCCTCTGCTCCTCTATTTAGGAGATCACACGGTGTGGTGTATATACAGTAGGCTGACCAGACCTCACCTTTAACCGGGGACACATAGGAAATAAGCATATTTCAGGAGTGCACCAAAATCAAAGCAGCCCTGCAGTATGCATTTTTCATATGTGTCACTGGTTAAAGGTGAGGTCTGGTCAGCCTAATGTACAAGTGTATCAGATTGCTCCACATCAGTAAAACCCACGGTAATGTGGGTATAAACTTCTGTATATATCTGTTAAATTAGTCTGTGTAAAAAATACTTTCATCTTCTTCTAAATCATTCACTTACAGAAAGAGTAACTTAACCATTTCAGTGCCAGAGGAGATGCAATGCATTGCTTACCCCCTGGCACTCAAAGGGTTAAAAATTCTCTACAATGGTCTGGCACTGTATAGCAGTGGTTCTCAATCTGTGCCCTCAGTGGCTATTAACAGGCCAGGATTTTAGAATTTCCTTTTAAGAGCACAGGTGAGTTAATCAATATGACTGAGCCTCTGATCAACACACTTGTGTTCTAGCAGTGAAATTCCTAAGTCCTGGCCTGTTAGTGGCCACTGAGGGCATGGGCTAAGAACCTCTGCTGTATAGTATACAGTCTGCATGTGTCTGTGTATAAGGACTGGCACTATACAGTATAGGAGGGACAGTCCCTGTTTGACACCCAAATCCCTCTGCTCCTCTATTTAGGAGATCACATTGTGTGGTGTATATACCAGTGTATCAGATTGCTCCACATCAATAAAACCCACAGTAATGTGGGAATAAACTTCTGTATATATCTGTTAAATTAGTCTGTGTAAAAAAAATACTTTCATCTTCTTCTAAATCATTCACTTACAGAAAGAGTAACTTAACCATTTCAATGCCAGAGGGGATGCAATGCATTGCTTACCCCCTGGCACTCAAAGGGTTAAAAATTCTCTAAAATACACCACCAGCCACGCCCCCAGTAACACCACCGAAAACACAAGTGTCCCTCTTTGGCCATATGAAATGTTGGGAGGTATGTTACTTACACTGCTCACACTGTATGTATTTATGTTCTGATTTGCAGCTGTGTGTCACTGTTTGTGTTGTCAGTGCATGTGTGTGTATATGTGTGTGTTGCACGTGTCTCTGTCTATCACTGTGTGTACCTTTCTGACACGTACACCCTACGCTATAATTCACTATCATAACATTTATTTAAAAAAAAAGAAACATTTCCTGCATAACATGACGGGCAACGCCGTCCCAAACTGCTAGTATATATATATATATATATATTTATATAGAGAGAGAGAGAGAGAGAGAGAGTAGGGTTTATCCTTCTAAGTATCCTTCTAAGACTGTCAGGAGTTCTCTGAAGTTGGAAGATCTGTTTGCTTCTGCTGACGTCCAGATTCCTTGGGTCCTCATGTTGTTTAGATGTGCCCCCCAACCGTAACTGCTGGCATCCGTCGTGATGACCAGTGGGGTTGGAAAAGTCCAGAGCAGTCCTGAATTCAAGTGACTGTCAGTTAACCACCATCTGAGGGAACTCTTGGTTTGAGGTGGCACTGTGAGGGGGCGATTGAGACAGGATGGTTGTCTGTCCCAATGTTTTAGGACAAATGATTGGAGAGGGTGAAGATGTAGGAGGGCCCAAGCAACTGCTGTTATGCAGGATGACATGAGGCCCAAGAGTGACATAAGTTCTCTGATTTTGGTTGTTGGAGGTTTCTGGATACTGAAAATTCTGTCTCTGATCTTTTGACGGAGTGAAACTTCTAGAAAAGTCTTGTTTTTGTTGGAGTTGAAGATGAGTTCCAGAAAGCATTAACTCTGGGCCATTACAAGATTTGACTTCTTCCAATTGATGGTCCATCCCAGTTGTTGGAGGATGTGAAGGAGCATTTTGAGATGTTGCTGCAGGAGAGAAACAGAGGAGCCTTCACCATCCAGCCGTCTAGGTATGGAATCACTGAGATGCCTTGTTGTCTCAGGTAAGCTGCTACCGCCACCAGGATCTTTGTAAAGGTGCGTGGTGCTGAAGAGAGACCGAATGGCAAGGCCTGGAACTGGAAATTACAAATTTTTCCGAGCAATGGATCTGCCACTCTCATAAACCATTGGTGAGATGGATGGATCGGCACATGTAGATAGGCATCTGTCAGATCGAAGGTAGCCATAAAATCTCCCGAGAGAGGGCTTCTATAGTGGATTTTGGAGTTTCCATTTGGAATTTTTGCCACTTGATAAATCTGTTCACCCATCTCAGATCTATGATTAGGCGAAAACCTGTAGGGGACTTTGGTACCAGAAAAAGGGGGAAATAGGTGCCCCTTTCTTGTTGAGCCAGAGGAACTGGAACAAGAACCTGAGAATTGATAAAATGGTGGAGGGCCTGCAGAAAGATATGCTTCTGGCCGGGAGAGCCTGCCAAGGAGATTATCAAAAACCGGCCGGTAGGAGGAGAGAAAAACTCTATCCAATATCCATCTTGAAGAAGATGGAGAACCCAGGAATCGGTGGTGATCTTTTGCCATGCCGGTAGAAAGTAACGCAGCCTTCATCCTAGAAGGGAGGGACCTGTGAAGGTCCTGACGTCAGGATGAAGAAGGACGTGGTCCTGAAGAAGAAGAGAATCCTCTGCCCCTGGATCTGAAGGCAGGTCTCTGAGTAAGGGGCAATCTATCCTTTGAGGGGCGAAAAAAACTCTGGTCTTTGAGTTGTGATCTAGAATCCCTGGACAATTGCCTGCGAAAGTATGCCGGGAAGGGAGACATTTCTTAGAAGTGGTCTTGTCTAATAGTTGTTCCAACTCCTGGCTGAACAGGGCTCCATCCTGGAAAGTCATGGTACATAAGTGGTTTTTTGAGGCCACATCTGCCATCCAAGATCTTAGCCAAATGGCTCTACGTGCTGTTATGGCTAAGGTAGAAGCTCTAGTGTTAATGCGGACAGACTCCAGGGAGGTGTCACACTGGAAATCCACTGCCATACTCACTGCCAAACGTTTGTTGGAGATATCTTCTCTAGAAACTTTAGAGGAGAGGCTGTGTTGGAGATCCAACAGCCATACTCTGAGTGAGCGTGCTACTGACACTGCCTCAATGCCAGGCTTGAATCCAGAAGTGGAAGCTTCAAATGCTTTTTTGATAGCTGCCTTCACCTTTCTGTCCATGGGATTGTCAAAACTGGAACCATCTTCCAAAGGAATAGCAGACCGGCGAACCACCTTAGCGACAGCTGCGTCTACTTTAGGAATTTCCCATTTTCTTGCATCTGAGGAATCAAAGGGAAATAATCTTATGACCCTTCTGGATATGGCAAGTTTTCGGTCAGAAACCTTCCATTCATCAGCAATCAAGGATGCCAGATTCATGAACCGGAAAAGTCTTGAAATGGCGTGAGAAACCTTTGAAAAGCTGGTCTTTTTTACGTGTGGATTCTTTTTTGTCCTCTAAGCCCATGACCGATCGGACCACTGAGACCAATTTGTCGACTTCTTCACATAGAAAGAGGTATGTGTCATCAGATACCTCACCCTCTTCACCCTCAGAGGAGTATTCATCCACAGGGAACCTACCTTCTTTATGAGAACCTCAGAGGATTATTCATCCACAGGGAACCTATCTTCTTTATCTGAACCTGAGGAGTCTGTGTCTGGGTGCCAGGTTACAGGGTCACGGTGTTGAGGTTGGCATGCCCTGACTTGATCAAAAGTAGTTTGCAATTATGAGTGAAACCAGGACATAAACTCCTGCATAGGGATGGTGGTATCAGATGCTGATGCCTGTTGTCTGCAGGAATCACAATACTTTCCCTGGTGTGTGTCAGGTAGTGGTTGTTCACAAGATGAACATGAGGTGTGTTTTGTCTTGGAGGTAGCCTTTTTAGGTAACACTGTGTCCATATTCTTAGGGTCAGACATACTAAATGCAGAGAAAAAAAATACATAGGCAAAATTAAACCACCAAAAATCATCACCCAAATGAAGCCAACCTAGGCCATAAGGGCTACTTACATTGGGCAGAGGCGAAAGGGTCCAGAAGAGGCCCTAAGGAAATAACAGCTAGGTGCAGGCTGCAAAACAAAGAAACCAAGAGCACAGCAGACACTATATATATATATATATATATATATATATAAATGAAAATCCTACCTGAGACCAAATATGAGGACCCCCTGGTCCCCTTGTCACCTGTTGCTGAAATTCCCAACTGCTGCACTGGCTGTGAGTTAGTTGGAACACAAATATGCATTCCAGCAGTAATATCCGGTTTCCTGTAGGTGGCACTGCACATGTGTGAGCGAGAAGCGGCATCCCTGAAAGCCTGGGGCAGCAGGATCATAGCCTTCCACCGGGAAGGCGTTTGAAAGAGCGTGCCTGTTCAGCCTTCCATTCTGTGGATGCCCAGAGAGAAAGAAAACCTACGCGTCCTCCTTTGACAGGAAAAAACACTGAAGGGGTAAGGAGGAGGCCCCTTTTAAGGGATGGGAACTTTAAAATTTACCTACGCTGATTTCCTGTCCTGGGAGGGGAAGGGTCTCTTCACTTGTGTGCTGTTTGGGACGACATGGAAACCTCCAGAGAATGGTGTAGAAATAGCGCCACCGTAACATTTCAGGCCACTGAGATATTGCACCTACAAAATTATAAGTTTGAACTACAATAACTTTTGAATAAAACACCTCTCGGCAGTGGGAGTGCCCCTTATTTCACCCTGGAGAATAAACTCTCTATATATTTTATGTATTAAGCACTACTATCCCTTTAAATGACAGCCAACCTCCTATTTGACTTTACATTTTTTGCAAGTGCTTAACCCTTAGAGTGCCAGATGGGTGCGCAACGCATGTGTTGCATACTCCTCTGGCACTCAAAGGGTTAATATATAAAGCCCAATTGCCTGTACATCTTATTACTATTTAGTTGGTTGTCGACTACAATTCCCATCATCCCCAACCAGTCACTGATCCAGCAATTGATTTTTCTCTCTCAATTAAATGCTTTCTCTAATTAGTGCATTACGGCCTTTGTAGTCCGGCCAGCAAGAGTCAAGCTTTATCTCTGTAAAAATGACATCCAGAATGAAAATGCTATCTCAGGAACCAAAGCTCACGGACAATGTTCAAGGTGGCCAAACGAATTTTAATGGCCGTAGTAAAATGATGGGAGTCGTTATTAGTACTCGTTAGTATTTCTTTAACCCTTGGAATGCCAGAGAGGTATCTAATGCATTGTTGTAGCCCCAATTGGATAGTTTATATTTTAGAATTTAGCTGTTTTTTGCCAAGTCCTGCATCAAGTAAATTCAATCATTTTTATGTATATCGGTATATATCTCTTGTGACTTTGTTACGATGACCGATATCAGATCTCACTTTGAGTATGAAGTGCAGTGTTTGGGCACTAGTTCTGAAAAAGGATATGCTAGAACTAGAGAGGGTACAGCGAAGAGCAACAAAATTAATTAAGGGAATGGAGGACTTGACATATGAGGAACGACTAGACAAACTTGGTTTATTTACTGTAGAGAAAAGACGACTAAGAGGAAACCTTATCACATTGTACAAGTATATGAGAGGTCAATACAAGGATCTCTGCAGTGAGATATTTATTTCAAGGCCTGATCAGGTGACCAGGGGACACCCCTTGAGATCAGAGGAAAGGAGGTTTAGACTTCAGCAGAGGAAGGGGTTTTTTTACAGTGAGGTCTGTTAAATTGTGGAATTCTTTGCCCAAGGAGGTGGTTATGGCAATTACAATGGATACAGTCAAGAGAAGATTAGATACATTTCTTTCCAAAGGGAACATACAGAGTTATACTGTTTATCAGTAGGCTGATCAGGAAGGTCTGATAAAGACTAACTTATTTGGTAGCAGGAAAGCTATAAAATTACTGAGGTATGAGGAGAAGGTTGAACTTGATGGACTTGTGTCTTTATTCAGCCTAATTTACTATGTTGCTATGTTACTATGATGCACAGCATGTGATAAAGGGATTGGAGGATCTGAATTATAAAGAGAGACTAGCCAAACTGGGTTTGTTTACATCAGAGAAGAGATGTCTAAGGGGTGATATGATTACCATTTACACATATATTCAAGGTCAATACAAAAAACTATCCAATTAATTTTTTACACAAAGAACTGAGATAAGAACAAGAGGCCAAAAATGAACTATTACTATCAATTTAAGACTAGAGAAAAGGCACTTTTGACTTCAACAAAGGCAATGTTTTTTTACAGTAAGGGTGGTAAAGCTATGGAATTCTTTGTCTCGGGATGTTGTACTTGCAGATACTCTAACTTCTTTCAAAAAAGCAATGGATACCTATCTAGCACAGAACAATATTGAGAATGATGACAGTTGGCTTCAGTGCAGATAATTTGTTGATCCAGGGAAATATCTGACTGCCATCTGGAGTCAGGAAGGAATTTTTTTACCCACTTGGAGCTAAATTGGAAATGGCTTCAATTTTTTTTCCTTCCTCTGGATCAACAGAGGTGTTTAGGCATCAGCTGGACTTGATGGACGCATGTCTTTTTTCAGCCTCATCAACTATCTATGGACGGTGCACTAGGGTGGTCTGTTTATTTAGATCTTTGTTATCAGATTAGGTTGGTTTAATCCAATTTTATTACACTGTTATTCATTGTGTGTGGGGGACATCAGCGTATATAATCGCAGGTACGTTATACACCTGTGTGGTTATCTTCGGATCTATAGCGCAATCTCCCCTATTCACTTTGATACATTAGCGCAGTATTTTTGTCCCCTACAAGGACAAGGTGCGGGAGCATTGCGGTCATTAAAAGACCACGGAGAATTTTTTTTTTATTCGGATTCCGGACTCCAGCCGTGGGGGGAGCCCAGAATTCCATGACGGTCATAGTATGTCATGGGTGGTTAAGGGGTTAATGTTCTCTTTTTAGATATCATTAGTTTATATATTATTAAGATATACACATACTGTACTGGGCATTTAGGGCACTTTGGTACATATGTGTTTTATTTTTTCTTTTGAATTGTACATTTTAGTGGTGGTGTATCTGTTACCTTTAAAGGGATAGTAATGTCTTACATAAATAAAAAGTGATCTTGAAGATAATCCAAAAAAGAAATCAGTCGGTAAAAGCCCTATCTCTCAGACCGTTATGGCGTGACAGATAGAATGTTTTAAAGTTCTGTATAGCTGACAGCAGGAGATGCATATCAGCCAACTAGAGGCGGCTCTTCAGCAGAGCTGAGATACCGAAATCTAAAAAGAAATACTTCATTGGAATGGTCTACAAAGTGTGTCTGGTTTGCAAGCACACTTTGTAGACTGTTCCAATTAAGTATTTATTTTCAGAATTTGGTATTTCGACTCTCCTGATGAGCCACCTGCCTGTCCCCGGACCAGGATCTAGGGTGACCACATTTCCATTCTGCCATTCCAGGACAAATCATCCACAATCATCACCTTCAAGTGTCTCCTCAAAACCCACCTGCTCAGGGAGGCATCTGAATAGCAATACCGTCATCCTTGCACAATGATAGTGACATCAGAATCTTTCTGCACTTCCTTCACCACTCCTTGTACTTGCACTTATAATCCTCCCCTACTGTCTCTGTATGTAATCAAGAACTCTAATTAGATTGTAAGCTCCTTGGGGCAGGGTCCCTTTCCCAGTGTATGTTTTCCTTGCTGCACTATCCCAAAAACTAATGCAACGATCGCACTTTAGCTTAATGCTCTTAACCCTGTTCTGCATTTTTGTATTGTATTATTTCAAACTCTGTTAAGTGCTGTGTACATGTATGGCGCTATATAAATATACATACATACATACATGTGGTCACCCTAGTCCCATAGCTGAGGCTCCCGCCAGCACTGACCATCTTTCTGAGGCTGTTCCCAGTGGGAACTCTTACTCTGTGTCAGCCTCACAAAGATGGTCAGTGCCGGCGGGAGCTTCAGCCGCGGGTCTCACTTGCAGCGCCATCATACCTGCTCCACCCCAGTTGTCTCGCATGCACCAGTCCAGCCAGCCAATGAAATGTATTTGCTATATGGTCTTCATTGGCTGGCTCAGCCAGCCAATGAGGACCATATAGCAAATACATTTCATTGTCTGGCTGGACTGGCGCGTGTTGCTCCATTCCGGGACTCTTTGTTGTCCCGGTGGGGGGGTGACTGGTTACGCGGGACACAGACCCCAAATAAGGGACAGTCCTGGCAATTCCGGGATGTGTGGTCACCCTATCAGGATCTCCTCCTGACGGAGGGGAGAACTTTAAAACATTTTATCTCTCAAACCATAAAGGTTTGAGAGATAGGACTTTTACCAATTGATTTCTTTTTGGATTACCTACAATATTACTTTTTATTCGTGTAAGACATTACTATCCCTTTAAGCAGCCAAGTTATCATAGTTAATTATTTGGGCAGAACTAGAAAATTAACTCAATTTTGCCATTTAAAGTGTTAGTAATGTCTAAAAAAAACTTTTTTGCATTTAGAAGAGCTTAAAAAGCTGATCTGAATGCAAAAAAAATGTATCTCTCAAACCGCTATGGTTTAAGAGATACGGGTGTTTAAAGTTCGCTGTTTCCTACTGACAGCTGTAAAGCTGTCAGCAGGAGATTTGTGTCTGTCGACACGGTGGCGCTTGAGAAGTGCCGAGATCTCCTTACTTACACGGAATCCCTTCATTGGAATGGTCTAAAATGTGTACCTGAACACTAGTCACACATGTTTTAGACCATTCGAATGAAGGGATTCCGTGTAAGTAACAATATCTCGGCACTTCTCAAGCGCCACCGTGTCAACCGACACAGATCTCCTGCTGACAGCTTTACAGCTGTCAGTAGGAAACAGCGAACTTTAAATGCCCGTATCTCTTAAATCATAGCGGTTTGAGAGATACATTTTTTTTGCATTCAGATCAGCTTTTTTAGCTCTTCTAAATGCAAAAAAAGTTTTTTTTTAGACATTACTAACACTTTAATGCATTGTGTTATAATGCATTGAATAGCTCTCTGGGTTAACCCTCTGAGTGCCAGAGGGGTACGCAAGGCATTGCAATGCAATGCGTTGCGTACCCCTCTGGCACTCAGAGGGTTAAAACAAAGATAAAGGAGAAGGGCAGTCAGTGCGTAGATGATTCTCGGAGCCTGGTAATTGCTGCGTCCTTATAAACAATATTATGTTATCATACAGCATCAAGCAGCCAACGGATTTAAGCAGCTGAGGAAAAAAAATTCTCATTTCATTTCTGGTGATCTATACTTAGCACTAAAGTGCACCGAATCAAGAATCCAAATCAATACTTTTTATTACTGTGCTGAAATGTTATTTAGTTCCCTATTTGTCTTGATTTTTTTGGGCTTAACAATGATATTTACTGGAATGTTAACACTTTCGGTGCCAGAATGGTGTCCAGCTTATTGCAGAGCAATGATCTGGACATCCAAAGGCTTAAAGGGATAGTATTGCTTGAAAATAATTTAATTTTATATTGTAGCCCTTAAAAAAACATTACAAATGATATAAGTCGTATCTCCCAAACCTTTATGGTTTGGGAGATATTAGCAAGTAAGGTTAATATTAATAAAAGTAAACTTCCCTTTTCCTGGCTGTTTTAGCCAAGCCTGCCATCTAGTGGACAGATTTGGAATCCGGTCCACAGATCAGCTGGCAGCTCTTTAGTAGTGTGGAGATCAAGATCTTTAGAAAGAACTTCTTCACTGGAACTGTCTACAAAGTGTGTCTGGCTTGCAAGCACACTTTGTAGACCATTCCAATGAAGAAATTCTTTTTAAAGATCATGATCTTGGCTCTGCTGAAGAGCCGCGGCCAGTCTGGGGACCGGATTCCAAATCTGAAGGGTGGAGCAGTGACGTCACTCCAGGGGAACTTTACTTGCTAATATCTCCTAAACCATAAAGGTTTGGGAGATAAGACTTACATCATTTTTAATGTTTTTTTAAGGGCTACAATATAAAATAAAATTATTTTCAAGCAATACTATCCCTTTAAATGTTTGAGATTGAAGGGATAAGTTGTATTAAAATAAAAAGGATTTTTCTTTTATAAAGTCTAAGTAACCTTTTGAGTGACAAAGTGTTATCCATCGTATTACAACCCAGTCAAAGACCTAGAAGAGGGCTGGAAGTGTCAATGTCCGGTCGGAGCTGTGTCGAAGGCACTTCGATCTCATAGAATAAATTGGTGGTTTCATGTTAGGCTATGTTTTCCTGCTGGTCTCACATAAGACATTGCTGGTGTCATGTAAAGGTATATTCCTATGCTGGTCTCACAAAGTATATTACTGGTCTGGTCTCATGTATTGGTATATTCTTATGCTGGTCTCACAAAATATATTACTGGTCTGGTCTCATGTATTGGTATATTTTCCTGATGGTGTCATGTAAAACAGTACAGGTTTCATGTAATGGTATATTAGTATGTTAACCTCACATTAAACTCTGGTAGTCACATGTAATTATTTATTTCCCTGCTGTTCTCATGTAATACACTGCTGGTCTAATGTAATTATTTAAATGAAACGCAGCGCTCCAATATGCATAAATTACAAACTAAACATTTATAAATATGTTCTTTTTAAAAAGAACATATTTATAAATGTTTAGTTTGTAATTTATGTATATTGGAGCGCTGCGTTTCATTTAAATAATTTCTTAAGAAGTCTGGGATAGCAGACATTTTCCACGGCTGCTCCAATTAACATATTCTAATAGTGCGCTAGGTATATAAATTCTCTATTTTTGGTCTAATGTAATGGTGTATAACCCTGCTGGTCTGATGTATTGATCTACTGTTCTAATATAAACTTGCACGCACCTACTGCATTCATGTACTGATGTATTGTGATGTTGGTTTCAGAAACCTATGATTAAGTGATGCCATCACGAAACGCGTTAGGTGGATAGTCTTGCACATCTTGTATCATGTTGCTGCTAATTCCTGCATGCTTTTAGAGATTGTAATAAAGTATTGAACTTTTAAATTCATATTGGATTGGGCTGATATCGTTTTGGTGGGCCTGAGTGCACTCTTCTCCTGTTGTCCCCTTGTCTGTGGAATCGTTGCTACGATTGTGGGGAGCAGCACTCGGGTCCTCCGACCCTAATGAGGCTTGGTGAGTGCTTGTTTTCACTGTGAGTGTATATTACATGTAGCGACTGCTTTAAGGATTGCTGGTTTCATGTTATAGTCTTCTGGTCTCATGCAATGATGTATTGTCCAGCTGGTTTCATGTTATGGTCTTCTGGTCTCATGCAATGATGTATTGTCCAGCTGGTTTCATGTTACAGTCTTCTGGTCTCATGCAATGATGTATTGTTCAGCTGGTTTCATGTTACAGTCTTCTGGTCTCATACAATGATGTATTGTCCAGCTGGTTTCATGTTACAGTCTTCTGGTCTCATACAATGATGTATTGTCCAGCTGGTTTCATGTTACAGTCTTCTGGTCTCATACAATGATGTATTGTCCAGCTGGTTTCATGTTACAGTCTTCTGGTCTCATACAATGATGTATTGTCCAGCTGGTTTCATGTTACAGTCTTCTGGTCTCATACAATGATGTATTGTCCAGCTGGTTTCATGTTACAGTCTTCTGGTCTCATACAATGACGTATTGTCCAGCTGGTTTCATGTTACAGTCTTCTGGTCTCATACAATGATGTATTGTCCAGCTGGTTTCATGTTACAGTCTTCTGGTCTCATGCAATGGTCTATTACCATGATAGCATCATGTTATACTCTGCTGAATGGTACAGTGCCCTACTTGTCTTATGTAATACTCTGCTGTTCTCATCAGAACTGATTTTCAGGCAGACCATGTCAGGTCAGACACCCTGTAGCATTTGTTGATGCTAAGCCCCTGATGTTAATCAGTGACTCTGCCTTTTTGGGCACTTTGCCCACCAATATTAAGGTGATATGGTAAAAAAAATCACCCCTGGTTCTCGTACAATGTGACAGTATCCTTCTGGTCTTGTGTAATGCTCTGCTGGACTCATGTAACGGTATGTTGATCTTCTGACCTCATGTAATGCTCTCTTGAAATACTCTGCTGTTCTCATGTAATGGTATATTGTTTTGGTGGTCTCATGTAATGATGTATTGACCTGCCATTCTTGTGGAACAATCTGTGGGTCTGTAACACTCCAAGGAAACTCTGTGCAACAAGCAGCTTGCGTGCTCTGGCTAGTGTGCGTGACTCGTTAGCGTGGATGGTAATGGATGTTCCCTTGCTGAGGGCGAAGCCAGGTTAAAGGTGCCAGCCATGAAGCCAGATGACTGACCCCAGGTGAAACGGTGCCGGTATTAGGATAGGAACACAATGCTGAATTACACTGCTATTCTCATGTGGTAATCTGCTGATTTCATGCAATGGTATATTGCTATTTTGTTCTTATGTAATGCTCTGTTGGTCTCTTGTAACACTCTGCTGGTCTCATTTAATGGTGTATTGCTCTGCTTGTCTCTTGTAATGATCTGTTGGTCTCTTGTAACACTCTGCTGGTCTCGTGTAATGCTCTGTTGGTCTCTTGTAACACTCTGCTGGTCTCATTTAATGGTGTATTGCTCTGCTGGTCTCTTGTAATGCTCTGTTGGTCTCTTGTAACACTCTGCTGGTCACAAGTAATGCTCTGTTGGTCTATTGCAACACTCTGCTGGCTTCATGTAATAATTAATTGCCCTGCTGGCCTCATGTAATATTCTTCTGATCTCAGGTAAAGATGTTTGACCTACTGTCCTCATGTAATGCTTTGCTGTTCCCATGTAATAGTGTATTGTTCTCATAGAACACTCTGCTGTAATTGAGTATTGCAGCCCGGTGTTATATAACACTTTGACAACCAATAATAACTTCACCTGGAACCTTTCTTTATAGAAAATCAACCATGAATGTAACTCTTTCATGTTACAGGCATTGACTGATATTTAAGAGCATGTCATTTCTCTTTCATAAAAAAGAAAAACATCCTGTTTAACATCATCTTATTTTCAACATCTGAATAAATGTCCCCGGCCCATTTTACAAACCACGCTGTGTTTAGAGACTCTCAGATTTACATTCTGTTTTGATTATAAGATGGTTTATCCCAGTAATCGCTGCCATCCAAATTTCTATCCGTTGTGTTGAGTAAGCTCCCGGTTTGCCAGTTTTTCTATTAACTATCATCTTACATAATACCCTGACCACAAAAAAGCTTTCAGGAGCTTATTAATGGAACCCATTTGTTGGGGTCATACAGCGTTTGCAAATGTAAACCGTCTTTTTTGGGAACTTAAAAAAAAGTTTTTGACAGAAGAGACATTGTGCTCTTGGAAGCCATATTTTGTTGTCTATAAATTTGCTATTGGCCGAAGTCATAAGTTAAATTAAAGTGGACCTGCTGTCACCCTGAATGAAGTTTGCCTACTTGAAAACTTTCTTCAAAATTGCCTGTGCATCGTGTAAGCCAAAAGACCAGCTGATGGATAAGTTAGAAGATATTAACTCTTTGATTGCAGGAGGGGTATGCAGTGCTTTGTGAACCAGTGCAGTGGGCATCTCTCTGGCACTCAGAGGGTTAAAAGTGTTATTTCTGGCAGCTGATCGCCTTCTGTGCAGCTGAAAGAGGGAGGGATTGGTCTGGTAAAGAGGATTTAACCTTCTGAATGCCAGAGGGCTACGCATTGCATTGCAAAGTGGAGAATGGCACCCGAAATCACTTTGAACTCCATTAACTCTTTGAGTGACAGAGGGGACATGCAAAGCATTGAGAACTGTGTTGAGTACTCGTCTGAACCCTCTGCAATGTGCTGGATATGTCTCTGATCACGGCAAAGTCACCCATTTGTTATGTTAGTCATTTATTATTTAAATCATCAGTATAAGAGACCAGAGGCGTAACTAGAACGGTGCGGGCCCTGGTGCAAGAAGTGCCACGGGGCCCCCCAACCCCCGAACACATTGGCCCCCGGGCCCTCCACAATGCCTCCATTTCCTACCTCCCAATCCCTGGTGGTCCAGTGACAGGAGGGGCGGGCTGGTGCGACGTGCTCCCACGCTGTCCTCTTCTGTAATGCAGAGCACTGGGATAGGATGTAATCTCCCTGCGCTCTGCATTACTAGATGATGTAATCTCCCAGCGCTCTGCATTACTAGATGATGTCATCTCCCTGCGCTCTGCATTACTAGATGATGTCATCTCCCAGCGCTCTGCATTACTAGATGATGTCATCTCCCTGCGCTCTGCATTACTAGATGATGTCATCTCCCAGCGCTCTGCATTACTAGATGATGTCATCTCCCTGCGATCTGCATTACTAGATGATGTCATCTCCCTGCGCTCTGCATTACTAGATGATGTCATCTCCCAGTGCTCTGTATTACTAGATGATATCATCTCCCAGCGCTCTGCATTACTAGATGATGTCATCTCCCTGCGCTCTGCATTACTAGATGATGTCATCTCCCTGCGCTCTGCATTACTAGATGATGTCATCTCCCTGCGCTCTGCATTACTAGATGATGTCATCTCCCAGCGCTCTGCATTACTAGATGATGTCATCTCCCTGCGCTCTGCATTACTAGATGATGTCATCTCCCTGCGCTCTGCATTACTAGATGATGTCATCTCCCTGCGCTCTGCATTACTACATGATGTCATCTCCCTGCGCTCTGCATTACTAGATGATGTCATCTCCCAGCGCTCTGTATTACTAGATGATGTCATCTCCCAGCGCTCTGCATTACTAGATGATGTCATCTCCCTGCGCTCTGCATTACTAGATGATGTTATCTCCCAGCGCTCTGTATTACTAGATGATGTCATCTCCCAGCGCTCTGTATTACTAGATGATGTCATCTCCCAGCGCTCTGTACTACTAGATGATGTCATCTCCCAGCGCTCTGTATTACTAGATGATGTCATCTCCCTGCGCTCTGCATTACTAGATGATGTTATCTCCCAGCGCTCTGTATTACTAGATGATGTCATCTCCCTGCGCTCTGCATTACTAGATGATGTTATCTCCCAGCGCTCTGTATTACTAGATGATATCATCTCCCAGCGCTCTGCATTACTAGATGATGTTATCTCCCAGCGCTCTGTATTACTAGATGATGTCATCTCCCAGCGCTCTGTATTACTAGATGATGTCATCTCCCAGCGCTCTGCATTACTAGATGATATCATCTCCCAGCGCTCTGCATTACTAGATGATGTTATCTCCCAGCGCTCTGTATTACTAGATGATATCATCTCCCAGCGCTCTGTATTACTAGATGATGTTATCTCCCAGCGCTCTGTATTACTAGATGATGTCATCTCCCAGCGCTCTGCATTACTAGATGATGTCATCTCCCAGTGCTCTGCATTACTAGATGATGTTATCTCCCAGCGCTCTGTATTACTAGATGATGTTATCTCCCAGCGCTCTGTATTACTAGATGATGTCATCTCCCAGCGCTCTGCATTACTAGATGATATCATCTCCCAGCGCTCTGCATTACTAGATGATGTTATCTCCCAGCGCTCTGTATTACTAGATGATGTCATCTCCCAGCGCTCTGCATTACTAGATGATGTCATCTCCCAGTGCTCTGTATTACTAGATGATGTCATCTCCCAGCGCTCTGCATTACTAGATGATGTTATCTCCCAGCGCTCTGTATTACTAGATGATGTCATCTCCCAGCGCTCTGTATTACTAGATGATATCATCTCTCTGCGCTCTGTATTACTAGATGATGTCATCTCCCAGCGCTCTGCATTACTAGAGCGTGGGAGGGAGCTTGCGGCGCCAGGAGGAGGGGGTCGCAGGGGGCAGCCGGGCCTCTGGAGTGACGGACCCGGTTGCGGTTGCGACCCCTGCGACCCCTATAGTTACGCCACTGTAAGAGATACTTTACTTATCTGTCAGTTTATGCACATTAAATTCTACTGGCCAGCATGTCTGCCAGATACTAACATTCCACACTGCTCTCCTTCCCACCTGCCATTTCCTACTTGACTGATACTAACATTCCACACTGCTCTCCTTCCTACCGGCCACACCTGCCTGTCAGATACTAACATTCCACACTGCTCTCCTTCCCACCTGCCATTTCCTACTTGACTTATACTAACATTCCACACTGCTCTCCTTCCTACCGGCCACACCTGCCTGTCAGATGCTAACATTCCACACTGCTCTCCTTCCTACCGGCCACACCTGCCTGTCAGATACTAACATTCCACACTGCTCTCCTTCCTACCGGCCACACCTGCCTGTCAGATACTAACATTCCACACTAATCTCCATCCTACCTGCCACACCTGCCTGTCAGATACTAACATTCCACACTAATCTCCATCCTACCTGCCACACCTGCCTGTCAGATACTAACATTCCACACTAATCTCCATCCTACCTGCCACACCTGCCTGTTAGATACTAACATTCCACACTAATCTCCTTCCTACCGGCCACACCTGCCTGTTAGATACTAACATTCCACACTGCTCTCCTTCCCACCTGCCATTTCCTACTTGACTTATACTAACATTCCACACTGCTCTCCTTCCTACCGGCCACACCTGCCTGTCAGATGCTAACATTCCACACTGCTCTCCTTCCCACCTGCCACTCACTGTCACACAGATGGTAACATTCAACCTTACTCTTCCTCCCACCATCCTCTCCATGCTGGCTGGATACTAGCATTCCAAACTGTTTTCCCTCCCTCCTGACATTCCCAGAATCTGACATTCCACAGGGTTCCCCCTCCCATCTACTAGTCCATGAGGACAACATACTAACATTTCAGACTACTTTCCCCTCCACTTACCCATACCTCCCAACATTTCAAATAGCCAAAGAGGGACACTTGAGTTTTAGGTGGTTTTTCTGGGACATGGCTGGTGGGTGGGGAATTTCTAGGTTACTTTGTGACCTATTGACACCTCTTTGTGTAACTGAAAAAAGGATTTAGAGCAAGACCAAAGTATTTTATTTACACATATTCAATTACAAACACATATACTGAAGATTAACTAAACATTTATGTGAATTTCATTGCTGTGGAGCAATGTGATAGAGTAATATACACACACCACTCACACTGATGTCTTAAAAAGAGGGATACCAGGGTAGAAAAGAGGGACAGAGAGATTTGGGTCTCAAAGAGGGACACTTGGGAGGTATGCTTACTAGTGTTGAGCGAGCATGCTCGGCCGATGCTCGGATCGGCTCGAGCATCGCTCTGCTCGGCACATGGCGGTACTCGTACGAGTACCGCATGTGCTCGCCCGCCATGTTCGGGTCTCCTCCCCGCACGTTTTGCGGCTGCTGCGCAGCCAATAAACGTGCAGGGAGGCTCTGACATCGGTGTAATGCCAGCAGCCATGTTGGCTGCTGGCATTACACTGATTGGCTGGCCAGAACCCGTGGTCGGGTGCTGTATAGCACCTGACCATCGAGTTCGGCTCAGTCTTAGCCAGGGAGAGCTGAGGATAGGAAGGGAAAGGCAGTGTAGGGAGGAAAAAAACCAAAATTGTGAAAAAAAAGAACCAAAAGTCCTTTTTAGGACTACTGTGTGTGGGGGCAGCAGGTTATTTTGTGTGGGGGGAAAAAAACAAAAAAAAAAAAAAAAAAAAAATATTCTGTTTAGTGTGAAAAGTTGCAGATTAGAGCACATTCTGTTTAGTGTGCACAGTTGCAGATTAGAGCACATTCTGTTTAGTGTGCAAAGTTGAAGATTAGAGCACATTCTGTTTAGTGTGCAAAGTTGCAGATTAGAGCACATTCTGTTTAGTGTGCAAAGTTGCAGATTAGAGCACATTCTGTTAAGTCTTCAAACTAAAATATCAAAGTCACATATTCCATTCAGTGTGCGTCGCCGCAGTTTAGCAGCACATTCTGTGTACTGTGCAGAGTTGCAGAATAGGAAGAAATACTGTTAAGTCTTCAAACTAAAATATCAAAGTCACATATTCCATTCAGTGTGCTTCGCCGCAGTTTAGCAGCACATTCTGTGTACTGTGCAGAGTTGCAGAATAGGAAGAAATACTGTTAAGTCTTCAAACTAAAATATCAAAGTCACATATTCCATTCAGTGTGCTTCGCCGCAGTTTAGCAGCACATTCTGTGTAGTGTGCAGAGTTGCAGAATAGTAAGAAATACTGTTAAGTTTTCAAACTCAAATATTAAAGTCACATATTCCATTCAGTGTGCTTCGCCGCAGTTTAGCAGCACATTCTGTGTACTGTGCAGAGTTGCAGAATAGGAAGAAATACTGTTAAGTCTTCAAACTAAAATATCAAAGTCACATATTCCATTCAGTGTGCTTCGCCGCAGTTTAGCAGCACATTCTGTGTAGTGTGCAGAGTTGCAGAATAGTAAGAAATACTGTTAAGTTTTCAAACTCAAATATTAAAGTCACATATTCCATTCAGTGTGTGTCACCGCCGTTTAGCAGCCTATTCTGTGTACTCTGCACAGTTGCAGAATAGTAAGAAATACTGTTAAGTTTTCAAACTCAAATATTAAAGTCACTTATTCCATTCAGTGTGTGTCACCGCAGTTTAGCAGCCTATTCTGTGTACTCTGCAGAGTTGCAGAATAGTAAGAAATACTGTTAAGTTTTCAAACTCAAATATTAAAGTCACATATTCCATTCTGTGTTCGTCACCGCAGTTTAGCAGCCTATTCTGTGTACTCTGCACAGTTGCAGAATAGTAAGAAATACTGTTAAGTTTTCAAACTCAAATATTAAAGTCACATATTCCATTCAGTGTGTGTCACCGCCGTTTAGCAGCCTATTCTGTGTACTCTGCACAGTTGCAGAATAGTAAGAAATACTGTTAAGTTTTCAAACTCAAATATTAAAGTCACTTATTCCATTCAGTGTGTGTCACCGCAGTTTAGCAGCCTATTCTGTGTACTCTGCAGAGTTGCAGAATAGTAAGAAATACTGTTAAGTTTTCAAACTCAAATATTAAAGTCACATATTCCATTCTGTGTTCGTCACCGCAGTTTAGCAGCCTATTCTGTGTACTCTGCACAGTTGCAGAATAGTAAGAAATACTGTTAAGTTTTCAAACTCAAATATTAAAGTCACATATTCCATTCAGTGTGTGTCACCGCCGTTTAGCAGCCTATTCTGTGTACTCTGCACAGTTGCAGAATAGTAAGAAATACTGTTAAGTTTTAAAACTCAAATATTAAAGTCACTTATTCCATTCAGTGTGTGTCACCGCAGTTTAGCAGCCTATTCTGTGTACTCTGCAGAGTTGCAGAATAGTAAGAAATACTGTTAAGTTTTCAAACTCAAATATTAAAGTCACATATTCCATTCTGTGTTCGTCACCGCAGTTTAGCAGCCTATTCTGTGTACTCTGCAGAGTTGCAGAATAGTAAGAAATACTGTTAAGTTTTCAAACTCAAATATTAAAGTCACATATTCCATTCAGTGTGTGTCACCGCCGTTTAGCAGCCTATTCTGTGTACTCTGCACAGTTGCAGAATAGTAAGAAATACTGTTAAGTTTTCAAACTCAAATATTAAAGTCACATATTCCATTCAGTGTGTGTCACCGCCGTTTAGCAGCCTATTCTGTGTACTCTGCAGAGTTGCAGAATAGTAAGAAATACTGTTAAGTTTTCAAACTCAAATATTAAAGTCACATATTCCATTCAGTGTGTGTCACCGCCGTTTAGCAGCCTATTCTGTGTACTCTGCACAGTTGCAGAATAGTAAGAAATACTGTTAAGTTTTCAAACTCAAATATTAAAGTCACTTATTCCATTCAGTGTGTGTCACCGCAGTTTAGCAGCCTATTCTGTGTAGTCTGCAGAGTTGCAGAATAGTAAGAAATACTGTTAAGTTTTCAAACTCAAATATTAAAGTCACATATTCCATTCTGTGTTCGTCACCGCAGTTTAGCAGCCTATTCTGTGTACTCTGCAGAGTTGCAGAATAGTAAGAAATACTGTTAAGTTTTCAAACTCAAATATTAAAGTCACATATTCCATTCTGTGTTTGTCACCGCAGTTTAGCAGCCTATTCTGTGTACTCTGCACAGTTGCAGAATAGTAAGAAATACTGTTAAGTTTTCAAACTCAAATATTAAAGTCACATATTCCATTCAGTGTGTGTCACTGCCGTTTAGCAGCCTATTCTGTGTACTCTGCACAGTTGCAGAATAGTAAGAAATACTGTTAAGTTTTCAAACTCAAATATTAAAGTCACTTATTCCATTCAGTGTGTGTCACCGCAGTTTAGCAGCCTATTCTGTGTACTCTGCAGAGTTGCAGAATAGTAAGAAATACTGTTAAGTTTTCAAACTCAAATATTAAAGTCACATATTCCATTCTGTGTTCGTCACCGCAGTTTAGCAGCCTATTCTGTGTACTCTGCACAGTTGCAGAATAGTAAGAAATACTGTTAAGTTTTCAAACTCAAATATTAAAGTCACTTATTCCATTCAGTGTGTGTCACCGCAGTTTAGCAGCCTATTCTGTGTACTCTGCAGAGTTGCAGAATAGTAAGAAATACTGTTAAGTTTTCAAACTCAAATATTAAAGTCACATATTCCATTCTGTGTTCGTCACCGCAGTTTAGCAGCCTATTCTGTGTACTCTGCACAGTTGCAGAATAGTAAGAAATACTGTTAAGTTTTCAAACTCAAATATTAAAGTCACATATTCCATTCAGTGTGTGTCACCGCCGTTTAGCAGCCTATTCTGTGTACTCTGCACAGTTGCAGAATAGTAAGAAATACTGTTAAGTTTTCAAACTCAAATATTAAAGTCACTTATTCCATTCAGTGTGTGTCACCGCAGTTTAGCAGCCTATTCTGTGTACTCTGCAGAGTTGCAGAATAGTAAGAAATACTGTTAAGTTTTCAAACTCAAATATTAAAGTCACATATTCCATTCAGTGTGTGTCACCGCCGTTTAGCAGCCTATTCTGTGTACTCTGCACAGTTGCAGAATAGTAAGAAATACTGTTAAGTTTTCAAACTCAAATATTAAAGTCACATATTCCATTCAGTGTGTGTCACCGCCGTTTAGCAGCCTATTCTGTGTACTCTGCAGAGTTGCAGAATAGTAAGAAATACTGTTAAGTTTTCAAACTCAAATATTAAAGTCACATATTCCGTGTAAGATGAAGAAGGCGGGTAAAAAGGGACGGGGAAGTGGACGTAATCCTGATAGTTCAGGGCGCGGGTCAGGACGCGGAGAAACTGTGCCTGGTGCCAGAGCACAAGAAAGAAAGACATCCACCGTACCTAGCTTCATGTCTAATTTTACAGGGCATCGCAGGACATCACTCTCGAGGTCCGACCACTGCGAACAGGTGGTCGGTTGGATGACAGCTGATACTGCTTCCAGTCGGTTAAGCACCACCCTGTCTTCCACCAAGTCCACTCTCAGTAGCCAAGAGTCTGGTCAACATAATCCTCACTCTGATCATCCTTCCTCCCACCATACACGGTCTGGTCAAAGAAGTGATCCCACACTGGGATATAGTGAGGAGCTTGTCTCATCACCAATCCTTCATTTGACCCTCTCTCCAAGCACGCTTGCAGAGGAACATGACATCTTGTGCCCTGATTCACAACCTCTAGAGGCTACCCAATCACAAGAAGATGACAGATGTGAACGGCATTTAAGGTCAAAGGAAGTAGTGGATGATGATGATGATGATGAGACACAGTTGCCATTAAATCAACCACTATTTCCGTCTCAAGACCTTGTTGAGGAGAATGTTATACAGTTGTCAATGACTGAGTATGTGGTGGGATCAAGACTTGAGGAGGATGATCAGAGTGAGGAAGTGGAGGAGGACTTGGTGGACGATGAGGTGACTGACCCCACCTGGGAAGGTGTAGAGCTGAGCGATGACAGCAGTCCTGAGGGTGAGCCATCTGCAGCACCGCAACAGGCTGGAAGAGGCAGTGGTGTGGCTACAGAAAGAAGGCGGACCGCACCAAACCGGCCCGCAAATGTTCCACGGAGCACCCCCTTGCGTAAATCTACCTTGCCAAAGGGTAGGTGTTCCGCGGTATGGCGTTTTTTTAAGGAAAGTGCGGACGACAAAAGAATTGTAGTTTGCAACCTGTGCCACACCAGAATGAGCCGAGGCATGAACACTAGAAACCTCACCACCACCAGCATGATCCGACACATGGCATCCAAGCACCGTAGTAAGTGGGAGGAACGCCTGGATCGCCCATCTGTGTCTGCAGGCCACACCACTGCCTCCTCTTCCCCTGTTTTCGGTGCCGGCCAATCGCCTGTCGAAGGCGCAGGCCCGCATACCTCCCGCCCTGCACCTGTACCATCTGAAGCACCATCAGCGACCACATCCACTTCCCTGTCCCAGCACAGCGTCCAAATGTCGTTACCCCAGGCATTTGAGCGCAAGAGAAAGTACCCAGCCACCCACCCACAGGCCATAGCACTAACCTCACACCTTTCAAAATTACTGGCCATCGAAATGCTGCCATTTAGGCTTGTGGACACTAAGTCCTTCCGCAGCCTGATGGCAGCAGCTGTCCCTCGGTACGCGGTCCCCAGCCGCCACTACTTTTCCCGGTGTGCCATCCCCGCATTACACCACCATGTGTCCCGTAACATCACCCGTGCCCTGACCAACGCAGTTACTGGGAAGGTCCACTTAACGACTGACACATGACAAGTGCTTGTGGCCAGGGACGCTACATTTCCCTGACGGCACACTGGGTGAATGTCGTGGAGGCTGGGAGCGACTCGGACCCTGGGATGGCACGGGTGCTACCCACGCCGAGGATTGCGGGCCCTACCTCCATCAGGGTTTCCGCCAGCACCTACGTTATTGGCTCCTCCTCCTCCGTTTCCACCTCCAAATTCTCTACACGCAGCGCCACTCCCCCATCAGCCAGTAGCTGGAAGCAGTGTAGCACTGCAGTGGGGAAGCGTCAACAGGCCGTGCTGAAGCTGATCTGCCTTGGGGACAAACAGCACACGGCCTCAGAGCTGTTGCAGGGGATTAGTCACCAGACCGAGCAGTGGCTCTTGCCACTCAACCTGCAACCAGGCATGGTTGTGTGTGATAATGGGCGTAACTTGGTGGCGGCTTTGGAGCTCGGCAAGCTCACACACGTACCATGCCTAGCGCATGTATTTAATTTAGTGGTGCAGAGATTTCTAAAAACCTACCCCAATGTGCATGATCTCTTGACCAAGGTGCGCCGCGTGTGTGCACATTTCCGTAAGTCATCTACAGCTTCGGCCGGCCTGTTGAAGCTGCAGCAGCGCTTACAATTGCCAGCTCACCGGCTGCTGTGTGACGTGAGCACGCGCTGGAACTCCACCTTCCACATGTTGGCCCGGCTTTGTGAGCAGCAGAGGGCAGTAGTGGAGTACCAGCTGTTACACGGTCGTCGCCTCTCCGTTCAACTTCCTGTAATCAGAAGTGAGGAGTGGGAATGGATGTCAGACCTCTGCGAGGTTTTACGCAATTTTGAGGAATCGACACAGATGGTGAGCGGCGATAACGCTATTATCAGTGTAACCATCCCACTTCTGTGTCTACTGAAACGCTCGCTGCTCACAATTAAAACCGACGCTTTGCATGTGGAAGAGGTGGAAATGGGGGAGGAAGAGCTTACACAAGGTGATAGCCAGAGCACCCTCACTTCGTCTTCTCAGCGACAATTGGAGGAGGCGGAGGAGGAGGAGGAGGAGGAGGAAGACACGGTTGCCTCCGCTACAGAGGGTAGCCATGGAACTTTAGTTCCATCTCTTCAGCGTGGGTGGGCAGAAGAGGAGGAAGAGGATGAGGATATTGAGAGTCATCCTCCTGGTGAGGACAGCGAAATCTTGACTGTTGGTACTCTGGCACACATGGCTGACTTTATGTTAGGCTGCCTTTCCCGTGACCCACGCGTTATACGCATTTTAAACAACACGGATTACTGGGTGTTCACCCTTCTGGACCCCCGCTACAAAGAGAATTTCTCATCTCTCATTCCTCCGGTGGAGAGGACAAGCAAAATGGTGCAATACCAGAAGGTTCTTGTCGAAAAATTGCTCCAAAATTTTCCATCTGACAACGCTGGCGGCAGAGTACGTGCTACCTTGGCCAACCGAGAAGGGGAGAAAAGGGGAGCACACAGCAGTTCCGAGAAAGGCAGGGCAACACTCTCCAAGGCATGGGACACCTTCATGACACCCCGCCAGCACCCTCACCCTGATGCGCAGCCTAGTGTCACAAGGAGGGAAAAGTTTTGGAAGATGGTGAAGGAGTACGTAGCAGACCGTGTCAGCGTCCTCAATGATCCCTCTGTGCCTTACAACTACTGGGTGTCCAAGCTGGACACGTGGTATGAACTGGCACTCTACGCCTTGGAGGTGCTGGCCTGCCCTGCCGCCAGCGTTCTGTCTGAGCGGGTATTTAGTGCTGCTGGTGGTATCATAACAGATAAGCGTATCCGCCTTTCCACCGACAATGCTGATAGGTTGACACTTATAAAAATGAACAAGGCCTGGATTTCCCCTGACTTCTCCACTCCACTGGAGGAAAGCCCCGGGGAACATAAACTCACTTTATATATGTTATTTACAATGATGTGAATACTCTGTATTCCCATTCACCCCTTCCACCCAAAAAACGGGTATATGGTTGACTCTTAATCTTCTCATCCTCCTCCTCCTCTTCCATATGCCCTGGGATATAATTTTTATATAGGGCCAGCTCACCAGCGGGCCCTGTGCTATAATTTTTATATAGGGCCAGCTCACCAGCGGGCCCTGTGATATAATTTTTATATAGGGCCAGCTCACCAGCGGGCCTTCTCATATAATGTTTTATTGGGTCAGCTCTCTAGCGGGCCCTCTCATATAATGTTTTATAGCGTCAGCTCACTAGCGGGCCTTCTCATATAATGTTTTATTGGGTCAGCTCTCTAGCGGGCCCTCTCATATAATGTTTTATAGCGTCAGCTCACTAGCGGGCCTTCGCATATAATGTTTAGGATGGTCAGCTCCGCAGCAGACCCTCACCCATAATGTTTTAGATGGTCAGCTCAGCGCACGTTTCCCTCTTAATCATGGCCTCAGTTCAATAAAATCAAGGAAATTTTTGGGAGTATTTGCCTCTGCGCACGTTTCCCTCTTAATCATGGCCTCAGTTCAGAAAAATCGAGGAAATTTTTGGGAGAATTTGCAGATGATATACAAGTAAATATACAGCAAATACTGTTTGGTAACAATTTTTCGCCTAAAGTCGTTTTTATTTTCCTTTTTGTGTGTTTTACGGTCAGTCTGTAAAAATGGCGTACTACGGGCGAAAGATCGTTCCCAGCAGCGATGTTGGAGTCCACGATGCATCCAGACATCCTCCCTATGCTGTCCCTGAACCATTTCTGTGGTGTTTCCATCCTTTTCTGCCCTTTTCCTATGGACCAGGCACCCTCCCCTCATCAGAGCAGGGGGTGCCTGGTGTAATGCTCGAGTCCTCCCATTGACTTCAATGGGGCTCGGGTGCTCGGCCGAGCACTCGAGCCTCCGGGGGTGCTCGGCCAGAGCACCCGAACACCCGAGCATTGGGGTGCTCGCTCATCACTAATGCTTACCGCTCCCTGTCAGCCATATACAAACATTTCATTCTGTTCTCTTTTCTACTTGCCACTTCCTAACATTCCACACTGCTCTCCTTCCCATCTGCAACTTCCTGCCAGACAGAAGATAACATTCCACACTGCTCTCAAACCCATCTGACACTCATTGATGGCTGTCAATAGATAATTTACATAAAGTGATAAACTGACAATCGCGAAAATCCAGTCAAAATGGATTCTCCCACCGTCATAGATTACCTTGTTTCCAGCGCCACTGCTTCAGCGATGCTCTGCGTCTTTCCACACGTCATCTGCAGGAGCGAGGCTTCAGAGTGAAGCAGGCCTCTGTTTAATGCCATGTTTCCTGTAGTCTCCTCCTACCTACTTCCTTCCTCTAAGCCTGCTCCTCCTATCTACTTCCTAAGGAGGGGTTTAAGGGGCAGTCTGAGTCCTGACTCAGTTGCCCTTGTGTTGTTGTCCAAAGCAGTTCTATTACCTTAGGCTCTGTGTATGACCTGGCTTGTCTTCCATCCAACCTGGTGCTGACCTGTGGCTCTGTCTGACTATTCTTTTGTCTATGCCTAAAGTGGACACCCAACCTGGTGCAGACCTGTGGCTCTGGCTGACTACCTGAACTGTGTATAACCCCTCTTTAGGAGGGACAGTCCCTCTTTTAGACCCAAATCCCACTGTCCCTCTTTCCCACCCTAATGTCCCTCTTTTTAGGAGATCAGATTGTGTGTTGTGTATATAAGTGTATCACATTGCTCTGCAGCAATAAAACTCACATTATTGTTTCTTTAAACGTCAGTATATGTGTTTATAAATTAGTGTGCTTAAATAAAATACTTTTGTCTTGTTATAAGTCATTTATTAGGTAACACAACGAGGTGTGAGTAGGTCATGGAATAACCTAAAAATTCTCGTTAATGCCCTGTCTACCAGCCACACCCACAGTCACACCCCCTAAAACACAATTGTCCCTCTTTGGCAATTCGAAATGTTGGGAGGTATGATAACCTGACTTGTTGGACTACCATCTCTGGTGCTGACTTGTGGCTATCTCTGACTATTCTTACCTTTGTCCCTTGAACCTAGCAGACACCCAATCTAGTGCGGACCTGGGGGTCTGACAGACTAGCTCTGATACTGACTGCAGGCAAGAGTCAGGTATCCATTTCCCTATTCTGACTGCAGGCGTAAGTCAGAAATTACTCCATACTGACAGCAGGAGTGAGTCAGTATTCTTGCTACATCGGATCAAGATCCTGTGTTCCTGTTCCTGCAGAGACTACCAGTGGCTGAGGCCTAGTCTCCAGCAGTGTGGTCAAGCTTGGCAGACTACTATTCCTGATAGCAGTGCTTGCTGGCTTGTAACCCTCTGCTTGTTCCTGTTGTATTACTTATGTACTACCTTTCTTATTTTATAATAAATTGTATATAACTATTCCGTACTGACTCCTGAACATCTTTGGGGAACCGTGACACCTAGCGAGAACGTGAGAGGTGACAGTTCCACTTTAAAGGAGCAGTAAACTTTTATTTATGAAAACACATATAGAGCATTTCCTGCTGAATAAAACAAGGTCACTCCTATCGCTGTCAGATGTTTTATTCAAAATTTATAGCAGTTTAAATAATCAGGAAGTGAATTTACTCTGTTTACTTCCTGATAGTTTTAACTGACAGGATGTGAATGTACTGTGTTTACTTCCTGATAGGTCTAACTGACAGGAAGTGACAGGCAGTTGCTATCACATTCTATGGCGAACTGTATGTCTCTGACTTTTCTGACTTTCCTCTCCATTAGAATGTATCAGGAAAACTAATTAGAATTTGACCACTAGAGGGCACTTCTAATGTAAAACAAACATGGGTTTAAACTGTAATAACTCTGGAAATATAAACCTCTCAGCAGTGGGAGTACCCTCATCTTACTCAATAGGAAAATCCCTACAATATATATTTTTTCATTAAAAAAGTTTACTGCTCCTTTAAGGCAATAGGAATATTCATTTGCGTCTAATTATTATCCTTTTTTTCATATCGCACCAACTTATTCCGTTGTACAATAGGGCAGTGGTTCTCAATCTTTTTTTGCTCGAGACACCCCTAACAAGTAATCTAGAACATCCGGGGCACCCCTAATATATTTAATGTACTTTATCAAGGACATAAGAATGGTACAATACATAAATATACAGTTATTTTTAGGTCTTAATAACAAAACTAAACATATTGTGCATAACAATTTCTATAAATCTTTATTAAAAACTCCATTTTTGTTATTCTTCATAGAAGACACGGGGCACCCTAAGTTGATGTCCATGGCACCCTGGTTGAGAATCACTGCAATAGGGAATAGACATACAGAAACATTAACAGTACAAATGGAACACAGAAAACAATAGGGTGAGATGGCCCCCTGCTGGTGAGATCTTACAGTCTAGAGGACAGTAGGTGGGACACAGGAGGGGTAAGTGCTATGGAGTGTAAGTGCCTCCTGCCACATGGCCCACTGGTCGGTGGGTGGGAGATAGAAAGGAGTTGGAGTAATTAATTTGCTCTAGAACCTCCCCATTTTTACTTTGTGCATACAGCCCTGCACATTATTTTAGCCAAATTATCATCAGATTTCTAGTTTAGGACAGAGTTTCTCAACTGCAGTCCTCAAATACCCCAAACCGTGCAGGCGTTAAGGATTTTCCTACATCAGCAACTGTGAATTAATCAGACCAAAGTGTCCAGTGATTCTACACACTGACTAGAACATTCATACAACCCGCCTTTTTAGGAGTGTCGGAGTAATGCAGATGAGAATCTCTGGTTTAGGAGATATTAGTACCGTTATTTACAGATGGGGATCTCTCAGTGTCGGATAACAAGGGGAACTGCCACCTTATTTGATGGCAGTTTGGAGGAATTGCAGTCTGGAATGTTATTGTTGGTTGGAGCGGAGGGGCATGCTGGGAGGGAGAGCATTGTGGAATGTTAGTTTTTGCAGTCAGCGAGAAGCAGGTGTGAGGGAAGGTATTGTGGAATGTATGGAGTGTTAGTACTGGCCTGTAGGTAAGGGGAAGGTTGGAGGGAGTTGGAGAGCAGTGTGGAATCTTATTACTGATTGTCACAGAGAGGAAAGGGGGAGGGAGAGCAGTGTGGAATGTTATTACTGGTCAGCAAGGAGGGGAAGTGGGAGGGAGAACATTGTGGAATGTTATTACTGGTCAGCAAGGAGGGGAAAGTGGGAGCGAGAGTCAGCAGGGAGGGGAAGTGGGAGGAAGAGCAGTGTGGAATGTTCTTGCTGGTTGGCAGGGAGGGGAAGTGGGAAAGAGACCAGTGTCTCTCAGAGAGGAAGTGGGAGGGAGGGAGTAGGAGGGAGATCATTGTTGAATGTTATTACTGGTTGGCAAGGAGGGGAAAGTGGGAGAGCAGTGTGGAAAGTTGGTCGGCAGGGACGGGAAGTGGTAGGGAGAGCAGTGTGGAATGTTGGTCATCAGGGAGGGGAAGTGGGAGGGAGAGAAGGGTGGAATGTTGGTCGGCAGGGAGGGGCAATGGGAAGGAGAGCAGTGTGGAATGTTATTACTGGTCGGCAGCGAGGCGAGGTGGGAGAGAGAGCAGTGTGGAATGTTGGTCATCAGGGAGGGGAAGTGGGAGGGAGAGCAGTGTGGAATGTTATTACTAGTCAGCAGGGAGGCGAAGTGGGAGGGAGAGCAGTGTGGAATGTTATTACTGGTCAGCAAGGAGGGGAAGTGGGAGGGAGAGCAGTGTGGAATGTTGGTCATCAGGGAGGGGAAGTGGGAGCGAGAGCCATGTGGAATGTTATTACTGGTCAGCAGGGAGGGGAAGTGGGAGGGAGAGCAGTGTGGGATGTCGGTTGACAGGAAGGGGAAGTGGGAGCGATAGCCGTGTGGATTGTTATTAATGGTCAACAGGGAGGGGAAGTGGGAGGGAGAGCAGTGTGGAATGTTATTACTGGTCAGCAAGGAGGGGAAGTGGGAGGGAGAGCAGTGTGGAATGTTGGTCGGCAGGGATGGAAAGTGGGAGCAAGAGCAGTGTGGAATGTTATTACTGGTCAGCAGGGAGGGCAAGTGGGAGGGAGAGCAGTGTGGAATGCTATTACTGTTCGGCAGGGAGGGGAAGTGGGAGGGAGAGCAGTGTGGAATGTTATTATGGTCAGCAGGGAGGGGAAGTGGGAGGGAGAGCAGTGTGGAATGTTATTACTGGTTGGCAGGGAGGGGACATGGGAGGGAGAGCAGTGTGGAATGTTGGTTGGCGGGGGGGAGTAGGAGGGAGAGCAGTGTGGAATGTTGGTTGGCGGGGGGGAGTAGGAGGGAGAGCAGTGTGGAATGTTGGTTGGCGGGGGGGAAGTGGGAGGGAGAGCAGTGTGGAATGTTGGTTGGCGGGGGGGAAGTGGGAGGGAGAGCAGTGTGGAATGTTAGTATATGAATAGTAGTGTTTAATTTGCTTTAACTAACATGCATAAAGCTAAAAATGTTATAAACTGTTGTGTTCAATAAAAAAACATGTGACGTAAATATAGGTGAGTCTGAAAGCTGTTTCAAACTCAACTAAATTGTTATAAAGTGAGGGTTTCACTTCAAAATGGGTATTTAACCCCTTAAGGATTCATGATGTACCAGGACCGTCATAGGAAAACTTCAATAAAGGACCAGTAATGATCCTGGCACATCATAGATTTCAGGGCTCTGCGTGTGTCTGCACACAGTTTGGGGAGACCTGAATCGGATTGCTCTATAGTCCTTAATTGCTGGCCACAGGCGCGTCTGGTCTTTAAGGGGTTAAATACTAGGGAGATCTCTCTCTCACTCCTCCTCTTTCTCCCCCTCTCTCCCTCCCTCTCTCCCCCCTCTCTCCCTCCCTCTCTCTCCCCATCTCTCCCTCCTTCTCTCTCTGTCATTCCTCATCTCTCTCCCCCCTCTCACTCTCTCTCTCTCTCTCTCACTCCTCCTCTTTCTCCCCCTCTCTCCCTCCCTCTCTCCCTCTCTCCCCCCCCTCTCTCCCTCCCTCTCCCTCCCCCTCTCTCCTCCTTCTCTCTCTCTCACTCCTCTCTCTCCCCCCTCTCCCTCCCTTTCTCTCTCTCACTCCTCCTCTTTCTCCCCTTCTCTCCCTACCTCTCTCCCCTCTCTCCCTCCCTCTCTCTCCCCCTCTCTCCCTTCTTCTCTCTCTCACTCCTCTCTCTCCCCCTCTCCCTCCCTTTCTCTCTCTCACTCCTCCTCTCTCTCCCCCTCTCTCTCTTTCACTCCTCCTCTCTCTCTCCCTCTCTCCTCCCTCTCTCTCCCCCTCTCTCCCTCCCTCTCTCTCTCTCTCCCTCCTTCTCTCTCCTTCCTTCTCTCTCTCTCAATCCTCCTCTCTCCCTCCTTCTCTCTCTCTCTCACTCCTCCCCTCTCTCCCCTCTCTCTGTCCTTCTCTCTCACTCCCTAGCATTCAAGATGTTAACATCCCTATTTAAACAATTTTGGATTTGGGAAATGTCTGTCTGTCCCCAATGATGAAGTGGGTTCACCCCAGAATTGTCTCAGTTCCCTTTGCTACATCATCCTGAGCATCTCCTGTCTCTGGCGTTTAGGGAATTATGGGAAATCCCATCTGTCCTGTATGGCGCCGTTTGATTGCCCCAGAATTACTTCGTATCTCCTTTGTATGTTACTATCCACCGTCTTTGCAATGTGTTGGTGATATCTCCAGCATCCAAGGGGTTAATAAACCTTTGAGCCTCCAGATTCATGACTGAAATTCGATGACGTCCATCATAACTAATACACTGTCTGTCTGTTCGGCTTGTACTTTGTGTTTATAATTCTAGTGTATCTCCGGGGCTTGTTCCGTTAAATTACAGTGTTTGCTAAAACATGATAACGTTCCTTCTGTGGGAGACCAGGCACAGAGGAGCGTATTCTGGAGCACACCAATTGCAACAAAGGGGTGAAATGATAACTTCCTAAATTCCCACTGATTTCATGGGGCTTTTAATTAACCTCTTCAGCGAATGTGTTGGACACCTCTCTATCCCCGAAGGGTTTAAAGGGATAGTAATACTTAATATGTAAAAATGCATATTTTAGTGTTTATCCCCCTGAGTAAAACAAGGGTACTCCCACTGCCGAGAGGTGTTTTATTCAAAAGTTATTACAGCTCAAACTTGAATTTTTTTTAGGCGCAGTATCAGAGTAGCCTGGAAATTGTACAGTGGCGCTACTGATACACCATCTCGTCAGTTGACCATAAATCTCCATTGGGTGATGTAGCAACAGCCACTGTATGATTTCCAGCCACTTAGAGTGACCACTTGTCCCGGATTGCCCAGGACAGTCTCGGATTTTAAATGTGTGTCCTTGTCCCGGGCAGTCCCCTTCTGGGACAATATAAAGTCCTGGAATGAAGACTCCAGAGCACAGAGATCTAAACACTAGAAGGACAACTGCTCATTGTCTACTGTGACAGGAAGTGACACCTTTGCTGGACTACAGGAAAATGGCTTCCAGACAGAGCTCTACACACTAGCGAGAGAATTGAGCCTTGATCTTGAAAATCAAACAGGAACTACAGTGCAATTTTGTCGTAGTGTAATGTTAGTCTAAGGATTTGGGGGTGATGTACATTACTTTGTCACAGCAGTCGATGGGCAGTACTCCCTCTAGTGTTTAGAACTCTGTGGTGCATTGGAGAAAGAGCAGGTTGTGCACTGATGTCCTGCGATATTTAGTGACCCCCTCCTACCACATAACTGCACTAGAGCTGAAGACAAGTACTCTGTTGCTCTCATCTCCGCAGTGTCCCTAATTGGCAGAATGGGAATGTGGTCACCCGACAGCCACTGTGAGACTGCACCTAAACAATTCAAGTTTGAGCTGTAATAAAGTTTGAATAAAACACCTCTCAGCAGTGGGAGTTCCCTTGTTTTACTTAGGAGGATAAACACCACAACATATTTTATTTTTACATATTAAGTATTACTATCCCGTTAAAAGGTCTGTTGGAATCAATGGGAAGCTTAATTTCTCCCTTCTGGTGCAATCGGTTTGTTCCAGAATTGCACCTCGGTAGTTGATGAATGCGGCTCTTATGTACAGAGAAAAAGAGGGTCAGTTGTGGACAGGGCTGGATTTCCCATTAGGCAGAACAGGGAACTGTCTAGAGATCCATACGATGAGGGGCGGTGCCTCAGCTGTTCTGGCCATGCCCACATGCAGACATGTGGGTGTGGCTAGTGTAATCTCAATGTCCCTGCACCAGTCTATATACACCTTTACTGGCTGTTATTAAACCCCTTGGATGCTAAGGAGGTCTCCAATACATTGTGCAGCAATGTGCTCGAGGTCCCTCTACAAAACAAAAGGGTTATAAGTTGTTTTGTGTTTGTGTGTTATAGGCTCATGGTATTTCCTGTGCCAGGGAACAGTGGAAGGGATTGTGGGTGGGGTCAAGTGTGAGGGTGTGGTCAAGGGCAGAGCTAAGGGCACCTTGGCTGCCGTGCCTAAGTGAGCCTGGGATATTAATCCAGGCCTGATTGTATCACAGGTGAGAACTAAAAAGTACCCCCAAATTCCCATTAATTTGAATAAATATTTAAACCCTGTGAATGGAAGAGAGGTATGTGCATCCGGTGACAGAACTGTAGCGGCCCCCATTAAAGTTCAGGATTCCCCGGAAGAACAAATGAAACAAAGAGGAATCCACTCTGGGCTGGAGAAGAGATTGCAGGGCTTGGGGGTCCGTGGGGTTGGGAGGTACAGAAGAAGGGATATGGGATTGCTATTTAGGGGTCAGCGGTGAGGGCAGCAGACCCATAACAGCATCCCACCCTGTTTTGGGGATGGGTTGACTGGAATGGGACAGGTGTTGGGGGTGTCCCATGGGGGGGGTTACTTTTGATGGATTGTTGTGTTGACTGGAGAGGGGTATAATTATCACGTATTTGGCACTTTCGGTCCTTGCCAGGGTTTAAATGGTTGAACGTTATGGTTATAATTGTTAAATTAAGGGTGGAGGCCAACGGCTTAGGAGAAAGGTAGCCTGGACTGCGTGTTTATTCAGCGACCCATTGAGCTTTAGGGAACAGCTAATGGGTACAGATTTTAAAGGGATAGTAATGTTTCATAATGAAAGCAGCTCTAATTATTCATCATAGTATTTGGTCCAGGGAGAGTGTTATTTCAATTCTGTCAGAATTGTAGTTCAAGAGTAATTCAATGATAAAGTATCACCCTCCCACCCCTTTTACTGATGTAAAACTGCTCAGCCAGATCAGAAGGGAGGTGCCCAGGTAGATTGCAGAGAGGGACAATCTTCAATTAAGATAAGGGAAAAACCTGAAAACTTGTCAAGGGGGGCAGGGCTTTCATTGTTCTCATAGGAAGAAGATTGTCCCCTTCTGTTATCTGTCTGGTCTATGGACTGGATTCCACATCTGAGAAGAGATGGCTTACACTAGGTAAAAGGGGCGGGAGGGGAAACTTTGCTTGTGAATACCTCTCAAACCATAAAGGTTTGAGAGATAAGACTTATATCGTTCTTCATGTTTTTTTAATGCTACACAATAAAATAAAGATAAAACAAAGTATTACTATCCCTTTAAGATACCTGTGGAGGTGAGATAAGAGTCAGGGTTTGGGCAGGCAGACGGCGTCCTACCAGAGTCTTGAGGTTTTTGTTAAAGGGCTAAAAGTGATTGGACTGCATGGAAAATCATTAATAAAGCGGTGGCCTGTCCTCGCACTCATTCATGTGTCCCGTGTGTAATTTCTGTAACATACCCTAATCTGGCAGACATGTCACCTGTTGTCACTGTAAACCATACCACCCAAGTGTCCCTCTTTAGGAGGGACAGTCCCTCTTGAGACCCAAATTCCTCTGTCCCTCTTTACTACTCTTTTGTCCCCTTTTTTTAGAGATCAGAATGAGTGGTGTGTATTACATTGCTCCACAGAAATACAACTCACATAATGTTTAGTTAATCTTCAGTAAATGTGTTTATAAATTGATCAGTGTAAATTAAATATTTTGGTCTGCTCTAAATCATTTATTCAGCTACACAAAGAGGTGTCAATATGTCATGAAATAACCTAAAAATATTGGAAATGCCCTGCCCACCAGCCATGCCCCCAGAAACACCACCTGAAACAATAGCGTCCCTCTTTGGCCATTTGAAATGTTGGGAGGTATGGTAAACGTCCTGTGTTCCACCACCGATCATGATGCAGGAGTAGCCTGTCTGATGGACGGTCTAACTTGAACACCAGCCAATTATCACTGGTGACATCCACATGGATTGGCCAGTCAGAGGCTTCAGTGAGCATCAGGACCCACGACTTTGCTCATATAAATGGTATCAGGGATGTGCACAGACATTTTGGGGGGCAGGGGCTCAAATGAAAAAAAGGTCACTTCTCATAATTATTTATTCAAAATATATATCCAATGGCAGCATCTCCGCGGCGTGCAAGGCGTAAGTGGAGAGGATCTGACACGCAAGAGGAGAAGACCCAGCTGCACGTAAAAAGGACCCGGCCGGCATGTTAAAGGGACCTTACACTTAAAAGGACCTGGACGTAAGAGGAGAGTAGAGGAAAGGAGCCCCCCCTGGCAATCAAAATTGAAAAACGGACTGGGATAAGATAAAATTGGACTGATTACATATTTTTTTTTTTGTTAAAAGGGCATGAGGGCACTTTGGACAAAAACAGCTGGTGCTCAAGCCCCCCTTGGTGTCTATGTGTGCACGTGCCTGAATGGTATGCTGGCGGCTCCATAGCCCTCTCTGTGCAGATGTTGCATTTTTATTGTGTTCCTGGGTGAATACAGTGACGTTGCAGCTCGCTGGACGTGTGCTCACTCAAGGCAATGGGAGAGAAAGGCACCACAGCCCAGCATTATATCTTTCACAGAGTTAGGCATAAACTAGATTAGTTTATTTATATTTTCTGCAAAACTTGTATGGTAAATTAGGTAAAACATGTACCTCTCACAAGTGCAGCACCGATTCTAGTATTTCAGATCAGTAATGTTGTAACCTATGGCTCTATCATCCCATTGTCAGTTCAGTTATATCCTTAAAGGGATAGTAACGCTTAATATGTAAAATAAATATTTATTGTAGCGTTTATCCTCCAAAGTAAAACAAAGATACTCCCACTAAAAAGAGGAACTATGTGTGTGGACAGCACCTTTGTCCGGCTTTGGATGCAGCATGGAATAGGTGCCACCATCAAAGTTCCTGAACTACGATCCCATACCTCCCAACATGTCAATTTTCCAAAGAGGGACACTTGTGTTTTAGGGGGTGTTGCTGGTGGGCGTGGCTGGTGGGCGGGCACTACCGAGAATTTTTAGGATATTTCATGACCTATTGATACCTCCTTGTTTAACCTAATAAATGACTTATAACAAGACCAAAGTACTTTATTTATACAGACTAATTTATAAACACATATATTCACAAAAATGTGAGTTTTAATGCTGTAGAGCAATGTGATAAACTTATATACACACATCACACAGTCTGATCTCCTAAACACAGGGACACCAGGGTGATACACTTATATACACACCACACAGTCTGATCTCCTAAACACAGGGACACCAGGGTGATATACTTATATACACACCACACAGTCTGATCTCCTAAACACAGGGACACCAGGGTGATACACTTATATACACACCACACAGTCTGATCTCCTACACACAGGGACACCAGGGTGATACACTTCTATAAACACCACACAGTCTGATCTCCTAAACACAGTGA
The DNA here is from genome assembly GCA_037306005.1 of Rhinophrynus dorsalis. Lineage (NCBI taxonomy): Eukaryota > Metazoa > Chordata > Amphibia > Anura > Rhinophrynidae > Rhinophrynus > Rhinophrynus dorsalis. Next base: position 503,249,253 of record CM074722.1, on the reverse strand, counting down.
CATCAGGGTGATACACTTATATACACACCACACAGTCTGATCTCCTAAACACAGGGACACCAGGGTGATACACTTATATACACACACACCACACAGTCTGGTCTCCTAAACACAGGGACATAAGGGTGATACACTTCTATACACACCACACAGTCTGATCTCCTAAACACAGGGACACCAGGGTGATACACTTCTATACACACCACACAGTCTGATCTCCTAAACACAGGGACACCAGGGTGATACACTTATATACACACCACACAGTCTGATCTCCTAAACACAGGGACACCAGGTGATACACTTATATACACACCACACAGTCTGATCTCCTAAACACAGGGACACCAGGGTGATACACTTATATACACACCACACAGTCTGATCTCCTAAACACAGGGACAACAAGGTGATACACTTCTATACACACCACACAGTCTGATCTCCTGCACACAGGGACACCAGGGTGATACACTTCTATACACATCACACAGTCTGATCTCCTAAACACAGGGACACCAGGGTGATACACTTCTATACAGACCACACAGTCTGATCTCCTACACACAGGGACACCAGGTGATACACTTATATACACCACACAGTCTGATCTCCTAAACACAGGGACACCAGGGTGATACACGTCTTTACACACCACACAGTCTGATCTCCTAAACACAGAGACACCAGGGTGACACACTTATATACACACCACACAGTCTGATCTCCTAAACACAGGGACATCAGGGTGATACACTTATATACACACCACACAGTCTGATCTCCTAAACACAGGGACACCAGGGTGATACACTTATATACACACCACACAGTCTGATCTCCTAAACACAGGGACACCAGGGTGATACACTTCTATACACACCACACAGTCTGATCTCCTAAAGACAGGGACACCAGGGTGATACACCTATATACACACCACACAGTCTGATCTCCTACACACAGGGACACCAGGGAGACACCAGGGTGATACACTTATATACACACCACACAGTCTGATCTCCTAAACAGAGGGACACCAGGGTGATACACTTATATACACACCACACAGTCTGATCTCCTAAACACAGGGACACCAGGGTGATACACTTATATACACACCACACAGTCTGATCTCCTACACACAGGGACACCAGGGTGATACACTTATATACACACCACAGTCTGATCTCCTAAACACAGGGACACCAGGGTGATACACTTCTATACACACCGCACAGTCTGATCTCCTAAACACAGGGACACCAGGGTGATACACTTATATACACACCACACAGTCTGATCTCCTAAACACAGGGACACCAGGGTGATACACTTATATATACACCACACAGTCTGATCTCCTAAACACAGGGACACCAGGTGATACACTTCTATACACAGCACACAGTCTGATCTCCTAAACACAGGGACACCAGGGTGATACACATATCTACACACCACACAGTCTGATCTCCTAAACACAGGGACACCAGGGTGATACACTTATATACACACCACACAGTCTGATCTCCTAAAAAGCGGGACATCAGGGTGGGAAAGAAGGACAGGGGGATTTGGGTCTAAAAGAGGGACTGTCGCTCCTAAAGAGGGACACTTGGGAGTTATGTGATCCACACTTCCGCTATCCAGCCACATTATGGTCATTTGGATACCGGGATACTGATCGTTGACAGGCCACACATAGGAGCCAAATGTTTGCATTAAATCTTAAAGATGACACAACAGCAAAAACTCAATAACAAATAGTAAAATCATTGGAAGAATTTTATTCAAATCATTATAAGAATGAAGGGCAACAACTGAATGCAGCGCAGTGCGCCAGACGTTTTGATAGAAGAAACATAACCTGCAATAAAATCAGTGAAAAATACAATGACAATTTAAGTTAATAATATAAATGTAAATTACAAAAATAAAAACCAAAATGAATAAATTATTTGTAAAAATTGAAAAGTCAAAGTTCTTAAGACCACCATAAAATTTTAATTTCTGAGTGTAGATCAAATCTTATTCAAGTTTTTGTAAATCATTGTCAAAATCGACTTTATGTTTTTGTTAATGGTCTGAGTGCGTATAAATGTAAAATTATTAAAATTATAATCATGGTTTTTCATAATTTTGTTCTGATAAATATGTCAAAGGTTTATTTGGTATAATGAATGTATTCATATTTTATGCTAATAATGTGTTATAACACTCTACACTTACAGTAAATTTCCTTTTGTTCTCGACGGTATAATAACTAAAGTTTAAAGTACAAAAAGCCAAGTTTATAACACCTAGAGAATTACAATTACATCCGCACTTTGTATTGTGCAATTTAGTTGACATACCTTAAAGGGATAGTAATACTTTGTTTTATCTTTATTTTATTTTGTAGGCATTAAAAAAACATGAAGAATGATATAAGTCTTATCTCTCAAACCTTTATGGTTTGAGAGATATTCACAATCAAAGTTTCCCCTCCTGCCCCTTTTACCTAGTGTAAGCCATCTCTTCTCAGATGTGGAATGCAGTCCATAGACCAGAGAGATAACAGAAGGGGACAATCTTCTTCCTGTGAGAACAATGAAAGCCCTGCCCCCCTTGACAAGTTTTTCAGGTTTTTCCCTTATCTTAATTGAAGATTGTCCCTCTCTGCAGTCTACCTGGGCACCTCCCTTCTGATCTGGCTGAGCAGTGTTACATCAGTAAAAGGGGCGGGAGGGGGATACTTTGTCATTGAATTACTCTTGAACTACAACTCTGACAGTAGTGAAATAACACTCTCCAAAGTCCAAATACTATGATGATTAATTAGAGCTGCTTTTATTATGAAACATTACTATCACTTTAAACACACAGACGAATATACATTCAGAGAAATGCTTAAAAGGTCTTTTATAATAAACTAATTTCAAGATAATGTTGAAATTAAATTATGATGTCTTACATATTCCCCAGCTCCCTTTTTATATTTTCATATATGATAATTATTGATTTATTTGTTGATACATTATTTTTTTCACATTGCTTTGCAGAGAATTCTTTAAGGGACACTAATGTTCCATAAAAATATACTTGTTTTGTAGAGGTTTAAAAAATAAATTATTTGGCACAAATTCTATCTCTCAAACCTTTATGGTTTGAGAGATATTCGCCACTAAAGTTCCCCCTCCTCTGACGTCAGTGCTTTACTGACGGCAGAAGATCCCGGCCGGGGACCAGTCTGTGGCTCTGCAGCAGAGCCAAAATCGCGTAATTTAAAAATAATTACTTCACTGGAAAGGTCTACAAAGTGTGCCTGGTTTGCAAGCACACTTTGTAGACCGTTCCCATTAAGTAGTTATTTTTAAATAACACAATTTCGGCTCTGCTAAAGAGCCTCTTTGAGTCGCTGACTCAAATCCCCTGCTGTCAGCTTTACAGCTGACAACAGGAAAAGGGAAACTTTACAGGCGAATATCTCTCAAACCTTTATGGTCTGAGAGATAGGATTTGTGCCAAATAATTTTTTAAACCTCTACAAAACAAGAAGAATTTTTTATGGGACATTACTATCCCTTTAACAAGAGAGATTTAAATCGAGTGCGGCTGAAGGTTAAAGGGATACTAATGTTTCATAATAAAAGTAACTCCAATTAATCTTCATAGTATTTGGACCAAGGAGAGTGTTATTTCAGTTCTGTCAGAGTTGTAGTACAAGAGTAATTGAATGATAAAGTATCCACCTCCCACCCCTTTTACCTAGTGTAAGTCACCTCCTCTCAGATGTGGAATCTGGTCTCTTGACAGGACAGGTCACAGCAAAGGGACAATCTTCTTACTGTGATCATAAGGAAAACCCTGTCCTCTTGACATGTTTTTCCCTTATGATCACTGAAGATTGTCCCTCTCTGTGATCCATCCAGACAGTCTTGCTTCTCTGAGGTGAGCAGTGTTACATCAGTAAAAGGGGCGGGAGGGGGAACTTTATCATTCAATTACTCTTGTACTACAACTCTGACAGTACTGAAATAACACTCTCCAAAGTCCAAATACTATGATGATTAATTAGAGCTGCTTTTATTGTGAAACATCACTATCCCTTTAAGATACCAGCACACACGGATTAGCAATTCTGGGTGAACTGACAGCACCTTAGGGGACAAATATGCATTTCCCGAATCCCAGTTCATTAAAAATGGGCATTTAAGTCATTGAATACTAGTGAAGTTGTCAGTGCATTGTGGTGTGGTTTGTTTGCCTTATAACTACTCATCATTTCTTTTTATGCAAAACAATCTTTGACATAAAATGTTTCCACAGTTTATTCTCATTTCAGAAAGATCTCAATGAAGTGAAGATTTTTGGTGAAAATAATAATGGCTTTTCAAGATGGCAGTCTATTCAAATCGACCTCATCGCCAGTCCAGCGGTAAGAACATTGGTCTACTCTTCTCTGTACCGAGAGAGAAAACATTTCCATAAAGGCTGCCCGCAAAATTATATACAGAGACAATGGTGGGTGGACCATAAATATTTAGGGATGCATATCTCATCAGTGTGCCTCTTTAGGAGATATTAGGGGTCTGTACCTCCCAAGTGTCCCTCTTTAGGAGATATTAGGGGTCTGTACCTCCCAAGTATCCCTCTTTAGGAGATATCAGGGGTCTGTACCTCCCAAGTGTCCCTCTTTAGGAGATATTAGGGGTCTGTACCTCCCAAGTATCCCTCTTTAGGAGATATCAGGGGTCTGTACCTCCCAAGTGTCCCTCTTTAGGAGATATCAGGGGTCTGTACCTCCCAAGTGTCCCTCTTTAGGAGATATCAGGGGTCTGTACCTCCCAAGTTCCCCTCTTTAGGAGATATTAGGGGTCTGCACCTCCCAAGTGTCCCTCTTTAGGAGATATTAGGGGTCTATACCTCCCATGTTCCCCTCTTTAGGAGATATTAGGGGTCTGTACCTCCCAAGTGCCCCTCTTTAGGAGAAATTAGGGGTCTTTACCTCCCAAGTATCCCTCTTTAGGAGATATTAGAATCTGTACCTCCCAAGTTCCCCTCTTTAGGAGATATTAGGGGTCCATACCTCCCAAGTGTTCATCTTTAGGAGATATTAGGGGTCTGTACCTCCCAAGTGTCCATCTTTAGGAGATATTAGGGGTCCATACCTCACAAGTGTCCCTCTTTAGGAGATTTTAGAGGTCTGTATCTCTCAAGTGTCCCTCTTTAGGAGATTTTAGGGGTCTGTACCTCGAGGGACACTTGGGAGGTACGGAGCCCTAATATCGCCTAAAGAGGGACATTTGGGAGGTACGGACCCCTAATATCTCCTAAAGTGGAACACTTGGGAAGTACAGACCCCTAATATCTCCTAGAGAGGAACACTTGGGAGGTACAGACCCTTAATATCTCCTAATGAGGGACACGTGTGAGATATGGACCCCTAATATCTCCTAAAGAGGGACACTTGGGAGGTACTGACCCCTAATATCTCCTAAAGAGGGACACTTGGGAGGTATGTACCCCTAATATCTCCTAAAGAGGGACACTTGGGAGGTACAGACCCCTAATATCTCCTAAAGAGGGACACTTGGGAGGTACAGACCCCTAATGTCACCTAAAGAGGGACACTTGGGAGGTACAGACCCCTAATATCTCCTAAAGATGGACACTTGGGAGGTACAGACCCCTAATATCTCCTAAAGAGGGACACTTGGGAGGTACGGATCCCTAATATCTCCTAAAGAGGGACACTTGGGAGGTACAGACCCCTAATATCTCCTAAAGAGGGACACTTGGGAGGTATGGACCCCTAATATCTCCTAAAGAGGGACACTTGGGAGTTATGGACCCCTAATATCTCCTAAAGAGGGACACTTGGGAGGTACTGACCCCTAATATCTCCTAAAGAGGGACACTTGGGAGGTATCTGTTGATCTTTTGATTACCATAACACATAGGAGGTTTGAATAAGGCATTAAAAACTAAAGTTGAAAGGTTCTCTTTAACTGTTTATGGATGGGATTCATTAACCCCTTGAGGACTAGGGGAGTATGTAACCCATTGATTCACAATACGTTGGACACCCCTCTTGTGATCAAGGGTTAAATTAACAAAAAAAAAAAAAAATTCCATCCAGAGAGAGGCTACAGATAATCACGGGTCTGACATGTTTCAGACACAGATGTGAAAATTGAAAGAGGAAAGTCATTTAACACTTTATATTCACTGAAAGCATTACCATGGTAGCTGACAAAAATGAATAAAGAGAGAGGCACTAATAAATTATTAACAAATGGAATTTTCTTGTAAAAATCCTTGGAAGGGAGCAGAAACGTTACCAAACCTCTCTAAGCTCTATTATGCCTGTTATTGTGAGTGATTTTATCAGAGTCTGAAACATCTCTCCCTTGTACAAGAGGATCCAGAGAATGAGAGAGAATTCACTGACCTCTCTGTGTGAAGACATTCATCTCGTCTCACTTCATATGTTACCAGGACTTTGTAGACTTCTTTAGTCCTTCATCTCTAAAAAACAATAAACGAGAGCCAATTACTAGGACAATATAAGAAATAAATAATGTACAATTATATATACACACACACGCTCACACACAAACACATACCTCCCAAGTGTCCCTCTTTTAGACCCAAATCCCTCTGTCCCTCTTTCCCACCCTGATGTCCCTCTTTTTATGAGATCAGACTGTGTGGTGTGTATAGAAGTGTATCACCCTGGTGTCCCTGTGTGTAGGAGATCAGACTGTGTGGTGTGTATATAAGTGTATCACCCTGGTATCCCTGTGTTTAGGAGATCAGACTGTGTGGTGTGTATAGAAGTGTATCACCCTGGTGTCCCTGTGTTTAGGAGATCAGATTGTGTGGTGTGTATAGAAGTGTATCACCCTGGTGTCCCTGTGTTTAGGAGATCAGACTGTGTGGTGTGTATATAAGTGTATCACCCTGGTGTCCCTGTGTTTAGGAGATCAGACTGTGTGGTGTGTATAGAAGTGTATCACCCTGGTGTCCCTGTGTGTAGGAGATCAGACTGTGTGGTGTGTATATAAGTGTATCACCCTGGTATCCCTGTGTTTAGGAGATCAGACTGTGTGGTGTGTATAGAAGTGTATCACCCTGGTGTCCCTGTGTTTAGGAGATCAGATTGTGTGGTGTGTATAGAAGTGTATCACCCTGGTGTCCCTGTGTTTAGGAGATCAGACTGTGTGGTGTGTATATATGTGTATCTCCCTGGTGTCCCTGTGTTTAGGAGATCAGACTGTGTGGTGTGTATATAAGTGTATCACCCTGGTGTCCCTGTGTTTAGGAGATCAGACTGAGTGGTGTGTATAGAAGTGTATCACCCTGGTGTTCCTGTGTTTAGGAGATCAGACTGTGTGGTGTATATATAAGTGTATCACCCTGGTGTCCCTGTGTTTAGGAGATCAGACTGTGTGGTGTGTATATAAGTGTATCACCCTGGTGTCCCTGTGTTTAGGAGATCAGACTGTGTGGTGTGTATATAAGTGTATCACCCTGGTGTCCCTGTGTTTAGGAGATCAGACTGTGTGGTATGTATAGAAGTGTATCACCCTGGTGTCCCTGTGTTTAGGAGATCAGACTGTGTGGTGTGTATATAAGTTTATCACCCTGGTGTCCCTGTGTTTAGGAGATCAGACTGTGTGGTGTGTATATAAGTGTATCACCCTGGTGTCCCTGTGTTTAGGAGATCAGACTGTGTGGTGTGTATAGAAGTGTATCACCCTAGTGTCCCTGTGTTTAGGAGATCAGACTGTGTGGTGTGTATATAAGTGTATCACCCTGGTGTCCTTGTGTTTAGGAGATCAGACTGTGTGAAGTGTATATAAGTGTATCACCCTGGTGTCCCTGTGTTTAGGAGATCAGACTGTGTGGTGTGTATATAAGTGTATCACCCTGGTGTTCCTGTGTTTAGGAGATCAGACTGTATGGTGTGTATATAAGTGTATCACCCTAGTGTCCCTGTGTTTAGGAGATCAGACTGTGTGGTGTGTATAGAAATGTATCACCCTGGTGTCCCTGTGTTTAGGTGATCAGACTGTGTGGTGTGTATATAAGTGTATCACCCTGGTGTCCCTGTGTTTAGGAGATTAGACAGTGTGGTGTGTATATAAGTGTATCACCCTGATGTCCCTGTGTTTAGGAGATCAGACTGTGTGGTGTGTATATAAGTGTATCACCCTGGTGTCCCTGTGTTTAGGAGATCAGACTGTGTGGTGTGTATAGAAGTGTATTACCCTGGTGTCCCTGTGTTTAGGAGATCAGACTGTGTGGTGTGTATAGAAGTGTATCACCCTGGTGTCCCTGTGTTTAGGAGATCAGACTGTGTGGTGTGTATAGAAGTGTATTACCCTGGTGTCCCTGTGTTTAGGAGATCAGACTGTGTGGTGTATATATAAGTGTATCACCCTGGTGTCCCTGTGTTTAGGAGATCAGACTGTGTGGTGTGTATATAAGTGTATCACCCTGGTGTCCCTGTGTTTAGGAGATTAGACTTTGTGGTGTGTATATAAGTATATCACCCTGATGTCCCTGTGTTTAGGAGATCAGACTGTGTGGTGTGTATATAAGTGTATCACCCTGGTGTCCCTGTGTTTAGGAGATCAGACTGTGTGGTGTGTATATTAGTGTATCACATTGCTCCACAGCAATAAAACTCACATTATTGTTTGTTTAAACATCAGTATATGTGTATTTATGCATTAGTCTGTGTAAATAAAATACTTTATTGCTCTAAATCATGTATTAGGTTACACATGGAGGTATCAATAGGTCGTGAAATAGCATCAAAATTTTCTGTAATGCTTTGCCCACAGGCAACGCCCCCAGCAACACCCCCTAAAACACAAGTGTCCCTCTTGGTCAATTTGAAATGTTGGGAGGTATGCAAACACACACATATACATACACACACACTGACTTAAACAGCTCACACACACACATACATATACACACACACTCACATATAGACACACACACATACATACACACACGACTTAAACAGCTACCACATATACACACAAACATACAAACACACACACACAATGAAAACAGATCACACATATACATACATATACACATATACATACACACACCCCATACCTCCCAAATGTCCATCTTTAGGAGATATTAGGGGTTTGTACGTCCCAAGTGGTCCTCATTAGAAGAAATTAGGGATCCATACCTCCCAAGAGTCCCTGTTTAGGAGATATTAAGGGTCCATACCTCTGAAGTGTCCCTATTTAGGAGATATTAGGGATCCATACCTCCCAATTGTTCCCCTTTAGGAGATATTAGGGGTCCATACCTCCCAAAGTGTCCCTCTTTAGCAGATATTAGAGGTCCATACCTCCCAAGTGTCCCTCTTTAGGAAATATTAGGGGTCATACCTCCCAGGTGTCCCTCTTTAGGAGATATTAGGAGTCCATTTCTCACAAGTGTCCCTCTTTAGGAGATATTAGGGGTTCGAACCATACAAGTGTCACTCTTTAGAATTCCCCACAAGCCCCTAAGAAGGGGAATCATGTCAGGGCTGTGGAGGGAGGGTCAAAGAAAGGTTTGAGGTATGGACCACTTTAAGGGTTAGTTAGGGGTGGGGAATGGGAGGCTATTAGTGATGAGCGAGCACCCCAATGCTCGGGTGTTCGGGTGCTCTGACCAAGCGCCCCCGGAGGCTCGAGTGCTCGGCCGAGCACCCGAGCCCCATTGAAGTCAATGGGAGGACTCGAGCATTACACCAGGCACCCCCTGCTCTGATGAGGGGAGGGTGCCTGGTCCATAGGAAAAGGGCAGAAAAGGATGGAAACACATAGAAACATAGAAACATAGAAGATTGACGGCAGAAAAAGACCACCTGGTCCATCTAGTCTGCCCTTTAGTATTCCTTTATTGTTATCTTAGGATAGATACATGTTTATCCCAGGCATGTTTAAACTGTGTTACTGTGGATTTATCAACCACCTCTGCTGGAAGTTTGTTCCAAGTTTCTACTACTCTTTCAGTGAAATAATATTTTCTAATGTTTTTCTTGATTTTTCCTCCAACTAGCCTCAGATTGTGCCCCCTTGTTCTTGTATTCAGATTCTTATTAATCACACTTCCCTCCTGAACCTTGTTCAGTCCTTTAACATATTTAAAGGTTTCAATCATGTCCCCCCTTTCTCTTCTTTCCTCCAGACTATACATATTTAGATCTCTGAGTCGTTCTTGATAAGTTCTATGCTTTAGACCTTCCACCATTTTTGTAGCTCTTCTTTGAACCCGCTCAATTTTAGTTATATCCTTTTGCAGATGAGGCCTCCAGAACTGTACACAGTATTCCAGATGTGGTCTCACTAGAGCTCTATACAGAGGGATCACAATCTCCCTCTTCCTGCTTGTTATACCTCTAGCTATGCAGCCAAGCATACGATTTGCTTTCCCCACCGCCTGGTTGCATTGGTTACTCATCTTGAGGCTGTCAGAGATGACCACCCCCAAATCCTTCTCTTCTGAAGTCTTTGCTACCACAGAACTGCCAATACGATAGTCAGATTGAGGGTTTCTTGTCCCCAAGTGCATTATTTTACATTTGGAAACATTGAACTGAAGTTTCCATTGTTTTGACCACTTATCTAATAGTGCCAAATCATTCTCCATATTACAGACACCTCCTGGAACATCAACCCTATTACACACTTTTGTGTCATCAGCAAACAAGCAAACCTTCCCTGCCAAGCCTTCCCTTATGTCACTTACAAACATGTTGAACAGAACAGGGCCCAGAACAGATCCTTGTGGCACTCCAATGTAACGAGTCTCTGCTCAGAATACACTCCATTAACAACAACCCTCTGGTTTCTGTCCTTCAGCCAACTGCAGATCCACTGAACTATCCAGGGGTTAAGTCCAATTCTTGATAATTTATCTATCAGCTCTTTATGGGGAACTGTATCGAAAGCTTTACTGAAATCCAGGTAGGCGATATCCACAGCACCACCTTCATCCAGCACTTTAGTTACATAGTCAAAGAAATCAATGAGATTAGTCTGACAGGATCGGCCCTCAGTGAAGCCATGCTGGTTTGGGTCCATCAGGTTGTTTTTTGTTAGATGGTCAATTATCTTCTTCTTTAGAAGAGTCTCCATCATTTTTACCACTACAGATGTCAGGCTGACTGGCCTGTAGTTACTAGCTTCTTCTTTACTACCCTTCTTGTGAATGGGTACAACATTGGCCATTCTCCAATCATCAGGAACTTCTCCCGTAAGAAGGGACTGGTTATACAGATTAGTCAGGGGGCCAACTATGACAGATCGGAGTTCTTTAAGAACTCTAGGGTGGATTCCATCCGGACCCATCGCTTTATTTGACTTTAGCCGGACAAGTTCCTCTAGAACATCGGCCTCTGAAAACACTGGGGCTAACATTATACAACTAGAGGCAATGCTGTGTTCAGCCATTTTCTGATTATGAGGGCCGCCGTCTGAAAAAACTGAGCAGAAGTAGTTATTCAGATGGTCAGCGACCGCCTTTTCCTCTTCTATATACTGATTTTTTCCGTTGTTAATTTTTGTAATCCCGCAGTTTTTCTTCTTCCTGTCACTGATATATCTGAAGAAGGTTTTATTCCCCTTCTTAACAGATTTGGCCATTTCTTCCTCTTTTGAGGCTTTAGCAGCATTTATCATCTGTTTAGTCTTCTTCTGTATAGTTTTATACCCTTCTCTGTCCGCTTCACTTCCAGTCTCTTTATATCTCTTATAGGCAGACTTTTTATCTTTCACTATAGCTCTTACCTCTCTAGTAAACCATAGTGGATTTCTCTTTCTTTTCCTCTTGCTAATTTGTCTAACATGTAATCTTGTTGCCTTTAAGAGGACTTCTTTGAGTGTCTTCCACTGAGTACTCACTCTCTGTGTTTTATCCCACCCTTTTAATTCTTTCTTTACATATTCTCCCATATCCTCAAACTTCGTCTTCCTAAAGTCCAATACTTTGGTTGCAGAATGGGATTTCTCGTAGTCAGTCTGGATTCCGAACCACAAACATTGGTGGTCACTGGAACCTAGATTTTCTCCCACCTTCACCTCAGATACCAGGTCTCCATTTGTGAATACTAAGTCTAGGATATTGTCCCCTCTAGTTGGCGCCTTCACCAGCTGTTTTAGGGACATCCCCGTCAGGGCTTCTACGATGCTCCTACTTCTACATGTGGACGCACAAGGGATATTCCAATCAACATCAGGCATGTTGAAGTCTCCCATAACTACTATATCTCCCTTTACTGCCATTTGGGTAATCTCGTCCACTAGCATGTTGTCTTGCTCTTCAGATTGCCCCGGAGGCCTGTAGACTGCACCAATTCTTGTAACTGATCCCTTTTTATTCTGCAGACAGATCCAGAGAGTCTCCAACTCTTTACATGAATTCTGGATCGCTGTGGATTTTATGCTATCTTTAACATAAATGGCTACTAGTGATGAGCGAGCACCCCAATGCTCGGGTGTTCGGGTGCTCTGACCGAGCACCCCCTGAGGCTCGAGTGCTCGGCCGAGCACCCGAGCCCCATTGAAGTCAATGGGAGGACTCGAGCATTACACCAGGCACCCCCTGCTCTGATGAGGGGAGGGTGCCTGGTCCATAGGAAAAGGGCAGAAAAAGATGGAAACACTACAGAAATGGTTCAGGGACAGCATAGGGAGGATGTCTGGATGCATCTTGGACTCCAACGTCGCTGCTGGGAACGATCTTTCGCCCGTAGTACGCCATTTTTACAGACTGACCGTAAAACACACAAAAAGGCAGATAAAAACGACTTTAGGCGAAAAATTGTTACCAAACAGTATTTGCTGTATATTTACTTGTATATCATCTGCAAATTCTCCCAAAAATTTCCTCGATTTTTCTGAACTGAGGCCATGATTAAGAGGGAAACGTGCGCAGAGGCAAATTCTCCCAAAAATTTCCTTGATTTTCAGAACTGAGGCCATGATTAAGAGGGAAACGTGCGCAGAGGCAAATTCTCCCAAAAATTTCCTTGATTTTCAGAATTGAGGCCATGATTAAGAGGGAAACGTGCGCAGAGGCAAATTCTCCCAAAAATTTCCTTGATTTTCAGAACTGAGGCCATGATTAAGAGGGAAACGTGCGCAGAGGCAAATTCTCCCAAAAATTTCCTTGATTTTCAGAACTGAGGCCATGATTAAGAGGGAAACGTGCACAGAGGCAAATTCTCCCAAAAATTTCCTTGATTTTCAGAACTGAGGCCATGATTAAGAGGGAAACGTGCACAGAGGCAAATTCTCCCAAAAATTTCCTTGATTTTATTGAACTGAGGCCATGATTAAGAGGGAAACGTGCGCTGAGCTGACCATCTAAAACATTATGGGTGAGGGTCTGCTGCAGAGCTGACCATCCTAAACATTATATGCGAAGGCCCACTAGTGAGCTGACGCTATAAAACATTATATGAGAGGGCCCGCTAGAGAGCTGACCCAATAAAACATTATATGAGAAGGCCCGCTGGTGAGCTGACCTATATAAAAATTGGCAAACAGGGCCCGCTGGTGAGCTGACCCTATATAAAAATTATATCACAGGGCCCGCTGGTGAGCTGACCCTATATAAAAATTATATCACAGGGCCCGCTGGTGAGCTGGCCCTATATAAAAATTATAGCACAGGGCATATGGAAGAGGAGGAGGAGGATGAGAAGATTAAGAGTCAACCATATACCCGTTTTTTGGGTGGAAGGGGTGAATGGGAATACAGAGTATTCCCATCATTGTAAATAACATATATAAAGTGAGTTTATGTTCCCCCGGGGCTTTCCTCCAGTGGAGTGGAGAAGTCAGGGGAAATCCAGGCCTTGTTCATTTTTATAAGTGTCAACCTATCAGCATTGTCGGTGGAAAGGCGGATACGCTTATCTGTTATGATGCCACCAGCAGCACTAAATACCCGCTCAGACAGAACGCTGGCGGCAGGGCAGGCCAGCACCTCCAAGGCGTAGAGTGCCAGTTCATACCACGTGTCCAGCTTGGACACCCAGTAGTTGTAAGGCACAGAGGGATCATTGAGGACGCTGACACGGTCTGCTACGTACTCCTTCACCATCTTCCAAAACTTTTCCCTCCTTGTGACACTAGGCTGCGCATCAGGGTGAGGGTGCTGGCGGGGTGTCATGAAGGTGTCCCACGCCTTGGAGAGTGTTGCCCTGCCTTTCTCGGAACTGCTGTGTGCTCCCCTTTTCTCCCCTTCTCGGTTGGCCAAGGTAGCACGTACTCTGCCGCCAGCGTTGTCAGATGGAAAATTTTGGAGCAATTTTTCGACAAGAACCTTCTGGTATTGCACCATTTTGCTTGTCCTCTCCACCGGAGGAATGAGAGATGAGAAATTCTCTTTGTAGCGGGGGTCCAGAAGGGTGAACACCCAGTAATCCGTGTTGTTTAAAATGCGTATAACGCGTGGGTCACGGGAAAGGCAGCCTAACATAAAGTCAGCCATGTGTGCCAGAGTACCAACAGGCAAGATTTCGCTGTCCTCACCAGGAGGATGACTCTCAATCTCCTCATCCTCTTCCTCCTCTTCTGCCCACCCACGCTGAAGAGATGGAACTAAAGTTCCATGGCTACCCTCTGTAGCGGAGGCAACCGTGTCTTCCTCCTCCTCCTCCTCCTCCTCCTCCGCCTCCTCCAATTGTCGCTGAGAAGACGAAGTGAGGGTGCTCTGGCTATCACCTTGTGTAAGCTCTTCCTCCCCCATTTCCACCTCTTCCACATGCAAAGCGTCGGTTTTAATTGTGAGCAGCGAGCGTTTCAGTAGACACAGAAGTGGGATGGTTACACTGATAATAGCGTTATCGCCGCTCACCATCTGTGTCGATTCCTCAAAATTGCGTAAAACCTCGCAGAGGTCTGACATCCATTCCCACTCCTCACTTCTGATTACAGGAAGTTGAACGGAGAGGCGACGACCGTGTAACAGCTGGTACTCCACTACTGCCCTCTGCTGCTCACAAAGCCGGGCCAACATGTGGAAGGTGGAGTTCCAGCGCGTGCTCACGTCACACAGCAGCCGGTGAGCTGGCAATTGTAAGCGCTGCTGCAGCTTCAACAGGCCGGCTGAAGCTGTTGATGACTTACGGAAATGTGCACACACGCGGCGCACCTTGGTCAAGAGATCATGCACATTGGGGTAGGTTTTTAGAAATCGCTGCACCACTAAATTAAATACATGCGCTAGGCATGGTACGTGTGTGAGCTTGCCGAGCTCCAAAGCCGCCACCAAGTTACGCCCATTATCACACACAACCATGCCTGGTTGCAGGTTGAGTGGCGAGAGCCACTGCTCGGTCTGGTGACTAATCCCCTGCAACAGCTCTGAGGCCGTGTGCTGTTTGTCCCCAAGGCAGATCAGCTTCAGCACGGCCTGTTGACGCTTCCCCACTGCAGTGCTACACTGCTTCCAGCTACTGGCTGATGGGGGAGTGGCGCTGTGTGTAGAGAATTCGGAGGTGGAAACGGAGGAGGAGGAGCCAATAACGTAGGTGCTGGTGGAAACCCTGATGGAGGTAGGGCCCGCAATCCTCGGCGTGGGTAGCACCCGTGCCATCCCAGGGTCCGAGTCGCTCCCAGCCTCCACGACATTCACCCAGTGTGCCGTCAGGGAAATGTAGCGTCCCTGGCCACAAGCACTTGTCCATGTGTCAGTCGTTAAGTGGACCTTCCCAGTAACTGCGTTGGTCAGGGCACGGGTGATGTTACGGGACACATGGTGGTATAATGCGGGGATGGCACACCGGGAAAAGTAGTGGCGGCTGGGGACCGCGTACCGAGGGACAGCTGCTGCCATCAGGCTGCGGAAGGACTCAGTGTCCACAAGCCTAAATGGCAGCATTTCGATGGCCAGTAATTTGGAAAGGTGTGAGGTTAGTGCTATGGCCTGTGGGTGGGTGGCTGGGTACTTTCTCTTGCGCTCAAATGCCTGGGGTAACGACATTTGGACGCTGTGCTGGGACAGGGAAGTGGATGTGGTCGCTGATGGTGCTTCAGATGGTACAGGTGCAGGGCGGGAGGTATGCGGGCCTGCGCCTTCGACAGGCGATTGGCCGGCACCGAAAACAGGGGAAGAGGAGGCAGTGGTGTGGCCTGCAGACACAGATGGGCGATCCAGGCGTTCCTCCCACTTACTACGGTGCTTGGATGCCATGTGTCGGATCATGCTGGTGGTGGTGAGGTTTCTAGTGTTCATGCCTCGGCTCATTCTGGTGTGGCACAGGTTGCAAACTACAATTTTTTTGTCGACCGTACTTTCCATAAAAAAACGCCATACCGCGGAACACCTACCCCTTGGCAAGGTAGATTTACGCAAGGGGGTGCTCCGTGGAACATTTGCGGGCCGGTTTGGTGCGGTCCGCCTTCTTTCTGTAGCCACACCACTGCCTCTTCCAGCCTGTTGCGGTGCTGCAGATGGCTCACCCTCAGGACTGCTGACATCGCTCGGCTCTACACCTTCCCAGGTGGGGTCAGTCACCTCATCGTCCACCAAGTCCTCCTCCACTTCCTCACTCTGATCATCCTCCTCAAGTCTTGATCCCACCACATACTCAGTCATTGACAACTGTATAACATTCTCCTCAACAAGGTCTTGAGACGGAAATAGTGGTTGATTTAATGGCAACTGTGTCTCATCATCATCATCATCATCATCCACTACTTCCTTTGACCTTAAATGCCGTTCACATCTGTCATCTTCTTGTGATTGGGTAGCCTCTAGAGGTTGTGAATCAGGGCACAAGATGTCATGTTCCTCTGCAAGCGTGCTTGGAGAGAGGGTCAAATGAAGGATTGGTGATGAGACGAGCTCCTCACTATATCCCAGTGTGGGATCACTTCTTTGACCAGACCGTGTATGGTGGGAGGAAGGATGATCAGAGTGAGGATTATTTTGACCAGACTCTTGGCTACTGAGAGTGGACTTGGTGGAAGATAGGGTGGTGCTTAACCGACTGGAAGCAGTATCAGCTGTCATCCAACCGACCACCTGTTCGCAGTGGTCGGACCTCGAGAGTGATGTCCTGCGACGCCCTGTAAAATTACACATGAAGCTAGGTATGGTGGATGTCTTTCTTTCTTGTGCTCTGGCACCAGGCACAGTTTCTCCGCGTCCTGACCCGCGCCCTGAACTTTCAGGATCACGTCCACTTCCCCGTCCCTTTTTACCCGCCTTCTTCATCTTACACAGAATATGTGACTTTAATATTTGAGTTTGAAAACTTAACAGTATTTCTTATTATTCTGCAACTGTACAGAGTACACAGAATAGGCTGCTAAACGGCGGTGAAACACACTGAATGGAATATGTGACTTTAATATTTGAGTTTGAAAACTTAACAGTATTTCTTATTATTCTGCAACTGTTCAGAGTACACAGAATAGGCTGCTAAACGGCGGTGAAACACACTGAATGGAATATGTGACTTTGATATTTGAGTTTGAAAACTTAACAGTATTTCTTACTATTCTGCAACTGTTCAGAGTACACAGAATAGGCTGCTAAACGGCGGTGATACACACTGAATGGAATATGTGACTTTAATATTTGAGTTTGAAAACTTAACAGTATTTCTTATTATTCTGCAACTGTACAGAGTACACAGAATAGGCTGCTAAACGGCGGTGAAACACACTGAATGGAATATGTGACTTTGATATTTGAGTTTGAAAACTTAACAGTATTTCTTACTATTCTGCAACTCTGCAGAGTACACAGAATAGGTTGCTAAACGGCGGTGATACACACTGAATGGAATATGTGACTTTAATATTTGAGTTTGAAAACTTAACAGTATTTCTTACTATTCTGCAACTGTGCAGAGTACACAGAATAGGCTGCTAAACGGCGGTGAAACACACTGAATGGAATATGTGACTTTAATATTTGAGTTTGAAAACTTAACAGTATTTCTTACTATTCTGCAACTGTTCAGAGTACACAGAATAGGCTGCTAAACGGCGGTGAAACACACTGAATGGAATATGTGACTTTGATATTTGAGTTTGAAAACTTAACAGTATTTCTTACTATTCTGCAACTCTGCAGAGTACACAGAATAGGCTGCTAAACGGCGGTGATACACACTGAATGGAATATGTGACTTTAATATTTGAGTTTGAAAACTTAACAGTATTTCTTATTATTCTGCAACTGTACAGAGTACACAGAATAGGCTGCTAAACGGCGGTGAAACACACTGAATGGAATATGTGACTTTAATATTTGAGTTTGAAAACTTAACAGTATTTCTTACTATTCTGCAACTGTGCAGAGTACACAGAATAGGCTGCTAAACGGCGGTGAAACACACTGAATGGAATATGTGACTTTAATATTTGAGTTTGAAAACTTAACAGTATTTCTTACTATTCTGCAACTGTTCAGAGTACACAGAATAGGCTGCTAAACGGCGGTGATACACACTGAATGGAATATGTGACTTTAATATTTGAGTTTGAAAACTTAACAGTATTTCTTACTATTCTGCAACTGTTCAGAGTACACAGAATAGGCTGCTAAACGGCGGTGATACACACTGAATGGAATATGTGACTTTAATATTTGAGTTTGAAAACTTAACAGTATTTCTTATTATTCTGCAACTGTACAGAGTACACAGAATAGGCTGCTAAACGGCGGTGAAACACACTGAATGGAATATGTGACTTTGATATTTGAGTTTGAAAACTTAACAGTATTTCTTACTATTCTGCAACTCTGCAGAGTACACAGAATAGGCTGCTAAACGGCGGTGATACACACTGAATGGAATATGTGACTTTAATATTTGAGTTTGAAAACTTAACAGTATTTCTTATTATTCTGCAACTGTACAGAGTACACAGAATAGGCTGCTAAACGGCGGTGAAACACACTGAATGGAATATGTGACTTTAATATTTGAGTTTGAAAACTTAACAGTATTTCTTACTATTCTGCAACTGTGCAGAGTACACAGAATAGGCTGCTAAACGGCGGTGAAACACACTGAATGGAATATGTGACTTTAATATTTGAGTTTGAAAACTTAACAGTATTTCTTACTATTCTGCAACTGTTCAGAGTACACAGAATAGGCTGCTAAACGGCGGTGATACACACTGAATGGAATATGTGACTTTAATATTTGAGTTTGAAAACTTAACAGTATTTCTTACTATTCTGCAACTGTTCAGAGTACACAGAATAGGCTGCTAAACGGCGGTGATACACACTGAATGGAATATGTGACTTTAATATTTGAGTTTGAAAACTTAACAGTATTTCTTATTATTCTGCAACTGTACAGAGTACACAGAATAGGCTGCTAAACGGCGGTGAAACACACTGAATGGAATATGTGACTTTGATATTTGAGTTTGAAAACTTAACAGTATTTCTTACTATTCTGCAACTCTGCAGAGTACACAGAATAGGCTGCTAAACGGCGGTGATACACACTGAATGGAATATGTGACTTTAATATTTGAGTTTGAAAACTTAACAGTATTTCTTATTATTCTGCAACTGTACAGAGTACACAGAATAGGCTGCTAAACGGCGGTGAAACACACTGAATGGAATATGTGACTTTAATATTTGAGTTTGAAAACTTAACAGTATTTCTTACTATTCTGCAACTATGCAGAGTACACAGAATAGGCTGCTAAACGGCGGTGAAACACACTGAATGGAATATGTGACTTTAATATTTGAGTTTGAAAACTTAACAGTATTTCTTACTATTCTGCAACTGTTCAGAGTACACAGAATAGGCTGCTAAACGGCGGTGAAACACACTGAATGGAATATGTGACTTTGATATTTGAGTTTGAAAACTTAACAGTATTTCTTACTATTCTGCAACTCTGCAGAGTACACAGAATAGGCTGCTAAACGGCGGTGATACACACTGAATGGAATATGTGACTTTAATATTTGAGTTTGAAAACTTAACAGTATTTCTTATTATTCTGCAACTGTACAGAGTACACAGAATAGGCTGCTAAACGGCGGTGAAACACACTGAATGGAATATGTGACTTTAATATTTGAGTTTGAAAACTTAACAGTATTTCTTACTATTCTGCAACTGTGCAGAGTACACAGAATAGGCTGCTAAACGGCGGTGAAACACACTGAATGGAATATGTGACTTTAATATTTGAGTTTGAAAACTTAACAGTATTTCTTACTATTCTGCAACTGTTCAGAGTACACAGAATAGGCTGCTAAACGGCGGTGATACACACTGAATGGAATATGTGACTTTAATATTTGAGTTTGAAAACTTAACAGTATTTCTTACTATTCTGCAACTGTTCAGAGTACACAGAATAGGCTGCTAAACGGCGGTGAAACACACTGAATGGAATATGTGACTTTAATATTTGAGTTTGAAAACTTAACAGTATTTCTTACTATTCTGCAACTGTGCAGAGTACACAGAATAGGCTGCTAAACGGCGGTGAAACACACTGAATGGAATATGTGACTTTAATATTTGAGTTTGAAAACTTAACAGTATTTCTTACTATTCTGCAACTGTTCAGAGTACACAGAATAGGCTGCTAAACGGCGGTGATACACACTGAATGGAATATGTGACTTTAATATTTGAGTTTGAAAACTTAACAGTATTTCTTACTATTCTGCAACTGTTCAGAGTACACAGAATAGGCTGCTAAACGGCGGTGATACACACTGAATGGAATATGTGACTTTAATATTTGAGTTTGAAAACTTAACAGTATTTCTTATTATTCTGCAACTGTGCAGAGTACACAGAATAGGCTGCTAAACGGCGGTGAAACACACTGAATGGAATATGTGACTTTGATATTTGAGTTTGAAAACTTAACAGTATTTCTTACTATTCTGCAACTCTGCAGAGTACACAGAATAGGCTGCTAAACGGCGGTGATACACACTGAATGGAATATGTGACTTTAATATTTGAGTTTGAAAACTTAACAGTATTTCTTATTATTCTGCAACTGTACAGAGTACACAGAATGTGCTGCTAAACTGCGGCGACGCACACTGAATGGAATATGTGACTTTGATATTTTAGTTTGAAGACTTAACAGAATGTGCTCTAATCTGCAACTTTGCACACTAAACAGAATGTGCTCTAATCTGCAACTTTGCACACTAAACAGAATGTGCTCTAATCTGCAACTTTGCACACTAAACAGAATGTGCTCTAATCTGCAACTGTGCACACTAAACAGAATGTGCTCTAATCTGCAACTTTTCACACTAAACAGAATATTTTTTTTTTTTTTGTTTTTGTTTTTTTCCCCCCACACAAAATAACCTGCTGCCCCCACACACAGTAGTCCTAAAAAGGACTTTTGGTTCTTTTTTTTCACAATTTTTGTTTTTTTCCTCCCTACACTGCCTTTCCCTTCCTATCCTCAGCTCTCCCTGGCTCAGACTGAGCCGAACTCGATGGTCAGGTGCTATACAGCACCCGACCACGGGTTCTGGCCAGCCAATCAGTGTAATGCCAGCAGCCAACATGGCTGCTGGCATTACACCGATGTCAGAGCCTCCCTGCACGTTTATTGGCTGCGCAGCAGCCGCAAAACGTGCGGGGAGGAGACCCGAACATGACGGGCGAGCACATGCGGTACTCGTACGAGTACCGCCATGTGCCGAGCAGAGCGATGCTCGAGCCGATCCGAGCATCGGCCGAGCATGCTCGCTCAACACTAATGGCTACCCCACCCCCTCTTCTCTCAGTCCTATCTTTCCTATACAACGTGTATCCCGGAATGGCTATTTCCCAGTCATTACAGTCCCTGAACCATGTCTCTGTTATTACAATCAAGTCCAAGTCATCTCTACAAACTATTGATATTAGCTCGCTGAGCTTGTTGCCTAAGCTGCGAGCATTAGTACACATTACACGAAGAACATTACATTTATCACCAACAACAACTCTATCTACCGCACCATCATCTACCTCACCAACATCTGTATGTAAAGCACCAGCAACTTCCTGTGCACCAACATCTGTATCTATCACACTAACAAACTCAGAACCCTGGTTCACCAAAACTGTTCGGGGACAGAAATCAATCTTCTCAATGAAATTCTTGCCCCCTCCATCTACCACAGAAATGGTTCAGGGACAGCATAGGGAGGATGTCTGGATGCATCTTGGACTCCAACATCGCTGCTGGGAACGATCTTTCGCCCGTAGTACGCCATTTTTACAGACTGACCGTAAAACACACAAAAAGGAAAATAAAAACGACTTTAGGCGAAAAATTGTTACCAAACAGTATTTGCTGTATATTTACTTGTATATCATCTGCAAATTCTGCAAAAAATTTCATCGATTTTTCTGAAGTGAGGCCATGATTAAGAGGGAAACGTGCGCAGAGGCAAATTCTCCCAAAAATTTCCTAGATTTTTCTGAACTGAGGCCATGATTAAGAGGGAAACGTGCGCAAAGGCAAATTCTCCCAAAAATTTCCTCGATTTTTCTGAACTGGGGCCATGATTAAGAGGGAAACGTGCGCTGAGCCGACCATCTAAAACATTATGGGTGAGGGTCTGCTGCGGAGCTGACCATCCTAAACATTATATGCGAAGGCCCGCTAGTGAGCTGACGCTATAAAACATTATATGAGAGGGCCCGCTAGAGAGCTGACCCAATAAAACATTATATGAGAAGGCCCGCTGGTGAGCTGACCTATATAAAAATTGTCAAACAGGGCCCGCTGGTGAGCTGGCCCTATATAAAAATTATATCACAGGGCATATGGAAGAGGAGGAGGAGGATGAGAAGATTAAGAGTCAACCATATACCTGTTTTTTGGGTGGAAGGGGTGAATGGGAATACAGAGTATTCCCATCATTGTAAATAACATATATAAAGTGAGTTTATGTTCTCCCGGGGCTTTCCTCCAGTGGAGTGGAGAAGTCAGGGGAAATCCAGGCCTTGTTCATTTTTATAAGTGTCAACCTATCAGCATTGTCGGTGGAAAGGCGGATACGCTTATCTGTTATGATGCCACCAGCAGCACTAAATACCCGCTCAGACAGAACGCTGGCGGCAGGGCAGGCCAGCACCTCCAAGGCGTAGAGTGCCAGTTCATACCACGTGTCCAGCTTGGACACCCAGTAGTTGTAAGGCACAGAGGGATCATTGAGGACGCTGACACGGTCTGCTACGTACTCCTTCACCATCTTCCAAAACTTTTCCCTCCTTGTGACACTAGGCTGCGCATCAGGGTGAGGGTGCTGGCGGGGTGTCATGAAGGTGTCCCACGCCTTGGAGAGTGTTGCCCTGCCTTTGTCGGAACTGCTGTGTGCTCCCCTTTTCTCCCCTTCTCGGTTGGCCAAGGTAGCACGTACTCTGCCGCCAGCGTTGTCAGATGGAAAATTTTGGAGCAATTTTTCAACAAGAACCTTCTGGTATTGCACCATTTTGCTTGTCCTCTCCACCGGAGGAATGAGAGATGAGAAATTCTCTTTGAAGCGGGGGTCCAGAAGGGTGAACACCCAGTAATCCGTGTTGTCTAAAATGCGTATAACGCGTGGGTCACGGGAAAGGCAGCCTAACATAAAGTCAGCCATGTGTGCCAGAGTACCAACAGGCAAGATTTCGCTGTCCTCACCAGGAGGATGACTCTCAATCTCCTCATCCTCTTCCTCCTCTTCTGCCCACCCACGCTGAAGAGATGGAACTAAAGTTCCATGGCTACCCTCTGTAGCGGAGGCAACCGTGTCTTCCTCCTCCTCCTCCTCCTCCTCCGCCTCCTCCAATTGTCGCTGAGAAGACGAAGTGAGGGTGCTCTGGCTATCACCTTGTGTAAGCTCTTCCTCCCGCATTTCCACCTCTTCCACATGCAAAGCGTCAGTTTTAATTGTGAGCAGCAAGCGTTTCAGTAGACACAGAAGTGGGATGGTTACACTGATAATAGCGTTATCGCCGCTCACCATCTGTGTCGATTCCTCAAAATTGCGTAAAACCTCACAGAGGTCTGACATCCATTCCCACTCCTCACTTCTGATTACAGGAAGTTGAACGGAGAGGCGACGACCGTGTAACAGCTGGTACTCCACTACTGCCCTCTGCTGCTCACAAAGCCGGGCCAACATGTGGAAGGTGGAGTTCCAGCGCGTGCTCACGTCACACAGCAGCCGGTGAGCTGGCAATTGTAAGCGCTGCTGCAGCTTCAACAGGCCGGCTGAAGCTGTAGATGACTTACGGAAATGTGCACACACGCGGCGCACCTTGGTCAAGAGATCATGCACATTGGGGTAGGTTTTTAGAAATCGCTGAACCACTAAATTAAATACATGCGCTAGGCATGGTACGTGTGTGAGCTTGCCGAGCTCCAAAGCCGCCACCAAGTTACGCCCATTATCACACACAACCATGCCTGGTTGCAGGTTGAGTGGCGAGAGCCACTGCTCGGTCTGGTGACTAATCCCCTGCAACAGCTCTGAGGCCGTGTGCTGGTTGTCCCCAAGGCAGATCAGCTTCAGCACGGCCTGTTGACGCTTCCCCACTGCAGTGCTACACTGCTTCCAGCTACTGGCTGATGGGGGAGTGGCGCTGCGTGTAGAGAATTCGGAGGTGGAAACGGAGGAGGAGGAGGAGCCAATAACGTAGGTGCTGGCGGAAACCCTGATGGAGGTAGGGCCTGCAATCCTCGGCGTGGGTAGCACCCGTGCCATCCCAGGGTCCGAGTCACTCCCAGCCTCCACGACATTCACCCAGTGTGCCGTCAGGGAAATGTAGCGTCCCTGGCCACAAGCACTTGTCCATGTGTCAGTCGTTAAGTGGACCTTCCCAGTAACTGCGTTGGTCAGGGCACGGGTGATGTTACGGGACACATGGTGGTGTAATGCGGGGATGGCACACCGGGAAAAGTAGTGGCGGCTGGGGACCGCGTACCGAGGGACAGCTGCTGCCATCAGGCTGCGGAAGGACTCAGTGTCCACAAGCCTAAATGGCAGCATTTCGATGGCCTGTAATTTGGAAAGGTGTGAGGTTAGTGCTATGGCCTGTGGGTGGGTGGCTGGGTATTTTCGCTTGCGCTCAAATGCCTGGGGTAACGACATTTGGACGCTGTGCTGGGACAGGGAAGTGGATGTGGTCGCTGATGGTGCTTCAGATGGTACAGGTGCAGGGCGGGAGGTATGCGGGCCTGCGCCTTCGACAGGCGATTGGCCGGCACCGAAAACAGGGGAAGAGGAGGCAGTGGTGTGGCCTGCAGACACAGATGGGCGATCCAGGCGTTCCTCCCACTTATTACGGTGCTTGGATGCCATGTGTCGGATCATGCTGGTGGTGGTGAGGTTTCTAGTGTTCATGCCTCGGCTGTGGTGTCCCGTTCGCCCAGTACCTCTTCTCTGGGCATGGTTGCGGTTCCAGGTTGCCTTCCCGGTCCCCGCGCGGCTTCCTTTGTTCTTCGCCGCATCCGGGTGCGGCGCGCATGCGCATGTCGGCGGACCATAGAGTTGAAGGGATGGAAGGTCCGCCGACACTCTTGCCTCCCTCTCCAGGCTCCTTCCGGTTAGGGCAGCTATTTCTTCCTTCTCTAGCTCTATGTGGACGCGTTTGTATAGCGTCCAATAGAGCTTCCAGTGCCTGGGTACTCTCTAGTCCGTTCTTGGGGTTGCCTCTGCCTGATCCAGCCTGCATCTATTGTGTATGACCCTGACCTGCCTTGACCAAGCCTCTGCCTGTTCCAGCCTGCATCTTTGTGTATGACCCTGACCTGCCTTGACCAAGCCTCTGCCTGATCCAGCCTGCATCTTTGTGTATGACCCCGACCTGCCTTGACCAAGCCTCTGCCTGATCCAGCCTGCATCTTTGTGTATGACCCTGATCTGCCTTGACCGAGCCTCTGCCTGATCCAGCCTGTGCCTCTGTGTATGACCCTGACCTGCCTGGACCAAGCCAGTAGAGACCTGAGTGAGTATCTATTCTTTTCTTTTGGAGATTCATTCCCTCCCTGGGGACCTCTGAGTATAGTTTGTCTAGGTTAGGGTTATCCGGGGTTACCCAGCGGCTCCTCTGCTGGGGCCACTACATCTGGCTTCGCGGCCAGCACCTTTAGGCGGCTCAGCCGCAGCACAACCCTGGCCTAGGCAACCTACGCTCCCTAGCTCCGCTCCCTAGCGTCGCCCCCTAGCAACTCGCTCAGCGGCCTCTTGTTGGAGGAGCATCCGTGTCCTGCTCCCAGGTACTCTGATTTCTTCCGGTCCCCACCTTTTGGTTCTGACATTATACAAACGCCACCTTCCCCGGTCATGGACCCGAAGGATCTCTCGGCAGCATTGTTGCAACAGGGAGCGGCCCTGAAACAACATGCTGGTCAGATTGTCCACCTAGACCATAAACTGGACTCTATTTCCAACCTGTTGCAACAACTGCAGCAGAAGTTGGAGGTCTTCGATGCTACGCCCGCTTCCCCTGTCCAAGCGGTTACACCCTCTGTTCCCACCGTTCGGTTGCCTTTGCCGCCACGCTACGACGGTAATCCGAAAGAGTTGCGGGGATTCCTCAACCAGTGCAGTCTCCATTTTCGCTGTCAACCCGAGGCTTACGCCGCACACCAGGCGAGGATCGCCTTTGTTGTGTCTCTTCTTCAGGGGCAAGCTTTGGCCTGGGTCTCTCCCTTGTTGGATCGTCGGTCTGCGATCCTCGATGATTTTGACGCTTTTATCACGGCCTTTCGTTCGGTGTTCGATACGCCGGGTAGACAGGAACAGGCCGAAGCTGCCTTGTTGGAGCTCCAACAGGGTCAACGTCCCCTTTGTCAGTATGCGGTAGAATTCCGCACCCTCGCTTATGAGACTGACTGGCCTGATAGCGCCCTGAAAGCTAGCTTCCGCAGGGGGCTTTGCGAGAGGTTAAAAGACGAGCTCACCACTCGCCCTATACCCCACTCTTTAGAGGAGTTAATTGCGCTCTGCACCACCTTAGAGCACCGCGTTCTGGAACGTAGACAGGAAAAGGAGCGGGACCGCTCCCGCCATCCTCCACCTCGTCCTGCGATTCGTTTGGCTCCCAGATTCCAGACCCCTGCTGCTACCGAACCGGTGGCAGAGCCCATGGAGATCGGGCGTGTACTTCGACTGTCCGACTCCGAAAAATCCAGGAGGCGTTCTCTGGGCCTTTGCCTCTACTGCGGCGCTCCCGGGCACCTGGCGCGGTTTTGTCCCAACAAGTCGGGAAACAACAGGGCTTAGTGAGTAGGGGATTCTCCCTAAGTCAGTCCTCTGTCCCCTCTCCGTTGTCCCAGCGCCTCTCCATTCCTGTCACATTGTCCTGGTCTCCCACATCTTCTGCGTCCCTTCTGGCATTCATTGACTCCGGGGCGGCGGGTCTTTTCTTAGACTCTGACTTTGCTTTTAGGCAGGGTATACCGGTAGTGTCCCGGAGTTCTCCTGCCCGGGTGGTGGCCGTTGACGGTACCCCCCTTAGGTCAGGTCATATCACCAAGTCCACTGTGCCACTCACCCTTCGAACCGCTTCCGGCCATGTTGACCGAGTGGTCTGTGATCTTATCTCTGCTCCTCATTCCCCTCTCATCCTGGGGTATCCATGGCTTCGTGAGACCAACCCGGCGATCGATTGGCTTTCGGGCACCCTGTCTTTCCCTTCCACTCGTGTTGTTTCCACTGTCTCCACAGCTAATGAGTCTGAGGCCGTTCTTCTCTCTCCTACCTTGCCCATACCCTACCAGGATTTTTCTGACGTCTTTTGTAAGCAAAAGGCTGAAGTACTACCACCTCACCGGTCTTTTGATTGTGTTATTGATCTTATCCCAGGGTCCATTCCTCCTCGTGGCCGCACTTATCCTCTTTCTCTTCCGGAAAACAGGAGCCTCGAGGAATACATCAGGGACTGTTTGGCTCGCGGCTTCATCCGCCCGTCTTCTTCCCCAGCGGGGGCTGGGTTCTTTTTCGTGTCCAAAAAGGACGGTTCTCTCAGACCTTGCATCGACTATAGGGGTCTGAATGCTATTACGCGCCGGAACTGCTACCCACTTCCCCTCATTTCCGAACTCTTAGATTGCCTCAGGGGATCCACCGTCTTTACCAAGCTTGATCTACGGGGCGCATACAATCTGGTCCGAATGTGCGAGGGTGAGGAATGGAAGACAGCCTTCAACACCCGCTTCGGGCACTACGAATACCTCGTCATGCCCTTCGGTCTCCGTAATGCCCCAGCCGTCTTTCAGACGTTCGTCAACGATATCTTCAGGGATCTCCTTCTATCCTCTGTGGTTGTGTACTTGGATGATATTCTCATCTTCTCCAAGTCCCTTGCCGAGCATCGCCTACACGTTCGTGAAGTCCTGGCAAGACTCCGGGCCAATCACCTATACGCTAAACTGGAGAAATGCTCTTTCGAGCAGGTCTCTCTGCCTTTTCTGGGTTACATAATTTCTTCTGCAGGGCTCCTCATGGACCCCGCCAAGGTCAAAGCCGTCTCAGAATGGCCCTTACCCATTTCCCTCAGAGCCATACAGAGGTTTATTGGCTTTTCAAACTATTATAGGAAGTTTATTAGAGGATTTTCTCAGATTTTAGCGCCTATTACTGCTCTCACTAGAAAGGGGGCTGATACTTCCTGTTGGCCCACCAAGGCTGTAAAAGCGTTTGAGTTACTCAAGTCCGCTTTTTCTTCTGCTCCCATACTGCGCTATCCTGATCCTCTTTCACCCTTTGTTCTAGAGGTTGATGCCTCTGAGGGGGCCGCTGGAGCCGTCCTTTCCCAGCGTTGCCCTCTTTCTGGTAAAAGCCATCCATGCTCCTTTTTCTCACGGCGTTTTACCTCTGCTGAACAGAACTACGATGCGGGTAATCGGGAACTTCTGGCTATTAAATTAGCTCTGTAGGAATGGCGGTACTTGTTGGAAGGTTCTCCCCACGAGATCTCCATCTTAACCGACCACCAGAATCTGGCCTACCTAGCTACAGCTAAGCGTTTGAACCCACGCCAGGCCCGCTGGTCTCTATTCTTTACCCGGTTCAATTACAAAATCTCCTACATAACCGGAAGTAAGAATACCAAAGCTGATGCTTTGTCCCGCCTCCATGAACCTCTTCCCATTACATCTTCTCCGATGGACACCATCATACCCCCTTCTCGCGTTCTGGCCGCACTTTCCTCTACTACTCTTCTGGCCATAAAAGATGCTCAGGAGACTGCTCCTCGTAGGGGCCCTTCTGGTCCTTGTTCGACCCTATTCGTTCCTGCTCCGCTGCGCACTGAGGTCCTTCACTGGGCTCACCACTCCCCATTAGCCGGACACCCCGGGGTTAAACATACCCACCACCTGCTTTCCAGACATTTTCATTGGCCTGGCTCTAGGGCCGACGTTGAGGCTCTCGTTGGTTCGTGTCCCGTATGCGCCAGAACAAAGACTCCGCACTCTCGACCTCTGGGTCTGCTTCATCCGTTCCCAGTCCCTTCCTTACCTTGGACTCAACTGGCCATGGAGTTCATTGTGGACCTACCCGTGTCCCGGGGTATGACCACTATCTGGGTGGTTATTGACAGGTTCTCCAAGCAGGGACATTTTGTTCCCCTTCCGGCACTTCCCTCTTCTGCCAAGTTGGCTGATTTGTTCCTTACTCACATTGTGCGTCTTCACGGCATCCCTCTGCACATCACCTCCGACCGTGGCCCTCAGTTCGTGTCCAAATTTTGGAGGGCGATCTGTGCCAGGCTAGGGATCCGGCTTCTGTTTTCCTCCGGATATCATCCTCAAACCAATGGACAGACGGAACGCCTCAATCAGTCGCTGGAGTCCTATCTCCGTACCCACTGTAATCACAGACAGGATGATTGGGTGGATCTCCTCCCACTTGCGGAACTGTCCTACAACTCTTTACTCCAGACTTCCCTGGGCTGCTCTCCCTTCTTTGCTGCCCTGGGTTATAACCCTCGTACTCTCCTGCTTTCCCCCGGCCATTCTCTTGTTCCCTCTTCTGAGACCAGGGTTCAGTCCATGGCCCAGCACTGGTCCGCCCTGCGCACCACCTTGCTTTCCTCCCAGATTCGCCAAAAAGTAGCTGCCGATCGTCATCGTGGTCCAGCTCCTGTCTTCACTCCAGGCGAGAAGGTCTGGTTATCTTCACATAATATCCGCCTCCGCCAGCCCTCTGTGAAGCTCGGTCCGCGCTTCCTAGGTCCGTTTCGGGTGACTAAACGGATCTCCCCGGTGGTATACCGTTTGGCGCTACCCAGGTCTCTCCGAGTCCATCCTGTTTTCCATGTCTCCCGGCTTAAACCCTGGGTTCCGGCCCGGTTTCCTCTTCCTGTTGCTCCTGTCCCTCCTCCTGTTACTGTACGTGGGCAGGAGGAGTTCGTCATCGATGACATCCTGGACTCCCGCAGGGTGCGGGGTCGTCTCCAGTACCTGGTTAACTGGAAAGGCTACGGCCCTGAGGAGCGGTCCTGGGTTCCTGTGCGAGACGTTCATGCCCCGGCCCTGCTCCGCCGTTTCCATGTCCGGTTTCCCGGCCGTCCCTCCTAGTGGCCTCCGGTGGCGGCCTTTGAGTGGGGGGCAGTGTGGTGTCCCGTTCGCCCAGTACCTCTTCTCTGGGCATGGTTGCGGTTCCAGGTTGCCTTCCCGGTCCCCGCGCGGCTTCCTTTGTTCTTCGCCGCATCCGGGTGCGGCGCGCATGCGCATGTCGGCGGACCATAGAGTTGAAGGGATGGAAGGTCCGCCGACACTCTTGCCTCCCTCTCCAGGCTCCTTCCGGTTAGGGCAGCTATTTCTTCCTTCTCTAGCTCTATGTGGACGCGTTTGTATAGCGTCCAATAGAGCTTCCAGTGCCTGGGTACTCTCTAGTCCGTTCTTGGGGTTGCCTCTGCCTGATCCAGCCTGCATCTATTGTGTATGACCCTGACCTGCCTTGACCAAGCCTCTGCCTGTTCCAGCCTGCATCTTTGTGTATGACCCTGACCTGCCTTGACCAAGCCTCTGCCTGATCCAGCCTGCATCTTTGTGTATGACCCCGACCTGCCTTGACCAAGCCTCTGCCTGATCCAGCCTGCATCTTTGTGTATGACCCTGATCTGCCTTGACCGAGCCTCTGCCTGATCCAGCCTGTGCCTCTGTGTATGACCCTGACCTGCCTGGACCAAGCCAGTAGAGACCTGAGTGAGTATCTATTCTTTTCTTTTGGAGATTCATTCCCTCCCTGGGGACCTCTGAGTATAGTTTGTCTAGGTTAGGGTTATCCGGGGTTACCCAGCGGCTCCTCTGCTGGGGCCACTACATCTGGCTTCGCGGCCAGCACCTTTAGGCGGCTCAGCCGCAGCACAACCCTGGCCTAGGCAACCTACGCTCCCTAGCTCCGCTCCCTAGCGTCGCCCCCTAGCAACTCGCTCAGCGGCCTCTTGTTGGAGGAGCATCCGTGTCCTGCTCCCAGGTACTCTGATTTCTTCCGGTCCCCACCTTTTGGTTCTGACATCGGCTCATTCTGGTGTGGCACAGGTTGCAAACTACAATTCTTTTGTCGTCCGCACTTTCCTTAAAAAAACGCCATACCGCGGAACACCTACCCCTTGGCAAGGGAGATTTACGCAAGGGGGTGCTCCGTGGAACATTTGCGGGCCGGTTTGGTGCGGTCCGCCTTCTTTCTGTAGCCACACCACTGCCTCTTCCAGCCTGTTGCGGTGCTGCAGATGGCTCACCCTCAGGACTGCTGTCATCGCTCGGCTCTACACCTTCCCAGGTGGGGTCAGTCACCTCATCGTCCACCAAGTCCTCCTCCACTTCCTCACTCTGATCATCCTCCTCATGTCTTGATCCCACCACATACTCAGTCATTGACAACTGTATAACATCCTCCTCAACAAGGTCTTGAGACAGTAATAGTGGTTGATTTAATGGCAACTGTGTCTCATCATCATCATCATCCACTACTTCCTTTGACCTTAAATGCCATTCACATCTGTCATCTTCTTGTGATTGGGTACCCTCTAGAGGTTGTGAATCAGGGCATAAGATGTCATGTTCCTCTGCAAGCGTGCTTGGAGAGAGGGTCAAATGAAGGATTGGTGATGAGACGAGCTCCTCACTATATCCCAGTGTGGGATCACTTCTTTGACCAGACCGTCTATGGTGGGAGGAAGAATGATCAGAGTGAGGATTATGTTGACCAGACTCTTGGCTACTGAGAGTGGACTTGGTGGAAGACAGGGTGGTGCTTAACCGACTGGAAGCAGTATCAGCTGACATCCAACCGACCACCTGTTCGCAGTGGTCGGACCTCGAGAGTGATGTCCTGCGACACCCTGTAAAATGAGACATGAAGCTAGGTATGGTGGATGTCTTTCTTTCTTGTGCTCTGGCACCAGGCACAGTTTCTCCGCGTCCTGACCCGCGCCCTGAACTATCAGGATCACGTCCACTTCCCCGTCCCTTTTTACCCGCCTTCTTCATCTTACACGGAATATGTGACTTTGATATTTGAGTTTGAAGACTTAACAGTATTTCTTCCTGTTCTGCAACTGTGCAGAGTACACAGAATAGGCTGCTAAACTGCGGCGAAGCACACTGAATGGAATATGTGACTTTGATATTTGAGTTTGAAGACTTAACAGTATTTCTTCCTATTCTGCAACTGTGCAGAGTACACAGAATAGGCTGCTAAACTGCGGCGAAGCACACTGAATGGAATATGTGACTTTGATATTTTAGTTTGAAGACTTAACAGTATTTCTTCCTATTCTGCAACTGTGCAGAGTACACAGAATAGGCTGCTAAACTGCGGCGAAGCACACTGAATGGAATATGTGACTTTGATATTTTAGTTTGAAGACTTAACAGTATTTCTTCCTATTCTGCAACTGTGCAGAGTACACAGAATAGGCTGCTAAACTGCGGCGAAGCACACTGAATGGAATATGTGACTTTGATATTTTAGTTTGAAGACTTAACAGTATTTATTCCTATTCTGCAACTCTGCACAGTACACAGAATATGCTGCTAAACTGCGGCGAAGCACACTGAATGGAATATGTGACTTTGATATTTTAGTTTGAAGACTTAACAGTATTTATTCCTATTCTGCAACTCTGCACAGTACACAGAATATGCTGCTAAACTGCGGCGAAGCACACTGAATGGAATATGTGACTTTGATATTTTAGTTTGAAGACTTAACAGTATTTCTTCCTATTCTGCAACTGTGCACAGTACACAGAATATGCTGCTAAACTGCGGTGACGCACACTGAATGGAATATGTGACTTTGATATTTTAGTTTGAAGACTTAACAGTATTTCTTCCTATTCTGCAACTGTGCAGAGTACACAGAATAGGCTGCTAAACTGCGGCGAAGCACACTGAATGGAATATGTGACTTTGATATTTTAGTTTGAAGACTTAACAGTATTTCTTCCTATTCTGCAACTGTGCAGAGTACACAGAATAGGCTGCTAAACTGCGGCGAAGCACACTGAATGGAATATGTGACTTTGATATTTTAGTTTGAAGACTTAACAGTATTTCTTCCTATTCTGCAACTGTGCAGAGTACACAGAATAGGCTGCTAAACTGCGGCGAAGCACAAAGAATGGAATATGTGACTTTGATATTTTAGTTTGAAGACTTAACAGTATTTCTTCCTATTCTGCAACTGTGCAGAGTACACAGAATAGGCTGCTAAACTGCAGCGAAGCACACTGAATGGAATATGTGACTTTGATATTTTAGTTTGAAGACTTAACAGTATTTCTTCCTATTCTGCAACTGTGCAGAGTACACAGAATATGCTGCTAAACTGCGGTGACGCACACTGAATGGAATATGTGACTTTGATATTTTAGTTTGAAGACTTAACAGTATTTCTTCCTATTCTGCAACTGTGCAGAGTACACAGAATAGGCTGCTAAACTGCGGCGAAGCACACTGAATGGAATATGTGACTTTGATATTTTAGTTTGAAGACTTAACAGTATTTCTTCCTATTCTGCAACTGTGCAGAGTACACAGAATAGGCTGCTAAACTGCGGCGAAGCACACTGAATGGAATATGTGACTTTGATATTTTAGTTTGAAGACTTAACAGTATTTCTTCCTATTCTGCAACTGTGCACAGTACACAGAATATGCTGCTAAACTGCGGCGAAGCACACTGAATGGAATATGTGACTTTGATATTTTAGTTTGAAGACTTAACAGTATTTCTTCCTATTCTGCAACTGTGCACAGTACACAGAATATGCTGCTAAACTGCGGCGAAGCACACTGAATGGAATATGTGACTTTGATATTTTAGTTTGAAGACTTAACAGTATTTCTTCCTATTCTGCAACTGTGCACAGTACACAGAATATGCTGCTAAACTGCGGCGAAGCACACTGAATGGAATATGTGACTTTGATATTTTAGTTTGAAGACTTAACAGTATTTCTTCCTATTCTGCAACTGTGCACAGTACACAGAATATGCTGCTAAACTGCGGTGACGCACACTGAATGGAATATGTGACTTTGATATTTGAGTTTGAAGACTTAACAGTATTTCTTCCTATTCTGCAACTGTGCAGAGTACACAGAATAGGCTGCTAAACTGCGGCGAAGCACACTGAATGGAATATGTGACTTTGATATTTTAGTTTGAAGACTTAACAGAATGTGCTCTAATCTGCAACTTTGCACACTAAACAGAATGTGCTCTAATCTGCAACTTTGCACACTAAACAGAATGTGCTCTAATCTGCAACTTTGCACACTAAACAGAATGTGCTCTAATCTGCAACTTTGCACACTAAACAGAATGTGCTCTAATCTGCAACTTTGCACACTAAACAGAATATATGAAATTTTTTTGTTTTTGTTTTTTTCCCCCCACACAAAATAAACTGCTGCCCCCACACACAGTAGTCCTAAAAAGGACTTTTGGTTCTTTTTTTTTCACAAATTTGCTTTTTTTCTCCCTACACTGACTTTCCCTTCCTATCCTCATCTCTCCCTGGCTAAGACTGAGCCGAACTCGCTGGTCAGGTGCTATACAGCACCCGACCATGGGTTCTGGCCAGCCAATCAGTGTAATGCCAGCAGCCAACATGGCTGCTGGCATTACACTGATGTCAGAGCCTCCCTGCACGTTTATTGGCTGCGCAGCATCCGAAAAACGTGCGGGGAGGAGACCCGAACATGGCGGGCGAGCACATGCAGTACTCGTACGAGTACCGCCATGTGCCGAGCAGAGCGATGCTCGAGCCGATCCGAGCATCGGCCGAGCATGCTCGCTCAACACTAGAGGCTATATGTATACGAAGTACTGGAGCGTCACTTCCTTTTAGAAGTTAATCTGAAAGATTCGGATCAGCTTACGTCTGGTGATGGCTGCCTCTGTGGGTCTCCTGGCTGATGTACAGCGGTTGCTGGAGTCTAGTGGTGGCGACTGGCTGCAGGAACAAGTTACTCGGCGGTTGGAGTCGGCTGGCGAGCCTTCCGTTGGTGTGTCTGCCAGGCCTGTCCAGAGCACCCGTGCACGTTTCCCTGAGCGGCTGAGTCCTGCGGAGGTTCGGAGGCGGAGTCCCAGTCCACAACGTTGTTCTACTTGTGTGCCTCGTCGGCTGTTGGAGGAGTAGTCGGGTCCATCCACAGGCGCTGGTTCCTTGAGGAAGGAGGTTGCTGTTGCAGTGTGGCCTTCCAGACGTGCGCCTTCCAGACCTCTATTAGCCGCTGAGCTCCCTCTGCCTCCGGCACTCTAGTAATGCAGAGAGCTGGGAGATTACATCAGCTCTACATTACTGGAGAGAGCTCCAGTTCCTAATAGAGGTCTGTGCAGAAGGAGGCACAGACCTCTCCTTCCCACCCTGTTACTCCTACGTCCCACCCACTTCTGCTCCTCCCCAGCCTATTCCTCCCAATTACCACCCACTTCCCTTCCACTTCTCCTCCTTCCCACCCTGTTCCTCCCACTTCTCCTCCTTCATATCCTGTTCCTCCCACTTCCCACCCACATCTCCTCCTTCCCACCCTGTTCCTCCCACTTCCCACCCACTTCTCCTCATTCCCACCCTGTACCTTCCACTTCTCTCACACTTCTCCTCCTTCTCACCCTGTTCCTCCCAATTCCCATCCACTTCTCCTCCTTTCCACCTTGTTCTGCCTACTTTCCGGTCACTTCTCTTCCTTCATACCCTTTTCTGCCCATTTCCTACCCTCTTTATTTCACAAGGAATACAGGCTGTATCCACCTATTAAGCCCCACCCCCTTTATAACATAAATCACATTATTTACATCCCCCTTGTCACAGCTGGGGCTCAATAACGAGAAGTTCCCAGGTATGCAGATCAGCTGGAGCAAAGGAACAGCACAAAGTGACTATATTTAGTCAGACCGGCCTGGTAAGGGAGGCCAATAATAGCAGTACGGGGTCAGCGCTGTAGCTGGTGTACCATGTCACCTTGAGACGTTTTATTCTACTCTCTGGGACATTGACTGAAGTTAATCCTGAGAGGCAGCTCTGACTGATCTAAGTGAGGTCAGGAAGTGGAAGCCTCACTGTGCTGGGCCCCATTGTAGCTGAAAGGCTCAGCCCAGCTTGTCTAACACAGTCTCCACATTACCATTGGCCAGGCCCCCTCTTGCCCAGGCCCGGGATGCCTGTCCCCTCTTTATGGCAGTCCTGGACAGCAATACAGAATAAGCATGGCGGGACCTGTAAGAAAACCACGGGTGTAAAGTGAGGTTGCAGTAGACAAAAGCAGGAAGATAGGATTGCTCTGAAAGCCAGAAACCAAGAAATGGCAGTTCATGGAAACTGACAATAGCTATATACACTTACCTTACTATGGCCGGGAAATCCTAATGGCACCTATGAATTTATCCCTTGTATCATTGTTTTAAGGCATAGAAAGGTTTCACAATAAAAGCTGCTCTAATTAATCTTCATGGTATTTGGGCCATGGAGAATGTTATATCAGTACTGTCAGAGTTGTAGTAGAAGAGTAATTGAATGATAAAGTATCCCCCTCCTGCCCCTTTTACTGATGTAACACTGCTCACCTCAGGGCAGTAAGACTGTCCGGATGGATCACAGAGAGGGACAATCTTCAGTGATCATAAGGGAAAACCTGAAAAAACTGTCAAGGGGGGCAGGGTTTTCCTTATGATCACAGTAAGAAGATTGTCCCTTGCTGTGACCTGTCCGGTCAAGAGACCAGATTCCACATCTGAGGGGAGGCAGCTTACACTAGGTAAAAGGGGCGGGAGGGGGATACTTTATCATTCAATTACTCTTGTACTACAACTCTGATAGTACTGAAATAACACTCTCCATGGCCCAAATACTATCAAGATTAACTGGATCTGATTTTATTGTGAAACATTATGATCCCTTTAAGAGATAAGAACTTCGGTCAGTCCTGTCGTCAGTGAAGACAGACATGGCAGTTCCTGGCAGGACAACAGGACTAATACTCTGCTTATTGCACCTATTGGTATTAATGGTTTAACTCCAACCATTGCACATGGGATCTTAAACTTTTAAGGACCAGATGTGTGTTGATATGCAATGCTTTAAGCATCCCTCTAGTCCTTAACCCTTTGAGTGACAGAGACATAAGCAACGTATTGCAAAGCAATGCGTTGTGTAACCCTCTGGTGCTCAAAGGGTTAAAACAGTTAAGAAGGCTCATGTACTCTGCCCGCTTCAGTTTGAAAAAAAAAAAAATCAAAATACCAGCAATGTAAATGTCTGCCTTCCTGGACTCAGCACCCAGGATCGACTGAAGATGTTATCTCTTAAACAAAGACACAAAGTTAAAATTCATAGGGGCCATTAGAATTTTCTGGCCATAGCTAGGTAATTGGGGGGAGGGTTTTCTTCTTTATTATATGTATTTTATCTTTAAACAGAACGCGCTGACACAGATCTAGAGATACTAGTATTCAGTGGATTAAAAGTCCTATTTAACTCCATTAAAGGGATAGTAATACTTAAAATGTAAAAAAAAATATGTTGTAGGGTTTACCCCCCTGAGTAAAATAAGAGTACTCCCACTGCTGAGAGGTGTTTCATTCAAAAGTTATTAATTTTCAAAGTTGAATTTTTTAGGTGCAATATCACAGTGGCCTGAAATTGTACAGTGGCGCTGTTGCTACACAATCCTATGGACAGCTCTGGTCCCGGGACCATAAATCTCAATAGGATGGTGTAGCAACAGCACCACTGTACAATTTCAGGCCACTGTGATATTGCACCTAAAAAATTTCAACTTTGAAAATTAATAACTTTTGAATGAAACACCTTTCAGCAGTGGGAGTACCCTTGTTTTACTCAGGGGGATAAACCCTACGACATATTTTTTTTTTACATTTTAAGTATTACTATCCCTTTAAGGACGGCCGATCGCGCATGCAGACGTCACTTAAGGACCACGGACCATTTTTTTA
This sequence comes from Rhinophrynus dorsalis, assembly GCA_037306005.1. Taxonomy (NCBI): domain Eukaryota; kingdom Metazoa; phylum Chordata; class Amphibia; order Anura; family Rhinophrynidae; genus Rhinophrynus; species Rhinophrynus dorsalis. The sequence continues at coordinate 503,210,803 of CM074722.1, read as the reverse complement.
ACTTCCACATCCGATTCAGGGCTCACCTGAACGGCGAGCAGCCGAGCGGGCAGCCCTGAATTCCATGACAATCCTGGCACATCATGGGTCCACAAGCAAATCTACCTATGACGTGCCAGGACCATCAAGGGTCGTTAAGGTGTTAAATCAATTTATTTTTCTATGTGTCCGTTACATTGCAGTTAGTTTGCCTCAGAATTGGACCACATTATCTCGTACCTCTCTGCTTCTCTTTCAGACCTAAGTGTGTTTTATAGTAATTTCAGACAGACAGGTCTGGACTTGCCTGTCAAGTATCTCGTGTTGGATTTATAGCGGATTTGGAGAGATAGAAATTTCATGTGAGAAAACAAATATGTAGTTGATAATGACTTTAAAATTGTATTTTTAAACATGTCACAATGGTGGTGATTATGTGCACATTTATCCCAACATTATAACATTAATGTCAGAGAACATGTAGTCTGAAACATACACAGACACACTACAGCCCCCTGTTACAGATCTTCTACGCACCTTCACCTGCTTTCCACTGTCGATATGGACACGGGAGGGATGTATCTGATGGATGGCCCGTGTGAGTGCCAGCCTGTATTATTGGCAAAATCTTACATGGGCTGGCATTCAGTGAACGTTGAGATCTCAACATGCAACACTCATGTGTAAGGTCTTCTGGCAGCCCCATAGGTCTCTGTACAGATCTCCTGTATCTTTACTGTGTGGAATTAGTATCTGGTTGGCAGGTAGGTGGCAGGTGTTGGGGAGAGCATTGTGGAAGGTTAATATCTGCCTGTCAGTGGTAGGTGGGAATTAAATCAGTGTGGAATGTTAGTATCTAACAGGCAGGGAGAGTCTGGGGGGAGGGAGAGCAGTGTGGAATGTTAGTTTCTAATTGGCAGGAAGTGTCAGGTGGGAGGGGGAGCAGTGTGGAATATTATTATCTAGGTGATAGAGAGGGGTAGGTGAGAGGGAGAGCAATGTGGAATGTTAGTATCTGGGTGACAGAGAGTGACAGTTGAATTACGGGGGGCAGTGTGGAATGTTAGTATCAGGGTGACAGGTGAGAGGGAGAGCAGTGTGGAATGTTAGTATCTGGCTGACAGAGAGTGGCAGGTGAGAGGGAGAGCAGTGTGGAATGTTAGTATCTGAGCAACAGGTGAGAGGGAGAGCAGTGTGGAATGTTAGTATCTGGGTGGCAGATGAAATGGAGAGCAGTGTGGAATGTTAGTATCAGGGTGACAGGTGAGAGGGAGAGCAGTGTGGAATGTTAGTATCAGGGTGACAGGTGAGAGGGAGAGCAGTGTGGAATGTTAGTATCAGGGTGAGAGGTGAGAGGGAGAGCAGTATGGAATGTTAGTTTCAGGGTGAGAGGTGAGAGGGAGAGCAGTGTGGAATGTTAGTATCTGGGTGGCAGGTGAGAGGGAGAGCAGTGTGGAATGTAAGTATCTGGGTGGCAGGTGAGAGGGAGAGCAGTGTGGAATGTTAGTATCTGGGTGGCAGGTGAGAGGGAGAGCAGTGTAGAATGTTAGTATCAGGGTGAGAGGTGAGAGGGAGAGCAGTGTGGAATGTTAGTATCAGGGTGAGAGGTGAGAGGGAGAGCAGTGTGGAATGTTAGTATCTGGGTGGCAGGTGAGAGGGAGAGCAGTGTGGAATGTAAGTATCTGGGTGGCAGGTGAGAGGGAGAGCAGTGTGGAATGTTAGTATCTGGGTGGCAGGTGAGAGGGAGAGCAGTGTGGAATGTTAGTATCTGGGTGGCAGATGAAATGGAGAGCAGTGTGGAATGTTAATATCAGGGTGACATGTGAGAGGGAGAGCAGTGTGGAATGTTAGTATCAGGGTGACATGTGAGAGGGAGAGCAGTGTGGAATGTTAGTATCAGGGTGACAGATGAGAGCAGTGTGGAATATTAGTTTCTAATTGGCAGGAAGGGTCAGGTGGGAGGGGAAGCAGTGTGGAATATTATTATCTAGGTGATAGAGAGGGGCAGGTGAGAAGGAGAGCAATGTGGAATGTTAGTATCTGGCTGACAGAGAGTTGCAGGTGAGACGGGGAGCAGTGTGGAATGTTAGTATCAGGGTGACAGGTGAGAGGGAGAGCAGTGTGGAATGTTAGTATCTGGGTGGCAGGTGAGAGGGAGAACAGTGTGGAATGTTGGTATCAGGGTGACAGGGGAGAGGGAGAGCAGTGTGGAATGTTAGTATCAGGGTGACATGTGAGAGGGAGAGCAGTGTGGAATGTTAGTATCAGAGTGACATGTGAGAGGGAGAGCAGTGTGGAATGTTAGTATCTTGCTGGCAGTGAATGGGTGGCAGGAGGGAGAACAGTGTGGAATGTAAGTGTCTCACTGGCAGTGAAAGCCAGGTGTGGGGGGCGCTGTGTGGGATGTTATTATCTATCTATTGTCTAATTTGCATAAACTACAGCTACATATTGACTAAACCAGTGAGATGCGTTGGTTAATGCACCAACTGTAGGATCTGTTCAAGTTGCAAGGTTCCAGGTTCCAGTCCTGACATAGTCAGCTCATCCTTTCACCTCTCAGAGGTAGAAAAAATGAGGCCAGGGAATACTTGAAAATGAGAGACAATCTCAATGTATTCCTCTTGATGAAATATGTCCATAGCATAACACATAGCTGATTTTGAAAGCTCTTTAATAGTTGTTATAAAGTGTGAGTTCCATTTTAAAGGGATAGTAATACTTAAAGGGATAGCAACACTTAAAGGGATAGTAATACTTAAGTATTACTATCCCTATAGTAAAGCCCTTGTAAAAAAAAAACGTATTGCCTCCAGTGTCATCTCTCAAACCTTTATGGTTTGAGAGATAATCGCTTCTAAAGTTGCCCTCTCCCTCCCCCTTCCCCGAAGTCAGCTTTGTAGCTGACTGAAGGGAAATCTGGTCATAGATCATCAGGCGGCTCTGCAGCAGAGCCGCGATAGCGTTAATTAAAAAAAATCTTTCACTAAAACGGTCTTCTACGTGTGCTTGCAAACCAAGCACAAGCCAAGCACACGTAGAAGACCATTTCGGTGAAAGTTTTCTTTTTAGTAACGCGATCAGGCTGTGCTGGAGAGCCGCCTGAAAGTCGTATGACTCTCTTCCCTGCAGTCAGCTAGAACACTGACTACGGGGAAGGGGGAGGGAGAGGGCAACTTTAGAAGCGATCATCTCTCAAACCATAAAGGTTTGAGAGATGACAGTGGGGGCAATATGTTTTATTTTAGTAGGGCTTTACTAAAGTGATTAGTAATACTTAAGTATTACTATCCCTTTAAATGTTAGTACACTGCATCTTGTAACCCTTAAAAAAACAAATGTATTGCCCCAGTGCCATCTTTCAAACCTTTATGGTTTGAGAGAAAATCATATTTAAAGTTCCCCCTCCCTCCCCTTTCCGTGACGTCAGCGCTCTAGCTGACTGCAGGGGAATCCGGTCCCGGGGCAAGAGGAGGCTCTTCAGCAGAGCCAAGATCGCATTATTGGAAAATAAATCCTTCAATGAAATGGTCTTCTACGTTTGCTTGGAAACCAAGCGCAAACCAAGCACACTTAGAAGACCGTTCCAGTGAAGGATTTCTTTTGCAATAACGTGATCTCGGCTCTGCTGAAGAGCCTCCTCTTGTCCCGGGAATGGATTCCCCTGCTGTCAGCTAGAGCGCTGACGTCACGGAAAGGGGAGGGAAGGGGGAACTTTAAATATGATTATCTCTCAAACCATAAAGGTTTGAGAGATGGCACTGGGGGTATTTCATTTGTTTTTTTAAAGGAATAGTAATACTTAAAATACAAAAATAAATATGTTGTAGGGTTTATCCCCCTGAGTAAAACAAGAGTACTCCCAGTGCTGAGAGGTGTTTCATTCAAAAGTTATTAATTTTCAAAGTTGAATTTTTTAGATGCAATATCACAGTGGCCTGAAATTGTACAGTGGCGCTGTTGCTACACGATCCTATGGAGATTTATGGTCCCAGGGCCAGAGCTGTCCATAGGATCGTGTAGCAACAGCGCCACTGTACAATTTCAGGCCACTGTGATATTGCACCTAAAAAATTAAACCTTGAAATTAATAACTTTTGAATGAAACACCTTTCAGCAGTGGGAGTACTCTTGTTTTACTCAGTTGGATAAACCCTACAACATATTTTTTTTTACATGTTAAGTAATACTATCCCTTTAAGGGTTAGAAGATGCATTGTACTAACATGTAAGTATTACTATCCCTTTAAGGCATAGTAATAATTATTGCAGAAAATATATATTTTGAAGGACTTTTCCTGAGGAGTAATACAACTTTTAAAAGTGTATTACTCCTCAGGAAAAGTAATACTTTTTAAAAGTATCATTGTACAACACTACATATTTGTGAGAGGATGAGCGCTGTGCCAGTTTGGCCTTCCCCATTCACGCTGTGCTAATGCTGTCGGTGGAGATATTTGGTCAAGAATTTTATTACATAAATTCATGTTTGCTCTGTAATCACTTTTGAATGAAGCATTTCCCAGTAGTGTAATTACCATTGATTTACTCACCAGGGAAAGCCATGCAAAATAAAATAATTATTTATCATAACCAGAGTTACTGCCCTATTAAAACAGACATCAGTAAATGAATAATTAATTTGCTTTGTGCTCTATAATAAAACAAATGTCAAGCTGATTTATTATAAAACACAATGGGGATTTTACTCTTTTTGGTCAGGTTCCCATTGCCATTGTAATCCTCCTTTCCACCTGGCTTCATGCAGGTGGGAATTTGCATGACAATAATGAAGATTACAATTTTGGAAGTGACTAAGTGAGTAGTTTGTTCTGAAAACAAACAGAGACAAACATCTCCTTTTTGGATGTAAACTTTTATAATGTAGAAATTACATAAAGACAAGCTTCAGCCGGTCTCTGCAGGGTGAATGTACAATGACAATTCGGCTCTAAATCAGGAGCTGGACCTTACAGTTTTCGTCCCTGCGTCTGGCTAACGTCAATTTACTAAGCTGCGTCAACCAGAATGCCTTCCCTTAACTCAGTTGGTGCCAAGGGCAGGGCAAATTGTACAGTCTGTAGCTGTTTCAGTGCAATCATTTATTTATGCTTTGTTTACTGCAATGTACTAAACAAGTCACAGAATAAATGGTGTGAGCATACAGCCCTAATATCCCTCTTTAGGAGATATTAGGTGTCCATACCGCCCTAGTAGCCCTCTTTAGGATATATTAGGTGTCCATACCGCCCTAGTAGCCCTCTTTAGGAGATACTAGTGGTCTGTATCTAGGGTTGCCACCTTTTTTTTACAAAAATACCGGCCATGGCATTCTCTCCATAGAATTAACATTGGAGAGAAGCCAATTCTTTACCGGCCTGCCGGTTAGGGTTGCCACCTTTTCTTCAAAAAAATACCAGCCATGGCATTCCCTCCATAGACTTAACATTGGAGAGAAGCCAATTTTTTACTGGCCTGCCGGTAAAATACGGGCTGGGTGGCAACCCTACTGCCGGTAAAATACAGGCTGGGTGGCAACCCTATCTGTATCTCCCAAGTGTCCCTCTTTAGGAGATATTAGGAGTCCATACATGCCTAGTGTCCCTGTTTAGAAGATATTAGGAGTCCATATATCTCTAGTGTCCCTCTTTAGAAGATATTACGGATCCACACCTCCTAAGTGTCCCTCTTTAGGAGATATTAGGGGTATGTACCTCACAAGTGTCCCTTATTAAGAGACAGTAACCCCTGTTGGCGTCAGTTAAGGACCACAACACTTTTTTTTTCTTTGCAATGAATTCTGGGATGGCAGAGGAGCGTGCAGTGACTTACAGTTCTCCATAGAATGTGATAGAAACTGCTGAGTCACTTCCTGTCAGTTAGAACTATCAGGAAGTAAACACAGTAAAGTCACTTCCTGTCAGTTAGAACTATAAGGAAGTAAACACAGTAAAGTCACTTCCTGTCAGTTAGAACTATGAGGAAGTAAACACAGTAAAGTCACTTCCTGTCAGTTAGAACTATGAGGAAGTAAACACAGTAAATTCACTTCCTGTCAGTTAGAACTATGAGGAAGTAATCACAGTAAATTCACTTCCTGTCAGTTAGAACTATCAGGAAGTAAACACAGTAAATTCACTTCCTGTCAGTTAGAACTATCAGGAATTAAACACAGTAAATTCACTTCCTGTCAGTTAGAACTATCAGGAAGTAATCACAGTAAATTCACTTCCTGATTATTTGAACTTTTGTAAATTTTGAATAAAACAACTGACAGCGGTGTGAGTGACCATGTTTTACACAGCAGGAAAAGCTCTATAACATATAGGTTTTCATAAAAAAAGTTTACTGGTCCTTTAAGCCCCATTAAAAGTGACATTGTTTAATATTGACAAATATTAATTGCAGGTTTATCCTGCCCAGTCAAACAAGGGAATGCCACTGATGACACGTTCTATTGTTAATAGCTCAAATTTGCTTTTTTGGGGTATAGTACATGCATTGCTGGAAGATCAGAGCTGGAAATCACTGCCATTAGGAACAAATAAATGTTCCCTGAATCCCCAGTGGTGAAAATGGGACTTTTAACTGCTTGAATGCTAGCGAGGTCTTCAATGCCTTTCTTCACTAGTATTCAAGGGGTTAACCCTTTGAATTTGCAACACATCCAGAAATCGCACTTCCAAGGTTATATCCACAAATATAAAAACAACTTTATTTCATGATCAACACATCAAACGTACAATACACCTTCAAAGAAGATGTTCATATATTCAAAAACCATATGGAAAAACTTGTTCCTTGAAGTCACAAATTAGTAGATGAAACTTTGTGGCATCACATCGATCAACGTGTTTCGCGCAGTACGAGCTTAATCATGATCAAGCTCTTATTGTGCGAAACGCGTTGATCGATGTGATGCCACATCGTTTCATCTACTAACGTGCGACTCCAAGATACCATTCTCTCCATATGGTTTTTGAATATAAGAACATCTTTTTTGAAGGTATATTGTACATTTGATGTGTTGATTATGAAATAAAGTTGTTTATATATTTGTGGATATAACCTTGGAAGTGCGATTTATGGATGTGTTGCAAGTTCATTACTGCAGGCTAATGGGAAAGCTTTGATATACGCACCCATATGGTTACTCCATTGCTGAGTTCTGAAACACGTGTTAAAGCAACGTTGTATCGAGACGGCTGTTTTGCCTCGACTTCTGGTCTTAAAGTGAAACGTTCTATTAAGTGGATGTAAGAGCTGCTGATGGCTGTGTGGTGCTAGTTAACCCGTTGAATGCCAGAGAGGTATCCAACGCATTGCAACTCAATGCATTGGATACCTCTTTGGCATTCAAAGGGTTAAAAAGCTGCACTTCAGTTTATGGGAACTTTGAACATTCTGACAAGTCTCCTGTGCAGTCATTGTCTTGCTCCATTTTTATTTAGTGCATATGGCCCCCAATGAATTATTTAGATATTACTGTGGATTTATTTGAGGCGTTCTTTGGTTCTCCTTCTGACGTATATATATGCGCCCATTGTTGCGCAGCCGAGGAACAGACAGGACTGAAACAGCAGCCAATTAAAGCCATTTACAATATATTATCCGTCTGTAGAATTTATTGTAGCTCAGACTTGATTTTCTTTAGGTGCAATATCACAGAGGCCTGAAATTGTACAGTGGCGCTGTTGCTACACCATCCTATGGACAACTCTGATCAATTGACCTTAAATCTTCAATGGCCAGTGTAACAACAGCGCCACTGTACAATTTCCGGACACTGAGATATTGCGCCTAAAAATGAAAGTTTGAACTGTATTAACTTTTAAATAAAACACCTTTCAGCAGTGGGAGTAACCTTGTTTTACTCAGGGGATAAACCCTACAATTTTTTGTGGACCTTTCAGGATGATTCAAATTGCATATTTAAAAGTCATTAAAAGCTGCCTATATGCGCATCTCACTCTTGATTACTACATCCGCATTGCATTTCAGAGATGCCCTCCCTGGACCACATGAAGTCCCCTCCCCTCCTTTTTTTTTCTCCCTCCCCCCCCCCCTGCTTCTTGTCCCCCCCTCCTCTCCTTGAATGCAAGCCATAGGTACGATTCTAAGAGCCCCGCACAGTTAATTCCTCCGACTGGCCCTAAGATTGCACTCCACATCACCTCTACTTAGTAGATGTATCTATAGGATCCCCCATGCTAGGCTTCAGTCCCTACAGTCAGAGGCGTAACTAGAAGCCACCGGGCCTTGGTGCAAAAATTGCCATGGGCCCCCCCAACCAACCCCCCCCAATGGCCACCTCCACATTGCCCACCCATTGGCCACCTCCACATTGCCCCCCCATTGGCCACCTCCACATTGCCCTCACATTGCCTCCAATCTCCATATTGCCCCCACATTACCTCCACATTGCCCCCAATCTCCACATTGCCCCCATGTTGTCTCCACTTTGCCCCAATATCCACATTGCCCCCACATTGCCTCCACATTGCCCCCAATCTCCATATTGCGCCCACATTACCTCCACATTGCCCCCAATCTCCACATTGCCCCCACATTGCCCCCATGTTGTCTCCACTTTGCCCCAATATCCACATTGCCCCCACATTGCCTCCACATTGTCCCCAATATCCACATTGCCTACACATTGCCCCCAACATCCACATTGCATCCACATTGACCCCCCCAGTGTCCATCTCCTACTCCCTGGTGGTCCAGTGGCATGGCAGGAGAGGTCTGAGCCTCCTTCTGCACAGACCTCAGAACTCCCACGCAGTCCTCTCTTCAGTAATGCAGAGCTCTGGGAGATGATGTCATCACCCAGCGCTCTGCATTACTAGATAATGTCATCACCAAGTGCTCTGCATTACTAGATGATGTCATCACCAAGCGCTCTGCATTAATAGAGGGAGAGCACAGAAGCAAGATGTTCTATTTTTGATTTTGATGACTGTATTGCTATTTACTATTTTTCTTGTATATTACTACTGAATTCCATACATTTCTATGACTTTCAATATAGTTTATTAACCCTTTGAGTGCCAGAGGGGTACGGAACGCATTGCAAAGCAATGCAAAGCAATTTGTTCCGTACCCCTCTGGCACTTAAAGGGTTAAAAAAAAACAAAAAACAGAAAAAAACTGCCTACGTGTCATGTTAACCAAAAATTTTTTAAATGTAAGTTAAGGAGATATTCATAGTTGGTATGCTAATGTATGTTAATTGTATTACCCATGCGGTACCAGTAACATTTCATATGCTAATTAAGACTTTCAATTAAATTAATATGCTAATTAAGTTTTTAGTGACATGTCATATGCTAATTACGGTTTTTCGTAATGTTTCATATGCTAATGAAGCTCTGTGCTGTATCAGGAGACTTTCGCTTTCCCCAGAAATAAAATTTAATATATTTCCTAGACATCTGCTGGACTTTTGTTTAACATGAAACATAAGCAGTTTTGAATGAACTTTTCAAATACTTTAAAAAAGAAATCATGGTTATAGGTCCACTTTAATAAAGGCAGAGTATGTGCGCATTAATACATTCTAGTACATACCCTAGGTTGCCTCCGCTAGAGGCTAACACCGGTGGCGCTGTGCAGGTGTATTTTACATGCACTCATTGTCCTTTACAATATGAATTAAGGCTGTGCTGACTTCATCGTCCTACTGGTCCACGCGCACATAAGTCTGTCACCGTTACTAAACGGCTGCAGCTTACAGAGAGGGATAAATGATTTGGATTCTTATTGACTTTTCAGGGTTTCTTGGAATAAAGGCATACACATTATATACTCCGTTCTTACACTCAGTCATTGCATTCGTTTAACTAAATTACCTAATCAAATCCAGCTTTAAGCTGCCATGCTTTTAAAGATTTTGTAATTCTAATAAAATAATTACATTTGTGTGAGGTTTTCCTTCCCGAACAGTAGGTCCTTCTGTTATTAAATCCCAGGAGCCCCGGAGAAGCCCCAGGGCAAAGCAATATATTATGTGCAAACAATTGCTTTGGAGACCTGTACGGCACTCGATGAATTAAGCCCCAGCCGCTGTGATGTAGAATCACTTACTAAATGGGAACGGATTGCACCTATGTAACAAGAGAAGAGCGGCACTCGCTGGTGGTTTAGAATTTATGCAGAAAAAAAAAAAGGAGAGCAATTCTAGAGCAGACCAATTGCATCACATGGGGCAAACAAACTAGCAGAAATTCCAATTGATTTAGATTACACTGGAGACCCCCACAAAAGCATTTAACTCTTTGAGTGCTAGAGGGGTATGTGACATATTGCTTTGGCATTCAAAAGGTTAAATCTAGGAGGGGTATACCCCCTTTCCTCTCTGGCAGTCAAGCAGTTCAATCCAGTTTAGTTCAATGGGAATTTGTATTTAACCCTTTGAGTGCCAGAGGGGGTACGTAACGCATTGCTTTGGCACTCAAAGGGTTAAATCTTGGGGTGAGGTATATCCCTTTTCCTCTTTGTTAATCGAGCTGTTCAATCCAGTTTAGTTCAATGAGAATTTGGGGAATTTGTATTTAACCCTTATGACACAGGGGTATTTTCTCTACCAATTGTCTTAGTAAATCAGTCAGTAAACCTGTCATCAGGTTTTTCTAAACAGATTTTAATTGTTCCCGTCTGGTAGTTTTCTTTGTACTTATAGCTCGGAGCAGTGAATACAGGGAGTAGATCACCGGTCCATGACTCATAGTGAATAAAGATAGGGATTTAATCTGACTAACCTTGGGATAGAAGGGGTTATAATAATCTCCATATAACTTTTGAAGGTTAAGAAAGTGGTACTGTGGCAAGCATACAGGTCATGCTGGGAGGGTGGGAGTTGAGATGACAGCCCCTACCTCCCTCCATTTCGTTGTCTGTAGTGTATGGGTCCTCCAGTTCTTGTCCACAATCATGCAGCGATTACAGAAGCTGGAGTGGGCTGATGGTGGGGCATTTGGGGGAATGTGGTGAAAGACACTTAGGGTACAGAGATCAGGCCTGAATGTAGGGGCTAGCGGCTAGAGAGGCTGTGTGTATGGTGCATTTCTGTTTTGGGATGTTTAGTTTTTTGTGCTGTGTGAGTAGGGCATTGGTGCAGTTGGGCTTAGGAAGGTGTGTCAGCCGTGTTTTTTTGGCGTTCATCCAGATGTTGAGGGAGGGCCAACTCCTTGCAGAGATTTTCATTGCCTGGTAAGGCAGTACAGAGGAGACATGACTATGTCTTCCTTACTTTAGCCCCTGGGTGTGTTTGTCCGCCCAAGGGTGTGTGTGGCTGGAGATGGAGAATTGTGCCAGCCTTCTCCTTTTATTAATACAGACATAACCGTTCACCACATGCACTAATCCCTGACTGCGGATTATACTGTCGGAGTTTACAGTCCCAACATCACCAGCTTAAGGTTGGATAAGCTCAGGTCTCCCTGTAGATTTCTATGCTGCTACAGCCATGGTCACAAGCCCCCTTAACACTGCCAGTGGGGGTAAGCAAAATGAGGAAGAAAATTTGTTGGTCATCCTTTTGGCACTTAAAGCGTTAGTAATGTCCTGCAAGAATAAAAAGCAATATTGTAGATAAATTAAAAAGAAATCAATCGGTACAAGTCCTATCTCTCAAACCCCTTTCCCTGACGTCAGCTGTAAGATCCTGGTCCGGGTACCGGTATTCGGCTCTTCAGCAGAGCCAAGATAACACAGTCTACAAATAAATACTTAACTGGATTGGTCTACAAAGAGTGCTTGCAAACCAGGCACACTTTGTAGACTGTTCCAATGAAGGATTTCTTTGTAGACTGCGGTATTTCAGCTCTGCTGAAGAGCCACCTCAAGTCAGCAGACACGAATGCTGACAAGGGGAACTTTAACCCTTTGAGTGCCAGAGGGGGTATGTGTACCCCTCTGGCACTCAAAGGTTTAAAACGTTCTATCTCTCAAACCATAAAGGTTTGAGAGATAGGACTTGTACCAATAGATTTATTTTTAATTTATCTACAATATTTAATCATGAAGGATATTACTATCACTTGAAAGGGTTAATATAGTGATGGAACAAAAAGGTCCTATTGAAAGCTCTTCCTGTAATTTAAAAAATTATTCAGAACGAGACAAAATGTTCAGTTGGACACAATATATAATTGTGCATGTCTGTTTTATCGATCTTTGCAATGGGGTAATTAAACCTTCAAGGATCATTTAAAGGGTTAATATTACATCTGCCACATTTTAGGCCGGTGGGTGTTTAACAATATAATCATTGTTAGGATTGCAGAGCGCCACCATTTTCTAATTATTGCATTTTTGAGAAATCTACTCCAAGAACAGTTTTCTGTAGATGTTTCATTAACCCTTTCCCAACCTTACTTCACGTTTAGACATTTTACTGGAACAATAAATAAGAGTGCACAGCCCCCCCCCCTTCCCAGTTTCTTCTCTTCATCAACTAAGCAATTCTACGTGCGTCGGACTTCAGAAGACATTATTTATTGTTAAATCAATCTCCTCTTGACCGCACAGGGAGAAAACTGTTCACTTTTCAAAAGTGTTTATCAGGTAGTTTAACCCTTTCAGTCCCAGAAGGGGTACGGAGCCCATTGCTTTTGCAGTGCGTTCGGTAGCCCTATGACACTGAAAGGGATAACCATTTGAGCGCCATTGCGGGTTAAACTTTCAATTATTATGTATCGTTTGTACAACTGGTCAAGTAATGAATTCACTGTGTCCAAAAAAAATGTTATGAGAACTGTATGTAATTTCAAGAATTTTAACCCTTTGAGTGCCAGAGTGGTAAGGAATGCATTGCTTTGCAGTGCATTGTGCACCACTCTGGCACTCAAAGGGTTAATTTATAAAATTATGGGCTGTATTCCTTTCTGGGGCAGCCCAACTGTTATATAGCGGGCAAATAAACATTCCTTACATTTTCTTTTTTGTAAATGGTTCTTTTAACCTCTCAAAATGCTATCTTGCATTCAAAGGGTTAAAAGCTACTTTTAGGTAACTGTAAATTTTTATTTTTTTCCCTTATGTTGCAAATTCGTTTCATTCATTAATTCTCATTTTAATTTTCTGAATATGATCCTAAATATTAGGCCTCAGTTGGTAATTTGTGATGTTAATTGGCAATTACAGAGCACTAGAATCATTTACAACCTATGAAATTGAGTGACTTGCTTTATATTGACCCATATTACAGTTATTGACCAACCATGGCCACAGTTATTGACCAATCAATTGTCTGATCTCAAGCTGTTCGGTAGTACAGCCACTGTCCTACATTTTCAGCCATTGGTGGGTTGGGGATGAAGGGATTTGTAGTTCCCAACAGCTGGAGGTACAATTGAATGTCTCTGAATTAGGCCTTAAAAAATGTGGGACCTATCGATTTTTACCAATTGCAAGGAACATCGATAAACTATAAATGTCTTTGAAATAAAGTGGCCAAAATTCTGGGAGCTGTCAGATCCACACGATGTCCAAATTATATAAAAATACCTTAAAGGAGTAATACACTCTTTTTTAGGAAAACAATATGTGTTATAGGATTTTTTTTCTGACGAAAAACAAACAAATGTCCTTCATTCAACTGCCAAACTTTTTTTTAATTAAAATTAACCCCTTAAGGACCCATGACAGTCCTGGTCCGCCATGGGTTGTTATACCCTTAAGAACCCATGACGGTCCTGGACCATCATGGCTTAAATAATAGCAACCTGCCTCCGTGTACGCTGCTATCATTAATTCCAAGCTAAGACTGAACGCTCCAAGACTGGGGGTGGGAAAAAGGGACATGGGGATTTTCACACAGGGGGGACAGTGGCCACTTTAAACTGCGCATTTTGTAGGTATGACTGACGGGTCATACCTTTCATGCAGTCTCCATAAAAATTTAACCCCTTGTGCCCAACTGATCCCAAGAGAAAAAACAAAATTTGTGTTTTTTTTATATTTTTTTTTTTACCTTTTTTTAAATTTTAATAAAATAAATGGTGGGTTATCCATATAAGTAGGGAATCAAAAGAAAGCTCTATTTGTGCGTAAAAAAACAGTATATAATTTATGGGGGTGAAATAAAAGCCTAAGAGAGAAAACACTGTTGAACAAAGACAGTCAAAAAGGTCAGAATTGCTCTGGTCCTTAAGTGAAAACTACCTCAGATTTTCCCGGTCCTTAAGGGGTTAAAAAACCTTTTGTGTTCACCAGGTGGTGCTGTTTCTATCACTTACAATAGAGAACTGTAGTCTATGACTCAAGCTCTGCCGCATTAAAAAAATAAAATATGTCTTTTGGACGGCAGCTGGTGCAGTTGCTAATAGAAAAAAGAATAAAAAACACGTTTGAGATATAATAACTTTTGAGTGGCAAAAATGTAGGAGTGACCTTGTTTTATTCAGCAGGAAAACTATACATTATCCTTTTTTAATGGAAATAATTTTACTTCCTTTAACACTTTAAAACCAATAGGATTAACGCAAACAAAAAATTCCATCTTCGAATTACATAGTAACATTGTTGATGAGGATGAAAAAAGACAGGTGAACATCAAGTCTAACCTTTGCCATGTCAACCTTAATGATCCTGAAGAAGGCAAAAAAAAAAAAAAAAAAACCCAAACAAAAAAAACTAAACAACTATTGAAAACATTCCCAATTATTTCCCAACTGGGTTAAAAAAATATTTCCTCACTCCAAAAGCCAATCTGATTTTTCCATTGATGAACAACTGCATTGTAATCAACTGTCTCAGTATCGTTCTCTTTTTCCTTTAAAGGGATAGTAATACTTGAAAATAATTGTATTTTATATTGTAGCCCTTAAAAAAACATGAAAAATGATATAAGTCTTATCTCCCAAACCTTTATGGTTTGGGAGATATTCACATGTAAAATATAGTAAAATGCTCTTTTTCTTGCTGTTTCAGCCAAGTCTGCCATCTAGTGGACAGATTTGGACTTCGGTCCACAGAGCAACCGGCAGCTCTTTAGCAGTGCGGAGATCACGATCTTTGAAAAGAACTACTTCATTGGAACTATCTACAAAGTGTGCCTGGCTTGAAAGCACACTTTGTAGACCATTCCAATTAAGAAATTATTTTTAAATAATAATAACTAGTATTTCTCCCAGTGGGACTCAAAGTGCTGTCAGCGCACGCTCTTGGAATTAACCAAATTGGCAGCTGAAATAATAGGTGTTATTATTACCCAACTATGGTACTCATTTATCGACCTCGGAAGGATGAAGGGCTGAGTTGGTCCTGCCGGGATTCGAACCTGCAACCCTGAGGTTGAATAGGTCCATAATCAGGGAATTTACCACTGAGCTATCTCACCGGCACTTTTTTAAGGATGGTGATCTCAGCACTTCTGGAGAGGCACTGCCGGTCGGGGACCAGATTCCAGATCTGAAGGGTGAAGCAATGCCGTCACTCCAGGGGAAACTTTACTTCTGAATATCTCCCAAACCATAAAGGTTTGGGAGATAAGACTTATATCATTTTTCAACTTTTTTTTAAGGGCTACAATATAAAATAAACTTATTTTCAAGTATTACTATCCCTTTAAAAAAATCCCTCTCTATTCTTTATTCGAAAGCACCTTTCCTCTCATCTTAATAAATCACCTTGTTTTTCGGTCATTGCTTTTACTAAGTAGTTCCTTAGAGAGTTCTTTGTATTGGCCATGAATATATATATATATATATATTTAATAGTAATCAGATCCCCATGTAGACATCCTTCATAATGTAAACATACACAGTTTGACTAGTCTCTCTTTATAACTCAGATCTTCCAATCCTAATGAATTTATATTACTGTTTATTTTATAGGAAAAGCCCTATACTATATATTTTTGCACGCTCCTTGGGTCCACAAAGTTTTAAAGCAACATCTTAAAGGGATAGTAATGTTTCATAATAAAAGCAGCTCTAATTAATCATAATAGTATTTGGGCCATAGAGAGTGTTATATCAATTCTGTCAGAGTTGTAGTACAAGAGTAATTCAATGACAAAGTATCCCCCTCCCACCCCTTTTACTGATGTAACACTGCTCAGCCAGATCAGAAGGGCGGTGCCCAGGTAGACTGCAGAGAGGGACAATCTTCAATTAAGATAAGGGAAAAACCTGAAAAGCTTGTCAAGGGGGGCAGGGCTTTCATTGTTCTCATAGGAAGAAGATTGTCCCCTTCTGTTATCTGTCTGGTCTGTGGACTGCATTCCACATCTGAGAAGAGATGGCTTACACTAGGTAAAAGGGGCGGGAGGGGAAACTTTGTTTGTGAATATCTCATAAACCATAAAGGTTTGAGAGATAAGACTTCTATCATTCTTCATGTTTTTTTAATGCCTACAAAATAAAACAAAGATAAAATGAAATATTACTATCCCTTTAAAGGGAAAGTGTCACATCATAATTTCATTTTTATGAATGCTCCCCATAAAATGGAAGCACTATAACATATATTTTCTCATAAGAAAACATTTAGTGATCCTTTAAAGTAACGGTAATGTCCCATAACAAAATGTTGTTGTTTTGTAGAGTCAAAATAAATTAATTATGTGGCACAAATCCTATATCTCAAACCTTTATAAGAGTTCCCCCCTCCCTCATGTCAGTTGTAAAGCCAACATGATGACGCTCTCATCAGAGCCAAAATTGGGTTATTTAAAAAGAAATACTTCACTGGAACGGTCTACAAAGTGTGCTTGCAAACCAGGCACACTTTGTAGACCGTTCCAACGAAGTAATTATTTTTAAATAATGCAATTTCGGCTCTGCTGAAGAGCCGCCGGTTGGTCCCAAGACCGAGATCTTCTGCTGTCAGCAGAGCGCTGACTTCAGGAGAAGGGGAATGGGGGGGGAACTTTACATGTGAATACCTCTCAAACCATAAAGGTTTGAGAGATAGGATTTGTGCCACAGTTTATTTTTTTAAACTGTACAAAACAAGAAAATTATTTATCAGACACTAGTGTCCCTTTAAGTATAAAAATAAAATATATTAATATTCTCTGGATGCTTTAATTTTTTCCCAGCATGCATCTCATACAAGTGGATTCGGTTCAGCGATGGATGGATGACTTAAAGCTGATGACGGAATGCGAGTGTATGTGCATTCTCCAGTCTAAGCCAATCAGTGTGGAAGAAGATTCTCAAAGCGACCTCTTGCTCAACTCTCAAGACACATTTCAGAACAGTTTGGAAATGCTACTGAAGAGGGCATGGATCATAAGCACCCAGCTTACTAAAATTGTTCAGAAGCTGGAGAAGAACAGGTGGAAACGTCTCCATACGATGACCATAAGGACAAACTGCCATGTCTGTTCCATGATCAAAGAGTACAACACTTTCACTAGAAATTCCACAGATGAGATGCAGCAGGTAATAATAATCCTTTATTTTTATATAGCGCACACCAATTCCACAGCACTTTACACTCATATTGGTCCCTGTCCCCATTGGGGCTCACAATCTAAATTCACCTATCAGTATGTTTTTTTGAGTGTGAGAGGAAACCGGAGTACCCGGAGAAAAACCCACACAAACACAGTGAGAACATACAAACTCTTTGCAGATGATGTCCTTGGTGGGATTTGAACCCAGGACCCCAGTGCTGCAAGGCAACAGTGCTAACCACTGAGCCACCGTGCTGCCCTGTACAATGCTTACTGGGGCTAGGGCAGAGATAGGCAACATAAACCGAAAAGTGAGTCAGAAATTGAGCTGAAGACAAATATGTCATCCCGGTATCAAGTAACTCATCAAAGGGGAACTCACCAGAAAAGACAAATGTCTCCCAGAAATATTTACAGTTTTGTAGAGTTTAAAATAATAATCAATATGTTCCAAACCCTATCTCTCAAACCGCTATGGTGTGAGAGATATAGGGATTCAAAGTTCCCCCCTCCCTCCCCTTCTCCTGATATCAGCGTCTAGCAGCAGGAGATCCCAGTCCGGGGAACAGCAGTTGGCTCTGCAGCAGAGCCCAGATCGCATTACTTAAAAAGAATTAATTCATTGGAAAGGTCTACAAAGTGTGCTTGCAAACCAGGCACGCTTTGTAGACCTTTCCAATGAATGAATTTTTTAGCAATAACGTGATTCCGGCTCTGCTGCAGAGTCTTCTTGAGTTGTACGACTCAAATCTCCTGCTGTCAGCTTTAAGAGAAGGGGAGGGAGGGGGAACTTTGAATCCCTATATCTCTCACACCATTGTGGTGTGAGAGATAGGGTTTGGAGCATATTGATTATTATTTTAAACTCTACAAAACTGCAAATATTTTTGGGAGACATTTGTCTTTTCTGGTGAGTTCCCCTATGATGAGTTACTTTGGGGGACATTACTGACCCTTTAAATAAAAATATACTATATTTAAAGGGATAGTAATGTTTAACAATAAAAGCAGCTCCAATTAATCTTCAGTGTTTGGGCCATGGAGAGTGTTATTTCAATGCTGTCAGAGTTGTAGTTCAAGAGTAATTGAATGATAAAGTATGCCCCTCCTGTCCCTTTTACTGATGTAACACTGCTCACCTCAGAGCAGCAAGACTGTCCAGATGGATCCAGAGAGGGACAATCTTCAGTTAAAGGGATAGTAATACTTCATTTTATCTTTATTTTATTTTGTAGGCATTAAAAAAACATGAAGAATGATATAAGTCTTATCTCTGAAACCTTTATGGTTTAAGAGATATTCACAAACAAAGTATCCCCCCCCTGTTCAACCAGATCAGAAGGGAGGTGCCCAGGTAGACTGCAGAGAGGGACAATCTTCAATTAAGATAAGGGAAAAAGCTGAAAAACTTCTCAAGGGGGGAAGGGCTTTCATTGTTTTTATACAAAGAAAATTGTCCCCTTCTGTTATCTGTCCTGTCATACAACCAGACTCACATCTGAGAAGAGATGGCTTACACTAGGAAAAAGGGGCGGGGAGGGGAACTTTGCTTGTGAATATCTCATAAACCATAAAGGTTTGAGAGATAAGACTTATATCGTTCTTCATGTTTTTTTAATGCCTACAAAATAAAATAAAGTTAAAATGAAGTGTTACTATCCCTTTAAGATAAGGGAAAAAGCTGTAAAAAACTGTCAAGGGAGTAGGGTTTTCATTGTTCTCACAGTAAGAAGATTGACCCTTGCTGTGATCTGTCTGGTCAATGGGCTCCACATCTGAGGGGAGGGGCTTACACTAGGTAAATGGGGCTGGAGAGGGATACTTTATCATTCAATTACTCTTGAACTACAACTCTGACAGTACTGAAATACCAATCTCCAAGGCCCAAATACTATGAAGGTTAATTGGAGCTGCTTTTATTGTGAAACATTACTATCACTTTAATAAAAACAACACTCAAAACTACCCAAAAGGATAGCCCCAACAGTATCTATCCGTTGACATGCAATATGCCCAGGGACAGTTTTTAAGCTCAAGCTCAAGAACCCATGAAAGATACGTGTGTAGGCTTGAGCTGAGATATGGGCCTGTCATTTCCTGATAAGGCTATTTTAATGGAAGAGGACAGTCACTGTTGGGGTATCATTTTGGATATTGCTGAGTATTGTGTTTATTAACAAATTAACCCCACAGGATATTCACAGGAATTGGTTCTTTATGGGTGGATGATGGTCATGGCGATTAACCACTTGAGTGCCAGAGGGGTACGCAACGCTTTATTCTGCAGTGCATTGCGTGCCCATCTGGCACTCAAAGGGTTAATGATCGCAGCATGCCTCTGGGCGCATTGTAATCATACTGGGGAGGCTGTGATTGACTTCTCCAGGATCGGAGCAGTTTCATCCTTTCCCATCTGCTCCAGATGGACAAAGTGGGGATATCTTTATTGTATGTGGTGGTGTTGAGGGAAGGTCTGTTTGGTAGAGCTTGATTGGTCACTTGATGACCTACTGACACCTCTTTGTGCATCCCAATAAAAAACGTAGAGCAAAAGCAAAATATTTCTGCCTCCCCTCGGATATGAAATCTCTTCTCTTAATTGGACGGATCGCAACGAGGGACAATTTTCTGTCCATCGGTATAAGGAAACCCCTGCCCCACTTGATGAAGATGTGCAGGCTTTTCCTTATACTCACAGAAGACTGTCCATCATCATGATCCACCCAGACCGGCTTGCTTCTCCGAGGCGAGGCATTGTAACATACGTAGAAGGGGCGGGAGATGGAAACTTTCTAACATAACTACACAGAAACTAGACCGATGTGGACATTCACAACATCGCAGAGCGTTAGTACTTTTTTGGGGACTCGTTGCTAGAGAGAGACCTGGGTATCCTTGTCAACTACAAACTTGGAAACAGTGATCAGTGTCAAACAGCAGTAGCAAAGGCAAACAAAGTCCTGTCTTGTATAAAAAGAGGTATTGAAGCAAGAGTGGATAACATTATTTTGCCGTTATACAAATCATTGGTAAGACCTCACCTTGAGTATGCAGTGCAGTTTTGGGCACTAGTTCTGAAAAAGGATATACTAGAACTAGAGAGGGTACAGCGAAGAGAAACAAAATTAATTAAGGGAATGGAGGACTTGACGTATGAGGAATGACTAAACAAACTTGGTTTATTTACTCTAGAGAAAAGACGACTAAGAGGAGATCTTATCACATTGTACAAGTATATGAGAGGTCAATACAAGGATCTCTGCGGTGAGCTATTTATTTCAAGACCTGATCAGGTGACCAGAGGACACCCCTTGAGATTAGAGGAAAGGAGGTCTAGACTTCAGCAGAGGAAGGGGTTTTTTTACAGTTAGGTCTGTTAAATTGTGGAATTTTTTGCCCAAGGAGGTGGTTATGGCAGATACAATGGATATATTTAAAGTGTTAGTAGTGTCTAAAAAAACCTTTTTTGTATTTAGAAGAGCTTAAAAAGCTGATCTGAATGCAAAAAATGTATCTCTCAAACCACTATGGTTTAAGAGATACGGGCATTTAAAGTTTGATTTCTCCTACTGACAGCTGTTAAGCTGTCAGCAAGAGATCCGTGTCGGTCGACACACTGGCGCTTGAGAAGTGCTGGGATCTCGTTACTTACACGGAATCCCTTCATTGGACCATTCCAATGAAGGGATTCCGTATAAGTAACGAGATCTCAGCACTTCTCAAGTGCCAGCGTGTCGACCAACACAAATCTCCTGCTGACAGCTTTACAGCTGTCAGTAGGATAAATCAAACTTTAAATGCCCGTATCTCTTAAACCATAGCGGTTTGAGAGATACGTTTTTTTGCATTTAGATCAGCTTTTTAAGTTCTTCTAAATGCAAAAAAGTTTTTTCCAGACATTACTAACACTTTAAGATAAGATTAGATGAATTTCTTTTCAAAGGGAACATACAGAGTTATACTGTTTATTAGTAGGCAGATCAGGAAGATCTGATAAAGACTAACTTATTTGGTAGCAGGAAAGCTATGAAATTCTCAGTTACTGGGGTATGAGGAGAAGGTTGAACTTGATGGACTTGTGTCTTTATTCAACCTAATTTACTATATTACTATAAGGAGTGATCGAACCTTACTTTATAATGAGACATTACCATCTGTTTAATTATATTATTTTATTGAACACCTTGGGAGCCATAGAGTTCTACAGAGCATTGAGAACCAATGCGTTCTAGATCATTCTAGCATCCAAGGGGGTAATTATTTTATTTTGTTATCGGGGGGACTGTGGCAGGAGAATAACGTATTAGACAAGTGTAAGATGTTGAAGCTTTGCGGTTTTTATTGTAATGTCTGTGTAACATTAGATGATTTACCTTTTCCATGATTAAACTGGGCAGAAGCTGAATTATCTCCCTGTAATTGCGAAGGTCGAATCCATCACATTGCGACGTGTATATTGTGGCCTCTGGGTCCCCGCTCATATACACTTATCGCTGTAATGGCTGTTTGGGATTCGAGTAAATTATGGAAAACATAATTTGTGTTATCGGCTTTCAGAACAGAATAATAACTCTTAATTAAGTTGTTTTACAGCAAAGTGAACACAATGACATAAAAGCAGATTAAAAATATTTTTACCGGATAACAAACAATTGACTTGTAGCTGAAACTAGGGATTTGTGTGTTTATGTGCAGTATCTCTGTATATCAATGTGATACTGGGATTTATTTACACTCGTAATTATTCCTTATTTTGTCCCCTTGAATGCTAGAGATTTCTCCAAGGTATTGAAAAGTAATAGGGTTAAATTGAACCTATTAGATTGTTTTACAGAGAATTAAAATCTGCCTGTATGTACTGGTCATTCTTCTATAAAATAAATCATTTTTGAAAACGTAACCTTTATCCTTTAGAGCCTCAGTCTGGAACTTTATGCTAATCCTCTGCACAGAATGCTAATTAGTTCTGTTTTAGACCAATCATAGGTCTTCTAATCCTCTGCTAATCCTCTGCAAAGTATGCTAATTAGTTCTGTTTTAGACCAATCATAGGTCTTCTAATCCTCTGCTAATCCTCTGCACAGTATGTTAATTAGTTCTGTTTTAGACCAATCATAGGTTTTCTAATCCTCTGCAAAGTATGCTAATCTATATATATAAAAGAAGACTTTGTGCCTGCCAAAACACACCCAGGGGCGGCAGTAAAAAGGATTACTGCTGCCATTGGGTGATTCTGTGGGAGTGTGATTTTTGGCCTGCCCCCACTATCCAGCCCGCCCACCACTATCTAAGGCTGAAAAAAAAAATGGCTGCCACACACTCCTACACCACAGACACATGCACATGCCCTCCCACACACACACACTAGCAGACACATACACACATATACACACACACACACGCACGCTGAGGATGATGGGAACAATGTTCAAGCTACAGCTGGAAGGCCATGGTCCAATCTGTATTATGCAGCTTCTTCATTCCCTGTCTTTGAGCCTACACAGCTCTGCTAATTACTACAAGTGAGCTGATTTCTAAACAATCAGCAGGAGGATACTGGCTTGCTGAGAAAGTGGAAACAACGGCAGAGAGGTGATCAGGCAGTGCAGAGCAAGGCTTCAGCTGAGCTGGTAAATGGCAGAGACATGGATGTGACTGTATTTATATATTGCACAAAGAGAGAGAAAGAGAGCAGGTTGTTTGTCAGTCTGTCTGTAAGTAGAGGTGCCAGTTCCTGCAATCATCTCCATGCTGTACATAGCTCACTGTATAGCATGTATGACAAACTATTTATATATGGTCTGGCATTGTATAGTATACAGTCTGTGTATAAGGACTGGCACTATACAGTATAGGAGGGACAGTCCCTGTTTGACACCCAAATCCCTCTGCTCCTCTATTTAGGAGATCACACGGTGTGGTGTATATACAGTAGGCTGACCAGACCTCACCTTTAACCGGGGACACATAGGAAATAAGCATATTTCAGGAGTGCACCAAAATCAAAGCAGCCCTGCAGTATGCATTTTTCATATGTGTCACTGGATAAAGGTGAGGTCTGGTCAGCCTAATATGCAAGTGTATCAGATTGCTCCACATCAGTAAAACCCACGGTAATGTGGGTATAAACTTCTGTATATATCTGTTAAATTAGTCTGTGTAAAAAATACTTTCATCTTCTTCTAAATCATTCACTTACAGAAAGAGTAACTTAACCATTTCAGTGCCAGAGGAGATGCAATGCATTGCTTACCCCCTGGCACTCAAAGGGTTAAAAATTCTCTACAATGGTCTGGCACTGTATAGCAGTAGTTCTCAATCTGTGCCCTCAGTGGCTATTAACAGGCCAGGATTTTAGAATTTCCTTTTAAGAGCACAGGTGAGTTAATCAATATGGCTGAGCCTCTGATCAACACACTTGTGTTCTAGCAGTGAAATTCCTAAGTCCTGGCCTGTTAGTGGCCACTGAGGGCATGGGCTGAGAACCTCTGCTGTATAGTATACAGTCTGCATGTGTCTGTGTATAAGGACTGGCACTATACAG
The DNA here is from genome assembly GCA_037306005.1 of Rhinophrynus dorsalis. Taxonomy (NCBI): domain Eukaryota; kingdom Metazoa; phylum Chordata; class Amphibia; order Anura; family Rhinophrynidae; genus Rhinophrynus; species Rhinophrynus dorsalis. Next base: position 503,186,870 of record CM074722.1, on the reverse strand, counting down.
TATAGGAGGGACAGTCCCTGTTTGACACCCAAATCCCTCTGCTCCTCTATTTAGGAGATCACATTGTGTGGTGTATATACCAGTGTATCAGATTGCTCCACATCAATAAAACCCACAGTAATGTGGGAATAAACTTCTGTATATATCTGTTAAATTAGTCTGTGTAAAAAAATACTTTCATCTTCTTCTAAATCATTTACTTACAGAAAGAGTAACTTAACCATTTCAATGCCAGAGGGGATGCAATGCATTGCTTACCCCCTGGCACTCAACGGGTTAAAAATTCTCTAAAATACACCACCAGCCACGCCCCCAGTAACACCACCGAAAACACAAGTGTCCCTCTTTGGCCATATGAAATGTTGGGAGGTATGTTACTTACACTGCTCACACTGTATGTATTTATGTTCTGATTTGCAGCTGTGTGTCACTGTTTGTGTTGTCAGTGCATGTGTGTGTATATGTGTGTGTTGCATGTGTCTCTGTCTATCACTGTGTGTACCTTTCTGACACGTACACCCTACGCTATAATTCACTATCATAACATTTATTTAAAAAAAAAGAAACATTTCCTGCATAACATGACGGGCAACGCCGTCCCAAACTGCTAGTTAGTTCTGTTTTAGACCAATCATAGGTCTTGTTGTGATATTGGACATACCTCCAGTGTGTGGGCTCTGCCTGGATTTATGCATAGCACTGTGTGTTGTTAATACTGGCCCAGCACAGAAACTAATTCGCATAAAGTGCCAGACTGTGCCACCAACAAAAAAAGGCTTATTTCTCAAAAAAAGTATATTAAAAACATGATCATCACTATGTTTTTTGTGTGTTTTGTGTTTTGGAAATACTGTATTACAAACAAACAGTATTATTTAACTTGATAGTTTAACTTTAAGATGTGGTTTAACCATATGAGTGCCAGAGGGGTGTCCAACACATTGCTTTGCAAAAAGAGTTAAAGGTGCAGTAAACTTTTTTTTTAATAAAAAATGCATGTTAAAGGTCTGAGAGATTTCTCCTTGAAACATTATTGCAACTAAAGTTATTATTTATTTAGTTATATATTTATTTAATTATTTTGTTTATTTAACACCTTAACAGCAGCCTTATCCGGGGGTGGGCAGTTCTAGAGGGCCCCAGCACTTTTTTCTTTAGCACAATGTATTCTGGGATCGCAGAGCAGCATGCAGCCGCACTGAGATCCCAGAATTCCATGATGTACCGGCACCATCACTGGTCTGAAATGCACGTGCACCCAGTGCAGTAACAATAGGGGTCACAGGGGTAGCAACTGCGACCGGACCCTTCACTCCAGTGGCCCAGTTACCCCCTGTGACCCCCCCCCCCTGCCTGGTGCCCACAACAAGCTGAGGTCTGTGCCTTCTTTGGCACAGACCTCTATTAGCCGCTGAGCTCCCTCTGTCTCCGGCACTCTAGTAATGCAGAGAGCTGGGAGAGTACAACAGCTCTACATTACTGGAGAGAGCTCCAGCTACTAATAGAGATCTGGGCAGAAGGAGGCACAGACCTCTCCTGCCACACCGCTAGACCACCAGGGAGGTAGGAGATGGACACTGGGGTCAATAGGGGCAATGTGGAGAGGTGGACATTGGAGGCAATGTGGAGGGGTGGACATTGGGGGCAATGTGGAGATACCCAATGGGGGCAATGTGAAGACACCTAATGGGGGCAATGTGAGGATACCCAATGGGGACAATGTGGTCGGGGGGGCATGGCAATTTTTGCACAAGGACCCGGTGACTTCTAGTTACGCCTCTGCATACACCAATGATGGTCCTGGCATGTCATTGGTCATTAAGAAGTTAATTAATTCAATCCAATGGAAAGTGATAGAAGAGAAGCCCGTGTAGGTGTCCTCCTATCATTTACTATGGAGAACAATTGTCTGTAACACAGACCGCATTGTAATAAGAAAAAAGCCTTGTCACCTTGTAGTTTTCTTATATCTGTTTTGTACATTCCCAAGAGACTATAATCTATTGAAACCTTTAAAAGGATAGTAATGTTTAATTTTAAATTTTAATATTGTAGGTGTTAAAAGGGGTTCTTGGGATAACAGTGCCTTGTTTAAAAGTCTCATGGAGATGCCATACCTTGTTCCAGGGCTAGGTCCATAGTCTGTGGGCAGGAGACTGGCCCTCAGACCCCTCCAGGAGCCAGGGGCCTAGTGGTTCCTGTGACATCTCCCTTCAACTTACATCATTCACAACCAGCCATTGGCTGTTTAGGGATAATGGGAATTGTAGTCACCAATTGTGGGAGCAGAAAAGATTATTTGCGCTACTGAAAAGTAAGGCTGAAGTTGACAACAACATCACACTAAGATTGCATTAAAAGGCCATGAAACGGCAGCTTTAAACTGAATTCATAGTATAGTTTTTGAAATGTCATACTTTATGGAATAGTAATGTGTGATCTGGAAAACATATATTGCAGGGTCTATCCTGCTAAGTAAATCACAGACACACCCTCTGTCGAGAGATGTTTGGTTCAAAAGTTATTGCAGTGCAAATTTTTTTATGGGTGAAATACTTTAGTGTATGGGAAGCTGTTGCTATAGTAGCCAATGGAGGTTATTTTCTCTGATAACATCTGTCCACATATTTCTGTAGCAACAGTGCCACCATAACTTGTCAGGCCACAAGGGTACTGCACTCCATAAAATGTAAGTCTGGTCTGAAATAACTTTGAATAAAACTACTCACAACAGTGTAAGTTCCCTCATTCTACTCAGCTTTATAAACCTTGATCTATATTTTTCCATCTTAAGCTGTACTGTCCCTTTAACTCCTTTGAGTTTGTGGCTCACCTCAAGAAATACTTGGTAAATATGTTATAAACTAGATTCAGTCCCACATATTTATTGTGGAAAATATAATAAAAGCTTATTTAAAAGCAAAAGACTTTCGTTAAACTCACGTCATAATTCTTTCAAGCAAATGCATGAAAACTCAGGGTTCTGATTTGTCAAATTTTAACTCTGCGCCTTGCCATTTGCCTTGTGATGACATGAGGATTAATAGAATTAAAGCTAAACAGGGGAGGAAACAGAGTTAAAGTGACAGTAATGTTTCTCAAAAACAGCAGTTCCAATTATTCTTCATAGTATTTGGGCCATGGAGACTGTTATTTCAATTATGTCAGAGTTGTAGTTCAAGAGTAATTGAAAGATAAAGTATCCCCCTCCCGCCCCTTTTACTGATGTAACACTGTTCAGCCAGATCAAAAGGGAGGTGCCCAGGAAGACTGCAGAGAGGGACAATCATTGAATTACTCTTGAACTACAACTCTGACAGAATTGAAATAACGCTCTCCAAGGTCCAAATACTATGATGATTAATTAGAGCTGCTTTTATTATGAAACATTACTATCCCTTTAAACCTCCATACTGTAACAGTGCTACTGTAACATTTCAGGTCATGGAAGGGTACTGCACCAAAAAAATTGCAAGTTTGATCTGTGATAACATTTGAATAAAACATTTTTCAGCAGGGGTGTACCTTGTTTTACGTTTCAGGATAAACATTGCACACAAAATGTATATAATGTTTTTCCATTTTCAGTACGCGAGGGAAGTCTCCGGCTGTCTGCTTTGCAATGATATCACTAACATCCAAGGCGATTACATTTGTGACACTAACACCTGTATTATATTTGCTCTTTTACAGTACGAAACACTACTAATGGACAAATGTTCAGAACTTACAGAAATCACAGAAAAGTAAGTGCATTTTTTTCTTAAGGGGACAGTGTCAACAAAAAAATGAAAAAGTTTGTATCCTGTTAAAGGTACAGTAATGTCCCATAAAAAATGATTCTTGTTTTATAGAGGTAAAAAAAAAAATTATTTGGCACAAATCCTATCTCTCAAACCACTATAGTTTGCGAGATAGTCGCCTGTAAAGTTTCCATTTTCAATTCGAGTCTGCCGACGCGAGGAGGCTCTTTAGCAGAGCCGAAATCGCGTTATTTAAAAAGAACTACTTCATGGGAATGGTCTACAAAGTGTGGTTGCAAACCAGGAACACTTTGTACATCTTTCCAATGAAGTAATTATTTTTAAATAACGCAATTTCGGCTCTGCTAAAGCAATATCTGCTCTGCTGCAGAGCTGCCTGCTGGTCCTCAGATCGGGGTCTCCTGATGTCAGCTATACGCTGACGTCAGGAGAAGATGAGGGAGGGGAGAACTTTACATACGAATATTTCTCAAACTATATAGGTTTGAGAGAAGTCCATGGAAGTAATTGTACAAACTGGTGCATGAGCCACAAAATCTGTGACAAAAATGCACTTTGTCTGGATGTTTAGGCAGCTTTCCATCAACGACTGACTTGGCAACTTATTTAGGGCGAAGCCTAGGGTGGCAGATTGGCAGATAAGGCACTTTGATCCATATTTATAAAATCAAACCGGAGTTATTCTGGAGTAAACCAACTGCACCATAGGGGACAAATAAAAATTTGCCTTAAATTGGGCTTTTAACCCCTTGAATGCTAGCGAGAGACCTCTCTAGCATTCAAGGAGTTAAAATGTTATATGCCGCTGAATAAGGATTTCAACATTTTTAATTGTCCCCTAGTATGCAATTGGTTTACTCCAAAGTAACTCCAGAAAATGTGATATTTTGTGCATCTCCAAGGCTCAGGGCCCTTAGCCTCTTCATAGGGCATCTCTTTACCAAAATGAACGCACCCAAATGGTCTTTCTTCATAAACCAAATTCCCCACTCTCTTATAGCCCTTTGGCTGTTCATTATTTGCATTGACAGCGTCTATATTAGTATCAATATGTCAGTAACTCATATAGCCAGATAATACATTTCTTATCAGTTTTTTAGGGAAGGGTTGTACTCTGTAAAATTGTCAGAATAACACATTACAAACATCTCAAAAGATTAAAAATACAAATAAAAATACAGGCTAGCTAAAACTGTATTTTTATTCTTTTGAGAAGAGTTTTTAATGACATAATTTTATATTTTGTTTAAATTTTTAAATATTAAAATAGATAATTTTGAAGAAAAGCAGCATCTTGTGGATTGCATTCTCCTATTCGGTGTTACCTGAGTAGAGACAGGTCAAATTCTCTGTATGCTGGGATTGTTGTGTTTGGCCTGAAATTGTACAGTGGCGCTGTTGCTACACGATCCTATGGACAGCTTTGGTCCAGGGACCATAAATCTCCATAGGATTGTGTAGCAACAGCACCACTGTACAGTTTCAGGCCACTGTGATATTGCGCCTAAAAAATTCAGCTTTGAAAATTAATAACTTTTGAATGAAACACCTTTCAGCAGTGGGAGTACTCTTGTTTTACTCAGGGGGATAAACCCTACAACATATTTTTTTTTGCATTTTAATTATTACTATCACTTTAAGCCTTCCCATTGCCATCACACTTGTGAGTATATTTTGAAGATTTTAACATTGATTGTGTCCTAGAGATAACAGGCACTATTGGGCGCCCTCTCCGTGTTTCTTTTGTACATTTGCCTCTTAGCCATTTGTATTCCAGAGCGTTGTGTGAGGTTGTGCAATCCTGTAAGTAAAATGCCTGATTCTCTTCTTCATATTTTTGCCCCCAGATGTACGCAGACGGATGACGGGACTACGCTATCATCAATGAAAGCTCGCATCAATGAGACCCTGACATTTGTCGGCCAGTACTTCAGTGAGCTGATAAATCTCGCCTTATCCCAGGAAATAAAGGTAAACTAGAAAGAAAAGAATAGTTGGTTTAGCGCTTTGATATTAGACATCTCCAAAGCTACACATTGGTGCAATGTATAAATACGATCCCTCGCTAATTCAGCCTCGTTAATCAATTTTCTAGCCCAACTCCTACCTGATACCAATTTACTAAGCTAGTTACCATTAATATTTCCCCTTAACTTAATTTTTGCAGAGAAGGGCATTGGGGAAGTGTATGATAGTTTGGGGCTTTCCACTGAGCCTCGTCGTACGTGATGTACTAACAAGGGAAAATGGTTTAAAGGAGCAGTAAACTTTTTTTATGAAAAAATATATATTGTAGGGATTTTCCTATTGAGTAAAATAAGGGTACTCCCACTGCCGAGAGATTTATATTTCCAGAGTTATTACAGTTTAAACCCATGATTTTTTACATTAGCAGTGCCCTCTAGTGGTCAAATTCTAATTAGATTTCCTGTTAGATTCTAATGGAGAGGAAAGTCAGAAAAGTCAGAGACATACAGTTCTCCATAGAATGTGATAGAAACTGCCTGTCACTTCCTGTCAGTTAGAGCTATCAGGAAGTAACACAGTAAATTCACTTCCTGTCAGTTAGAACTATCAGGAAGTAAACACAGTAAATTCACTTCCTGTTAGTTAGAACTATCAGGAAGTAAACACAGTAAATTCACTTCCTGGTTATTTAAACTGCTATAATTTTTGAGTAAAACATCTGACAGTGATGGGAGTGACCTTGTTTTATTCAGCAGGGAATGCTCTATAAAATATGTGTTTTCATGAAAACCAGTTTACTGCTCCTTTAACTTTATACCATTCCCCTGCACACGCTGTGGAGCAGGAGTATAGGATTTACAGGTTTTACATTTTTTAACTATGGCAGCAGAGGCGTAACTAGAATCCACCGGGCCCTGGTGCATGCCATGTCCCCCCTGACAACATTGCCCCCCCGACCACATTGCCCCCAATGTCCATCTCCACATTGCCCCAATCATTTGTCCACCTCCACAATGCCCTTGTTGACCCCTAGTGTCCATCTCCTACCTCCCTGGTGGTCCAGATGCGTGGCAGGAGAGGTCTGTGCTTCCTTCTGCACAGACCTCTATTAGCAGCTGGAGATCCTGCGCGGTCTTCTCTCCAGTAATGCAAAGCACTTAGAGATTATGTCATCTCCCAGCTCTCTGCATTAATAGCGTGCCGAAGACAGAGAGAGGGAGCTCAGCTGCTAATAGAGGTCTGTGCCAAAGAAGGCACAGACCCCAGCTTGCTGCAGGCGCCAGGTGGGGGGGGGGTCACAGAGTGCGACGGGGCCCCTGGAGTGACGGACCCAGTCACAGCTGCAACGCCTGCGACCCCCATTGTTACGCCACTGTATGGCAGAGTGTATATAACGGTATGTACTATATTCATCACACGTTCTGGTTCATACCCAGGGATATAGCCACTGGTGTTGGATGCATCCATTCACCTTAACCCTTTAAGGACCAGAGGGGTGGGCAATTCATTGTTTTGCAAGGGTTAAATCTAGTGTTGAGCGAGCATGCTCGGCCGATGCTCGGATCGGCTCGAGCATCGCTCTGCTCGGCACATGGCGGTACTCGTACGAGTACCGCATGTGCTCGCCCGCCATGTTCGGGTCTCCTCCCCGCACGTTTTGCGGCTGCTGCGCAGCCAATAAACGTGCAGGGAGGCTCTGACATCGGTGTAATGCCAGCAGCCATGTTGGCTGCTGGCATTACACTGATTGGCTGGCCAGAACCCGTGGTCAGGTGCTGTATAGCACCTGACCATCGAGTTCGGCTCAGTCTGAGCCAGGGAGAGCTGAGGATAGGAAGGGAAAGGCAGTGTAGGGAGGAAAAAAACAAAAATTGTGAAAAAAAAAGAACCAAAAGTCCTTTTTAGGACTACTGTGTGTGGGGGCAGCAGGTTATTTGGTGTGGGGGGAAAAAAACAAAAAAAAAAAAAAAAAAATATATATATTCTGTTTAGTGTGCAAAGTTGCAGATTAGAGCACATTCTGTTTAGTGTGCACAGTTGCAGATTAGAGCACATTCTGTTTAGTGTGCAAAGTTGCAGATTAGAGCACATTCTGTTTAGTGTGCAAAGTTGCAGATTAGAGCACATTCTGTTTAGTGTGCAAAGTTGCAGATTAGAGCACATTCTGTTAAGTCTTCAAACTAAAATATCAAAGTCACGTATTCCATTCAGTGTGCGTCGCCGCAGTTTAGCAGCACATTCTGAGTACTGTGCAGAGTTGCAGAATAGGAAGAAATACTGTTAAGTCTTCAAACTAAAATATCAAAGTCACATATTCCATTCAGTGTGCTTCGCCGCAGTTTAGCAGCACATTCTGTGTACTGTGCAGAGTTGCAGAATAGGAAGAAATACTGTTAAGTCTTCAAACTCAAATATCAAAGTCACATATTCCATTCAGTGTGCTTCGCCGCAGTTTAGCAGCACATTCTGTGTACTGTGCAGAGTTGCAGAATAGGAAGAAATACTGTTAAGTCTTCAAACTAAAATATCAAAGTCACATATTCCATTCAGTGTGCTTCGCCGCAGTGTAGCAGCACATTCTGTGTACTGTGCAGAGTTGCAGAATAGGAAGAAATACTGTTAAGTCTTCAAACTAAAATATCAAAGTCACATATTCCATTCAGTGTCTTTCACCGCCGTTTAACAGCCTATTCTGTGTACTCTGCAGAGTTGCAGAATTATAAGAAATACTGTTAAGTTTTCAAACTCAAATATTAAAGTCACATATTCCATTCAGTGTCTTTCACCGCCGTTTAACAGCCTATTCTGTGTACTCTGTACAGTTGCAGAATTATAAGAAATACTGTTAAGTTTTCAAACTCAAATATTAAAGTCACATATTCCATTCAGTGTCTTTCACCGCCGTTTAACAGCCTATTCTGTGTACTCTGTACAGTTCCAGAATTATAAGAAATACTGTTAAGTTTTCAAACTCAAATATTAAAGTCACATATTCCATTCAGTGTCTTTCACCGCCGTTTAACAGCCTATTCTGTGTACTCTGTACAGTTCCAGAATTATAAGAAATACTGTTAAGTTTTCAAACTCAAATATTAAAGTCACATATTCCATTCAGTGTCTTTCACCGCCGTTTAACAGCCTATTCTGTGTACTCTGTACAGTTCCAGAATTATAAGAAATACTGTTAATTTTTCAAACTCACATATTAAAGTCACATATTCCATTCAGTGTCTTTCACCGCCGTTTAACAGCCTATTCTGTGTACTCTGTACAGTTCCAGAATTATAAGAAATACTGTTAAGTTTTCAAACTCAAATATTAAAGTCACATATTCCATTCAGTGTGTTTCAACGCCGTTTAACAGCCTATTCTGTGTACTCTGCAGAGTTGCAGAATTATAAGAAATACTGTTAAGTTTTCAAACTCAAATATTAAAGTCACATATTCCATTCAGTGTCTTTCACCGCCGTTTAACAGCCTATTCTGTGTACTCTGTACAGTTCCAGAATTATAAGAAATACTGTTAAGTTTTCAAACTCAAATATTAAAGTCACATATTCCATTCAGTGTGTTTCAACGCCGTTTAACAGCCTATTCTGTGTACTCTGCAGAGTTGCAGAATAGTAAGAAATACTGTTAAGTTTTCAAACTCAAATATTAAAGTCACATATTCCATTCAGTGTGTGTCACCGCAGTTTAGCAGCCTATTCTGTGTACTCTGCAGAGTTGCAGAATAGTAAGAAATACTGTTAATTTTTCAAACTCAAATATTAAAGTCACATATTCCATTCAGTGTCTTTCACCGCCGTTTAACAGCCTATTCTGTGTACTCTGTACAGTTCCAGAATTATAAGAAATACTGTTAAGTTTTCAAACTCAAATATTAAAGTCACATATTCCATTCAGTGTGTTTCAACGCCGTTTAACAGCCTATTCTGTGTACTCTGCAGAGTTGCAGAATTATAAGAAATACTGTTAAGTTTTCAAACTCAAATATTAAAGTCACATATTCCATTCAGTGTCTTTCACCGCCGTTTAACAGCCTATTCTGTGTACTCTGTACAGTTCCAGAATTATAAGAAATACTGTTAAGTTTTCAAACTCAAATATTAAAGTCACATATTCCATTCAGTGTGTTTCAACGCCGTTTAACAGCCTATTCTGTGTACTCTGCAGAGTTGCAGAATAGTAAGAAATACTGTTAAGTTTTCAAACTCAAATATTAAAGTCACATATTCCATTCAGTGTGTGTCACCGCAGTTTAGCAGCCTATTCTGTGTACTCTGCAGAGTTGCAGAATAGTAAGAAATACTGTTAATTTTTCAAACTCAAATATTAAAGTCACTTATTCCATTCAGTGTGTGTCACCGCAGTTTAGCAGCCTATTCTGTGTACTCTGCAGAGTTGCAGAATAGTAAGAAATACTGTTAAGTTTTCAAACTCATATATATTAAAGTCATATATATCGTGTAAGATGAAGAAGGCGGGTAAAAAGGGACGGGGAAGTGGACGTGATCCTGAAAGTTCAGGGCGCGGGTCAGGACGCGGAGAAACTGTGCCTGGTGCCAGAGCACAAGAAAGAAAGACATCCACCATACCTAGCTTCATGTCTGATTTCACAGGGCGTCGCAGGACATCACTCTCGAGGTCCGACCAGTGCGAACAGGTGGTCGGTTGGATGACAGCTGATACTGCTTCCAGTCGGTTAAGCACCACCCTGTCTTCCACCAAGTCCACTCTCAGTAGCCAAGAGTCTGGTCAACATAATCCTCACTCTGATCATCCTTCCTCCCACCATACACGGTCTGGTCAAAGAAGTGATCCCACACTGGGATATAGTGATGAGCTCGTCTCATCACCAATCCTTCATTTGACCCTCTCTCCAAGCACGCTTGCAGAGGAACATGACATCTTGTGCCCTGATTCACAACCTCTAGAGGCTACCCAATCACAAGAAGATGACAGATGTGAACGGCATTTAAGGTCAAAGGAAGTAGTGGATGATGATGATGATGAGACACAGTTGCCATTAAATCAACCACTATTTCCGTCTCAAGACCTTGTTGAGGAGAATGTTATACAGTTGTCAATGACTGAGTATGTGGTGGGATCAAGACTTGAGGAGGATGATCAGAGTGAGGAAGTGGAGGAGGACTTGGTGGACGATGAGGTGACTGACCCCACCTGGGAAGGTGTAGAGCCGAGCGATGACAGCAGTCCTGAGGGTGAGCCATCTGCAGCACCGCAACAGGCTGGAAGAGGCAGTGGTGTGGCTACAGAAAGAAGGCGGACCGCACCAAACCGGCCCGCAAATGTTCCACGGAGCACCCCCTTGCGTAAATCTACCTTGCCAAGGGGTAGGTGTTCCGCGGTATGGCGTTTTTTTAAGGAAAGTGCGGACGACAAAAGAATTGTAGTTTGCAACCTGTGCCACACCAGAATGAGCCGAGGCATGAACACTAGAAACCTCACCACCACCAGCATGATCCGACACATGGCATCCAAGCACCGTAGTAAGTGGGAGGAACGCCTGGATCGCCCATCTGTGTCTGCAGGCCACACCACTGCCTCCTCTTCCCCTGTTTTCGGTGCCGGCCAATCGCCTGTCGAAGGCGCAGGCCCGCATACCTCCCGCCCTGCACCTGTAGCATCTGAAGCACCATCAGCGACCACATCCACTTCCCTGTCCCAGCACAGCGTCCAAATGTCGTTACCCCAGGCATTTGAGCGCAAGAGAAAGTACCCAGCCACCCACCCACAGGCCATAGCACTAACCTCACACCTTTCCAAATTACTGGCCATCGAAATGCTGCCATTTAGGCTTGTGGACACTGAGTCCTTCCGCAGCCTGATGGCAGCAGCTGTCCCTCGGTACGCGGTCCCCAGCCGCCACTACTTTTCCCGGTGTGCCATCCCCGCATTACACCACCATGTGTCCCGTAACATCACCCGTGCCCTGACCAACGCAGTTACTGGGAAGGTCCACTTAACGACTGACACATGGACAAGTGCTTGTGGCCAGGGACGCTACATTTCCCTGACGGCACACTGGGTGAATGTCGTGGAGGCTGGGAGCGACTCGGACCCTGGGATGGCACGGGTGCTACCCACGCCGAGGATTGCGGGCCCTACCTCCATCAGGGTTTCCACCAGCACCTACGTTATTGGCTCCTCCTCCTCCGTTTCCACCTCCGAATTCTCTACACACACCGCCACTCCCCCATCAGCCAGTAGCTGGAAGCAGTGTAGCACTGCAGTGGGGAAGCGTCAACAGGCCGTGCTGAAGCTGATCTGCCTTGGGGACAAACAGCACACGGCCTCAGAGCTGTTGCAGGGGATTAGTCACCAGACCGAGCAGTGGCTCTCGCCACTCAACCTGCAACCAGGCATGGTTGTGTGTGATAATGGGCGTAACTTGGTGGCGGCTTTGGAGCTCGGCAAGCTCACACACGTACCATGCCTAGCGCATGTATTTAATTTAGTGGTGCAGCGATTTCTAAAAACCTACCCCAATGTGCATGATCTCTTGACCAAGGTGCGCCGCGTGTGTGCACATTTCCGTAAGTCATCTACAGCTTCGGCCGGCCTGTTGAAGCTGCAGCAGCGCTTACAATTGCCAGCTCACCGGCTGCTGTGTGACGTGAGCACGCGCTGGAACTCCACCTTCCACATGTTGGCCCGGCTTTGTGAGCAGCAGAGGGCAGTAGTGGAGTACCAGCTGTTACACGGTCGTCGCCTCTCCGTTCAACTTCCTGTAATCAGAAGTGAGGAGTGGGAATGGATGTCAGACCTCTGCGAGGTTTTACGCAATTTTGAGGAATCGACACAGATGGTGAGCGGCGATAACGCTATTATCAGTGTAACCATCCCACTTCTGTGTCTACTGAAACGCTCGCTGCTCACAATTAAAACCGACGCTTTGCATGTGGAAGAGGTGGAAATGGGGGAGGAAGAGCTTACACAAGGTGATAGCCAGAGCACCCTCACTTCGTCTTCTCAGCGACAATTGGAGGAGGCGGAGGAGGAGGAGGAGGAGGAGGAGGAAGACACGGTTGCCTCCGCTACAGAGGGTAGCCATGGAACTTTAGTTCCATCTCTTCAGCGTGGGTGGGCAGAAGAGGAGGAAGAGGATGAGGATATTGAGAGTCAGCCTCCTGGTGAGGACAGCGAAATCTTGACTGTTGGTACTCTGGCACACATGGCTGACTTTATGTTAGGCTGCCTTTCCCGTGACCCACGCGTTGTACGCATTTTAGACAACACGGATTACTGGGTGTTCACCCTTCTGGACCCCCGCTACAAAGAGAATTTCTCATCTCTCATTCCTCCGGTGGAGAGGACAAGCAAAATGGTGCAATACCAGAAGGTTCTTGTTGAAAAATTGCTCCAAAATTTTCCATCTGACAACGCTGGCGGCAGAGTACGTGCTACCTTGGCCAACCGAGAAGGGGAGAAAAGGGGAGCACACAGCAGTTCCGACAAAGGCAGGGCAACACTCTCCAAGGCGTGGGACACCTTCATGACACCCCGCCAGCACCCTCACCCTGATGCGCAGCCTAGTGTCACAAGGAGGGAAAAGTTTTGGAAGATGGTGAAGGAGTACGTAGCAGACCGTGTCAGCGTCCTCAATGATCCCTCTGTGCCTTACAACTACTGGGTGTCCAAGCTGGACACGTGGTATGAACTGGCACTCTACGCCTTGGAGGTGCTGGCCTGCCCTGCCGCCAGCGTTCTGTCTGAGCGGGTATTTAGTGCTGCTGGTGGCATCATAACAGATAAGCGTATCCGCCTTTCCACCGACAATGCTGATAGGTTGACACTTATAAAAATGAACAAGGCCTGGATTTCCCCTGACTTCTCCACTCCACTGGAGGAAAGCCCCGGGGGAACATAAACTCACTTTATATATGTTATTTACAATGATGGGAATACTCTGTATTCCCATTCACCCCTTCCACCCCAAAAACGGGTATATGGTTGACTCTTAATGTTCTCATCCTCCTCCTCCTCTTCCATATGCCCTGGGATATAATTTTTATATAGGGCCAGCTCACCAGCGTGCCCTGGGATATAATTTTTATATAGGGCCAGCTCACCAGCGGGCCCTGTGATATAATTTTTATATAGGGCCAGCTCACCAGCGGGCCCTGTTTGCCAATTTTTATATAGGTCAGCTCACCAGCGGGCCTTCTCATATAATGTTTTATTGGGTCAGCTCTCTAGCGGGCCCTCTCATATAATGTTTTATAGCGTCAGCTCACTAGCGGGCCTTCGCATATAATGTTTAGGATGGTCAGCTCTGCAGCAGACCCTCACCCATAATGTTTTAGATGGTCAGCTCAGCGCACGTTTCCCTCTTAATCATGGCCTCAGTTCTGAAAATCAAGGAAATTTTTGGGAGAATTTGCCTCTGCGCACGTTTCCCTCTTAATCATGGCCTCAGTTCTGAAAATCAAGGAAATTTTTGGGATAATTTGCCTCTGCGCACGTTTCCCTCTTAATCATGGCCTCAGTTCTGAAAATCAAGGAAATTTTTGGGAGAATTTGCCTCTGCGCACGTTTCCCTCTTAATCATGGCCTCAGTTCTGAAAATCAAGGAAATTTTTGGGATAATTTGCCTCTGCGCACGTTTCCCTCTTAATCATGGCCTCAGTTCTGAAAATCAAGGAAATTTTTGGGAGAATTTGCCTCTGCGCACGTTTCCCTCTTAATCATGGCCTCAGTTCTGAAAATCAAGGAAATTTTTGGGATAATTTGCCTCTGCGCACGTTTCCCTCTTAATCATGGCCTCACTTCAGAAAATCGATGAAATTTTTGGGAGAATTTGCAGATGATATACAAGTAAATATACAGCAAATACTGTTTGGTAACAATTTTTCGCCTAAAGTCGTTTTTATTTTCCTTTTTGTGTGTTTTACGGTCAGTCTGTAAAAATGGCGTACTACGGGCGAAAGATCGTTCCCAGCAGCGATGTTGGAGTCCAAGGTGCATCCAGACATCCTCCCTATGCTGTCCCTGAACCATTTCTGTAGTGTTTCCATCTTTTTCTGCCCTTTTCCTATGGACCAGGCACCCTCCCCTCATCAGAGCAGGGGGTGCCTGGTGTAATGCTCGAGTCCTCCCATTGACTTCAATGGGGCTCGGGTGCTCGGCCGAGCACTCGAGCCTCAGGGGGTGCTCGGTCAGAGCACCCGAACATCCGAGCATTGGGGTGCTCGCTCATCACTAGTTAAATCCCCAGCCTATATGGCCAGTGGATATGTCAGGGGGTCTTACTGGTCTGATGTCTGGACCAGGAAGATATCTGTCCCAGAGTCAAACCGCTCACTGTCTCCCCTGTACAGGACGCATCGCCAGTTCGGTGGCTGGAGAGTGCGCAGTACAATCAGACTACATCCGTTTGCAATCTCTGCTTTTTTCCTCCTAATTTGTCAGTAAAAAAATGACAAAATAAACATAATTGCCATCATATACTGTACACACCAGAGTGAAACAACGTGAGATAATTCTTAAAGTGAAACCTCCAAAGGCAAAGAGCTTATCCCTGTTTGTAAATCTCCAGCTCTGCCGCACAGTGTCATGAAGAATTATTCACTGCCCTGACGTAATGTTTTCTCATGGTGCCAATTGTCTGCCATGGGTCATTGTTACTGACACTCTGCTGATAAACAGGCTGTGTTTTCCTGTTACCATGAGCAGTTCCAATTCTTCATTCTAATGGCTGGAATTGGGTAATCCCTTCAATCACTTGGAGGCGGAAGAGAAGGCCAATGCATTGCTTAGCAGCGTTAAAGGGATAGTAGCACTTAATAAGGGAAATATTTCTGCAAGGTTTAACAAGGGTACTCCCACTGCTGAGAGATATTTTATTCACACATTATTGTAGCTAAAACTTACATTTGTTAGATGCAGTACTTCCATGGCTTGAACATTTAGAATGGTGCTGCAGCAGGCAGTGGAAGTTTATAGTGAACGGACTATAGCTGTCCAAAGGCTGGTGTAGCAACAGCACCACCATAACATTTCAGGCCATGGTAGGTACTGCAGCCAAAATACAAGCTGAAATAACTTTTGAATGGCATCCCAAAGCAGTGGTAGTACTAGCTTTACTTGATATCTATCTACATGATATCTATCTATCTATCTATCTATCTATCTATCTATCTATCTATCTATCTACTTCATATCTATCTATCTATCTATCTATCTATCTATCTATCTATCTCTATTTATCTATCTATCTATCTATCTATCTATCTATCTATCTATCTATCTCATATCTATCTATCTATCTATCTCATATCTATCTATCTCATATCTATCTATCTATCTATCTATCTATCTATCTCATATCTACATGGCTGGGAACGTTCCATATTTGCCCCAGAAACTTCGGTTTTCACTCTGCATTACCGGTTCTCTGGGGCAGAGGCTGATTCTCTGGGGTGTAGGCAGTTTCTGTTGAAACTCTGCCCATTGTTGCTCCTTCCCGCCTAGTTCCTCCCATTTCCCTCCCACTTCTCTTCCTTCCCCAGCCTATTCTGGGCACTTTTTACTAGTTTTTGAAGCCACAGCCACCACTCATGATTAGGCTCCACCCACTTTTGACACAAATTGAGTAATCTATCTATCTCATATCTATCCATCTATCTATCCATCTATCTATCCATCTATCTCATATCCATCTATCTCATATCCATCTATCTCATATCTATCTATCTATCTATCTATCTATCTATCTATCTATCTATCTCATATCTATCCATCTATCTATCTATCTATCTATCTATCTATCTATCTATCTCATATCTATCCATCTATCTATCCATCTATCTATCCATCTATCTATCTCATATCTATCCATCTATCTATCCATCTATCTCATATCCATCTATCTCATATCCATCTATCTCATATCTATCTATCTATCTATCTATCTATCTATCTATCTATCTATCTCATATCTATCCATCTATCTATCCATCTATCTCATATCCATCTATCTCATATCCATCTATCTCATATCTATCTATCTATCTATCTATCTATCTATCTATCTATCTATCTCATATCTATCTATCTATCTATCTATCTATCTATCTATCTAAAGGACATCTTCACCCAGTAGTATCTAGCCATAAATCTGAGAAACTCTGGGATTACGGGTGTCATTTAAGGGTTACATTTACACAGATGTGTATAAAATATATACATATATATCCTATATTATAATTCACTAGGATGTTTGTTAGAAGCCGTCATGCACAGTACAGACTGCTGCGCGTGGTGCAGTAATGCACAGTAGAGACCGCCTGCTCTGCAGTCATGCGCAGTACTGACTGCCCAAACACGCCATGGCTGATAGCAGAGCGGGGCGTTCCGAATTCAGACCATAGTCCTCACTGCTCATGTACGGTCTGAACTCGGAGCTCCCCGCTCTGTTATGGTGCGGGCAGTCTGTACTGTGAATGGCTGCAGCGCGCAGCCTTCTGTACTGCACATGACAGCTTCTGACAAACATACATTAGCAAATTATTATATAGGATAGGACTCAGGGGTTACATCTTAGGAGCCTGGGCTCCCAGGATTAATTTTAACGCTGTTTTAAAGGGATAGTAATGTTTCACAAAAACAGCAGCTCCAATTAATCCTCATAGTATTTGATCCATAGAGAGTGTTATTTCACTACTGTCAGAGTTGTAGTTCAAGAGTAATTGAATGGTAAAGTTTCCCCCTCCCGCCCCTTTTACCTAGTGTAAGCCTCCTCCCCTCAGATGTGGAATCCAGTCCATAGACCAGATAGCTCACATCAAGGGACAATCTTCTTCCTATGAGAACAATGAAAGCCCTGCCCCCCTTGACAGGTTTTTCAGGTTTTTCCCTTCTCTTAATTGAAGATTGTCCCTCTCTGCAGTCTACCTGGGCATCTCCCTTCTGATCTGGCTGAACAGTGTTACATTAGTAAAAGGGGCGGGAGGGGGATACTTTGTCATTGAATTACTCTTGTACTACAACTCTGACAGAATTGAAATAACAATCTCCAAAGTCCAAATACTATGATGATTAATTAGAGCTGCTTTTATTATGAAACATTACTATCCCTTTAACTCTTTGTATTTCATGTAACAGAAAATGCACTGTTTACTATAATGGAAACAAAATGAACACTAACACCTTCTAATTATATCCCCTCATGTGTTAATCTGAGTAGAAAACACTAAAGGCCACTATGAACCAGTTCTTTGTTAAGTTGTTGGACAGACATGATACTTTGTAGCAACACTCAGTGACCCCTGCAGCTCCAACTAAAGGCTTCATAGGGTCTGAGTCGTGCAACAAGGAATCATGTCTGACTTGGTGTATATAAGATACTGTACTGATGAACCCTTTAAAGACCAGAGAGGTGCAACACATTGTAAAGAATGTGTTTTATATACGTCTGGTCCTTAAAGGGATAGTATCCTATATAATAATTCACTAAGTTGTGTGTATCGCCCGACATGCGCAGTAGACACTGCTGCGCGTGCGGCAGTCATGCGCAGTACAGACTGGCCGCGCTGTGGCTGATACAGAGCTGGGCGCACCAAAGGAGCAGTGGAGCGGGCAGTCTCTACTGCGTGTGACTGCCCCGCGACCGGCTGCCAGAGGCACTGTGGCCCGTGTAACGGGCTGTTCACCTAATTGTCAATAAATAAATAAATAAATAAATATCCAGTTGTTCAGTGTCATTTTTTTAAATATATTATGTTCAGAAAATCCTGCACCTTCATGTTCAGCTTAAAAATCCATTTAAAAGCTTCCCCCTTCTGCCCCATTTCAGTAGGTCATGCAGACTACCCTACCCTTTTAAGAATTTATATTACAAATGGCTATCATAATATATATTCAGTTTTTACTTTAAAATAAATGTATATCAAGGTGGCAAACCCAAATTAATGTTCCTTTTCTTCTACCCCCACAGGACCTGATAGAGCAGCTGGACTCCTGTGATAATATATACAGTATGGATTTAGCCATTCAGAGTCTCTACAGCCTCACCCAAGAAGGTGCCCGACTGTGCCATCTGGTAGCTCAGGTACAATATCTGCACATCAACTCTATTTGTTATACGTCCATATTTTTAATTATTGTATTTGTTCCAGGTAAAAGATTAACTCTCTTGGATGCTAGTGTTTCAGATCTTTTTAGTATCCAATGATAAAAGGATAGTAATAATTCTATTAAAGTGCAGGTCCAAGTCTTAATTAATCTATTTTGAGCACATAGCGCTATATTTCAACACTAACAGTTTTGTAGTTCAAGTGCAATTTAATCCAAAAGGATATCCCCTTCCACCCATGGGCGTCCAGGAGGGGGCAAGAGAGATCACTTGCCCCCCCTACAATTACCTCCTCCATATAAACAAAGGGGCTATGGTGACCACATTCTGCCATTCCGGGACATGTGGTCACCCTAGTCCCACGGCTGAGGCTCCCACCGGCGCGGACCATCTTTCTGAGGATGTTCCCAATGGGAACTCTTACTCTGTGTAAACCTCAGAAAGATGGTCAGCACCAGTGGAAGCCTCAGCCGCGGGTCTCACTTGCAGCGCCAGCATACCTACTCCACCCCAACTGTCTTGCACGCACCAGGCCAGCCAGCCAATGAAATGTATTTGCTAAATGGTCCTCATTGGCTGGCTCAGCCAGCCAATGAGGACCATATAGCAAATACATTTCATTGGCTGGCTGAACTGCTGCGTGTTGCTCTATTCCGGGACTCTTTGTTGTCCCGGTGGGGGGTGACCCGGAACGCGGGACAGACCCCCAGTATGGGACAGTCCTGGGCATTCCAGGATGTGTGGTCCCTAAAAGGGCCTGAATGGGCTGGCCTGGAGGTCATATTATGGCTTTGCCCCCCCCCAAAAAAAAATTATTCTATGGACACTCCTGCTTCCGGCCCTTTCCCTGCGTAACGCTGCCTCTCATGCAGGTCCGGATGGAGAGCGGCAAGGGACAATCTTCAGTAAGCTTAAGGAAAATCCTGATCTCCTTCTTCAACTGGGACTGGGTTTTCCTTATACTTACTGAGTGAAGATTGTCCCTCACTGCATCCTTCCGGTCCCACAACCAGATTCCGGATCTAAGGGGAGGCAGATAGAAGGAGCGGGAGGGGGATTTAATAGCACTTGAAGTACAGTATGTAAGTATTGAAATAAAGTGCTACAGGCTAAAAAAAGAATAAAGGAGATTCAGACGTACACTTTATTAGAAGTATTACTATAAACACTATGGGCGAGATGTTCAGAAAGTGGCGCTAACTGAAATTGTCTGTAATCAGAACATAACAGTTCTTATGCCATGGTCTGCCAGTTCTCAGACACGTTACTGGCATTTTTTGAATACAATTCCGCCATCTCTGTCAAAGGGAAAAAGCCGTCTTAAAAGTGGGTGTGGTTTAATCTACAGTCATATTGTAAGGTATTTTCAGAATTAAATAATCTTTTAACTGACACTTTTTTCTGCTATTAACATAATTTTTTCCCAACAAAATAAAAATGGTCTAAACTAGGAGAAGATAAATTAAAGGGATAGTAATACTTAAAATGTAAAAAAATGTATGCTGTAGGGTTTATGCCCCTGAGTAAAACAAGGGTATTCCCACTGTTGAGAGATATTTTAATAAAAAAATTATAACCGCTCAAAGTTGAATTTAGGTGCAATATCACAGTGGCCTGAAAATTTACAGTGGCGCTGTTGCTACACCATCCTATGGACAGCTCTGGTCTGTAGACCTTAAATCTCCATAGGATGGTGTAGCAACAGCGCCACTGTAAATTTTCAGGCCACTGTGATATTACACCTAAAAAAATTCAACTTTCAGCGGTTATAATTTTTTAATAAAATATCTCTCAGCGGTGGGAGTACCCTTGTTTTATTCAGTGACATAAACCCTACAACATATATTTTTTTACATCTTAAGTATTACTATCACTTTATAGTACTGTTAGCAGGCGTGAGAAGCAATGTCTTTTCAAAGACAAAAAAATTTTAACATCAGAATTTTTCAGTACAATGTTCGTCAAGGTCTTGTTACCGTCATTTTTAAGCCTTCATAACATATTTCCAAACGTGGCGGATTTACTTCTGAAAATATTGTCGTTTTTTTTTACCACCAACTGACGATCTGACAGTTTTATCGTTATGACGGCTTTTTGAACATCTCGCCCTAAATACTTAGTATGAATATTAGGGCCCACATGTTCAGAAGAAAACTGGAGGATTTCTGGGGCAAAACATTTGCAGTGGGGGAGCTAAAATTCACATTTAAAATGGGGATTTTTACCCCTTGAATGCTAGAGAGGTCTCCAATGCATTGGTTTTTTTTAACCCTTTGAGTGCCAGAAGGTTAAATCAGACTGGCATCCACAAAACCAACTGGTGTCAAAAAGACAACTTTGTATATAAAATGTACCACGGCTCTCCATAGTAAGTGAATGGCAGAGATCCACCTGGTGACTGCAAGAGAAATTTGCAATTACAAGTATAAATACGTTTCAGCTGTAATAATGTTTGAATATCAAACCTTTCAGCAGTAGAAATGTCCTTATTTTACTTAGCAGGGAAATAATTGCAATTCACATTTTTCCTTATAAACAGGTTGTTACTCCTAGCGCTTGTCCTGAGAATTCAATGTTAGTCCAATATATAAGTTATTATCCCATACTGCAATACTTAATAATTTTTCATAGACATCACTTAACTAATATTGCTACCTCAAGCTAAGTACAGACGTATGGCGTATACATACATACATATATAGTTTAGGTTAAGGTATTGCTTTTGAATTGCTAAAGGGAGGTTATTACTCTTGAAAGCTCATCCTGAGCATTTTTTCCCCACTGAGTAACAAAAGGGTACTCTCATTGCTGGAGACATTTATATTTTCAGAGTTATTACAGTTTAACCCCTTAAAACTACCACCTCCACTAAAGTCGCCCTGCAATACTTATGTAGGTGGAGACTAGCTTACTAACCATTATTTTACCTCTCAAAAGTGCCCACGAATAAAGTTATCCTTAAGCTTCCGAGACTGACAGCCAGGTTACTGCTGCTTCCGGAGCCGTTCGGGCCAGTGCAATGCCTATGAAGGGTGACGGGGACTGACAGCGCAGGCGTGCATTCAAGATGTCAGCGGTGATGCCTGGCTTCCGGTCTCGGAAGATTAAGGATAGCTTTATTTGGGGGCACCTTTGAGAGGTAAAATAATGATTATTAAGCTAGTTGCCACCTGGCACGTCATAGGTCCTTAACGCAAATCTACCCATGACGTGCCAGGACCGTCAAGGGTCATTAAGGGGTTAAACTCTTTTTTAATACATTAACAGTGCCATGTAGTGGTCAAATTCCAATTATTCTGTTACATTCTAATAGAAAGGAAAGTCAGTGACATACAGTCCTCCACAGAATGTGATAGAAACTGCTGAGTCACTTCCTGTCAGTTGGAACTATCAGGAAGTAATCACACAGTAAATTCACTTCCTGTCAGTTGGAACTATCAGGAAGTAAACACACAGTAGGGTTGCCACCCAGCCGGTATTTTACCGGCAGGCCGGTAAAAAATTGGCTTCTGTCCAATGTTAAGTCTATGGAGGGGATGCCATGGCCGTTATTTTTTTGAAGAAAAGGTGGCAACCCTAACACACAGTAATCCACCTACTGACAATTTGAATTGTTTTAACTTTTGAATAAAATGACTGACAGCAGAGGCAGTGCTTTTGTTTTACTCAGCAGGAAAAACTCTTTAAAGAGATAGTAATGTTTCATAATAAAAGCAGCTCTAATTAATCATCATAGTATTTGGACTTTGGAGAGTGTTATTTCAATTCTGTCAGAGTTGTAGTTCAAGAGTAATTGAATGATAAAGTATCCCCCTCCCACCCCTTTTACTGATGTAACACTGCTCAGCCAGATCAGAAGGGAGGTGCCCAGGTAGACTGCAGAGAGGGACAATCTTCAATTCAGATAAGGGAAAAACCTGAAAAACTTGTCAAGGGGGGCAGGGATTTCATTGGTCTCATAGGAAGAAGATTGTCCCCTTCTGTTATCTGTCTGGTCTATGGACTGGATTCCACATCTGAGAACAGATGGCTCACACTAGGTAAAAGGGGCGGGAGGGGAAACTTTGCTTGTGAATATCTCTCAAACCATAAAGGTTTGAGAGATAAGACTTATATCGTTCTTCATGTTTTTTTAATGCCTACAAAATAAAATAAACTTAAAACAAAGTATTACTATCCCTTTAACACACAGGTTCTCATTAAAAAAGAAGGGGAGGGAGGGGGGAACTTTAGATGCAAATATCTCTCAAACCATAAAGGCAGAGATGGATTAAGGCTCCATAGGGCCCTAGGCAAGGTAGCATTTTGGGGCCCCACATCTGTTGATCTGGTGCTTCTGACACAGAGTGCTGTTAGCAGGTACTGTGTTTTTGGCTATAATGGGATTGGGAGCAACTGGATGGTGCTGGTGTCTTTCAACTAAAAGGGCATCTGACACAAGATGTTTGTGGCAGCAACAGCAGGGTCTCTGTCTGTGATTCCTCTCATGCAACCAGGGCCCCTCATATTGCCCCGGGCCCTAGGCAGTAGCCTAGGTTGCCCTTATGGATGATCTGGCTCTGCATAAAGGTGTGAAAGATGGGATTTGCTCCACATAATTTATTTTTTTTTAAATCTACAATACAACATAAAATTATTTTTGGACATTAGCGTTCCTTTAACCTCAGAACAACTGGATTCTGGAGTTAACAAACCGCACTTTAGTGGTCAAAAATTTCCCAAATTTTTATCGACTTCAACCCTTTGCGTAGCAGGGAGTTATTCAACGTGTTCCAATGCAAAGCGCTGTATACTTCACTGGCACTCAAAAGATTATTAAATGATGCGTTTAACCCCTTGAACGCCAGATATATCTCCAACACAATGTTTGCAATTCATTTGGACCTATCATGCACTGAAGGAGTTAAAAGTTCCTTTTAACCCTTTGAATGCCAGAGAGATGTCAAACATATTGATATGCAATGCCTGTTATACTTTTCTGGCACTGATATGGTTAAATCAATGAGTACTTTTATTTGTTCCCTACAAGTACAGTTGGTTTGATTCAGCGTCAGTTCTTAGTAACTCAGCGTCACTATGGTTTATATATATATCTTGTGTCTAATTAACTAAATCACACACACATTGAACTGACTGAAGGCGTAAATGGGGGCTCTCATTACAGAGAAGTAGATAAAAAGTCAAAACAAATAAATGTTCTTTACGGAAAAATAATGCAATCACTGTACTGAAATCCAAATAAATTAACCTTCTGGGCTAAACGCGTCTGTAGCAACCGTCATAGGAGAGTAGGGTAATAAACTTTCATTTCTCTTATTCTGCTGTTGAACTTTTCAGTGATTTTCAAATTGACTTAATGGCACTGGCCACGGATTGACTAATGCCACCGGCTGCCAGAGATATTACCCATGTGACACTCAGCACAGGCAGCGATTTGAGGGCATCGACCCCAACATTTAGAATTCAATCACATTTCTGATACATTTCCAGGGCTGAGGCGATCTTTTCCATACGAATCTGACTTAACCATTTCATTTCTATGCTCTGTGTTATTCCTTTGTCAGAGATAAGACTGAGGCCTGAACTGACTTTCGGATCTGTAATGCTTTGTAAAACATTTTGCCGCTGCTCTCTGGCAGTGAAAAGGTTAAACACATTTACGCATTTCCCTGCTTAAAGGGATAGTATTACTTCAACATTACTATCCCTCATATTGTAGCCCTTAATAAACTGTGTTAAATGACACCAGCGGTATCTCTCAAACCTTTATGGTATAAGAGATAGCCGCTTTCAAAGTTTCCTCTCCCCTGCTGTCAGCGTTCTGCTGCCAGCAGGAGAATCTGGTCTCTGAATCAACCGGAGGCTCTTCAGCAGAGCCGATATCTCGTTATGGAAGGAAAAATGATTCATTGAAACAGTCTTCTACGTGTGCTTGGTAACCAAGCACACGTAGAAGACTGTTTCAATGAATCATTTTTCCTTCCATAACGAGATATCGGCTCTGCTGAAGAGCCTCCGCCTGTCCCGGGACCGGATTCCCCTGCTGGCAGCAGAACGCTGACAGCAGGGGAGAGGAAACTTTGAAAGCGGCTATCTCTTACACCATAAAGGTCTGAGAGATGCCGCTGGTGTCATTTAACTCAGTTTATTAAGGGCTACAATATGAGGGATAGTAATTTTGAAGTAATACTATCCCTTTAAAGCGGAACTACCACCGCTAAAAAACTTGATGTGTAATAATTCCCCATCTGGCGTCTAGCTGCTCAGTAGCGCTAGTCGCCAGAATTATTACCTTATTCAATAGAATTCTCCATTCTTTCCAGGCTGACAGGTAGGACGGATTGCAGACGTCTTTCAATAGTGACGTCTGCCCGTCTGCGCTGTCAGTCCCGGCTGGCTATTGGAGGCGTTGCTAGGATCCGTTCTGGTCTGGAAGGGACTGACAGCGCAGGCGGGCAGACGTCACTATGGAAAGATGTCTGCGTCCGTCCTGCCTGTCAGTCCGGGAAGAATGGAGAATTCTGTTGAGTAAGGTAATAATCCTGGCGACTAGCGCTACTGAACAGCTAGTCAACAGATGGGGAATTATTACACATCAGGTTGTTTAGCGGTGGTAGTTTCGCTTTAACGCGTGGGACTGTATGTAAAAAAAAGACAAAAATTAGAAGAATTCTGTGTCATATCAGTTGCAACGTAGAAAAAAAATATAACATTCATGTACATTTAACCCTTTGAATGAGAGAGAGAAGTATCCAACGCATTGCTAAGCAATACCTCTCTGGCATTCAAAAAGTTAAAGGCGCACCGACACTTAACCCTTTGATTGCCAGAGACACTCAAAGGGTTAAACAATGAAACTGGTTTTATATAATTCTAAATACCATGTACTTCCAGCTAGCCTATACAGAATTCCGGTATGTTATATCAGATCCCTGAAATCTAATCCTAAATGTGACTTTTTATGCATCTGCACACTGGCCTACACAGACACAATTTAGTTCACTGTGTTTGTGCAGAGATAATGTTATTTTATACAGTTCACTTTTAAAGTGTTAGTAATGTCCAAAAAAAGTTTTTTGCATATAGAAGAGCTTAAAAAGCTGAGCTAAATGCAAAAAAACTTATCTCTCAAACCGCTATGGTTTAAGAGATACGGGCGTTTAAAGTTCACTGTTTCCTACTGACAGCTGTAAAGCTGTCAGCAGGAGATTCGTGTCGGTTGACACGGAGGCGCTTGAGAAGTGCCGCGATCTCGTTACTTACAAGGAATCCCTTCATTGGAATGGTCTAAAATGTGTGCCTTGTGTTCAGGTCTAGTGTTCAGGCACACATTTTAGACCATTCCAATGAAGGGATTCCGTGTAAGTAACGAGATCTCGGCACTTCTCAAGCGCCTCCGTGTCAACCGACACGAATCTCCTGCTGACAGCTTTACAGCTGTCAGTAGGAAACAGCGAACTTTAAACGCCTGTATCTCTTAAACCATATCAGTTTGAGAGATACGTTTTTTTGCATATAGCTCAGCTTGTTAAGCTCTTCTATATGCAAAAAATCTTTTTTGGACATTACTAACACATTAAATGGTGACCACGTAACTAATTCACCATGTCACCATGATCAAAATGGCGACATGACAATCTCGCACTGCATGACAGTGCGAGATTGTCATGTCACCTACTTAATGGTCGCATACATTTTAACCCATTCTCAGTCGCATACATTTCACCTTTATTTCATTAAAGCGACTTCTCTTGCCTTTATCTCACCACAATATTCTCCCAGACACGGTTTCTTTCACCTCTCACAACATCACTTACTAAATCAAATCAGTAAAACAAAAGCACTCTGAGAAAGCAACTACCTGTAATACTTATGTTAAGTACTCATATCCTAGCTCCGGTCTCTCGCTCCCCATCTCTGCGTGCAGTATTACAGGGAGGAGCAGAGAGACCACAGCGGCTTGCATTATCAGAGTGATTTTGTTTTACTGCTTTCATTTAGTACGTGATGTTATGAGAGGCAAAATAAATTCTGGCTGGAACAATAAAGGCAAGAGAAGTTGCTTTAATGAAATAAAGGTGAAATGTATGAGACTGTGAACGGGTTAAAATGTATGCGACCATTAAGTAGGTGACATGACAATCTTGCACTGTCATGCACTGCGAGATTGTCATGACGCCATTTTGATCATGGCGACATGGTGAATTAGTTACATGGTCACCATTTAAAGTGTTAGTAATGTCCAAAAAAAAAAGTTTTTTTGCATATAGAAGAGCTTAAAAAGCTGAACTAAATGCAAAAAAACGTATCTCTCAAACCGCTATGGTATAAGAGATACAGGCGTTTAAAGTTCGCTGTTTCCTACTGACAGCTGTAAAGCTGTCAGCAGGAGATCTGTGTCGGTCGACACGGTGGCGCTTGAGAAGTGCCGCAATCTCGTTACTTACAAGGAATCCCATCATTGGAATGGTCTAAAATGTGTGCTTGACGTTTTAGACCATTCCAATGACGGGATTCCTTGTAAGTAACGAGATCCCGGCACTTCTCAAGAGCCACCGTGTCGGCCGACACGAATCTCCTGCTGACAGCTTTACAGCTGTCAGTAGGAAACAGCGAACTTTAAACGCCTGTATCTCTTAAACCATATCGGTTTGAGAGATACGTTTTTTTGCATATAGCTCAGCTTGTTAAGCTCTTCTATATGCAAAAAATCTTTTTTTTGGACATTACTAACACTTTAAATGGTGGCCATGTAACTAATTCACCATGTCGCCATGATCAAAATGGCGACATGACAATCTCGCACTGCATGACAGTACGAGATTGTCATGTCACCTACTTAATGGTCCATTCATTTTAACCCATTCTCAGTCGCATACATTTCACCTTTATTTCATTAAAGCGACTTCTCTTGCCTTTATCTCACCACAATATTCTCCCAGACACGGTTTCTTTCACCTCTCACAACATCACTTACTAAATCAAATCAGTAAAACAAAAGCACTCTGAGAAAGCAACTACCTGTAATACTTATGTCAAGTACTCATATCCTAGCTCCGGTCTCTCGCTCCCCATCTCTGCGTGCAGTATGACAGGGAGGAGCAGAGAGACCACAGCGGCTTGCATTATCAGAGTGATTTTGTTTTACTGCTTTCATTTAGTAAGTGATGTTATGAGAGGCAAAATAAATAGTGTTGAGCGAGCACCCCGATGCTCGGGGGTTCGGGTGCTCTGACCGAGCACCCCCGGAGGCTCGAGTGCTCGGCCGAGCACCCGAGCCCCATTGAATTGAATGGGAGGACTCGAGCATTACACCAGGCACCCCCTGCTCTGATGAGGGGAGGGTGTCTGGTCAATGCCCCCCTTCATCTCCACAATGCCCCTCTTCCACAATGTCCCCCTTCCACAATGTCCCCCTTCATCTCCGCAATGCCCCCTTCATCTCCGCAATGCCCCCCTTCCACAATGTCCCCCTTCCACAATGCCCCCTTCATCTCCGCAATGCCCCCTTCCATCTCCACATGTCCCCTACCTCCAGTCCCTGGTGGTCCAGCGGAGCGTCTGTAAGATCTGTGCCTCCTTCGGCACAGATCCCTGCCACCCGAACATGGCGGGCGAGCACATGGCGGTACTCGTACGAGTACCGCCATGTGCCGAGCAGAGCGATGCTCGAGCCGATCCGAGCATCGGCCGAGCATGCTCGCTCAACACTAAAAATAAACTCTGGCTGGAACGGGTTAAAATGTATGTGACCATTAAGTAGTCAACATAACAATCTCGTGCTGTCATGCAGTGTGAGATTGTCAGGTCACCATTTTGATCATGGCGGCATGGTGAATTAGTTACAAGATTGCATGCTCTTTCACATGCGACCTTTTAACCCCTTAACAACCAGCCGCGCAGCCATGCGGCGGTCGCTAAAGGACCACGGAGCATTTTTTTTTTTTTTTTACATTTGGATTCCGGACTCCCCGAATGGCGTGCAGCCGCGGGGGGAGCCCGGAATTCCATGGCGGTCATAGTACGTCATGGGTCGTTAACTCAGATCTACCCATGACGTACTATGACCGTCAAGGGTCGTTAAGGGGTTAAAAGGATACCCTTTTATGCAGTACTCACTGCTGTTCTATTCAGAAGAACTGGAACATTTCTCAGCCTCTTTACAGACAATAAAACACTATCACTTCTAAGATATCCTGCCTAGATCATTATGATAATAAGAGCCCTCCAAAATGTAGGAATGGGAGATGGCAAAAAGCACACGTAAGACTGAATTTTAGGCCTCAGAAAACAAAATAGATTTTGTTACAGGGACTGTATAAAGTACAGGGGTTTCATCCATAATCTTTTACTGTTCCTTTAAGAAGGTGTTGATTGCTGTATGATGGGTTTCAACCTAGGTAAATCCTTCTGTTACACATAGTAACTTTAAAAATCAGAGGATTGCAAAATGCAATGCTCAGTCTTCCGGCACTTAAAAAGTTAAATCAGTCAGAATATGTTTCGATTTTTTTTTTTTAATTTTTCTAAACGGCAGTTGGTTTTCTGAAGAATTTTTCCACCCTAATACATGTGGTGCCTGTGTGTACTGCCACAATTTATATTCAGCTATTCAGTGAGTTTGAAGGAGCTTTCCTAATCATTTCTATGTTTTATTAAGAAAATTTGATTTTGAGTAATTTGGATGTAGACCTTACAGTAGTTAATCTTGAATGCTAGAGACCAATTTAGCATGCAAGGTGTTAAGGCATTCCATGACGACACTTCCTGTATACATTATCACCTCCCCCCCACTACCACTGCTCAGAAATGCATTACCCACCTCCCCTAACACTGACTACCTGTTTAACCCTTCGAGTGCCAGAGGTGTACTCAACGCATTTGCTTTGCAATGCATTGCGTACACCTCTGACACACAAAGGGTTAATCCCAACATTACCTACCCCACTCACTGACACTGCTCAGTAATGCATTACCCACCTTCCCTAGCACTGACGTCCTGTTTTTCCCTACATTACCTCCCCACTCACTGATACTGCTCAGCAATGCATTACCCACATCCCCTAGTACTCACTTCCTGTCTTATCCCTACATTACCTCCCCACTCACTGATACTGCTCAGCAATGCATTACCCACATCCCCTAGTACTCACTTCCTGTCTTATCCCTACATTACCTCCCCACTCACTGATACTGCTCAGTAATGCATTACCCACCTTCCCTAGCACTGACGTCCTGTTTTTCCCTACATTACCTCCCCACTCACTGATACTGCTCAGCAATGCATTACCCACATCCCCTAGTACTCACTTCCTGTCTTATCCCTACAGTACCTCCCCACTCACTGACACTGCTGAGCAATGCATTACCCACCTCCCCTAGCACTGACTTCCTGTCTTATCCCTACATTACCTCCCCCACTCACACTGCTCAGTAATGCATTGCCCACCTCCCCTAGTACTGACTTCCTATCTTATCCCTACATTACCTCCCCCACTCACTGACACTGCTCAGCAATACATTACCCACCTCCTCTAGCACTGACTTCCTGCCTTATCCCTACATTACCTCCCCCACTCACTGACACTGCTCAGTAATACATTACCTACCTCCCCAGCACTGAAAGGTATGTGTCAGTAAGTAAGGGTTGTAATGTAGAGATAAGATAAAACATTATGAACCCTTTAAGGTCCAGGAGGGTATGCATAGCTTTGTAAACCAATGTGTTGCGCACATCTCTGCTCCTTAAAGGGGCATTGTCACATATTCATATTTTTGAAAGAACTTCCAAATTCCCCAGTGTTCTTTTTAAATGACAGGGTCCCTTTGAAGGTTTATTTTTTTTTGTTATGATGTCTATAGAAGTCCTGCAATCACCGTAAATCATTTTACTAAAGGATTATTAAGTTTAGAGACGCATTTTATATCTTTCCTTACTCAGACTCATAAATTGTTTTCCTTTGACTTTTAAATAAAACGCTAGAATCAGACAAAGCGCGTCTGTCTTGTTTGCACTGGGAATTTGTGTAGAAAACATTTAATTTGAGTCACTCGATTGCAAATAAAGATGTCACCTTCTGAATACCTTGTAGACCTAAATATTGCCATATACCCTTTGCTTAAAGCCGACTGGTCTGAGGTTTTCTGCTTTAGAAGAAAACATAAATAAAACATTAATCAGCAAGCACTTCCGTAGTCATTCTCGGTATTAATCTCTGAATTTACCAAACTATTTCAAGTCTGAATTACATCAGCTTTAGCCTCATGGATGTCATAAATGTCTAGACTTGAAGGCGTTAACCTTTAGAGCGGCAGCTCTGTGTGCCACTCCTTCGTCTGTCCAGTAGGAACATTATGTACATATAAATCTTTCTCTCTCTCTTTCACAATATATATTAATATCAACATATCTGGAATCTCTCCAGATCTTTCCTGGAGACTGAATTACCGGATCTCTGGGGACAGAAGCTGATTCTCCTGTGGTGATGAGTTTCTTCTCCTTCCCACCCTGTTCCTCCCACTTCTCCTCCTTCCAACCCTATTCTTCCTACTTCCCACCCACTTCTCCTCCTTCCCACCCTGTTCCTCCCACTTCTCCTCCTTCCCATCCTGTTCCTCCCACTTCTCTTCTTTCCAATCCTATTCTTCCTACTTCCCACCCACTTCTCCTCCTTCCCACCCTGTTCCTCCCACTTCTCCTCCTTCCCATCCTGTTCCTCCCACTTCTCCTCCTTCCAACCCTATTCTTCCTACTTCCCACCCACTTTTCCTCCTTCCCACCCTGTTCCTCCCACTTCTCCTCCTTCCCACCCTATTCCTCCCACTTCTCCTCCTTCCAACCCTATTCTTCCCACTTCCCACCCACTTCTCCTCCTTCCCACCCTGTTCCTTCCACTTCTCCTCCTTCCAACCAAATTCTTCCCATTTCCCACCCTGTTCTCCTTCCCACCCTGTTCTTCCCACTTCCCACCCACTTCTCCTTCTTCTCACCCTATTCCTCCCACTTCCCACCTACTTCTCCTTCTTCTCACCCTGTTCCTCCCACTTCCTACCCTCTTCTCCTCCTTTCCACCCTGTTCTTCCCACTTCCCACCCACTTCTCCTCCTTACTACCCTGTTCATCCCTCTTCTCCTTCTTCCCATCCCGTTCATCCCTCTTCTCCTCCTTCCCACTCTATTCTTTCCACTTCCCACCCACTTCTCTTCCTTTAAACCCTGTTCCTCCATCTTCTCATCCTTCCCACCCACTTTTCCTCCCCCACCATTCTTCCCACTTCCCACCCACTTCTCCATCCGACCCTGTTTCTCCCACATCTCCTCCTTCCCACCCTGTTCTTCCCACTTTCCACCCACTTCTCTTCCTTCCCACCCTGTTCCTCCATCTTCTCATCCTTCCCACCCACTTGTCCCCACCATTCTTCCCACTTCCCACCCACTTCTCCATCCGACCCTGTTTCTTCCACATCTCCTCCTTCCCACCCTGTTCTTCCCACTTTCCACCCACTTCTCTTCCTTCCCACCCTGTTCCTCCATCTTCTCATCCTTCCCACCCACTCGTCCTCCTTCCCACTCTGTTCACCCACTTGTCTCCTTCCCATCCTCTTCCTCCCACTTCCCACCCACTTCTCCTTGCTACTCTGTTTCTCCAACTTGTCCTCCTTCCCACCCTGTTCCTTCTACCTCTCTCCCATTTCCGAACCACTTTATGACACGTAGATGAGTAAACTTGGTCAACCCGCTGAAGTCCCACCCTCTTTATGATGCGAATCACGTCATTGACATTCCCGGTCGGTAGCCCATGAGCCTTATCCCAGGGCTCAAGGGGAAGAAGTTCCCAGGTATGTCAGTCAATTAATAAACAAAAAGGGAAAATTAGTCGACATACTAGGGGTCTGTAAAGAAGATGGTAAATTTATTTTTAAACATTTAAAGTTGTCAGTCAACATTTCAGTCGTTATATGAAAACATTGTCAAGACCAAGTGAGGACCTAAACATTGACTGCCTATTGAACAGGTATGTAAATAAATTTACCATCTTTTTTTGAAGACCTTAACCCCTTAACGACCGCCCGATCTGGCTCGTGGGGAGTCGCGCTGCCATCCCAGAATTCCATGATGTGCCAGAACCCTCACCATTCCCTAAGTGCTGGGACTGACGGGCCGGTCCTGGCACCACATGGTTCTTTAAGGCGTTAAAGAGATATTAATGTTTCATAATAAAAACAGCTCTAATTAATCATCATAGTATTTGGACTTTGGAGAGTGTTATTTCAATTCTGTCAGAGTTGTAGTACAAGAGTAATTGAATGACAAAGTATCCCCCTCCCGCCCCTTTTACTGATGTCACACTGTTCAGCCAGATCAGAAGGGAGGTGCCCAGGTAGACTGCAGAGAGGGACAATCTTCAATTAAGATAAGGGAAAAACCTGAAAAACTTGTCAAGGGGGGGGCAGGGCTTTCATTGTTCTCATAGGAAGAAGATTGTCCCCTGCTGTTATCTGTCTGGTCTATGGACTGCATTCCACATCTGAGAAGAGATGGCTTACACTAGGTAAAAGGGCAGGAGGGGAAATGTTGCTTGTGAATATCTCTCTAACCATAAATGTTTGAGAGATAAGACTTATATCATTCTTCATGTTTTTTTAATGCCTACAGAATAAAATAAAGTTAAAACGAAGTATTACTATCCCTTTAAGCAGCATTGCCAAATGTCATCTTTAAGGCAAATGTACTTTTATTTTGCTTTGTATGGGGAAGCTTGAGTCTAAGTCATTCATTTCCCCATCTCCCAGCAACATTCCCACTGTAATACTCAGAATGACATGCATTCCAGTCGATGAGACTCTATTGATTAGTTTGCAATCTGAAGCCATCGATCGTTGTAGTTCATACCGGGACAACATTATGCATTATAGTACTCAGCGGCTTCCGCTGGGTAAGTATTTATTGGGATTTTAAAATAAATTACATTGAAAGAACTTAATTGTCAGCTGTTCAGCATTCAGAGTAACTCGATTATAAAAAAATAAAATAATATGAAGAGGACTTGATTTCCATAATATTCATCATGGCTGGTAATAAAACCGTTCTTAAAGGGGAACTACCACCCGGCAAAAACTTTAGATTAATTAGTAGCTTCTTAGTAGCGCTAGTCTCCAGAAATATTACCTGGTTTCAAAGATTTTCGAGTTTTTCAGAGGCGGACAGTAGCAGGAAGCACGGACATCTCGTCATAGTGACATCCGTGCGCCTGCGCTGTCAGTCCCAGACGAGTCTAGGAGGCG
The DNA here is from genome assembly GCA_037306005.1 of Rhinophrynus dorsalis. Lineage (NCBI taxonomy): Eukaryota > Metazoa > Chordata > Amphibia > Anura > Rhinophrynidae > Rhinophrynus > Rhinophrynus dorsalis. Next base: position 503,152,755 of record CM074722.1, on the reverse strand, counting down.
TTGCTAGGAGCCGGCCGGCTCCAAAAGGGACTGACAGCGCAGGCGCACGGACGTCACTATGGCAAGATGTCCGTGCTTCCTGCTACTGTCAGCCTCCAAAAAACTCGAAAATCTTTGAAACCAGGTAATATTTCTGGCGACTAGTGCTACTAAGAAGCTAGTCGCCAGATGAAGACTTAATTAATGTAAAGTTTTTGCGGGGTGGTAGTTCCCCTTTAATAAAATGCAGTACAGTACATATTGTGTGTTTATCGTTATTAGAAATCTCTAGTGCTCTAAAACAGTGCTTGATCATTACGCAAGCCTGGACATCGGTCACTGAAGAAACAGGATTACATCAGATTGTGGTACTTGTAGCAGATAATAACACTATTAAAGGGATAGTAATACTTAAAATATAAAAAAAAATATGTTGTAGGGTTTATCCCCCTGAGTAAAACAAGAGTACTCCCACTGCTGAGAGGTGTTTTATTCAAAAGTTATTAATTTTCAAAGTTGAATTTTTTAGGTGCAATATCACAGTGGCCTGAAATTGTACAGTGGCGCTGTTGCTACACGATCCTATGGACAACTCTGGTCAGTTGACCATAAATCTCCATAGGATGGTGTAGCAACAGCACCACTGTTCATTTTCAGGCCACTGTGATATTGCACCTAAAAAATGCAACTTTGAAAATTAATAACTTTTGAATGAAACACCTTTCAGCAGTGGGAGTACTCTTGTTTTACTCAGGGGGATAAACCCTACGACATATTTTTTTTTACATTTTAAGTATTACTATCCCTTTAAGCAGCAAGTCGCCATATACCTATTTATTAGGGGGCGACTTTATATTGGGTGGTAATTCCGCTTTAAGGGCTGCAAATCCATAGAATGGCATTTAGAAATGATGACAATCTCTAGTCTTACCAAATGTGCTAGAGTAAAACCAAACGAAAACTTCAATTCACTGAAATACATCAGGGGTGGAACTACCTGCAGTGTAGCCAGTGCAAGGTATCAAGGCCCCAGAGTTGGTGGTGACCCTTTGATAAATAAAGGAGCATTAAACTTTTTTTTAATGAAAATATATATTGTAGGGTTTTTCCTTTTAAAGGGATAGTAATGTTTCATAATAAAAGCAGCTGTAATTAATCATCATAGTATTTGGACTTTGGAGAGTGTTGTGTCAATTCTGTCAGAGTTGTAGTTCAAGAGTAATTCAATGACAAAGTATCCCCCTCCTGCCCCTTTTACTGATGTAACACTGTTCAGCCAGATCAGAAGGGAGGTGCCCAGGTAGACTGCAGAGAGGGACAATCTTCAATTAAGATAAGGGAAAAACCTGAAAAGCTTGTCAAGGGGGGCAGGGCTTTCATTGTTCTCATAGGAAGAAGATTGTCCCCTTCTGTTATCTGTCTGGTCTATGGACTGCATTCCACATCTGAGAAGAGATGGCTTACACTAGGTAAAAGGGGCGGGAGGGGAAACTTTGCTTGTGAATATCTCTCAAACCATAAAGGTTTGAGAGATAAGACATATCATTCTTCATGTTTTTTTAATGCCTACAAAATAAAATAAATATAAAAGTATAAGTATTACTATCCCTTTAAGTAAAACAACAGTACTTCCATTGCTGAGAGATGCCTAGTTCAAGAGTTATTATAGTGTTTTTTTACATTATAAGTGCCCTCTAGTGGTCAGGTTCTAAACAGTTATTCTGTTGCATTTTCTAGTAGAGGTGAGTCACTGACAGACAGGTCTCCATAGAATGTGTTAGAATTTGCTGAGTCACTTCCTGTCAGTTTGAACGTTCAGAAAGTAATCACACTGCAATTCACTTCCTAACAATTTGAACAGTTATAACTTTTGATTAAAACAACATACAGAAGTGGGGGTACCCGTGTCTTAATCAGCAGGAAAAGCCATTTGACATATAGGTGTTCATGAAAGAAAGTTCCTTTAAAGGGACAGTAATCCATAATATTTAAAAATAAATACATATTGTAGCTTTATACTCTGAGTAAAACAAGGGTATTCTCACTGATGAAAGGTGTTTTATTTAAAAGTTATTAGAGCTCAAACTTGTTTTTTTAGGTGCAATACCACAGTGGCCTAAAATTTTACAGTGGCGCTGTTGATACATCATCTTATGGACTGCTCCTCTCAGCTGACCATAAATAGGATGGTGTAGCAAGAGTGCTACTGTATAATTTCAGGCCACTGTGATACCACAGGTAAAAAAAAAAATCAAGTTTGAGCTGTAATCACTTTTGAATAAAACACTTCTCAGCAGTGGGAGTAGCCTTGTTTTACTCGGGGCATAAATCCTACAACATATTATAAGATCGCTCCAGACACATTCCAAGTACAGAAGAGAAAAATACAAAAAGTAACATCCAATACAGCAATAATATGCATGGATTTGTACAACTGAGAATAGCATAAGCATAAATTTGAGATGTACCCAGAAACGATCTAACCTAAATCTCTCAATACCCCAAGTCCCCGATTCCTTCACTCCTGAGCCCACAGCACCCCCCCCCCAACTCGCCCACCAAGCAAGTAGCCTCGCAAGGCCATAGCATGAGTAATAATTTTTTTTTTTGTCCCCAAATCATCGAGGAGTTCCTAACGTGAAGGTTTGTCACCATTTATTCACCTCAACCATCCAATTGCCAACCGTTCACGACCTCATTCAGACAATACCAATAAGGTGTATGTCATCGGATGCTGCAATACCATCTGCTCCATTCGTCCACCAAACATATTTGTCTTTAAATTTTAAGTATTATTATTCCTTTAACCCCCAAAGGGCTCAAGAGTCCCCTATAACTGTAAATGTGAGGACCTCCTTCAACCAATCCCCTGTCACTTAATCGGGCTTTAGAGGAAAGAGGTTTTCAAAACAGAAGATCCAATTGTACAGGGAAGCAAGTCTGAATGTGTTGTCTCACCTACTTCCCTATCTCAGCACCACAGAATACAAGGCTCTGAGACCTGGGGCTTTACCCTGATTTTATTTGAAACCACATCACAGAACACTGCATTACGGGGAGACGGTATAAGCATCAGTTGTTATACTGTTACTTTGGCCACTGAGACTCGAGTTTGGGTAGATGCTTTGCCCTACAAATGAGCTGTCCTACCTGGACATCAGTACACATACTTGGATGTCTCAGGTCAGCCTGTGTCTCATGATCTCTATTCTTTATTGTCCCATTTTAGGATATTCATAGCAGGGCTTATAATTTGAAGTCCTTTGCTACTAGCCAGACCTGAAAAGTTACTCACCACTGCAATACATAACATAACCACCAGGGCTGAATTTCTACTCGCCAGGGCTGAATTTCTACTCGCCAGGGCTAAATTTTCACTCGCCGTTGGCTAGTGGCAAGTGGAAATTTTGAGCCCTGTTCATAGACATATTTATGACTTACATTACTAAATTGACTAAATGAATGTGCTCATTTCCATCGACAGGGAGCTCTTATATATGGTCTTTCTATATTTATGTAGCTTTCCCCATGCTGGCCCATTGGTTGCGGTTAGATTAGGGATAGACCTGGTTTGTACACCCCCTGCTCTTACCGGCCCTCAGGTGGTCTATGTAGTGTGTTTCAACTCTCTCTGTTTTACTGCTGTGAAGTTGAGGACATTATCAGACTATTGTGTTGGCAGTGACAGTGTCTTTTGTGCTCTACGCTTGCAAATAAACCATCTCAGTTTCATAAGCTTCAATACAGTTGTGGTCATTTAGCACTGTGAGTTAAGATATGCAATGTGACACTGACATGACAGATGATTGGTTCTTTTGTTTGTCACCCTGTTCTGTTAAAGCAGAACTATCACCTTCATAATATTTTCCCCAAATTCTTTACTAATCTAACGATAGGTAAAACCATACTTTTATTATGCTGAAAAAGTCTGTGTTATTAAGTAAAGCAGATTCTTCTATATGCATCCAGGGACAACAGCGTAGACATCTTAGAGGTAAGGTCCCTCTGAGCCTGCGCTGTGTGTCCCGTGCTCTGCCGGGACTTACTTTTTTTATGGAAAAAAATATATATTGTAGGGATTTTCCTTCTGAGTAAAATAAGGGTACTCCCACTGCTGAGAGATTTATATTTCCAGAGTTATTACAGTTTAACCCCTTAAGGACCAGCGGTCCCCGGGTGTGCGGTCCTGTAAGGACCACATAAGAAACTTTGACGTGACGTCCCACTTGACTGATCACATGGGGCGGCACGCCGAACGGGGTACTGAAAGAGATCGCTCCGGTCTTGGAGCGATCAACTTCAGTCCCCGGTATTACTCACCGCGCTCCTACAGGAGCGCGGTGAGTTAAAGTACGTGACGTACCAGGACCGTCACTGGTCCTTAAGTGCCGGACCAGCGTGATGGTCCTGCCACGTCAATGGTCCTTAAGGGGTTAAACCCATGTTTTTTACATTAGCAGTGCCCTCTAGAGCTCAAATTCTAATTAGATTTCCTGTTCGATTCTAATGGCGAGGAAAGTTAGAAAAGTCAGAGACATACAGTTCTCCATAGAATGTGATAGAAACTGCCTGTCACTTCCTGTCAGTTAGAACTACCAGGAAGTAAACACAGTAAATTCACTTCCTGTCAGTTAGAACTATCAGGAAGTAAACACAGTAAATTCACTTCCTGTCAGTTAGAACTATCAGGAAGTAAACACAGTAAATTCACTTCCTGTCAGTTAGAACTATCAGGAAGTAAAAACAGTAAATTCACTTCCTGATTATTTGAACTTCTATAATTTTTGAATAAAACATCTGACAGTGATGGGAGTGACCTTGTTTTATTCAGCAGGAAATGCTCTGTAAAATATGTGTTTTCATAAAAAAAGTTTACTGCTCCTTTAAGGTAACGGAAATTGCTGAAGGCCCTGGATGCCTACAGAAGAAGTTGATTTTATTTAATAACGCAGACTTTTTCATCATAATAACAGTATGACTTTACCTATCGCTACATTAGTAAATCATTGGGGGCAATGTTATGAAGGTGATAGTTACACTTTTCTTAATAACAAGTTTGTGTCATCTATTTTTTGGTAGATCTTCATTGCTTCCAATGTATATGTGCTTCCAAAGTCATGCATTTGGGAAGAAAACAATCCCAGTGCTACTTATGAACTTAAAGGAATAGTAATGTATCACAAAACCAGCAGCTCCAATTAATCTTCATAGTACTTGGGCCATAGAGAGTGTTATTTCAATACTGTCAGAGTTGTAGTTCAAGAGTAATTGAATGATAAAGTATCTCCCTCCCGCCCCTTTTACCTAGTGTAAGCCACCTCCCCTCAGATGTGGAATCTGGTTTCTTGACCTGACAGATAACAGCAGGGGACAATTTTCTTCCTATGAGAACAATGAAAACCCTGCCCCCTTGACAGGCTTTTCAGGTTTTTCCCTTATGCTAATTGAAGATTGTCCCTCTCTGCAATCCACTTTGACACCACATTTCTGTTCTGAGCTGAGTAGTGTTACATCAGTAAAAGGGGTGGGAGGGGGATACTTTGTCATTCAATTACTCTTGAACTACAACTCTGACAGTACTGAAATAACACTCTCCATGACCCAAATACTATGAAGAGTAATTGGTGCTGCTTTTATTTTGGTACATTACTATCCCTTTAATAAAATCATTTTAGGGGACTCATTGCTAGAGAAAGACCTGGGAATCCTTGTGAACTACAAACTTGGAAACAGTGACCAGTGTCAAACAGCAATAGCAAAAGCAAATAAAGTCCTGTCTCACAATAAAAGAGGTATTGAAGCAAGAGTGGATAACATCATTTTTCCATTGTACAAATCATTGGTAAGATCTCACCTTGAGTATGCAGTGCAGTTTTGGGCCCCAGTTCTGAAAAAGGATATACTAGAACTAAAGAGGGTACAGTGAAGAGCAACAAAATTAGGGGAATGAAGGATTTGACGTATGAGGAACGACTAGACAAACTTGGTTTATTTACTGTAGAGAAAAGACGACTAAGAGGAGACCTTATCACATTGTACAAGTATATGAGAGGTCAATACAAGGATCTCTGCGGTGAGCTATTCATTCTAATGCCTGATCAGGTGACACCCCTTGAGATTATAGGATAAGAGGTTTCGACTTCAGCAGAGGAAGGGGTTTTTCTATAGTAAGGTCTGATACATTATGGAATTCATTGCCCAAGGAGGTGGTTATGGCAGATACAATGGATACATTTAAGAAAACATTAGATTCATTTCTTTGTAAAGGAAACATACAGGGTTTTACTGTTTATAATTAGATAAATCAGGAAGGTCTCATTAAGACTGACTTATTTGGTAGCAGGAAAGCTATATAATCCTCTTGTCTCTGGGTTATGAGGCAGAGGTTGAATCTGATGGACTTATGTCTTTTTTCAACCTAATTTACTATGTTACTATGCAATCATTCTATTTTTGTGGTGGGGGGGGGTTTCTTACTCTATTGATATGGATTGAGATTTCAATGGATTTACTGTATTTAACCCCTTAAGGACCTGCCGCGCATGCACGCGGCGGTCACTTAAGGACTACGGAGCATTTTTTTTTCTTTGTTTCCAGTTCCAGACTCCCCAAACGGCGTGCAGCCGCGGGGGGAGCCTGGAATTCTATGATGGTCATAGTACTTCATGGGTCGTTAAGTCAGATCTACCCATGACGTGCTATGACTGTCATACACATGACGCCATGATTGTTTGAGGACACTGTTTTTGGTGCACTTTTTCCTTTTATGGCTAGTGTATATATAGGGGACTAATTGTGCACTTGTTCTTTGTTTTGAGGAAGGCCAGGTACTCAGGATGAAACGTTGACACTAAATATTTAAATTCACTTAATTCAAGTCCTGAGAGTGCTCCTGTCTTATTCTATGTGAGTAGACACGCCCTTTTACAGATGTACCCAGGCATTTCTACTCCCTGACGTGCTTCCATTCCAATAGGATCTGGCTCGGCTGGTTTCCTTCAGAATAATTCTAAAGCGACCCTCTGTTCCTTAAACGATGAACCCTTAAAATGCTAGAAGGGTATGCAATGCACCAAGGGTTAATGGAATTACCAGCAAAAAATATTGTACATTCATTTTAACGTATTTTAAAAATAACAAAACAATAAGTAGTGTGGGATTTGACATTGTTTTTATTTACTCTCAGTTTATTCTACTATTAACTACAGTTGGTATGCATTATATCTATCTATCCATCTATCTATCTATCTATCTATCTGTCTATTATCTATCTATCTCATATCTATCTATCTATCTATCTGTCTATCTATCTATCTATCTATCTATCTATCTATCTATCTATCTGTCTATTATCTATCTATCTATCTATCTATCTATCTATCTATCTATCTATCCCATATCTATCTATCTATCTATCTATCTCTCTATCTATCCCATATCTATTTATCTATCTGCCTATCAATCTCAAATCTATCTATCTATCTATCTATCTATCTATCTATCTATCTATCTATCTATCCCATGTCTATCTATCTATCTATCTATCTATCTATCTATATATCTATCTCATATCTATCTATCTATCTATCTATCTATCTATCTATCTATCTATCTATCTATCTATCTCCTATATCTATCTATCTATCTATCTATCTATCTATCTATCTATCTATCTCTCTATCTATCCCATATCTATTTATCTATCTGCCTATCAATCTCAAATCTATCTATCTATCTATCTATCTATCCCATGTCTATCTATCTATCTATCTATCTATCTATCTATCTATCTATCTATCTATCTACCTATCCCATATCTATTTATCTATCTGCCTGTCTATCCATCTCATATCTATCTATCTATCTATCTATCTATCTATCTATCTATCTATCTCATATCTATCTGTCTATCTATCTATCTATCTATCTATCTATCTATCTATCTATCTATCTATCTATCTCCTATATCTATCTATCTATCTATCTATCTATCTGTCTGTCCATTTCATATCTATCTATCTATCTATCTATCTATCTATCTATCTATCTATCTGTCTATCTATACCATAACTAATTATCCAACTGCCTGTCTGTCTGTCTATCTATCTATCTATCTATCTATCTATCTATCTATCTATCTATCCATCTATGTGAACTAAATATAAACAATATACTTTATATCGCAGTCACTGTACCTCTTACATGGTATTCCTGTTAATAGTGACTCTGAATTTCCTGCATCGTAATTGGTTGATAATTAAGCACCAATATCTCAGTTCCAGGAAGATGATTAAATTAATATGCGTACCATTTTGACTTTTTCAACAAGTTTAATTAAAATGATATTTTAAAATGCTAAAAGTCAATTGTGTAAATGTATCCCTCCCACGGAAGACAATTTATTTACTCTGTATTGATGGAGGACTAAATCTAAATTGGAGTTGTGTTGTATATTTTAAACTAGAGACATTTAGCAATCTCTGTGGATAATAGGTGTATTTTTTTAAGGAGACAGTGAACCTCATTTTTGAATTTAGATATTCTGCAAGTGACTAATGTATAAAGTTATATTGCCCGTACTTTGAAGTATTTCCTTTTTTTCCTGTTTTAATTGGGCTTTCTGAATCTGTTTACAGGGAGCTTTCTGTTAGGGACAGTGAAAGAAGTTATAGTGACTAAGTAACACTCCCCGTGCATCAGTGAGTGCTCTCAAAGCTGTTGAGCAGGGATGAGCAACATGTGGCCCCCTAGCTGCTTCCAGATGACAATTCCCACCAATCCCCACCAGCCAGCACCCGAGAGGTTAAAATTCCTGTTTCAGGCAAAGGAAACTTTGACTTCCTTTTACTTTAACACTCTGAGTGCCAGAAAGTTATCCAGTGAATTGCTTTGCAGTGCACTGGATACCTCTCTGGTGCTCAAAGGGTTAACCTTGTGAATTATAGAAAGGTCTCCAGAACAAATTTGGAGAATGTTATCTGTTCCCTGTGGTGCAGGCAGAATTGCACCACTTTGCGTTTATACATGATGTTGTCCGACACGTGATTGGTTGTTCTACAGTAAACAGGAAGTAATGTTTGACTGGTTACTGTACAGGAAGAAGTTGCTATCCTCAGTGATTACTGTACAGGGAGGAGCTGCTATTCTCGGTGGTATAATATGTGATTGGTTACTGTACAGGAAGGAGCTGATATCCTCTTTGATCTAAAGTATAATTGGTTACTGTATAGGGAGGAGCTGTTATTCTCAGTGATATAATATGTGATTGGTTACTGAACAGGAAGGAGCTGTCATTCAAGTGATATAATATCTGATGGGTTAGTGTACAGGAATGAGCTGTCATTCTCAGTGATATAATATCTGATTGGTTACTGTACATGAAGGATCTGTTATTCTCAGTGACATAATGTTATTGGTTACTGTACAGGAAGGAGCTGTCATTCATAGTGATATAATATGTGATTGGTTACTGTACATGAAGGAGCTGTCATTCATAGTGATATATGTGATTGGTTACTGTACAGGAAGGAGCTGTCATTCATAGTGATATAATATGTGATTGGTTACTGTACAGGAAGGAGCTGTCATTCATAGTGATATAATATGTGATTGGTTACTGTACAGGAAGGAGCTGTCATTCATAGTGATATAATATGTGATTGGTTACTGTACAGGAAGGAGCTGTCATTCATAGTGATATAATATGTGATTGGTTACTGTACAGGAAGGAGCTGTCATTCATAGTGATATGATATGTGATTGGTTACTGTACAGGAAGGAGCTGTTATTCTCAGTGATATAATATGTGATTGGTTACTGAACAGGAAGGAGCTGTCATTCTCAGTGATATAATATGTGGCTATCCAGGAAAAAGCTGTTATTTGCAGCAATATAATGTATGATTTGTTACTGTACAGGGAGGAGCTGCCATTCTCAGTGATATAATATGTGATTGGTTACTGTACAGGAAGAAGCTGTCAATCTCAGTGATATAATATGTGATTGGTTACTGTACAGGAATTAGCTGTCAATCTCAGTGATATGAAGTATGATTGGTTACAGTACAGGAATTAGCTGTCAATCTCAGTGATATAATATGTGATTGGTTACTGTACAGGAAGGAGCTGTCATTCATAGTGATATAAAATGTGATTGGTTACTGTACAGGAAGGAGCTGTCATTCTCAGTGATATAAAGTATAGCTGATTATGTCACAGGAAGGAGCTATTTTTCTCAGGGATGTAATGTGTGATGGTATATATAGTTTTATTCACATGGAGCCATACAGGGTACCCATTGCCTTAACACATAGCTTCTTACATTAAATACAATAAAATGTGATAAATAAGTGTCACAATCATAGAAACAATAGAAAAGAGGTACTTTCCCCTAAGGAGCTTACAGTCTACATGGGTATGAGGGTATCAAGTTCTGTGAGTTAGAGTTCTGTTTTTATCAATACTCAGTGATAGTGGTGCTAGTGCTCCAGAAGACAGGATTCAGGGGTAGCAATATAATGTGTGATTGGTTGTTTTACAGGAAGGAGCTGTTCTGAACAACAGAACGTGTGATTGGTTGCTTTTCAGGAGAGAGATGTTCTTCTGAACAAAAGAATGTGTGATTGGTTGTTTTTCAGGAAGGAGCTGTCCTGAACAATAGAATGTGTGACTGGTTGTTTTAGAGGAATGAGCTGTTATTAACAGTATAACATAGGTAAAAGGTGATACCCTGTGCCGCGATTCCACATGAAGATTGCATTGCAGCCTGCAAAGCATTCCTAGAGCAAGAGGGCTTACCCACAGAACCTGTAACCCAGCTAATACACGTTATACTAACTCATAATTATTTCATATTTGGGCAAGACCTATACACAGGGCATCTTCCTACAGGCGCACCCCACAGAGGGGCGCCTGTCATTGGGACCCTTTAAAAGAAAAAAAAAAGTTGCCTCGCCGCCCGCACTAACCCCCCCCACCTCCCAGTCAGGTCTGTGCCTCCTTCGGGACAGACCTGTAGATGCTGTGCTCCCTCGTCAGCTCTTTAGTGTTACAGAGCGCTGGATGATGACATCATCTCCCAGCGCTCTGCATGAAGAGAAGACCGCGCGGGAGCTCCAGCAGCTACAGGTCTATGCCAAAGGAGGCACATACAGACCTCTCCTGCAGCTGGACCACCAGGGAAGAGGTAGGAAACGGACACTGGAGGGCAATGTGGAAATGATGGGGCAAGATGGAGATGATGGCAATGTAGAGATGATGGGGCAATGTATGTGAGGGTACGTTGGAGCTGATGGGGGACAATATGGAGACGATGGCAATGTGGAGCTGATGGGGGCAATGTGAGGGTAAGTTGGAGCAGATGGGGCAATATGGAGCTGATGGGGCAATAAGTTGCTGATGGGGGCAATATGGAGATGATGGGGGCAATGTGGAGATGATGGGGGCAATGTGTGGGGAAGTTGGAGCTGATGGGGCAATGTGAGGGTAAGTTGGAGCTGATGGGGGCAATATAGAGATGACGGGGGACAATGTAAGGGCAATATGGAGATGATGGGGGGCAATGTGGAGATTAGGAGCATTGTGGAGGTGTCCAGTGGAGATGGCCCATGGTGGGGGGGCGCTTCAGATTTCTGTGCCTACAGGCTTCTGAGATGTAAATCCGGCCCTGACTATACATACAAAAGATGGAACTGCCATGGGAACAAGACTGACACCACAGTATGTCAACCTGTTCATGGCAAAATTGGAAGAGGAGTTCTTGTCAGCATTCCAGATAAAGCCTCTGGTCTATCTCGCTACATAGCTGATGTGCTAATCATTTGAATTGCCAACAAAGATGAACATTTTTCATTTAATGAAAAATACAATGCCTTCCATCTCACAATTAACCTCAAACGCAACCATTCACCCACACATATTAACTTTCTGGATCCCACAATCAGTATTATAAACAACTCCATCCAGACATCTTTGTACCACAAACCAACAGACGGGCCTAATTATATCAGAAATTACACCTTCCATCCCAGGCACAAAAAACCTTTATTGTTTATAGCCAGGCCTTAAGGTATAATTGCATACAGTGGCGTAACAATAGGGGTCGCAGGGGTCGCACCTGCGACCGTGCCCGTCACTCTCAGGGGCCCGGCCGCCCCCTGCGACCACCTCACCACGGGCCCGCAGCAGAACTGATCTCCCGGCGGCCAGCGCTCTGCATTACTAAGGACCATGCGGGAGCATGTCTCACACACCGCTAGACCACCAGGGACTCGAGGTAGGAGGACAGGGGCAGTAGGGGCAATGTGGAGAATGAGGGACACTTTGGAAGGGGCATTGTGAAGAATGGGGGGCATTGTGGAGAAAGAGGGGCATTGTGATGGGGCATTGTGGAAGGGGCATTTTGGAGATGAAGGGGCACTGTGGAGAATGAGGGGCATTGTGCAGATGGGGGTAATGTGGAGAAAGAGGGGCATTGTGATGGGGGCATTGTGGAGAAAGAGGGGCATTGTGATGGAGGCATTGTGGAAGGGGCAATATGGAGAATGAGGGGCATTTTGGAGATGAAGGGGCACTGTGGAGAATGAGGGGCATTGTGGAAGGGGTAATGTGGAGATGGGGGCATTGTGAAAGGGGCAGTGTGGAAGGGGCAATATGGAGGTGGCCAATGTAGTTGAGGGGGGCCAGTGTGGTCGGGGGGGCCCATGGCAATTCTTGCACCAGGGCCCCGTGGCTTCTAGTTACGCCTCTGATTGCATATGCTCTGAGACTTCCGACCAAGACCAACATCTTAAAAATACCAAGAAAGATTGTATCAGTAATGGATATAATGCTGAGGTCACAGACATCCAAATTCAGAGAGCCATCAGCCTACCCAGAAGATATCTCCTCAAATACAAACAACCACAGGAAAAGAACAGAGTTCCATTAGTGGTCATCTACAACCCACGACTTAGTACTGTGCAAAATCTCAAAAGAGCTCCAAACAATTCTACTTACCCATGATAGACTGAAAAGAATATTCCCCAAACCTCTGCTCCTCTCCTATAAACAGCACCCAAACCTAAAACAACTAGCACTGTTTACCCTTCATTTTTATTATCCCTGAAGAAGAGACCTAGTTTTCTTAAAATCTTGCATCCTAGAGCCACAAAGTTAGCCAATAAAGGTACAATTTTTACTCTGCTAGTCTCCTAACAATAAAATGAGCTGTTTTTCTGAACAATATGATGTGTAATTGGTAGTTTTACAGAAAGGAGCTATTCTGAATAGTACAGGATTTTGTTGTTTCACAGGAAGGAGCTGTTCTTCTGAAAGTCTCAGTGTGTGATTTTGTAATATAAAAACAGTAAGGCGTTGTACTCAATGTGTGACTTTGTAATATAACAACAGTAAGGAGTTGTACTCAATGTGTGATTGTGTAGTATAACAACAGTAAGGAGTTGTACTCAGTGTGAGATTGTGTAGTTTTACAGCAGTAAGGATTTGTACTCAATGTGTGATTGTGTTGTATAACAACAGTAAGGAGTTGTACTTAATGTGTGATTTTGTTGTTTTACAGTAAGGAGTTGTACTCAGTGTGTGATTGTGTAGTTTTACAGCAGTAAGGAGTTGTACTCAATGTGTGACTTTGTTGTTTTACAGTAAGGAGTTGTACTCAGTGTGAGATTGTGTAGTTTTACAGCAGTAAGGATTTGTACTCTATGTGTGATTGTGTAGTATAACAACAGTAAGGAGTTGTACTCAGTGTGAGATTGTGTAGTTTTACAGCAGTAAGGATTTGTACTCTATGTGTGATTGTGTAGTATAACAACAGTAAGGAGTTGTACTCAGTGTGTGATTGTGTAGTTTTACAGCAGTAAAGAGTTGTACTCAATGTGTGACTTTGTTGTTTTACAGGAAGGAGCTGTGGTTGTGCTTTTCAAAATCTGCCGACAAGACTGTTTCCGATGTCTGTATCCCGCAGCGCTCAGGACATTGTCCTCGGTGTGCTGTGTGGAAGAGGGAATTCACCAGCTGGAAAAGGTAGGGGTCTGAAGGCATCTCAGTCAAGACCATGTCAATGAAGTAGAAGCGTAGCTGGGAACTTGCTGGGTTTCACCCGGAGACTCTGGATTTAGAGCACTGTCTCCCGTACTGTGAATGAAACCTTCAACTCTCTGGGTGGGCTGAGATGCAAAGATTAAAATTATTGTAGCACTAAACTTTATTATTATAATAACAAATAAAATAAATGTACCTGTTCAGCATGACCGACCGAATAGTACTTGTGCCTTTCCTGCATTGCATCCGGCTGTAGGCATCTCCCCAACCACAACACTAAGTTATTATTAGCAACCTGTGTCCTCCGTCCTCACCCACCACCACCTGACTACGAGCCAGCCAATTGTTGGCAAAGCTGAGGAAGAGAGAGAAAGTGATGCTGATGTTGGCATCGCAGGGCACAAGGAGAGGGAGAAGCAGTGGTGTAGGCACAGCAGAGAAAACCTGTGCACCACCTCTCCAGTCTCCACTGAGTCCAGTCTAGCCAGTGTTGTAAGTTCTTCATAACTTTAAAGAGGAACTTTCACCCTCTATAAAGCCGCCATCCAATAATGAGGCATATGGCAACTAGCTTGATTATAGTTCTATTATCTATCACAAGTACCTGGTTCTGAAGTAATCCTTATTCTTAAGAGACTGACGGCCAGTAGTGTTGAGCGAGCACCCCGATGCTCGGGTGCTCGGGTGCTCTGACCGAGCACCCCCTGAGGCTCGAGTGCTCGGCCGAGCACCCGAGCCCCATTGAAAAGCATGGGGCGACACGAGCATTTCACCAGGCACCCCCTGCTCTGATGAGGGGAGGGTGCCTGGTCAATGCCCCCCTTCATCTCCGCTATGCCCCCTTCATCTCTGAATGCCCCCTTCATCTCCGCAATGTCCCCCTTCATCTCCGCTATGCCCCTCTTCCACAATGTCCCCCTTCATCTCCGCTATGCCCCTCTTCCACAATGTCCCCCTTCATCTCCTCTATGCCATAGAGGAGATGAAGGGGGACATTGTGGAAGAGGGGCATAGCGGAGATGAAGGGGGACATTGTGGAAGAGGGGCATAGCGGAGATGAAGGGGGACATTGTGGAAGAGGGGCATAGCGGAGATGAAGGGGGACATTGTGGAAGAGGGGCATAGAGTCTATGCCCCTCTTCCACAATGTCTCCCTTCATCTCCGCTATGCCCCCTTCATCTCCGCAATGCCCCCGTACCTCCAGTCCCTGGTGGTCCAGCACAGATCCCCGCCACCCGAACATGGCGGGAGAGCACATGGCGGTACTCGACGAGTACCGCCATGTGCCGAGCAGAGCGATGCTCGAGCCGATCCGAGCATCGGCCGAGCACGCTCGCTCAACACTAACGGCCAGGCTTCTTGCTTTAGAGCTATCTGCGTGCCTGCGCCGTCAGTCCCTTCCAGTAGTTTAAGGTACAATGCAACGCCTCCTAGAGGAGTTCGGGATGGACAGCACAGATGCACAGACGTCACTAAGCCTAGATGTCTGCGTGCAAGCCTGGCTTCCAGTCTCAGAAGCAGTGGTGTAACTATAGGGGTCACAGGGATCGCACCCGCGACCGGGCCCGTCACTCCAGGGGCCCAGCCACCCCCTGTGACCCCTCCGCCTGGCGCCCGCAATCTCCCTTCAATGCTCTAGTAATGCAGAGCGCTGGGAGATGACATCATCTAGCAATGCAGAGCTCTGGGAGATGACATCATCTCCCAGCATTCTGCATTACAGAAGAGGACCGTGCGGGAGCTCAACCCATCAATCTGTCTCTTCTGGGATGTAGGAGATGGGGGCATTGTGGAGGGCCCGGGGGCCAATGTAGTCGGGGGGGCCCATGGCACTTCTTGCACCAGGGCTTGGAGGGTTCTCATTACGCCTCTGCTCCGAAGATTAAGGATTACTTCAGAACCAGGTACTTATGAGATCTAATACAGCTGTGAAGAAGCTAGTCGGCAAATGCCTAATTATTGGAGGGCGAGTTTATAGAGGGTGGAAGTTCCGATTTAACCCTTTGAGTGCCAGAGTGGTACGGAATGCATTGCTTTGCAATGCATTCTGTACCACTTTGGCACTCAAAGGGTTAATATGTCAGAGCAGGAGGAAGAGGCTCAAGGATAATACATTAGAAAGTTGAGGCTTTGAGCAAGTTGGCGCTAAAGAGGGGGACAACCTGTTTAACAGAGCCCTGTGACCCTGTCTGGTGGTGGCTTACTTACTGGTCTCTGTTCCTTTAAAGGGATAGTAATGTTTCATAATAAAATCAGCTCTAATTAATCATCATAGTATTTGGACTTTGGAGAGTGTTATTTCAATTCTGTCAGAGTTGTAATTCAAGAGTAATTGAATGATAAAGTATCCCCCTCCCGTCCCTTTTACTGATGTAACACTGCTCAGCCAGATCAGAAGGGAGGTGCCCAGGTAGACTGCAGAGAGGGACAATCTTCAATTAAGATAAGGGAAAAACCTGAGAAACTTGTCAAGGGGGGCAGGGATTTCATTGTTCTCATAGGAAGAAGATTGTCCCCTGCTGTTATCTGTCTGGTCTATGGACTGGATTCCACATCTGAGAAGAGATGGCTTACACTAGGTAAAAGGGGCGGGAGGGGAAACTTTGCTTGTGAATATCTCTCAAACCATAAAGGTTTGAGAGATAAGACTTATATCGTTCTTCATGCTTTTTTAATGCCTACAAAATAAAGTAAAGATAAAACGAAGTATTACTATCCCTTTAAGCTAGGCAGCATATTAAATGTAAACGGTTGAGAATGAGGCCGGGTCACATATACTCACTGTATATCATTTATTTACCTATTGTGCAAATAAAGAAAATGGAGCAGGAGTACTGATAATAACTGTCCATTCATCATCAGTGATGATAATAGTTATCAGTACTTCTGGTCCGTTCTCATTAGTTACACAACAGGTAAATGTTTTGTTTTTTTTTCTTTTTTTAAATCTCGGTGTGAGCCATTTCTGTAAGTCCCCAGGTAGAAGGCACTACTGGATTTAGGGTACCACATACAAAAGAGTAATGCTGGGGTACACCAATTGATCCACAGAAGACAAATACAAATCCCCCAATGAATGGAGTTTTTAACCCATGAATGCTAAAGGGATCTTCAGTTTATTCAGAAGGGGTTTAAATCAGTAGGAAATTCTTGTGATTCCAGTTTTCTTTTGTAGACAAGGCCCTGTAACTTACTTGTATATAATGCACCTGAATACGGGCCATGTCCCCAGTACACTGCAAGAGAACGAGGACAAGTCGCTAGCATCCAAGTGTGTTGGACACATCTCTACCAGACAAAGGGTTAAATTCTATATTCTATATTTTTTAATAATGTTGTGTGTTCCCTACAAACATGTATTAAAATAAATGGCATGGAGCTGAGGGAATGATTATGAATTGGCTGGTATACTGTACTTTTCTAACCCATTGAGTTCCACAGTGTTGTACAATGCACATCCCTGTAGACATGCCTGAGAACTCTCCAGATTACCCCAGAGACTCTGTTTTACAGTTAATTAATGGGTTTCTGGCTACAGAGGCTGATTCTCCTTTGGTGGTGAGTTTCTTATGAAACTGTGCCCACTTCTCCTCCTTCCCACCCTGTTCTTTTCACTTCCCTCCCACTTCTCCTCCTTCCCATCCTGTTCCTTTCACTTCCCACCCACTTCTCCTCCTTCCCATCCTGTTCCTTTCACTTCCCACCCACTTCTCCTCCTTCCCATCTTGTTCCTTTCACTTCCCTCCCACTTCTCCTCCTTCCCATCTTGTTCCTTTCACTTCCCTCCCACTTCTCCTCCTTCCCATCCTGTTCCTTTCACTTCCCACCCACTTCTCCTCCTTCCCACCCAGTTCCTCCCACTTCCCACCTACTTCTCCTCCTTCCTATCCTGTTCCTTTCACTTCAAACCCACTTCTCCTCCTTCCCATCCTGTTCCTTTCACTTCCCACCCACTTCTCCTCCTTCCCATCCTGTTCCTTTCACTTCCCACCTACTTCTCCTCCTTCCCACCATGTTCCTTTCATTTCCCTCCCATTTCTCCTCCTTCCCACCCTGTTTCTCCCACTTCCCAACCCCTTCTTCTCCTTCCCACCCTGTTCTTTTCACTTCCCTCCCACTTCTCCTCCTTCCCACCATGTTCCTTTCATTTTCCACCCACTTCTCCTCCTTCCCACCATGTTCCTTTCACTTCCTGCCCACTTCTCCTCCTTCCCACCCTGTTCCTTTCACTTCCCACCCACTTCTCCTCCTTCTCACCATGTTCCTTTCATTTCCCACCCACTTCTCCTCCTTCTCACCATGTTACTTTCACTTCCCACCCACTTCTCCTCCTTCCCACCATGTTCCTTTCATGTTCCACCAACTTCTCCTCCTTCTCACCATGTTTACCCACTTTCTGCCCACTTCTCCTTTCCACCCTGTTCCTCCCACTTCCCACCTACTTATCCTCCTTCTCACCTTGTTCCTCCCACTTCTCAACCTTCCCACACTTTTCTTCCCACTTCCCACCAACTCATCCTTCCCACCCTGTTCCTCCCACTTCATGTCCACTTTTCCTCCTTACTACCATGTTCCTCCCACTTCCCACCCACTTTTCCTCCTTCCCACCCTGTTCTTTTCACTTCCCTCCGACTTCTCATCCTTCCTACCCTGTTTCTCCCACTTCCCTTCTCCTTCTTCTCCTTCCCACCCTGTTCTTTTCACTTCCCTCCCACTTCTCCTCCTTCCCACTCTGTTTCTCCCACTTCCAGCCCCCTTCTTCTCCTTCCCACCCTGTTCCTCCCTCTTCCTGCCAATGTCTCCTCCCTCCCACCCTGTTTCTCTCTCTTCCCACCCACTTCTCCTTCTTCCTACCCTGATCCTCCCACTTCCCATCCACTTTTCCTCCTTCCCACCCTGTTCCTCCCACTTCTCCTCCTTCCCACTCTGTTCTTCCCACTTCCCACCCACTTCTCCTCCTTCCCATCCTATACCTCCCACTTCCCACCCACTGCTCCTCCTTCCCATCCTATACCTCACACTTCTCTCCCACTTCTCCTCCTTCCCATCCTATACCTCCCAATTCCCTCCCACTTCTCCTCATTTCCACCCTGTACCTCCCACTTCCCAACCACTTCTCCTCCTTCCCTCCATGTTCTGCCCACTTCCCATCCACTTCCCGCCCACAAGACTGTTAAGCCACTTCCCTTTGTGATGCAGATTGCATCACTTACATCTCCCAGTCCCACCACATGACCCCTCTCCAGGGGGCTCAAGAAGACAAAGTTTCTAGGTATGTGTCACAGTACCTTGTTTCCAGCACCGCCGCTTCAGCGACGCTCGGTGTCTTTCCACGCGTCATCTGCATGCTTCAACATGCTACAGGCCTCTGTTTTATGTGTGTTTGTTTCCTGTAGTCTCCTCCTACCTACTTCGGCTGCTAAGGTTCGAAACTCAATAGCGTATTCCGCCACCGTGCGGTTACCCTGGAGGATGGTCATCAGATGTTTGGAAGCCAAGGTCCCGCAACCTGGCACGTCAAATACGTTTCTAAATGAGGCCACAAATTGAGTAAAATCGTATATTATGGGTTTTTCCATCTCCCATAATGGATTCGCCCAAGCCAATGCCTTGCCAGCCAGGAGAAATCATAAGTCCAACCCTACTGCGCTCAGTAGGGAAGGCATAAGGAAGCATCTCGAGGTACATGCCCAACTGATTAAGGAATCCGCGACATAACTCAGGTTCCCCACTATAGCGTTGTGGGAGTGGAGCGGATCCAGTTAACCCTCTGACCAATCCTGCATCAGAGACGGTAGCAGCTGTAGGTGCCGAAGGAGAAACTGGGGTGGCTACCTGCTGCGGGTTATAGTGTTCCCAGTGAGCGGTTCTGCCAAGCAGGGTCTGCAAGGCCCCTGCCAACTGATCAATACGTTGCTCCTGATCCTGCATTCTGTCAAATATTCTCTGTAAAGTGTCCACATGATCCCAGCTAGGGGGAGGAGAGACTCCGCCTCTTGTGCCATGTGACCTGTGACAGTCATGTTTGTCACAGGAAGCATAACACATATGAATCAATCCCATTACCTGTTTTGGTGCAGAATCATATTATTGCCTTCCCTTAACTCTTTGAGTGCCAGAAGGGTACGCAACGCATTGCAGAGCAATGCGTTGCATACCCCTTTGGCACACAAAAGGTTAATATCTCGTTCTATGTTTTCTGAGTAGCAAATGATAGATTTATTGCTTCCCTATGAAAACAATAACTTTGTGTCAAGATGTACACCCATAAAGCCCCCGTCTGCTTTCATAGACCTGTGACCTTTTGAGATATTTGAGCAGTTTATTTGCGTCATACATGATTTCCTAGAAAACTTCATAAAATATTTACTCTAAAGTCAGGGATTTTTTTTACCGTAAGGGCAGTAAAGTTATGTATACTGTAGTTGCTTTCAGTAAAGTAATGGATACCTATCTAGAACAGAACAATACTGAGAATTATGATAGTTGACTTCAAAGCAGATAGAATCTTGATCCAGGGAAATATCTGACTGACATTTGGAGTCAGGAAGGAACATTGTATCTACTTGAGGTTTAATTGGAAATGGCTTCACTGTTTTTTTTTTTGTTTTTTTTTTGCTTTCTCTGGATCAACGAGGGGATTTGGCATGGGCTGAACTTGATGGACACGTGGCCTACTCAACTGTGTTACTGATAAAATATTATGTATGACCTATCTGGCATTGAAGGGGTTAAAATTCTATTTTAGTCAAAAGAACTATATTTTTCTCCTGCTGTGCAACTGGTTTGCTGCAGAATTCCACCTCTTTATGTTAATGAATATGTTACCTCCCATCATTTCAAAAGGCCAAAGAGGGGCACTTTTATTTTTGGTGGTGTACCTGGAGGCGTGGCTGGTGGGTGGGGCATTTACCGAGAATTTTTAGGTTATTTCCCGACCTACTGACACCTCTCTGTGTAACTGAATAAATGATTTAGCGCAAGACCAAAGTATTTGATTTACACAGATTAATTTATAAACACATATATACTCCACACAGTCTGATCTAAACACAGGGACACCAGGCTGATACACTTATACACACACCACACAGTCTGATCTAAACACAGGGACACCAGGGTGATACACTTATATACACACCACACAGTCTGATCTCCTAAACACAGGACACCAGGGTGATACACTTATATACACACCACACAGTCTGATCTCCTAAACACAGGGACACCAGGGCGATACACTTATATACACACCACACAGTCTGATCTAAACACAGGGACACCAGGGTGATACACTTATATACACACCACACAGTCTGATCTCCTAAACACAGGACACCAGGGTGATACACTTATATACACACCACACAGTCTGATCTCCTAAACACAGGGACACCAGGGTGATACACTTATATACACACCACACAGTCTGATCTCCTAAACACAGGGACACCAGGGTGATACACTTATATACACACGACACAGTCTGACCTCCTAAACACAGGGACACCAGGGTGATACACTTATATACACACCACACAGTCTGATCTCCTAAACACAGGACACCAGGGTGATACACTTATATACACACCACACAGTCTGATCTCCTAAACACAGGGACACCAGGGTGATACACTTATATACACACCACACAGTCTGATCTCCTACACACAGGGACACCAGGGTGATACACTGATATACACACCACACAGTCTGATCTCCTAAACACAGGGACACCAGGGTGATACACTTATATACACACCACACAGTCTGATCTAAACACAGGGACACCAGGGTGATACACTTATATACACACCACACAGTCTGATCTCCTAAACACAGGGACACCAGGGTGATGCACTTATATACACACCACACAGTCTGATCTCCTAAACACAAGGACACCAAGGTGATACACTTATATACACACCACACAGTCTGGTCTCCTAAACACAGGGACACCAGGGTGATACACTTATATACACACCACACAGTCTGATCTAAACACAGGGACACCAGGGTGATACACTTCTATACACACCACACAGTCTGATCTCCAGACACAGGGACACCAGGGTGATACACTTATATACATACCACACAGTCTGATCTCCTAAACACAGGGACACCAGGGCGATACACTTATATACACACCACACAGTCTGATCTCCTAAACACAGGGACACCAGGGTGATACACTTCTATACACACCACACAGTCTGATCTCCTAAACACAGGGACACCAGGATGATACACTTATATACACACCACAAAGTCTGATCTCCTAAACACAGGGACACCAGGGTGGGAAAGAGTGACAGAGGGATCTGGGTCCCAAAGAGGGACTGTCCCTCTTAAAGAGGTATACTTGGGCAGTATGGATCCCTAATATCTCCTACATAGGGACACTTGGGCGGTATGAACCCCTAATATCTCCTAAAGAGGGACACTTGGGAGGTTTGCACCCCTAATATCTCCTAAAGAGGGACACTTAGGAGGTATAGACCTCTAATATCTCATAAAGAGGCACACTTGGGAGGTATGGACCCCTAATGTATCCTAAAGAGGGACACTTGGGTTGTATGGACCCCTAATATCTCCTAAAGTGGGACACGTGGGAGGTATGGACCCCAATATCTCCTAATGAGGGACACTTGGGAGGTATAGACGCCTGATATCTCAAAAAGAGGGACAATTGGGAGGTATGGACCCCTAATATCTCCTAAAGAGGGACACTTGGGAGGTATAGAATATGGCCCTCAGTTCTCCGTAATCCTCAAGGCAGTTAACGTACCAATAATATATCTTAATAATAATCCCCTGTTAACTCTAGCATGGCCAGAAAAACCTAATGACCCTATTAATTTTATACTTGTGCCTTTGTTCAAAAGAGAACATTAATCAGTCAGTCCTTGATGTTCTGCCCATGGAGGCAGACATGACAGTTCGTAGCAGGACCACAGGACCTCACAGTCCGCCCACTTCACATGTTACTCTTAACTCTTTCAGGACCAGAGATCTTTGCACAAAATTGCAAATCCCTCTGGTCCTTAAAGGGTTAAATATACATATTCTCTGGTTCAGTTTGAAAAAAAAAAAAAATGCAGCACCTGTCATGTCCGCCTTCATGGACCTGACATCCCGTACTGATTGGAGATGCTATTGCTTGAAAAAAGGCACAAGGACAAAATCATAGGGGTCATTAGGATTTTCTGGGCATGGTAAGGTAAGCAGGGGGTTATTATTATGTGGTGGTTCTTCTGCTTTAACCTTCTGAGTGCCGGAACGGTATGCAACGCATTGCTTTGTGTACCCCATTGGCACTCAAAGGGTTAACTCCTCGTTACCAATGACCGTATTGGAGAAGTGCAGTTAGACGGAGAGTCACATATGCGTTCATTCTGGAATGTTCTGGAACGTACTGATCCGAGACCCCACGCAACTGTGTGTCCACTCCTCCCTTCACCATCCCATCCGCTCACATGGACGTCACTCAGAGCAGATGGCTACATAAGGACAATTAACCCTTTGGGTCCCAGAGGGGAGAAGCAAGGCATTGGGCACTGCTCTGGCACCTAAAGGGTTAAGGGGAGACCATGTCCACCTATCCGCTGCTGTTAGCTTGATATGTATGCTCCCCTTAGAAGGGCAATAATCACATTGTGTTCCTATGGGAGCTCCAATGCTAGTGGACTTAGTAAAAAAAGATGGGGGCTTTGGGCATCCCCAAGATATCTCCTCGCAAAAACACAGACAAGTGGCGCTCATGTCATAAGCAGAGGGTATGAAACACAGACACATCTCTTGGGGATAACAGACCACGGCTTTATTTAAATATTTCCAATCACATAATTATTTTTATTTAACCATAAGGGTAATTTAACTAATCATTAATTAATCATTAACTGACAGTCTTTGCTAATCCTCCCTCCTTGACGCCAAGCATGGCCAAATTGCCCGTGCTCATGCTAGAATCCCAACATTCCTCAGCACTTACAGCTGAACCCAACATTCCTCAGAACTTACAGCTGAACCCAACATTCCTCAGCACTTACAGCTGAACCCAACATTCCTCAGCACTTACTGCTGAACCCCCATTTTTCAGCACTTACTGCTGAATCCAACATTCCTCAGCACTTACAGCTGAACCCAACATTCCTCAGCACTTACAGCTGAACCCAACATTCCTCAGCACTTACTGCTGAACCCCCATTTTTCAGCACTTACTGCTGAATCCAACATTCCTCAGCACTTACAGCTGAACCCAACATTCCTCAGCACTTACAGCTGAACCCAACATTCCTCAGCACTTACTGCTGAACCCCCATTTTTTAGCACTTACTGCTGAATCCAACATTCCTCAGCACTTACAGCTGAACCCAACATTCCACAGCACTTACAGCTGAACCCAACATTCCTCAGCACTTACTGCTGAACCCCCATTTTTCAGCACTTACAGCTGAATCCAACATTCCTCAGCACTCACAGCTGAATCCAACATTCTTCAACACTTACAGCTGAACCCAACATTCCTCAGCACTTACTGCTGAACCCCCATTTTTCAGCACTTACAGCTGAATCCAACATTCCTCAGCACTTACAGCTGAATCCAACATTCTTCAGCACTTACAGCTGAACCCAACATTCCTCAGCACTTACAGCTGAATCCAACATTCCTCAGCACTTACAGCTGAATCCAACATTCTTCAGCACTTACAGCTGAATCCAACATTCCTCAGCACTTACAGATGAACCCAACATTCCTCAGCACTTACTGCTGAACCCCCATTTTTCAGCACTTACAACTGAATCCAACATTCCTCAGCACTTACAGCTGAACCCAACATTCCTCAGCACTTACTGCTGAACCCCCATTTTTCAGCACTTACAGCTGAATCCAACATTCCTCAGCACTCACAGCTGAATCCAACATTCTTCAACACTTACAGCTGAACCCAACATTCCTCAGCACTTACTGTTGAACCCCCATTTTTCAGCACTTACAGCTGAATCCAACATTCCTCAGCACTTACAGCTGAACCCAACATTCCTCAGCACTTACTGCTGAACCCCCATTTTTCAGCACTTACAGCTGAATCCAACATTCTTCAGCACTTACAGCTGAACCCAACATTCCTCAGCACTTACAGCTGAATCCAACATTCCTCAGCACTTACAGATGAACCCAACATTCCTCAGCACTTACTGCTGAACCCTCATTTTTCAGCACTTACAGCTGAATCCAATATTCCTCAGCACTTGCAGCTGACACCCAAGGAATTACTCCATTGTCCATCCACCTTAGCTTCAATGAGTAATGTCACCACCCGCAACCTAAGTCCAGGGCAAACTCCCAAAGGGTTTCCGCCCAAGGATAAATCCACATAACTTTACCATCTAAGTTATCGATCTCCGCAAACAGGCAAGGACTACCCGTCTGCTGTGACAAAGAACCAACATCACACACACACACACACACCTCAGCATAGTGAGGGAGGGATACTTCTACTTGTCCTTTCTTCCTCTAACAGTAGCCCACTTCCTGTCACCAAACCTTAATAAGCCCTTTCCTATTACACTTTCCATCTAGAGCAACCCTCCCCATGACATGCTTCCCCTACCTGTACACTGCGTTCCCATCCGGGGAAGTCTGGCATCATGGGTCGAGACCAGGAATGGATGTCACTAAACAATAACATAATGAATGGACAATACCAGCAACCAATCTATATGTCAGTATACACTGTGTGCACAATTATCAGGCAAGTGAGTATTTTGACCATATAATTATTTTTATGCGTATTTTCCAACTCCAAGTTGTATAAACTTGAATGCTTATTGTATTTAAGCATATCAGGTGGTGTTTATTTGTATAATGAGAGAGGAGATGAACACCCTATGTCAAGGTGTGCATAATTATTAGGCAGCTTCATTTCCTCAAGCAAAATGGGCAGAAAAAGAGATATAACCGACTCTGAAAAGTCAAAAATTGTAAAAAGTCTTTCAGATGGATGCAGCACTCTTGAAATTGCTAAGATATTGGGGAGTGATCACAGAACCATCAAACGTTTTGTTGCAAATAGTCAACAGGGTCACAAGAAACGCGTTGAGAACAAAAGACGCAAATTAACTGCCAGAGATTTGAGAAAAATAAATCCTGAAGCGACCAGGAACCCATTATCCTCCAGTGCTGTCATATTCCAGAACTGCAACCTACCTGGAGTGTCCATAAGTACTATGTGTTCAGTGCTCAGAGACATGGCCACTGTAAGGGAGGATGAAACCTGACCACCATTGAACAAGACACATAAGTTGAAATGTCAAGACTGGGCCAAGAGAGATCTGAAGACAGATTTTTCAAAGGTTTTATGGACTTATGAGATGAGAGTGACTCTTGACGGTCCAGATGGAGGGGCCCGGGGCTGGATCAGTAATGGGCTCAGAGCTCCACTTCGACTCAGACGCCAGCAATGTGGAGGAGGGGTACTGGTATGGGCTGGTATTATCAATAATGAGCTAGTTGGACCTTTTCGGGTTGAAGATGGACTCAAACTCAACTCCCAAACCTACTGCCAGTTTTTAGAAGACACTTTCTTCAAGCAGGGGTACAGGAAAAAGTCTGTATCTTTCAAGAAGACCATGATTTTTATGCAGGACAATGCTCCATCGCCTGCCACTGCGTGGCTAACCAGTAAAGGCCTTAAAGATGATAAAATAATGACATGGCCCCCTTACTCACCTGACCTAAACCCTATTGACAACTTGTGGGTCCTTCTTAAATGGCAGATTTACGCTGAAGGAAACCAGTACAACTCTCTCAACAGTATTTCAATACTGTCAGAGTTGTAGTACAAGAGTAATTGAATAATAAAGTATCCCCCTCCCACCCCTTTTACCTAGTGTAAGCCACCTCCCCTCAGATGTGGAATCTGTTCTCTTGACCGGACATGTCACAGTAAGGGACAATCTTCTTACTGTGATCATAAGGAAAACCCTGCCTCCTTGACAGGTTTTTCCTTATGATCACTGAAGATTGTCCCTCTCTGTGATCCATCCGGACAGTCTTGCTGCTCTGAGGTGAGCAGTGTTACATCAGTAAAAGGGGTGGGAGGGGGATACTTTATCATTCAATTACTCTTGTACTACTACTCTGACAGTACTGAAATAACACTCTTCATGGCCCAAATACTATGAAGATTAATTTGAGCTGCTTTTATTGTGAAACATTACTATCCTTTTAACTTGAATTAACCCTTTGAGTGCCAGAGAGGTATCTAGTGCATTGCAGCGCATCGCATTGAATGCCTTTCCAGCACTCAAAGGGTTAACACAGGTCCTCACAGGGGGGTGCAGGAAGCGGGTGGCAAATGCAAGCATACCACCTGCTGAAAAGATACCCCAGATGCCTCCAGAGGAGGGTGAGAGGAAGGGAAAGTGGGGACATATTGAGGTGGGCAGAGGGAGGGAAGCCAACAAGAAATTAATTTTATTCTTGGTGGTTAGAGGGAGGTAAAACAAGGGTGCGTATTATACATAAGCACTTTTGTTTTCCCTTAAATCTTGGGTATAATTTATACCTATGTATTATACCTGAGCATTTACGGTAATCAGGCCACTACTGAGAGAGACTTCACTCTTAATAAAAACAGCAATAATAGAAATGTGTATAGCCAACGTGTATCACGGATCCAACTGTCCGCTTCCTCACATCAACTGATTAGCATGAAGTGCCAGACTGTGCCATGAGGAAAAATAAAGAAACTGCTGCACATGCTAGATAGTTAATAATCCCAATAGTATAGCATGAATATGCAAGGTGCACTCATAGGCACAAACATACAATACAAGAAAACGTGGGGGACATCCTCAAGGTAAAAAATCCCAAGAAGCACACTAAAAAGGAAGCCTATTACAATGAGGCACCCGTAAAAGGGAAGTACAAAATATCCAAGCTTTATTGAATAATGCAAATGAAAATCACAGACAAGCTAAAAACAATTAAAAACGGTCAGTATATGGCTGGTCAAAAGACAAATTATACACATTACCAGAACAATAATATAAGTAAGTAAAGGATAACATATACCAAAAAAGTGAATACACACTGCAGAGGGCTTGACTATAACATACACAAGCCCGTAAAGTGCAATAGTAATAAAACAAGTGAACCAAAATGTAAAATGTGCAAAAATAAAAGTATACTTATCATATCATAATGAAGCAATAAACACATTGAGAATGTCAGATATAGCAGACAAAGATATTAGACACCCAACGCATTTCGCCACCTCCGAGGCTTCGTCATGAGAACATAAAGGTTAATTTCTCAAAAACAATATATTTTACAAACAATTGGCTAGCACAAAAAAAAAAAAAAAATATATATATATATATATATATCCTATATAATAATCTGCTAAAACGTGTGTAACGGTGCAGTCATGCACAGTAGAGACTGCCCACGCCGCAGCTGATACAGTGCCAGCTGGTCACGGTGCAGTCATGCTCAGTAGTGACTGCCAGTGACGAGGCTGATACAGAGTGGGGCGCTCCGAAGGAGCTTCCAGCTCTGTAGGCCGCGGCGCGGACAGTCTCTACTGAGCATGACTTCACCGTGACCAGCTGGCACTGTATCAGCAGTCTCTACTGAGCATGACTGCACCGTGATGAGGCTGATGCATAGTGGGCCTCTCAGAAGGAGCGTCCAGCTCTGTATCAGCCGCGGCATGGGCAGTCTCTACTGAGCACGACTGCACCGCGACCAGCTGGCACTGTATCATCCACGGCGTGGACAGTCTCTACTGGCAGTGGCACTGTGGCCCGTGTAACGGGCTCTTCAACTAATATATATATATATATATATATATATACTAGCAGTTTGGGACGGCGTTGCCCGTCATGTTATGCAGGAAATGTTTCTTTTTTTTTTTAAATAAATGTTATGATAGTGAATTATAGCGTAGGGTGTACGTGTCAGAAAGGTACACACAGTGATAGACAGAGACACATGCAACACACACATATACACACACATGCACTGACAACACAAACAGTGACACACAGCTGCAAATCAGAACATAAATACATACAGTGTGAGCAGTGTAAGTAACACACCTCCCAACATTTCATATGGCCAAAGAGGGACACTTGTGTTTTCGGTGGTGTTACTGGGGGCGTGGCTGGTGGTGTATTTTAGAGAATTTTTAACCCTTTGAGTGCCAGGGGGTAAGCAATGCATTGCATCCCCTCTGGCATTGAAATGGTTAAGTTACTCTTTCTGTAAGTGAATGATTTAGAAGAAGATGAAAGTATTTTTTTTTACACAGACTAATTTAACAGATATATACAGAAGTTTATTCCCACATTACTGTGGGTTTTATTGATGTGGAGCAATCTGATACACTGGTATATACACCACACAATGTGATCTCCTAAATAGAGGAGCAGAGGGATTTGGGTGTCAAACAGGGACTGTCCCTCCTATACTGTATAGTGCCAGTCCTTATACACAGACACATGCAGACTGTATACTATACAGCAGAGGTTCTCAGCCCATGCCCTCAGTGGCCACTAACAGGCCAGGACTTAGGAATTTCACTGCTAGAACACAAGTGTGTTGATCAGAGGCTCAGTCATATTGATTAACTCACGTGTGCTCTTAAAAGGAAATTCTAAAATCCTGGCCTGTTAATAGCCACTGAGGGCACAGATTGAGAACCACTGCTATACAGTGCCAGACCATTGTAGAGAATTTTTAACCCTTTGAGTGCCAGGGGGTAAGCAATGCATTGCATCTCCTCTGGCACTGAAATGGTTAAGTTACTCTTTCTGTAAGTGAATGATTTAGAAGAAGATGGAAGTATTTTTTTACACAGACTAATTTAACAGATATATACAGCAGTTTATACCCACATTACCGTGGGTTTTACTGATGTGGAGCAATCTGATACACTTGTACATTAGGCTGACCAGACCTCACCTTTAACCAGTGACACATATGAAAAATGCATACTGCAGGGCTGCTTTGATTTTGGTGCACTCCTGAAATATGCTTATTTCCTATGTGTCCCCGGTTAAAGGTGAGGTCTGGTCAGCCTACTGTATATACACCACACCGTGTGATCTCCTAAATAGAGGAGCAGAGGGATTTGGGTGTCAAACAGGGACTGTCCCTCCTATACTGTATAGTGCCAGTCCTTATACACAGACTGTATACTATACAATGCCAGACCATATATAAATAGTTTGTCATACATGCTATACAGTGAGCTATGTACAGCATGGAGATGATTGCAGGAACTGGCACCTCTACTTACAGACAGACTGACAAACAACCTGCTCTCTTTCTCTCTCTTTGTGCAATATATAAATACAGTCACATCCATGTCTCTGCCATTTACCAGCTGAGCTGAAGCCTTGCTCTGCACTGCCTGATCACCTCTCTGCCGTTGTTTCCACTTTCTCAGCAAGCCAGTATCCTCCTGCTGATTGTTTAGAAATCAGCTCACTTGTAGTAATTAGCAGAGCTGTGTAGGCTCAAAGACAGGGAATGAAGAAGCTGCATAATACAGATTGGACCATGGCCTTCCAGCTGTAGCTTGAACATTGTTCCCATCATCCTCAGCGTGCGTGTGTGTATATGTGTGTATGTGTCTGCTAGTGTGTGTGTGTGGGAGGGCATGTGCATGTGTCTGTGGTGTAGGAGTGTGTGGCAGCCATTTTTTTTTTCAGCCTTAGATAGTGGTGGGCGGGCTGGATAGTGGGGGCAGGCCAAAAATCACACTCCCACAGAATCACCCAATGGCAGCAGTAATCCTTTTTACTGCCGCCCCTGGGTGTGTTTTGCCAGGCACAAAGTCTTCTTTTATATATATAGATATATATATATCAGGGCTCAAAATTTCCACTCTCCACTAGCCAATGGTGAGTGAAAATTCAGCCCTGGCGAGTAGAAATTCAGCCCTGGTGGGTATGTTATGTATTGCAGTGGTGAGTAACTTTTCAGGTCTGGCTAGTAGCAAAGGACTTCAGATTTTAAGCCCAGTTTATATATTTGCTTGAAGGAAGCACTCATGCTGAAACTGGGAAAAATGCCTGGGTGCCATCTATCATGTTAAGGATTGAAGGAAGCGCTCTCAAGATGAACCTTGAAGGTTATTGTAAAATAAATAACTGAAATGTTGATCTGTCAATAAAGTTGTCTCACTCTGACACGGTATCATGAAGTCCTGAGAGTGCTTCCTTCTGTTTCACATGTAGTATTCATATACAGTTTTTACTTCTCTTCTAAAAAACTAGACTTATCATATGGTGACAGGTTCACTTTCAACATTGATTTTCTGACATAACGGTCACCTGCTGGTCATTGCTTCATTACTAACAGGAGTGTAATGGCTGCACTGATAACTATCTGTCTTCCCAGAAGCACCGGAATCCGCTTTAGAGTCTGACAAGTTAACATGTGGCAGTCATTTTTTATTTAAATGTTTCATGGAAATGTTTGTACAAACTGTTCTCATAAAGCACATACCGAGGACACATTTACCTAGAACGAGACTTACTGTTTTGGATCTTTGCAATCTCATTTGTCTCTGTTAGCTACTTCCTTATGTGTCATTTTTTATTTCTTTAACACCTTAACTACCAGAAGTCTGGGGAGTGGATTCCCCTTAAGGACCACTTAGATTTTAGTAGGTGAGCTGGCACATGTGATCAGTCACGTATGCCGGCTCGCCTAACGAGGGTCTGATAGTGACCACCCTGATCTTGCAATGGTCAATTTCAGACCCTGGTAGTGCTCACAGTGCTCGTGACATGCAGGCAGCCCAGGTAGATGCAGTCAATGACTTTTATTGGGGGAATACTACACCGGCATATTGTGCAGTGCTCTGGCATGCCACTGCAGTTTCCCCTGGGCAACCGGGGGCAACATTTAGATGACTCTCTTTTTATGCCAACAACATTCTGATGTTGCCCTTTTGACTCAGATGAAATTGTGATATTGCCATTTTGAGGGTCGCTGGGTAGAAAGCGACATTTTAATAGGATACCATTCTCAACAAGGGTGTTGTGGCATTTAGGTGTGCTGTATATTTATGGAAATGTTTACGTACACTGTTCATGTTTATGTTACTCTGATTGTGGGACCTAAGAATAATTATATATAATTTAGTTGTACCCTTCATAAGACCCTTGAAAAATTACATATGAAATGTTAGGGGTGTCCAGAAAAATCTAGATTGAATGTCGAGGGTTCCCTGAACAAAAATGATCGAGAACCGCCCGGTATAGAGATATATCACTTATGACTTTCTCTGTGTAGGAAGAAAATTACATTATATCACAGAGTACAGTAGACAGGCAGACAGACAGAACTGGTACATCCTCTGTACAGCAGCACAGCAGGTAATATAGTGTATGATAAGAAGTACAGGGAACATAAAAATGAAAACGTCTGTCATTTTCACTCATATCTCAGTGTGGAAGAAGAATTATTAATGGGACGAGGGTATAATCCGGGGTTGAGATGCGTAGAGATGGAATCATGTGACCAGATCTACTTTATAATGTGTGATGCTTTTGAGAAAACACACATAGCAGGGTTTGTAGCGGTTCTTCTGCAATCGTTCAGAATGAAACCTTTATAAATGTCTGGTATTAAAATAGAAATCTGGTCAAAGTAAGAGAGATATGGATGTCTCTCTCCCTTTTGATCTCTGTCTCTTCCTCTCTTTCCCACCCTCACTCCCTCTCCCTCTTTCTCTCTCCCATCTCACCCTCTCTCTCTCTCTCTCTCCCCTTCCCTTGGTTAATGTGCCACCTGTAGAATCAGTTCTAAACCTCATGGTCTCAAGTTCTAGTCTGATTAGGCCAACTCATCCTTTCATTTTGCTGAGATAGATAAAAAGAGTAACCAGGACAGTGGTGTAACTGTAGGGGTCAGGCCTGTCACTCCAGGAACCCGGCCTCCCCCTGCAACCCCCTCGCCTGATGCCCGCAAATAAGTAATGCAGAGCGCTGGGGCTCTGCATTATGAGAGTGTCGGTCTGCCAAAGGGAGGTCAGTATTCCCTACAGCTGACCAGCACTCGCAGAGCACTGGGAGATGATATCATCTCATTACTGTATTACTGAAGAGGACCGCGCGGGAGAAGAGGTCTGTGCAGAAAGAGGCACAGACCTGTCCTCTGCCACTGGACCACCAGGGAGGAGGGAGATTTAGAGGCAATGTGGAGATTGAGGGGCATTGTGGGAGGGACAATGTGGAGATTGAGGGCATTGTGGAGATTGAGGGGCAATGTGGAGATGAGGGGCAATCTGGATATTGAGGGGCAATGTGGAGATTAAGGGGCTATGTGGATATTGAGGGGCAATGCAGAGATTAAGGGGCTATGTGGAGATGAGGGGCAATGTGGAGATGAGGGGCAATGTGGAGATTGAGGGGCTATGTGGAGATTGAGGGCCAATGTGGTCTGGGGGCCTATGGCAATTCTTGCACCAGGGCCGCGTGGCTTCTAGTTACGCCTCTGACCCAGGACATACTTGAACATGAGAGACAATATCAGTCCAAAATAATTCCCCAATCTAGAAGGAGAGGGGAACAATAGGGCCTTATTCTGCAAGCTAGCGAGATGCAAGTCTTGAACAAAGCAGTTGCACCACAGGGGGAGATTGGCATTGCCAATGTAAGGTGGAAGAAATGTCGGACATATCATTAATAAAAATTCCAAAGATTCCATTTGATTTAAATGGGTCTTTTAACCCCTTACATGCTAGAGAAGTCTCCAATTCATTGCTTTGGAGACCTGTCTAGCATTCAAAGGATTAACAGTCTCATTGAAATTAATGGGGTTTTAAATCCACCCCCATCCTTCAGGGAGAAGTTGGTTGGTTCCATAGTTGAAGCCCAAAACAGCGTGCAACTACCGGGTGCATTCAGCATGTCGCCCTGATTAAAAAAGCGACATGAGAATCTCGTACTGTAGGAAAGTGCGAGAGTACAAGATTCTCATGTTGCAGAATGATATGTCGCCTCTCCCCTTCTTAGCTACCCTTCCCCGCGCCATCAATGTGTGAAACAAAAAAGTACCACAACAACGTATTGCCCGTCTCTCTCTCCTCTTTCCAGCTCCTTTTTCCCGCAGTGCGTCTGGTGCTGTTCTGGTTACCTGATCTGGATCTTGGTGAGCGACTCTTTCCCCTTCTCCGCTCCGCAGTATAACAATACTACTTGATTTTTTTTTCATTGCAAAGCAAAGTAAGTAGTTTAGACCAGGGGCAATCTACCTCTGGACCACAAGCTGTTGGGGTTACATCTCACATCATTCCCAACCAGCCATTGGATGGCTGGGGATGACGGGAGTTGTAGTCTCAAACACTTGAAGGTGCTGCCCCAAAGTGTAATTCTCTTGATGGGTGGAGTGGAGGGGAGAAGGGGAGAGAGAGCCAGGGCAGTGCTCAGCAAGATCCGGATCAGGTAACCAGAACAGCACCGGATGCAATGCGGGGAAGAGGAACTGAGAAGGGGAGAGAGACCCGGGGCAATACGTTGGTGACATTTCATTCTGTGACATGAGAATCTTGTACTTTCCTATATTGCAAGATTCTTATGTAGCCCTTTTAATCAGGGTGACATGCTGAATGCACCCTGTAGTCGCACGCTGTTTTGTGTGCAACATTTTAACAGTAACCCCATTCAGAGAGGGAGCCACTTAGCTAGAGAAAAGGGACAGCTTTGCGTCAGCAGCAGATCTGGTCTTCCATGTAGTTGGGAAGAAGCAGTTGTTATTATTTTTGTAACCTCTGTAGTTGCTACTTGCATCAATACAATACACAGAAACCTTTCTCTACCATTAGACATCTCATTCATCTTGACCTGTGATTGGTAAACAACTAAATCCCCAGCTAGGACTTAGTTATACAGCAGTTGTATATACAGCAAACCGCAGCCCGCAGGACTTCCTGACAACCATTGTAGGTGAAGGATATTAAAAAATTAGAGCGGCAGATGTTTTCATCCTCTCGACTCATATTCCAGGCCATCCTTCTGTTTATATGTTGCTCCCAGGTACAAGGGGATGTAAGCATTATTAAAGAAAGAAGATGCAATACCGCCGCGCTGGGTACATATTTGAACGTGTAGGGCAATGTTGCTTCCTGATCTCTCTCTACTGCAAGTTACAGTTTACGTTAACTCTTTACTGCATATTGCAATGTTATGTTACATTTGCTTTGATAGTTTGTCAGTTTATTATTTATAAACTATTTTCAAGCCTAACGTTTCATCATTTTAAATATTATTTCTACTACTAATTCTTATTATGATTATTTTTATTATGTTATTCTATGGGAGAGATTTAGTTATACACTACAGGGGAGATGTACTAAGGTGTGATAAAGAGGAGATAACTTCTCCAGTGAGATAAACTCTCCAGTTCCTATGTTATTCTATGGGAGAGATTTAGTTATAGACTACAGGGGAGATGTACTAAGGTGTGATAAAGAGGAGATAACTTCTCCAGTGAGATAAACTCTCCAGTTCCTATGTTATTCTATGGGAGAGATTTAGTTATAGACTACAGGGGCGATGTACTAAGGTGTGATAAAGAGGAGATAACTTCTCCAGTGAGATAAACTCTCCAGTTCCTATGTTATTCTATGGGAGAGATTTAGTTATAGACTACAGGGGAGATGTACTAAGGAGTGATAAGAGGCGATAACTTCTCCAGTGTGATAAACTCTCCAGTCCCTATGTTATTCTATGGGAGAACTTTAGTTACAGACTACAGGGGAGATGTACTAAGGTGTGATAAAGAGCAGATAAACTCTCCAGTGAGATAAACTCTCCAGTCCCTATGTTATTCTATGGGAGAACTTTAGTTACAGACTACAGGGGAGATGTACTAAGGTGTGATAAAGAGGAGATAACTTCTCCAGTGAGATTAACTCTCCAGTTCCTATGTTATTCTATGGGAGAGATTTAGTTATAGACTACAGGGGAGATGTACTAAGGGGTGATAAAGAGGAGATAACTTCTCCATTGTGATAAACTCTCCAGTTCCTATGTTATTCTATGGGAGAGATTTAGTTATAGACTACAGGAGAGAAGTACTAAGGTGTGATAAAGAGGAGATAACTTCTCCAGTGAGATAAACTCTCCAGTTCCTATGTTATTCTATGGGAGATCTTTAGTTATAGACTATAGGGGAGATGTACTAAAATGTGATAAAGAGGAGATAGCTTCTCCAGTGAGATAAACTCTCCAGTTCCTATGTTATTCTATGGGAGATCTTTAGTTATAGACTATAGGGGAGATGTACTAAAATGTGATAAAGAGGAGATAGCTTCTCCAGTGAGATAAACTCTCCAGGTCCTATGTTATTCTATGAGAGAGCTTTAGTTTTAGACTACAGGGGAGATGTATTAAGGTGTGATAAAGAGGAGATAACGTCTCCAGTGAGATAAACTCTCCAGTTCCTATGTTATTCTATGGGAGAGATTTAGTTATAGACTACAGGAGAGATGTACTAAGGTGTGATAAATAGGAGATAACGTCTCCAGTGAGATAAACTCTCCAGTTCCTATGTTATTCTATGGGAGAGATTTAGTTATAGACTACAGGAGAGATGTACTAAGGTGTGATAAATAGGAGATAACTTCTCCAGTAAGATAATTCTCCAGTTCTTATATTATTCTAAGATGCCTATGCACTAATCTCTTTTCACTAAAGTGACCACATATCCCTTTAATTCAGGGACACTTATAAAATACACACATTGCAGGACAGCACAGGAATCAAAGCAACCCTGCAATGTTTGTATTTTATAAGTGTCACTGATTTAAAGAGATATGTGGTCACCTTACTTTTCACACAGGCAATAACAATATGGAAATGCTGCACTCCTTATGACACACATTGTGAAAGATGCAATGTTGGGTTATGGTGCCTTCCACATGGGAGACTTTCACCTAAAGTTACAGTAAGGTCTGTACAGAGGCCTGTGGGGCTGTATTATTACTGTATTCCCTCAGGAACACAGTAAAGTTACAGTAAGGTCTGTACAGAGGTCTGTGGGGCTGTATTATTACTGTATTCCCTCAGGAACACAGTAATGTGAGCGTAAGGTCTGTACAGAGGCCTATGGGGTAGGGTGACCACATTTCCGTTCTGCCATTCCGGGACGTGGTCACCCTAGTTGCCCCTTCATGCCCTACCTTGAGTCCCTGGTGGTCTAGCGGCGTGGAAAGTGCTCTGTGCCTCCTCCGGCACAGAGCTGAAGCTCCCGCGCGCTGTGCTCAGTAATGCAGAGCGCTGGGAGATGATGAAATAAGGGACCCGTGGTCACCCTACTATGGGGCTGTACTGTATTCCCTCAGCACCACAGTAATGTTACAGTAAGGACTGTACAGAGGCCTATGGGGCTGTATTATTACTGTATTCCCTCAGGAACACAGTAAAGTTACAGTAAGGTCTGTACAGAGGCCTATGGGGCTGTATTATTACTGTATTCCCTCAGGAACACAATAAAGTTACTGTAAGGAAGGTCTATACAGAGGTCTATGGGGCTGTATTATTACTGTATTCCCTCAGGAACACAGTAAAGTTACAGTAAGGTCTGTACAGAGGCCTATGGGGCTGTATTATTACTGTATTCCCTCAGGAACGCAGTAAAGTTACAGTAAGGTCTGTACAGAGGCCTGTGGGGCTGTATTATTACTGTATTCCCTCAGGAACGCAGTAAAGTTACAGTAAGGTCTGTACAGAGGCCTATGGGGCTGTATTATTACTGTATTCCCTCAGGAACATAGTAAAGTTACAGTAAGGTCTGTACAGAGGCCTATGGGGCTGTATTATTACTGTATTCCCTCAGGAACGCAGTAAAGTTACAGTAAGGTCTGTACAGAGGCCTATGGGGCTGTATTATTACTGTATTCCCTCAGGAACATAGTAAAGTTACAGTAAGGTCTGTACAGAGGCCTATGGGGCTGTATTATTACTGTATTCCCTCAGGAACGCAGTAAAGTTACAGTAAGGTCTGTACAGAGGCCTATGGGGCTGTATTATTACTGTATTCCCTCAGGAACGCAGTAAAGTTACAGTAAGGTCTGTACAGAGGCCTATGAGCTGTATTATTACTGTATTCCCTCAGGAACGCAGTAAAGTTACAGTAAGGTCTGTACAGAGGCCTATGGGGCTGTATTATTACTGTATTCCCTCAGGAACATAGTAAAGTTACAGTAAGGTCTGTACAGAGGCCTATGGGGCTGTATTATTACTGTATTCCCTCAGGAACGCAGTAAAGTTACAGTAAGGTCTGTACAGAGGCCTATGGGGCTGTATTACTGCTATACCTAGGAACTCTCCGGTTTTGCCCCGGAGACTCTGGATTTCAAACTGAATTACTGGGTCTCCAGGGCAGTGTGTGGATCTCCGGGTGGGCAGAGTTTAATTAGAAACTGTTGTATGCCAGACGGTTATCCAATGCATTTTTTGGACTCATGCAAATAACATTCAAAAGAGCTGCACAACAATGAGCTGGAGATGTCTCCAGCATTCAATGGGTTAAGAGAATGTCTTAATCACTTTAACATTTTCACTCTTTGAGTGGCAGAGGGGTGCCCAACGCATTGCAAAGCAATGCAATGGGCACCACTCTGCCTCTCAAAGAGTTAAATGAAAACTATCACCTAAATACTTTAAGGGAATTCAGAATTGTCTGGGATAAGACTGGGTATTTAATCAGTGAAATGGGCAGACTGGATGGGCCAGATGGTTGTTTTCTGCCATCAAAATCTATGTCTGGGGTGATACATCCTACAATCCTCTGTTCTCCATGCACCCTCAGTAACATTTCTTTATTTGTTTTCTGATTAGTAGTCTTTCATGTGCTCTCTGGGGGGCTACCATTCCTTCTGTTTCCCCACCCTCCCATTAGAACAGCAATCTCTATAGGTGTCTCAGAAGTGATAGTGTTTTATGGTCTGATAATGGGCCTAAGATAAGATATCAGCCTTTCTGAATAGAAGAGTAGTTGTTACAAGTCACAGTATATTCACAGCATTAGCTCTGCACAAGCAATTAACCAGGTTGTGTGTATATAGGATAGTCTACACAGACATTTAAAAAGTAATTTCAGGATGCCATACCTCCCAAATGTTCATCTTTAGAAGATATTAGGGGTCTGTACCTCCCAAATGTTCATCTTTAGGAGATATTAGGGGTCTGTACCTCCCAAATGTTCATCTTTAGGATATATTAGGGGTCCATACCTCTCAAGTGTTCCTGTTTAGGAGATATTAGGGGTCCATACCTTCCAAGTATCTCTCTTTAGGAGATATTAGGGGTCCATACCTCCCACGTGTCCCTCTTTAGGAAATATTAGGGGTCCATACCTCCCAAGTGTTCCTGTTTAGGAGATATTAGGGCTCCATACCTCCCAAGTGTTCCTCTTTTGGAGATATTAGGGGTCTGTACCTCCCAAGTGTCCCTCTTTAGTAGATATTAGGGATCCATATGTCCCAAGTGTCCATTTTTAGGCGATATTAGAGGTCTGTACCTCTCAAGTGTTCCTCTTTAGGCGAAATTAAGGTTCTGCACCTCCCAAGTGTCCCACTTTAGTAGATATTAGGGTTCTGTACCTCCCAAGTGCCCCTCTTTAGGAGATATTAGGGGTACATACTTCCCAAGTATTCCTCTTTAGGAGATATTAGGGGTCTGTACCTCCCAAGTGTCCCTTATTAGCAGATATTAGGGTTCTGTACCTCTCAAGTGTCCCTCTTTAGAAGATATTAAGGATCTGTACCGCCAAAGTGTCCCTCTGTAGGAGATATTAGGGGTCCATACTTCCCAGGGGTCCCTCTTTAGGAGATATTAGGGGTCCATACTTCTCAGATGTCCCACTTTATGAGGGACAGTCCCTCTCTAAGACCCAAATCCCTCTGTCCCTCTTTCCTGCCCTGGTGTCCCTATGTTTAGGAGATCAGACTATGTGGTGTGTATATAAGTTTATCACCCTGGTGTCCCTGTGTTTAGATCAGACTGTGTGGTGTGTATATAAGTGTATCACCCTGGTCTCCCTGTTTTTAGGAGATCAGACTGTGTGGTGTGTATATAAGTGTATCGCCCTGGTGTCCCTGTGTTTAGGAGATCAGACTGTGTGGTATATGTATATAAGTGTATCGCCCTGGTGTCCCTGTGTTTAGGAGATCAGACTGCATGGTGTGTGTATATAAGTGTATCACCCTGGTGTCCCTGTGTTTAGGAGATCAGACTGTGTGGTGTGTATAGAAGTGTATCACCGTGGTGTCCCTGTGTTTAGGAGATCAGACTGTGTGGTGTGTGTATAGAAGTGTATCACCCTGGTGTCCCTGTGTTTAGGAGATCAGACTGTGTGGTGTGTATAGAAGTGTATCACCCTGGTGTCCCTGTGTTTAGGAGATCAGACTGTATGGTGTGTATAGAAGTGTATCACCCTGGTGTCCCTGTGTTTAGGAGATCAGACTGTGTGGTGTGTATATAAGTGTATCGCCCTGGTGTCCCTGTGTTTAGGAGATCAGACTGTGTGCTGTGTATATAAGTGTATTAACCTGGTGTCTTTGTGTTTAGGAGATCAGACTGTGTGGTGTGTATATACGTGTATCATCGTGGTGTCCCTGTGTTTAGGAAATCAGACTGTGTGGTGTGTGTAAATAAGTGTATCACATTGCTCCACAGCAATATAAGTTTAGTGTTTGTATAAACATCAGTATATGTGTATAAATTATTCTGTGTAAATAAAATACTTTGGTCTTGCTCTAAATCATGTATTCCATTACATGAAGAGGGGTTAATAGGTCATCAAATAACCTAATAATTCTTGGTAATGCCCCCCCCCCCCCGGCCACTCCCCCAGCAACACCAACTAAAAACAAAAGCGGCCCTCTTTGGCCATTTGAAATTTTGGGAGGTATGGGATTTGGGTCTCAAAGAGGGGTTGTCCTGACTAAAGAAGGACAATTTGGATTTATGAACCCCTAATATCTCCTAAAAAGGTCCACACAATCTGGTTAAATGCGTGTGCAGAGCTAATGCTGTGAATATATATCGAGAATAGTAACAACTGTTCTTCTATTCAGAAAGGCTAATATCTTATCTCAGGCCCGTTAACAGACAGTAAAGCACTATCTATCACTTCTGAGCCAACTATCGAGATTGCTGTTCTAATGGGAGTGGGCATTCATACCCCCATCAACAGCACCTAAAACAAGTGTCCCTCTTTGACCATCTGAAATGTTGGGAGTTATGGGAAGCAGTCTTAGGGATCGAACATAAAATAGCAACATTTTAGCTGGATGTACAGGGAATTTAAAGGGATAGTAAAACTTAATAATTACTAATCCCTATATTAAAGTCATTAAAAAGAAATAAATTGCCCCCAGTGTCATCTCTCAAACCTTTATGGTTTGAGAGATAATCACTCCTAAATTTGCCCTCTCCCACCCCCTTCCCCGAAGTCAGCGTTGTAGCTGACTGAAGGGAAATCCGGTCTTACAATCATCAGGCGGCTCTGCAGCAGAGCCGCGATCGCGTTAATAAAAAAAAATCTTTCACTAAAACAGTCTTCTATGTGTGCTTGCAAACCATTTTAGTGAAAGATTTCTTTTTTATTAAGGCGATGTTGGCTCTGCTGCAGAGCCTCCTGACGGTCGTACAACAGGCTTCCCTTCAGTCAGCTAGAGCACTGACTCTGGGGAAGTGGGAAGGAGAGGACAACTTTAGGAGCGATTATCTCTCAAACCATAAAGGTTTGAAAGATGACACTGGGGGCAATACATTTCTTTTTAATAGGACTTTAATATAGGGATTAGTAATTATTAAGTATTACTATCCCTTTAAAATTAGGCAACCCATTTAAATCTTTGGGTGTTAATGTTTCTGTAAGGACTAGAGGGGCGTCCATCTTGCAGCTTCTCAATCTGTTTAACACCTCTCTGATTCTTAAAAGTTTTACAGTTAATTCTGTTACCAGTGAGTTTTTCATTTTCTTTCTCGTCTACGTAAATAATGTACCCAATTGTTTTTGTCTAATACAAAGGATCAGAGAGGGCAGAGCCACTTTGATGTTGATAAGAGGCTTATTTTACTGAAAATCATTTCTCCAAAATATCCCTGTTTATGTTAATGTTTTATTTTGCCAAGTAAATGCATTTCAGGAGTCATTTTGCGGCCCAATTAGATAATATAAAATCTATGGCTCACAAATCTGATTTACACGTCTGCACTTTTCAACGAGGCCATTGTAATTAATTGGCTGTGGAAATGTAGTGGATTTGGTGACTCCTGTGTCAGAGCATTGAGGAGATTCATTAAATCCCAGCAGTGAGAGCAGGGCTGCCCTTCCCCATTCACACACAGCCACGTTCTATGGAGCGGTTCTGTTCTGAGCGGACAGCATTGATGACAGAAAATGGCATCTGAATATAAAGACATCTGCGCATCTAATTCATCATTACGTTAACAATGGACATCCTCTTGTTACTGCAAAAATAGAATGTAACTGTTTCTGTAGGATGCGTATGTACATATTGCTCAAATGAATAGCTAATGCGGCATAATAACTTATGGCATTTTATTACTATTAGGGAGTATGCCTGAATAAATCTGTGAGTCCTTCATGTAAGCTCAAATAATTGTTTGTTTCTAATAAAAAACACACCAACACACACGCACACATACACACACACACACATATATACACATATACGCACATACACACACATATACATATATACACAAATACACACATACACACAAAAATACACACTAATATAGTCACATACACGCATAGACACACATACACATTAACACACACAAGCCGTATATACACATACACACAAACGGTATCATACACACACACAAACATAGCCAAATACACACTAACACATTTGCACACACACAATTACTTGGACTGATACTTCTGTAAATAAACTTAAAGGGATAGTAAAATTTAACAATAAAATCAGCTTCAATTAATTTTCATTGTATTTGGGCCACGGAGAGTGTTATTTCAGTACTGTCAGAGTTGTAGTTCAAGAGTAATTGATAAAGTATCCCCATCCCGCCCCTTTTACTGATGTAACACTGCTCACCTCAGAGCAGCAAGACTGTCCGGATGGATCACAATCTTCAGTGATCATAAGGAGAAACCTGAAAAACCTGTTAAGGAGAACAGGGTTTTCCCTTAAGATCACAGTAAGAAGATTGTCCCTTGCAGTGATCTGTCCGGTCAAGAGACCAGATTCCACATCTGAGGGGAGGTGACTTACACTAGGTAAAAGGGACGGGAGGGGGATACTTTATCATTCAATTACTCTTGAACCACAACTCTGACAGTATTGAAATAACACTCTCCATGGACCAAATACTATGAAGATTAATTGGAGCTGCTTTTATCGTGGAAAATTAGTATCCCTTTAAAGTGGAACTATAATACATATTAAAGTGCCCCCAGTTAATTTTTAGCATAGTGTTAAGCATATCAATCCATTTATTATCCTTAATAAGTCCGTCATTTTTTAGAAATCTAACTTCTTCGGAGATTCACCGGCAGACAACTTGCCGAAGAGGCATCTGTGCGACTGAGCTGTCTGTCCCTTAAGGTACAATGCAACTACCCTTTGCCAATCATTCAAGAGACAGGGATGGACAGGAAAGGCACATAGATACCTCGTTAGCAAAACGCCTGCGCTGTTGTCTGCCGGTGAGTCTTTGAAAAACTTATATTTCTAAACAATGATGGGCTTAATAAGGATAATAAAAGGATTTATATGCTTAACATTATGTTATAAATTAATTGGGGGGCACCTTAATATCCACGATAAATTGAGCCTTTTCTTGTAAAAGTATTTTATTCTACGGCCTAAAATCTTACAGTTGCACTATTTTTACAGTGTCTGCTATACCAACAGCACCAACGTTTCCATGAAGGTAGTACACCAAAAATATGTAATTTTCAGCTGCAATAACTTTTGAATAAAATACCTCTCCACAGTAAGAGTACTCTTGTTTTACTCTGCAGGGTGAATCCTACTACATATATATATATATATATATATATATATATATATATATATATATATTATTTTTTTTTTTCTTTCTTCAATATTA
The DNA here is from genome assembly GCA_037306005.1 of Rhinophrynus dorsalis. Taxonomy (NCBI): domain Eukaryota; kingdom Metazoa; phylum Chordata; class Amphibia; order Anura; family Rhinophrynidae; genus Rhinophrynus; species Rhinophrynus dorsalis. Next base: position 503,108,592 of record CM074722.1, on the reverse strand, counting down.
AGTATTTCTATCCCTTTAACTCTATGGGTGCTCAATTCATTGCTCTGCCCTTGCCTCAATCAAAGAGTTAAATTAATTTTCAAAAGATGTTTTTGGAATGTACCTCTTAAATCCACTTAACAGAGTTGGAAATATTAATATTAATGATTCCTATTTTAAGAAATCCATGCTTTCAGTTAATTGTCAATAATGGACACCTACTGTATATTCCTGAAAGTCAGACAAATGATATGTATATGAACTTGCTGTGCAGGGAAATTGCCTGATGCATGGCTGGTTTTATGTTAAAGGAGCAGTAAACTTTTTTTTATGAAAAAATATGTATTGTAGGGATTTTCCTATTGAGTAAAATAAGGATACTCCCACTGCTGAGAGATTTCTATTTCCAGAGTTATTACAGTTTAAACCCATGTTTTTTTACATTAGCAGTGCCCTCTAGTGGTCAAATTCTAATTAGATTTCCTGTTAGATTCTAATGGAGAGGAAAGTCAGAGACATACAGTTCTCCATAGAATGTGATAGAAACTGCTGAGTCACTTCCTGTCAGTTAGAACTATCAGGAAGTAATCACAGTAAATTCACTTCCTGTCAGTTACAACTATCAGGAAGTAAACACAGTAAATTCAATTCCTGTCAGTTAGAACTATCAGGAAGTAAACACAGTAAATTCACTTCCTGATTATTTGAACTGTTATAAATTTTGAATAAAACATCTGACAGCGATGGGAGTGGCCTTGTTTTATTCAGCAGGAAATTCTCTATAAAATACGTGTTTACATAAAAAAAGTTTACTGCTCCTTTAAATATATTTTGTTAAATCACAGCTTTAACCCCTTAACGACCCTTGACGGTCATAGTACGTCAAGGGTCGATTTGACTTAACGACCGATGACGTACTATGACCATCATCGAGTTCCGGGCTCCCCCCGCGGCTGCACGCCGTTCGGGGAGTCCGGAACGCAACGGAGCAATAAAAAAAAATTGCTCCGTGGTCGTTGAGTCGCGTCCGCGACCGGATTCCCCGGTCGTTAAGGGGTTAAATTAAGTTGGGGAAGACAGACTGAGCCTTCGTATGCAACTAACAGGTCAGATTTTAACATCATTGAATGCTAGAGAGGTCTGCATAATAACTGCAGGCCGTGTGCAAAGAGTCAGAATTACATTGGTTCTAAAGCAAACTGGTCAATTAACAACTCACATTGATTTAAAGCGGATATTTCACTTTGTATAACGTCGCCCTCCAATAATTAAACATATGGCGACTAGCTTCATAATACTTCTATTACCTCTCAGAAGTGGTAGATTCTAAAGTAATCCTTAATCTTCGGAGACCGGAAGCCCAGGCATCAGTGCAGACATCTTGTCTGTGCGCCTGCGCTGTCAGTACCGGTCTCCTCTAAGAAGCATTGCATGTTACCTTCAAGGGATAGTAATGTTTCATAATAAAAGCAGCTCTAATTAATCATCATTGTATTTGGACTTTGGAGAGTGTTATATCAATTCTGTCAGAGTTGTAGTACAAGAGTAATTCAATGATAAAGTATCCCCCTCCCGCCCCTTTTACTGATGTAACACTGGTCAGCCAGATCAGAAGGGGAGTGCCCAGGTAGACTGCAGAGAGGGACAATCTTCAATTAAGATAAGGGAAAAAGCTGAAAAACTTGTCAAGGGGGGCAGGGCTTTCATTGTTCTCATAGGAAGAAGATTGTCCCCTTCTGTTATCTGTCTGGTCTATGGACTGCATTCCACATCTGAGAAGAGATGGCTTACACTAGGTAAAAGGGGCGGGAGGGGAACTTTGCTTGTGAATATCTCTCAAACCATCGTTCTTCATGTTTTTTTCAATACCTACAAAATAAAATAAAGATAAAACGAAGTATTACTATCCCTTTAAGGTAGCCGGAAGGGAATGACGGTGCAGGCACGCAGACGGCTCTAACCTGACCATCAGTCTCCGAAGATTAAGTATTACTTTAGAATCGGGTACTTCTGAGAGGTAATAGAAGTATTATGAAGCTAGTCGCCATATGCTTAATTATTGGAGGGCAAGTTTATACTAAGTGAAAGTTGTACTTTAAACAAGGCTTTTAACCCCTTGAATGCTAGAGAGGTCTCCATTGCATTTCCAAGCAATGGGAATGCCTGGAATTTTTATTCGGTCCCTATAGTGCAGTTGGTTTGCTCCGCGTTTCGCTCTTGTGACCACATCCCTTAGGAATAGTAAATCATGTTCTGAAAGGAATACACTTTACAGTGAATTTCCTGCTGAATAAAACACAAATACTATCACCGGGGATGAGCCAAACATCCAAGATTTATTTCAAGATTCAAGAATTAATTTGGCGAAGTCGGAGAAAATTTTGGATTCATCCAAATCGATTTGAAAATAATTTTGGTTTGACAGTGGGATCAGGAGAGAGGGGCAACAGGAGTGCTGTATATTATCTCTCTTCCGCTAGCGGACAGTACAGTCTGCGATACTCAATGGGTTGGTGACTGAGTCCTCTTGACAGCTTGGTACCTCCCGGTTTTGCATCGGTGTGAAACCCTGCGCTGGGAGAACGCTGGTTTTGTAGATACTTTACATCAGTAGATACATTGGTCCATTGTGGTTAGACACAGCATTCAGGTATTACCTGCTCAATGCTGTGGCGATGTCTAGGATGACCATGTTTCCCGGATTGTTCGGGACAGTCCCTGATTTTATATGTGTGTTCCAAGTCCCCGGCAGCCCCCTTCTGGGACAATACAAAGTCCCTGAATGAAGACTCCTGAGCACAGACTTCTAAACGCCCATTGTCTACTGTGACACAAAGTGATGGCTCTGCTGGGCTACAAGAAAATGGCTTCCAAATACAGCTCCACACACTGAAGAGGGAGCTGAGCTTTGATCTTGACATCATTCGGGAGCTGATGTGCAGTTTTATTGCAGTGTAATGCTAGTTTAAGGCTTTGGGCTTGATGGACATTTTCTCGTAGTCCACTGCAGGCATCGCTTTCCGTCACAGCAGTCAATGAGCATTTCTCCCTCTGTGGTGCGCTCTTCAATCTGCAGTGTCCCTGAATGGCAGAATTGAAATGTAGTCGCCCTAACGAGGTCAGAGCCTGGTATTCTGCTCTTACCGCGAGGGAGATATGCTTTTGCCTTAATGACGATTTTGTAAGTGCAATTCTGTGGTTCTTTCCGTGTGAAGGTTTCCTGAATAGAACTCAGCTTGTAGATTATTCTGTTTTGCTCTTCTTTAAAGGAATAGTAATTCTCAAAATGTAAAAAAATGCATGTTGTAGGGTTTATCCCCCCGAGTAAAACAAGGGTACTCCCATTGCTGAGAAATATTTTATTAAAAAATGATAACAGCTCAAACTTGAATTTTTTAGGTGCAATATCACAGTGGCCTGAAAATTTACAGTGGAGCTGTTGCTACACCATCCTATGGACTTCTCTGGTCTGTAGACCACAAATTTCTTATTCGGGGACATAAACCCTACAACATATATTTTTTACATCTTAAGTATTACTATCCCTTTAATACATTTTGAACGCTATTAGTGTATACATGTAAACCTCCTTTTTAACGTCACAGGTTTTCTTGTATTTGAATAACTTGGTGCCTTGCCCTTTCGATGATAGACAGCTTCTCAGCCCTTTTCAAGGCAACCTGTTAAGCGTGGCCATTTTTAATGCACCGTTTTTGCTGACCTCTCCTGCAGATTGCTGACACGGCCAGTATCTATAGGCGCCATTTGCAATGCACCATTTTGACAAACACATTGTTTTGAATGCACCTTATTGGTGCATCCAGTGTGGGAGGTGATATTGTAGTAAGATATCTACAATGGACTATGGAATCTCTTTTTAAAGAGACCTTATCACCTAAAATTAACTTTGTTGATTTTCAAAGGGCGTTAAAAACCACCAATATGTTGCATTAATATTTTTTTTATTTAGAAAACAATATTTTGAGTTATTTAGATGTACAGATGTTGTCAGACAGTCCCTATCCTCACCCTACATTACCTCCCACACTAACTACTCACCCCCCTAGCACTGAAACAGTTAAGTGCCAAAACTTTTGGACTGTAATGTAGGGATTTAGACATCCAACGCATTGCAACATATTGAAGGGAGATTCACTAAGGAGTGATAAAGAGGTGATAACGTTGAGATAACTTCTCCAGTGATATCACTTAGAGATGCACCGATACCAATTTTTTAAGACCGAGTACAAGTACCGATACTTTTTTCAAGTACTCACCGATACCAATTACTGATACCTTTTTTTGCGGTCATTTGCCAGTTTTCTAAGTACCTACATGTTTTACTCTCCTCTGCCGGGTGCTCGCTGTTCTCTTGCGAGCCCCGGCAGAGGTCAGCGTCGGAGCGTTGCCATGGTAACCCGCGGCAATGCTCCGACGCTGTTGGAGTGAGAGAGGTGACCGGGGAGCATTGTGAGCAGCTCCCCGGGCTCCCTCTCTGCAGCACCGACCCTGACACAGGGTATCGGTGCTGGCATCGGCCGCATTTGCGCGAGTACAAGTACTCGCGCAAATGCTGGTATCGGCACCGATACCTATACCAGTATCGGTATCGGTGCAACCCTAATATCACTTCTCCAGTTCCTATATTATTCTATGAAGCCTAAGGACTAAGATTTCTTCAGTTTTGGAGATCTTAGTGCATAAACTCTATAGAATAACATAGGAACTGGAGAAATTATATCACTGGAGAAGTTATCTCCACTTTATCACATCTTTATCACCGCTTAGTGAATCTCCCCCAATGAGTTGGATACCTTTGTGGTATTCAAAGTGTTGACTAGCATAATCCATAAATCTAGATAACTGAAAAACAAGTTTTCTCAAGAAATATAGATAATTTTGGATGGTCTCTCAACATACCAACGTTATTTTTAAAACAGAGTTTCACTTTAAACATAGATATAAATATTAGGATCATGATTTTAGATTACTGACTGGAGGTAAATACAGACAATGCATTATGCATTTTATCCATGTTATTGTGAATTGAGTTGTTATAATTCAAGAATAAATGCAGTTTTTTTTTTCATAATGTTACTTTTTTGATATTGTTTACTTGTGGATCTCGCAGTTGTTGATCCATTTGCTTTCCAAAATAATACAAACTGACCTGCTAATCAAACTATTATATTGTAGCGAGATTGTTCCCTGGGCATTAATACGCACTATGACAATATCAGGTGATGAGCCCCAATTGCTCATAATTCACTCTGATAATTACTTGAAATAGAAGATTGTGCAGAATGACGGTGAAAGCAAAGTGCTCGAGAGGAAAAGTGCCTGAGACGACAGTGAGGACGAGAACTGAAATATCCACAGCTGTAGACTGGATGAGATCAGCACCTAGTGGAGACTTCTGATCAATTCCAGACCAAACAAGTACGATGCACATCCATGGCTGCTGTTAGAAACCACTGGGAAATCTCAAGATTTGTCCCCGCGACTCCAGATTATAAACCAAATCTCAGCGGCTCGGGGTGAAAGGGGAAATTTTCAGGGTGACACAGTCCAGCTTTGAAAAAGCCTGTTGGTGAAACGCACGTCAGCGTTTTATCTTATATCCTATATAATAATTCGCCAAGTTGTGTGTAACCCTGACATGTGCAGTAGACACTGCTGCGCATGCGGCAGTCATACGCAGTAGAGACTGCCCACGCCGCGGCTGATACAGAGCTGGGCGCTCCGAAGGAACGTCCAGCTCTGTATCAGCCAAGGCGCGGGCAGTCTCCACTGCGTGTGACTGCCCCGCGACCGGCTGCCAGAGGCACTGTGGCCTGTGTAACGGGCTGTTCAACTAGTTTGTCATAATATACAAATGATAGAAGTAACTTTAGAAATTGGACTCTGATTGAGATTAATAACGTTGTAAACAATTTTGGTCTATCCCAGTATTTTGTGGGTCCGCATACACTGTGTGACTGACATGGATACAGAGTGACGATATATAATACATTTTTTTAACTCAATGTAGCTACTACCGAGCATTGGGGATAACATCAGGATTGATCTTTTGGAATTGACCCTTTGGAGTGAGGGTTAATTCAGTCGTTACACAAGGAATTTATATTTTCCATAATTGTAGGCATACTGACAGCAATATACGCCTATCAATCGCCACTGAATATTGGGGACATATTAGGAGTTATAATTCTGAGATTAACCCTTCGAGTGTGTGTATGGGGGGTAATATTGCTGTAATATAAGCAAGGCAGTCTTTACTTACCAGATTGAATGATATTAAAGATAGACTGGTTGATTTAGATGAACATATATAATTAGTGCACATTTATTTAGTCTATTTCCTCTTGGACACTGTTGAGGAATTGGTTAAAATATACACTCCTGTGTTCAGGGATCTTTCCCAATGCTTTGTTGACGCTCATTTTTGGTTTTAAAAAAGTGTATGTTTTTAAGATTTGTGTTGTATTAAAAGTTATGTTTTAGTACTTTCACCGCAAGCAGTATTACTCAGTAAACTAAATTCGTTTTGACTCTATCACTAAATGTGCCCTAATAAGTATCTATCATTTTTTCATTTTTTTCTTAAGCTATATATATATATATATTTTAATATTTAGATACAGGAGCACGGTAGCCAAGATTAACTAGTTTACGACTGGTTGTCTTTAGTGAGGTTACATAGTTCTGTGCTCTCGCTCTAATTTTTGTGGAATCGTTTCCTAGTATATGTACTGCTCATTCAATGTCTAAATTAGTGACATTTCTACCAGAAAGACATTGGCTGAACCAGGCTTAGGAGCAAACGTCTGAGTGTGGATTGGAAATTGGCTGAAAGACAGAATGTAAAGAGTGGTAGTAAATGGGAAGTTCTCCAATTGGACAAACATGATAAGTGGAGTACCTCAGGGATCTGCCCTGGGACCTCTTCTTTTTAATTTGTTTATTAATTATCTCAATGTGGGCATAGGGAGCCATGTATCAGTGTTTGCCGATGGCACAAAATTAACCCTTTGAGTGCCAGAGTGGTACGGAATGCATTGCTTTGCAATGCATTCCATACCACTCTGGATCTCAGAGGGTTAAGTAGGGTAATACAATCTGAACTGGATGTGTCTTCATTACAAGAGGATTTGGACAAATTGGGCAACTGGGCAGGCAAATGAGATTCAATATAGACAAGTGTAAAGTTATGCATTTTGGTTATAATAATAAAAATGCAACATACAGTTTAAATGATGTTTCTTTGGGGATATCTACTAATGAAAAGGATGAAAAATAGACTGAGCAGTGATGTGCAGTGCCAGCTGTTGGCTGCAAAGGCCAATAATAAGGGTTAATATTTCCGAGACCTCAGAGTGAGCTCTTTGAAATATTCCCAGGTACCATTACGTTTAGGACGTCTGATGTAGTAAGCAGACACTGGGGTGACTACTCATTGGAGGACCTGGGTGCAAATATTTTTGTGGGATCCCGTAAAACAAAAATAATTTCCCGGAGGCATAACTAGACGGATGGAGCCCCCTCTGTACCCCACTGTATTTATGCCTCTCTAAACACAAATAGATTAACCCTCTGAGTGCAGTATTGCTATGCAGTTCCTTTGGATATCTCTCTGGCACTCAAAGGGTTAATTCTAGACAGTCAGCTGCACCACAGAACACCAATAAAGGAGTTCCTGCATCAACCCTTTGATGCCAGAGGGGGTATGCAGTGCCAGTGTGTTCCATGCCCCTCTGTCATTGCGCACCCCTGTAGCACTCAAAGGGTTAATAAAACATGGTACAAAAAGCTGCACCACAAGAAAACGGAAAATCCTTCAGATTCTCATTGATTAAATGGGACTGTTAACCCTTTCAGCGCGAGAAAGATTTCCAAAGCATTTCTCTTGCTTTCAAGGTGTTAACCCTTTGAGCACCAGAAAAGTATCCAATGCATTGCACAGTTTGGGTTCCACACAAGGAGGTCCCCAAAATGGTGGCTACCAGAGGATTTGAGGCTGAACAGAGCGGTCCCAGGGTTTTTCACTAAACCTACACCAATTGGAGCAGACAGTAAATAGGATTTCCCTTTAAAGACCTGATTTAAAGGGATAGTAATACTTAAAATGTAAAAAAAAATATGTTGCAGGGTTTATCCCCCTGAGTAAAACAAGCGTACTCCCACTGCTGAAAGGTGTTTCATTCAAAAGTTATTAATTTTCAAATTTGAATTTTTTAGGTGCAATATCACAGTGGCCTGAAATTGTACAGCTCTGGTCAATTGACCATAAATCTCCATAGGATGGTGTAGCAACAGCGCCACTGTACAATTTCAGGCCACTGTGATATTGCACCTAAAAAATTCAACTTTGAAAATTAATAACTTTTGAATGAAACACCTTTCAGCATTGGGAGTACTCTTGTTTTACTCAGGGGGATAAACCCTACAACATATTTTTTTTTACATTTTAAGTATTACTATCCCTTTAAACCAAAAGAATTTGGGGAAGTTGTATGTGTTCCATCAGGTGCCGTCAGGACTCCAGTTTTACATAGCACATCAGCCTCAAGGGCATGTTTATCAATAATTCACAATAATGCTCCAATGTAACTGATTTTAACATGAGAATGCTTGTGTTTAATATTTAGTAAGGTCATTCCACAATGATCAGGAACAGACGCAAATCATAGAAGTTGGTGATTTTGTTGATCAATAAGTAAATGACCCTTGGCAAATCTGGTAGCATTCCCCCCTTTTTATGATAAATTTACCCTTTTTTGTTTTTATTTTCAGTTACGTTCACATGACTATTTGCTGTTTTTTTCAGGGGTTTAAAAGCCCCCATTTAAATCAATGACAGTTCAGGGAATTTTTATTTGTCACCTAAGCTGCATTTGGTATGTTCTGGAATTGTTCATTGTTTTTTTCCATCAGACCCTAAGTTTTGTGTTTTCACAGTTGGATGAGTAGGAAGCACCACAGAGATGGATGAATCATGTAAAGTGGTTTTCACTGTGAATTTCTTTTCTAAGAAGTTCCCAAACAAGTCGTTATACTTGAACCAATGACAAACACTGTTTTATGGTCTAAAACATGACAAGAGACAGGTCCTATTCTTATCAAACTGCGTATGAGCCGTTACAAAGTCACATTCAGTTCAGTATGAGCTTCTCAAAACCCTATATTTATCTAGTAGGTGGAAAAAACTCCCTGCAAGATATTAACCGTGTTAGGAACATATCGGTGTGCATTGAATTAAAATTAATTCCCTCTTTTACTGTATGATGGACTCCTACCTAGGTAAGTGCTTCTGTTACACACAGTAATTATATAGATACACCTGACTGCTGTATGATGGACTCCTATCTAGGTAAGTGCTTCTGTTACACACAGTAATTATATAGATACGTCTGACTGCTCTATGATGGACTCCTACCTAGGTAAGTGCTTCTGTTACACACAGTAATTATACAGATACACCTGACTGCTGTATGATGGACTCCTACCTAGGTAAGTGCTTCTTTTACACACAATAATTATATAGATACACCTGACTTCTGTATGTTGGACTCCGACCTAGGTAAGTGCTTCTGTTACACACAGTAATTATATAGATATACACCTGACTGCTGTATGATGGACTCCTACCTAGGTAAGTGCTTCTGTTACACACAGTAATTATACAGATACACCTGACTGCTGTATGATGGACTCCTACCTAGGTAAGTCCTTCTGTTACAAGCAGTAATTATATAGATACACCTGACTGCTGTGTGATGGACTCCTACCTAGGTGAGTGCTTCTGGTACACACAGTAATTATATAGATACGCCTGACTGCTGTATGATGGACTCCTACCTAGGTAAGTGCTTCTGTTACACACAGTAATTATATAGATACGCCTGACTGCTGTATGATGGACTCCTACCTAGGTAAGTGCTTCTGTTACACACAGTAATTATATAGATACACCTGACTGCTGTGTGATGGACTCCTACCTAGTAGTGATGAGCGAGCGTGCTCGGCCGATGCTCGGATTGGCTCGAGCATCGCTCTGCTCGGCACATGGCGGTACTCGTCGAGTACCGCCATGTGCTCTCCCGCCATGTTCGGGTGGCGGGGATCTGTGCCGGAAGAGGCACAGATCCGAAGAAGCTCCGCTGGACCACCAGGGACTGGAGGTACGGGGGCATTGCGGAGATGAAGGGGGCATTGCGGAGATGAAGGGGGACATTGTGGAAGAGGGGCATAGCGGAGATGAAGGGGCACATTGTGGAAGAGGGGCATAGCGGAGATGAAGGGGCACATTGTGGAAGACGGGCATAGCGGAGATGAAGGGGGACATTGCGGAGATGAAGGGGGCATTCGGAGATGAAGGGGGCATAGCGGAGATGAAGGGGGCATTGACCAGGCACCCTCCCCTCATCAGAGCAGGGGGTGCCTGGTGTCGCCCCATTCATTTCAATGGGGCTCGGGTGCTCGGCCGAGCACTCGAGCCTCAGGGGGTGCTCGGTCAGAGCACCCGAGCACCCGAGCATCGGGGTGCTCGCTCAACACTACTACCTAGGTAAGTGCTTCTGTTACACACAGTAATTATATAGATATGCCTGACTGCTGTATGATGGACTCCTACCTAGGTAAGTGCTTCTGTTACACACAGTAATTATACAGATACACCTGACTGCTGTGTGATGAACTCATACCTAGGTAAGTCTTTCTGTTAAAAAGTTAGTTAGTTACCCCTTTTAAATTGCATCTTGCACATCAAGAAAAAAATACATCAAGTTTGCCTCTTCCTTTTCAAAGCCATGAATCATGTAAAGTGGTTTTCACTGTGAATTACTTTTCTAAGAAGTTCCCAAACAAGTAATTATACTTGAACCAATGACAAACACTGTTTTTTGGTCTAAAACATGACAAGAGACAGGTCCTGTCTTATCCTTACATTACCTCCTCTACTCACTGACACTGCTTAGCAATGTATTAGCCACCTCCTCTAGCACTGACTTCCTGTCTTATCCCTACATTACCTCCCCCACTCACTGACACTGCTCAGAAATGCATTGCCCACCTCCCCTTGCACTGACTTCCTGTCTTATCCCTACATTACCTCCAGCATTCACTGACACTGCTTAGCAATGTATTGCCCACCTCCCCTAGTATTCACTTCCTGTCTTATCCCTACATTACCTCCCCCCCACTCACTGACACTGCTTAGCAATGTATTAGCCACCTCCTCTAGCACTGACTTCCTGTCTTATCCCTACATTACCTCCCCACTCACTGACACTGCTCAACAATGCATTACCCACCTCCCCTAACACTGACTTCCTGTCTTATCCCTACATTACTTTACCCACTCACTGACACTGCTCTGCAATGCATTACCCACCTCCCCTAGTACTGATGTCCTCTTATCCCTACATTACCTCTCCCACTCACTGACACTGCTCAGCAATGTATTACCCACCTCCCCTAGCACTGACTTCCTGTCTTATCCCTACATTACCTCCCTCACTCACTGACACTGCTCAGCAATGCATTACCCACCTCCCCTAGCACTGACTTTCTGTCTTATCCCTACATTACCTCCCCCACTCACTGACACTGCTCAGCAATGTATTACCCACCTCCTCTAGCACTGACTTCCTGTCTTATCCCTACATTACCTCCCCCACTCACTGACACTGCTCAGTAATGCATTACCCACCTCCGCTAGCACTGACTTCCTATCTTATCCCTACATTACCTCCCCACTCACTGACACTGCTCAGCAATGCATTACCCACCTCCCCTAGCACTGACGTCCTGTCTTATCCCTACATTACCTCTCCCACTCACTGACACTGCTCAACAATGTATTAGCCACCTCCGCTAGCACTGACTTCCTGTCTTTAGGGTTGCCACCTTTTCTTCCAAAAAATACCGGCCATGGCATTGCCTCCATAGACTTAACATTGGGCAGAAGCCAATTTTTACCGGCCTGCCGGTAAAATACCGGCTGGGTGGCAACGCTACCTGTCTTATCCCTACATTACCTCTCCCACTCACTGACACTGCTCAGAAATGCATTACCCACCTCCCATACCACTGAAAGGGTTAAGTGTCGGTGAGTGAAGAAGGTAATGTACATCTAAGACATGAAGTGCCTGCGAGTTTGCATTAATTACCATTAATTACACATCTAAATAACTCATAAACTAGTATTATAAATAAAAGTGGGTAATACAATTTATGGATGATTTTGAAAGCTCTTATGACATTTCCATAATTGTTTTTGGGGATTCAATGTCTCATTACATTCATGGTACCAACTAGTCTTCATCTCCATTTAAAGGAGCAGTAAACTTTTTTTTATGAAAAGACATATTTTACAGAGCATGTCCTGCTGAATAAAACAAGGTCACTCCCATCGCTGTCAGATGTTTTATTCAAAATTAATAGCAGTTTAAATAATCAGGAAGTGAGTTTACTGTGTTTACTTCCTGATAGTTGTAACTGACAGGAAGTGAATTTACTGTGTTTACTTCCTGGTAGTTCTAACTGACAGGAAGTGAATTTACTGTGTTTACTTCCTGATAGTTCTAACTGACAGGAAGTGAATTTACTGTGTTTACTTCCTGATAGTTCTGACAGGAAGTGAATTTACTGTGTTTACTTCCTGATAGTTCTAACTGACAGGAAGTGAATTTACTGTGATTACTTCCTGATAGTTCTAACTGACAGGAAGTGACTCAGCAGTTTCTATCACATTCTATGGAGAACTGTATGTCTCTGACTTTCCTCTCCATTAGAATCTAACAGGAAATCTAATTAGAATTTGACCACTAGAGGGCACTGCTAATGTAAAAAAACATGGGTTTAAACTGTAATAACTCTGGAAATATAAATCTCTTGGCAGTGGGAGTACCCTTATTTTACTCAATAGGAAGATCCCTTAGGGTTGCCACCCAGATGGTATTTTACCGGCAGGCCGGTAAAAAATTGGCTTCTGTTCAATGTTAAGTCTATGGAGAGAATGCCATGGTCGGTATTTTTTTGAAGAAAAGGTGGCAACCCTACCTTCAATATATATTTTTTCAGAAAAAAATTTTACTGCTCCTTTAATGCTGATATTCTGTTACCCGTCTGGATCCGAAGCAATGCACTAAATATCTATCCAGCACCCAGAAGGGTAAAGGGTTTAACGCTTTGAGTGCCAGAGGGGTGCGGAATGCATTGTAAAGCAGTGTATTTTGTACCCCTCTGGCACTCAAAGGGTTAAGTTTAGGGATGGAATTTTTTTTTTCCATGTAAAATGTTTAGAAATCAGTGTTCTACAGGATCCACTGGATTGATTCTGGGTCAAACCAACTCAACCTTATGGGACAATTATACTTTGTCATATGCCCAAAAGGGATTTTTAACCCATAGAATGCTATGTCTTTTTATCATCAAGGAGATGAATGGACAGCAACTCTGCTTTACAAACATGTCCATGTTATATATATTATCTGTCAGCCCCCTGACGTTTTCTGAGGGTCTCCAGGCACCAGATAGAGTACCCCTCCAAAACCCTGCTGAACTCCAAAGCAGCAGCCATCTCCCCTGTGTGACCGGCTGACCGGCTCTCGGGTTCCCTGTTCTTATGAAATCTTCTCATAGCCAGCCTCTGCATGACCTATTGAACTCTATGGCTGGTCTCCCAGAAGCACCTATGTAGTTCTGTATGTACCTTTTATTTTTATATCTCCAGGAGGTGTATTTGGCACTTTACACTTTACATTTTGTGCAGCGTGGATACGACAAGTGCAGCAGTTAAAGGGATAGTAATGTTTTAAAATAAAAGCAGCTCCAATTAATCTTCATAGTATGTGTGCCATGGAGAGTGTTATTTCATTACTGTCAGAGTTGTAGTTCAAGAGTAATTGAATGATAAAGTATCCCGTTCCCGCCCCTTTTACTGATGTAACACTGCTCACCTCAGACGTGGAATCTGGTCTCTTGACCGGACAGAAGTTACTTATCAGATCAAGGTGGCTTAACTCAGGAACACAGCAGTTAAAGGGACAGTAATGTTTCACAATAAAAGCAGCTCCAATTAATCTTCATGGTATTTTGGCCATGGAGAGTGTTATTTCAGTACTGTCAGAGTTGTAGTACAAGAGTAATACAATGATAAAGTATCCCCCTCCCCCTTTACCTAGTGTAACACTGCTAGGGTTGCCAACTTTTCTTAAAAAAAAAAACGGCCATGGCATTCTTTCCATAGACTTAACATTGGACAGAAGCCAATTTTTTACCGGCCTGCCGGTAAAATACCGGCTGGGTGGCAACCCTAAACACTGCTCACCTCAGATGTGGATCTGGTCTCTTGACCAGACAGATCACAGCAAGGGACAATCTTCTTACTGTGATAATAAGGAAAACCCTGCCCCCCTTGACAGGTTTTTCAGGTTTTTCCTTATGATCACTGAAGATTGTCCCTCTCTGTGATCCATCCGGGCAGTCTTGCTGCTCTGAGGTGAGCAGTGTTACATCAGTAAAAGGGGCAGGAGGGGGATAATACTTTATCATTCAATTACTCTTGTACTACAACTATGACTATGATCCATGGCCTAAATAATATGAAGATTAATTGGAGCTGCTTTCATTTTGAAACATTACTATCCCTTTAAGTGGTTATACAGATTATTATCATAACGGGAATACTTAGATTACATATGCGATGATAGGAGGTCCCTGCCCTGTAGAGCTTACAATCTAAATAACTGTACATCAAGGAATACACCACTTTTTTCCTGAAAGGAAGGAGGCGATGTCACATATGACATCCTCGTCTCTCAGTAAAGCTATGGCATGCGGAGTTCAGATGGAGCCCCCAGAAAACATTATCAGACAGCATGATGTGTCAGGGATTAGGGACACCTGTGCACATAGTTGTTTCTGTTCCTTTAAGTTCTCACCATGTGGTTTGTAATGGAATATCTATAAAATATAAAGATTTGGGATCTTTAGCATTAAGTGGATCTGCTGTATTGCACCACCATCTGCTGGCGTTTAGTAGAACTGCAACCTGAGTGCATGACTTTACAGTTCTGAAGAATCGAACAAATG
Source organism: Rhinophrynus dorsalis (assembly GCA_037306005.1). Lineage (NCBI taxonomy): Eukaryota > Metazoa > Chordata > Amphibia > Anura > Rhinophrynidae > Rhinophrynus > Rhinophrynus dorsalis. The sequence goes on along the minus strand of CM074722.1, from coordinate 503,093,517 downwards.
AGGAAAGTAAGGAAGCAAGTTTGACGTAAACCAGTTGCGCCATAAGGGATATAAAATTCACATTGAATTAAGTGGGAATTTCAACACATTGTATGCTAGACAGGCATCCGACATATTGCTTCACAATCCGTGGAGACGTCTCTAGCAAGCAAAGGTTTAAAAGCCCATTTAAATCAGTGGGAATCTGGGAGGAAGATTTGTCGCAAAACTTCTATGTTGGAACACACCACTTAACTGACATTTCCCTAATGCATAATACACCATGTTACGTTTAATTAACCCTTTGAATGCCAGAGTATTACGGAATGCATTTCATAGCAATTCATTCTGTACCACACTGGCACTGAAAGGATTAAAGGGATAATAACAGTGAATGTGAATCAATCTATCTCATATCTATCTCATATCTATCTTATATCTATCTTATATCTATCATATCTATCTTATATATATCTCATATCTATCTCATATCTATCTTATATCTATCTTATATCTATCTTATATCTATCTCATATCTATCTTATATCTATCTCATACCTATCTCTTATCTATCTCTTATCTATCTCTTATCTATCTATCTATCTATCTATCTATCTATCTCATATCTATCTATCTATCTATCTATCTATCTATCTATCTATCTATCTGTCTATCTATCTCATATCTATCTATCTATCTATCTATCTATCTATCTCATATCTATCTATCTATCTATCTATCTATCTATCTCATATCTATATCATATCTATACCATATCTATCTCTTATCTATCTCATATCTCTCCTATCTCCTATCTATCTCCTATCTCCTATCTATCTCCTATCTGTCTCCTATCTATCTCCTATCTGTCTCCTATCTGTCTCATATCTATCTCATATCTGTCTTATATTTGTCTTATATCTATCATATCTATCTCATATCTATCTCATATTTATCTCATATCTATCTCTTATCTATCTCATATTTATCTCTTATCTATCTCATATCTATCTCTTATCTATCTATCTATCTATCTATCTCATATCTATCTCTTTTCTATCTCTTATCTATCTTATATCTATCTCATATCTGTCTCATTTCTATATCATATCTATCTCATATCTATCGCATATCTGTCTCATTTCTATATCATATCTATCTCATATCTGTCTCATATCTGTCTCATTTCTATATCATATTTATCTCATTTCTATATCATATCTATCTCATATCTGTCTCATATATCTATCTCTTATCTATCTTATATCTATCTCATATCTATCTCTTATCTATCTCATATATCTATATATCTCATATCTATCTCATATCTATCTCTTATCTATCGTATATATATCTCATATCTATCTCTTATCTATCTCTTATCTATCTCATATCTATTTCATATCTATCTCATATCTATCTCTTATCTATCTCATATCTATCTCTTATCTATCTCTTATCTATCTTATATCTATCTCACATCTATCTCTTATCTATCTCATATCTATTTCATATCTATCTCTTATCTATCTACCTATCTATCTATCTATCTATCTATCTATCTATCTATCTCATACCTATCTCTAATCTATCTCATATATCTATCTATCTCAAATCTATCTCATATCTATCTATCTATCTATCTATCTATCTATCTATCTATCTATCTATCTATCTATCTCATATCTATCTCTTTTCTATCTCTTATCTATCTTATATCTATCTCATATCTGTCTCATTTCTATATCATATCTATCTCATATCTATCACATATCTGTCTCATTTCTATATCATATCTATCTCATATCTGTCTCATTTCTATATCATACCTATCTCATTTTTATATCATATCTATCTCATATCTGTCTCATATATCTATCTATCTCTTATCTATCTTATATATATCTCATATCTATCTCTTATCTATCTCATATATCGATCTATCTCAAATCTATCTCATATCTATCTTACCTATCTTTTATCTATCTCTTATCTATCTCATATCTATCTCATATCTATCTCATCTCATATCTATCTCTTATCTATCTCATATATCTATCTATCTCCTATCTATCTATCTATCTATCTATCTATCTATCTATCTATCTATCTATCTCATATCTATCTCTTATCTATCTCTTATCTATCTCATATCTATCTCATCTCATATCTATCTCTAATCTATCTATCTATCTATCTATCTATCTATCTATCTATCTATTTATCTCATATCTATCTATCTATCTATCTATCTATCTATCTATCTCATACCTATCTCTTATCTATCTCATATCTATCTCTTATCTATCTTTCTATCTATCTATCTATCTATCTATCTATCTATCTATCTATCTATCTCATATCTATCTATCTATCTATCTATCTATCTATCTATCTATCTATCTCATATCTATCTATCTATCTCATACCTATCTCTTATCTATCTCACATCTATCTATCTCATAGCTGTTTAATTTCTATATCATATCTATCTCATATCTGTCTCATGTCTGTCTCATTTCTATATCATATCTATCTCATTTCTATATCATATCTATCTCATATCTGTCTCATATATCTATCTATCTCTTATCTATCTTATATCTATCTCATATCTATCTCTTATCTATCTCATATATCTATCTATCTCTTATCTATCTCATATCTATCTCTTATCTATCTTATATCTATCTCATTTCTATCTCTTATCTATCTCTTATCTATCTCATATATCGATCTATCTCATATCTATCTCTTATCTATCTCTTAGCTATCTCTTGGCTATCTCATATCTATCTCATATCTATCTCATCTCATATCTATCTATCTATCTATCTATCTATCTATCTATCTATCTCATATCTATCTATCTATCTATCTATCTATCTATCTATCTATCTATCTATATCTCACATCTATCTATCTATCTATCTATCTATCTATCTATCTATCTATTCTATCTCTCTGTCTCATATCTATCTCTTATCTATCTCATATCTATCTCATCTCATATCTATCTCTTATCTATCTATCTATCTATCTATCTATCTATCTATCTGTCTATCTCTCTCTCTCACATTTATCTATTTCATATCTATCTATCTATCTATCTATCTATCTATCTATCTATCTATCTATCTCATACCTATCTCTTGTCTATCTCATATCTATCTCTTATCTATCTATCTATCTATCTATCTATCTATCTATCTATCTATGTCATATCTATCTATCTATCTATCTATCTATCTATCTATCTATCTATCTCATACCTATCTCTTATCTATCTCATATCTATCTCATATCTATCTATCTCATATCTATCTCATATCTGTCTCATTTCTATATCATATATATCTCATATCTATCTCATATCTGTCTCATTTCTATATCATATCTATCTCATTTCTATATCATATCTATCTCATATCTGTCTCATATATCTATCTATTTCTTATCTATCTTATATCTATCCAATATCTATTTCTTATTTATCTCATATATCTATCTATCTCTTATCTATCTCATATCTATCTATATCATATCTATCTATCTATCTATCTATCTATCTATCTATCTATCTATCTGTCTGTCTATCTATCTATCTATCTATCTATCTATCTATCTATCTCATTTCTATCTCATATCTATCTCATCTCTGTCTCTGAATGAATGAATGTTTATTTATATAGCGCCACAAGTGTATGCAGTGCTTTATAATTTAAGGGTTTAAACAATATAGGGTTACAGGTGCTTTGTAGAGTGAAACACTGGGTGGGAGGTCCCTGCCCAAAAGCTTACAATCCAAAGTGGTAATGGGAGACATACAGAGTACATAAGGGTCAAGTGCTAAGTACAGTGCTAGTTCTGATGATGATAGAGGACAGCAGTAAAGTAAATTATTTCTAAGAGCGTTCATTGTACATCAGTGCCTTCTAGCATGTTGAGATTGTATCCATGAGATGCGTTTTTAAGTGAGATTTGAAGGTTATCAGCGAGGTGCAGTGGCGCAGGTTGGATGGTAGAGCATTCCATAGATACGGAGCAATGAGAGAAAAAGGTTTGATACGTGACAGGGCTGTAGACACAAAAAGAGTTGAGAGAAGACAATCATTGGCGGAACGTAAGTGGCGGGATGGGGTATAATGGGAGATCAGAGTGGAAATGTAAGAAGGAGTAGAGGAGAGAAGTGTCTTGAAAGAGAGAAGTAAGATTTTGTAAGATATCCGGAGTTTGATAGGCAGCCATTGGAGAGTTTTGAGGAGGAGCGGGGCAGGGACAAACCTAGGTGACAGAAGAGTAATTCGTGCTGCAGCATTCTGTATAGATTGAAGTGGATGGAGATGGGAGGCAGGAATGCCAGACAGAAGAATGTTACAATAGTCCATGCGGGAGAGGATGATTGCATGTATAAGAATTTTAGCTGTGGAGGAACAGAGGAAGGGACAGATTTTAGCAATGTTACGCAAAAGAAAGAGACAGGATTCAGCAATGGCATTAATATGAGGGGAGAATGAGAGAGACTTGTTAATTATCACCCCTAGACACCACGCTTCTGATACTGGATTTATGGTAGTGCCATTTACAGTAACATGGAAGGGCGCTACAGGGCCAGGCCTAGGTGGGATTAGGAGTAGCTCAGTTTTAGACATATTGAATTTGAGGTGCCTATGAGACATCTAGTCTGAGATAGTCGAGAGGCAATCTGTGACTTTAGCTTGGATATCAGAAGTCAGTTGAGGTGCAGATAAGTAAATCTGGGTGTCATCTGCATAGGGGTGATATTTGAGACCAAATGAGTTAATAAGATCGGCAAGTGTTATTGTGTAAAGAGAAAACAGAAGTGGTTCTAGAACAGAACCTTGAGGAACCCCAACAGAGAGTTGGACGGGAGAGGATGAAGAGGTGGCAGAGGAGACACTGAAGGATCTGTTAGATAGATAAGAGGAAAGCCAGTCCAGTGCTGTGTTGCGGATTCCTAAGAAGTAGGGATGAGCGAGCACCCCGATGCTCGGGTGCTCGGGTGCTCTGACCGAGCACCCCCTGATGCTCGAGTGCTCGGCCGAGCACCCGAGCCCCATTCAAATGAATGGGAGCACTCGAGCATTAAACCAGGCACCCCCTGCTCTGATGAGCGGAGGGTGCCTGGTCAATGTCCCCCTTCATCTCCGCTATGCCCCTCTTCCACAATGTCCCCCTTCATCTCCTATGCCATAGCGGAGATGAAGGGGGACATTGTGGAAGAGGGGCATAGCGGAGATGAAGGGGGACATTGTGGAAGGGGGACATTGTGGAAGAGGGGCATAGAGTCTATGCCCCTCTTCCACAATGTCCCCCTTCATCTCCGCTATGCCCCTCTTCCACAATGTCCCCCTTCATCTCCTCTATGGCATAGGAGATGAAGGGGGACATTGTGGAAGAGGGGCATAGCGGAGATGAAGGGGCACATTGTGGAAGACGGGCATAGCGGAGATGAAGGGGGACATTGTGGAAGAGGGGCATAGAGTCTATGCCCCTCTTCCACAATGTCCCCCTTCATCTCCGCAATGCCCCCTTCATCTCCGCAATGCCCCCGTACCTCCATTCCCTGGTGGTCCAGCGGAGCGTCTTCGGATCTGTGCCTCTTCCGGCACAGATCCTCTTCACCCGAACATGTCGGGCGAGCACATGGCGGTACTCGTACGAGTACCGCCATGTGCCGAGCAGAGCGATGCTCGAGCCGATCCGAGCATCGGCCGAGCACGCTCGCTCAACACTACTAAGAAGTAAAGAATGCGGAGGAGGACAGCATAATCAACAGTGTCAAAAGCTGGTTAGAGATCAAGCAGGATAAGTATTGAATAGTGAACTTGAGATTTGGCAATGTGAAGATCATTGACAACTCTTGTAAGAGCAGTTTCGGTAGAGTGAGCAGTGCGAAATCCAGATTGTAAAGGGTCCAGCAGGTCCAGAAGGATGTCAAGCAGGTGTGAGTAGGCTAGGCGTTCCAAAAGTTTAGAGGCAAAAGGCATAAGAGAAATGGGTCGATAACTAGAGGGTGTGTTACTGTCAGAAGAGTTGTTCTTGAGGATGGGTGTTACTAAGGCATGTTTGAAGTTGTCAGGAAAGGTAGCAGTGGCAAAGAAGGAGTTAAAGATTTGTAATAGGATAGTTATTAGTGTGGAGGAGAGGGGCTGGGTGAGGTGAGAGGGGAGCGATCAAGTGCGCATGTAGTGGACAGAGTGAAGGATAGCAGGTTAGTCAGTTCCTCTTCCTTGACTAGTGGAAAAGAGTCCAGAGTGCCAGGAGGGGAACGGGGGGAGGCTAGGAGGAGATATACAAGGTGGTATATTATCCCGGATGGAGTCCACCTTGACTTTGAAGTAGTCAGCAAAGTCTTATGGCTGTATGGAGTTAGTGGGGGAAGCAGATGGAGGTCGGAGGAGGGAGTCAAAGGAAGAGAAAAGGTGTCGGGGGTTGGATTTATGAGTGTTAATTAGTTGTGAAAAGTAAAGTTTTTTGGCGAGGGACAAAGAAGAGTTAAAGCAGGAAAGGAGGAACCTGTAGTGGAGAAAATCTGCCAGAGAACTTTCTCCACAGTTATTCAGCTGAACGAGTACAGTAGCGGAGGAAGCTGGTGTTTTCATTAAGCCATGGCCGCGGGTTAGTTCTGCGAGTGGATCAGAGAAAGAGCGGCGCATACAGGTTCAAAGAGGAGGATAGGACCGAGTTGTATGTTTTGACAAGGCTGTTAGTGTCAGGATTAATGGTAATAGATGAAAGTCCAGTAGCCAGGGAAGACTGGAGAGCCATGAGATTAAGGGATTTGAGGTTACATGTGAAGCGGGGAGTGGAAGCAGGGATTGTGGAAGGTGTATAAGTAGTGCTGAATGTTAGAAGATGGTGATCAGATAATGGAAGAGGAGAGATGTTAAAATCCGAGAGAGCACAGCCTCTAGTAAACACAAGGTCTAGGAAGTGACCATCCTTGTGAGTACTAGCATTCGTCCACTGGGTTAGTCCAAATGCAGATGTTAAAGAGAAAAAACGGGATGTCCAGGAGACGGAGAGATCATCCACATGGCAGCTGAAGTCCCCCAGAAGAAGTGAAGGTGCGTCTGATGAGAGGAAGAAGGAAAGCCATGATTCAAAGTCAGATAGGAAGTCTGAAGGTGTATATGTGGAGGTAGGTGGGTGATAGATGACTGCAACTTGTAGAGAGACTGGAGCAAAGATACGGACAGCATGCAACTCAAAAGAGGAGAAGCGGAGTGAGGAGGGGGCAAAATTAGTTTGCAATGACAATGTTCAGAGAGCAGCAAACCCACACCTCCCCCACGTCCAGTTGAGCGTGGAGTGTGAGAGAAGGAGAGACCACTGTAGGAGATTGCTGCCTCTAAAGCAGTGTCAGGCTGAGAGCCAAGTTTCAGTAATAGCAAGTAAACTGAGGGAGTGGGAGAAAAAGAGATCATGCACAGTGTTATATTTGTTAGTAATGGAACGAGCATTCCACAAAGCACAGGAAAAGGGATGAAATTGAGGTTGAAGACAGGGAATGGTGATTAGATTTGAATTGTTCCTATGCTGACTGGAGGTAGATTGTTTGTGAATGGAGATGGGGCCAGGGTTTGGAGAGATATCTCCAGCTGCTAACAGAAGAAAAGAGAGGGACAGGAGATGAGAGAGTGATTTGTGTGTATTTGGTTTTTTGTTTGTGTGGGGTGGGTGAGTGCAGGAGCGGAGAAGAGTGAGTAGTTGGTATGTAGAGGTGAGTGTGGATGATAGAAATGAAGGAGAGATATAAAAATGGGGTGGAGGAGATGGTGGAGGGTAGAAGGAACCAGATATTTTACTAAGAACTGCAGCCATAGACAGAAGGAATATTAGTAGTGATGAGCGAGCACCCCAATGCTCGGGTGTTCGGGTGCTCTGACCGAGCACCCCCGGAGGCTCGAGTGCTCGGCCGAGCACCCGAGCCCCATTGAAGTCAATGGGAGGACTCGAGCATTACACCAGGCACCCCCTGCTCTGATGAGGGGAGGGTGCCTGGTCCATAGGAAAAGGGCAGAAAATGATGGAAACACCACAGAAATGGTTCAGGGACAGCATAGGGAGGATGTCTGGATGCATCTTGGACTCCAACATCGCTGCTGGGAACGATCTTTCGCCCGTAGTACGCCATTTTTACAGACTGACCGTAAAACACACAAAAAGGAAAATAAAAACGACTTTAGGCGAAAAATTGTTACCAAACAGTATTTGCTGTATATTTACTTGTATATCATCTGCAAATTCTTCCAAAAATTTCCTCGATTTTTCTGAACTGAGGCCATGATTAAGAGGGAAACGTGCGCAGAGGCAAATTCTCCCAAAAATTTCCTTGATTTTTCTGAACTGAGGCCATGATTAAGAGGGAAACGTGCGCAGAGGCAAATTCTCCCAAAAATTTCCTCGATTTTTCTGAACTGGGGCCATGATTAAGAGGGAAACGTGCGCTGAGCCGACCATCTAAAACATTATGGGTGAGGGTCTGCTGCGGAGCTGACCATCCTAAACATTATATGCGAAGGCCCGCTAGTGAGCTGACGCTATAAAACATTATATGAGAGGGCCCGCTAGAGAGCTGACCCAATAAAACATTATATGAGAAGGCCCGCTGGTGAGCTGACCTATACAAAAATTGTCAAACAGGGCCCGCTGGTGAGCTGGCCCTATATAAAAATTATATCACAGGGCATATGGAAGAGGAGGAGGAGGATGAGAAGATTAAGAGTCAACCATATACCCATTTTTTGGGTGGAAGGGGTGAATGGGAATACAGAGTATTCCCATCATTGTAAATAACATATATAAAGTGAGTTTATGTTCCCCCGGGGCTTTCCTCCAGTGGAGTGGAGAAGTCAGGGGAAATCCAGGCCTTGTTCATTTTTATAAGTGTCAACCTATCAGCATTGTCGGTGGAAAGGCGGATACGCTTATCTGTTATGATGCCACCAGCAGCACTAAATACACGCTCAGACAGAACGCTGGCGGCAGGGCAGGCCAGCACCTCCAAGGCGTAGAGTGCCAGTTCATACCACGTGTCCAGCTTGGACACCCAGTAGTTGTAAGGCACAGAGGGATCATTGAGGACGCTGACACGGTCTGCTACGTACTCCTTCACCATCTTCCAAAACTTTTCCCTCCTTGTGACACTAGGCTGCGCATCAGGGTGAGGGTGCTGGCGGGGTGTCATGAAGGTGTCCCACGCCTTGGAGAGTGTTGCCCTGCCTTTGTCGGAACTGCTGTGTGCTCCCCTTTTCTCCCCTTTTCGGTTGGCCAAGGTAGCACGTACTCTGCCGCCAGCGTTGTCAGATGGAAAATTTTGGAGCAATTTTTCAACAAGAACCTTCTGGTATTGCACCATTTTGCTTGTCCTCTCCACCGGAGGAATGAGAGATGAGAAATTCTCTTTGTAGCGGGGGTCCAGAAGGATGAACACCCAGTAATCCGTGTTGTCTAAAATGCGTGTAACGCGTGGGTCACGGGAAAGGCAGCCTAACATAAAGTCAGCCATGTGTGCCAGAGTACCAACAGTCAAGATTTCTCAAGATTTCGCTGTCCTCACCAGGAGGATGACTCTCAATCTCCTCATCCTCTTCCTCCTCTTCTGCCCACCCACGCTGAAGAGATGGAACTAAACTTCCATGGCTACCCTCTGTAGCGGAGGCAACCGTGTCTTCCTCCTCCTCCTCCTCCTCCTCCGCCTCCTCCAATTGTCGCTGAGAAGACGAAGTGAGGGTGCTCTGGCTATCACCTTGTGTAAGCTCTTCCTCCCGCATTTCCACCTCTTCCACATGCAAAGCGTCAGTTTTAATTGTGAGCAGCGAGCGTTTCAGTAGACACAGAAGTGGGATGGTTACACTGATAATAGCGTTATTGCCGCTCACCATCTGTGTCGATTCCTCAAAATTGCGTAAAACCTCACAGAGGTCTGACATCCATTCCCACTCCTCACTTCTGATTACAGGAAGTTGAACGGAGAGGCGACGACCGTGTAACAGCTGGTACTCCACTACTGCCCTCTGCTGCTCACAAAGCCTGGCCAACATGTGGAAGGTGGAGTTCCAGCGCGTGCTCACGTTCACACAGCAGCCGGTGAACTGGCAATTGTAAGCGCTGCTGCAGCTTCAACAGGCCGGCCGAAGCTGTAGATGACTTACGGAAATGTGCACACACGCGGCGCACCTTGGTCAAGAGATCATGCACATTGGGGTAGGTTTTTAGAAATCGTTGAACCACTAAATTAAATACATGCGCTAGGCATGGTACGTGTGTGAGCTTGCCGAGCTCCAAAGCCGTCACCAAGTTACGCCCATTATCACACACAACCATGCCTGGTTGCAGGTTGAGTGGCGAGAGCCACTGCTCGGTTCTGGTGACTAATCCCCTGCAACAGCTCTGAGGCCGTGTGCTGTTTGTCCCCAAGGCAGATCAGCTTCAGCACGGCCTGTTGACGCTTCCCCACTGCAGTGCTACACTGCTTCCAGCTACCGGCTGATGGGGGAGTGGCGCTGCGTGTAGAGAATTCGGAGGTGGAAACGGAGGAGGAGGAGCCAATAACGTAGGTGCTGGCGGAAACCCTGATGGAGGTAGGGCCCGCAATCCTCGGCGTGGGTAGCACCCGTGCCATCCCAGGGTCCGAGTCGCTCCCAGCCTCCACGACATTCACCCAGTGTGCCGTCAGGGAAATGTAGCGTCCCTGGCCACAAGCACTTGTCCATGTGTCAGTCGTTAAGTGGACCTTCCCAGTAACTGCGTTGGTCAGGGCACGGGTGATGTTACGGGACACATGGTGGTGTAATGCGGGGACGGCACACCGGGAAAAGTAGTGGCGGCTGGGGACCGCGTACCGAGGGACAGCTGCTGCCATCAGGCTGCGGAAGGACTCAGTCTCCACAAGCCTAAATGGCAGCATTTCGATGGCCAGTAATTTGGAAAGGTGTGAGGTTAGTGCTATGGCCTGTGGGTGGGTGGCTGGGTATTTTCGCTTGCGCTCAAATGCCTGGGGTAACGACATTTGGACGCTGTGCTGGGACAGGGAAGTGGATGTGGTCGCTGATGGTGCTTCAGATGGTACAGGTGCAGGGCGGGAGGTATGCGGGCCTGCGCTTCGACAGGCGATTGGCCGGCACCGAAAACAGGGGAAGAGGAGGCAGTGGTGTGGCCTGCCGACACAGATGGGCGATCCAGGCGTTCCTCCCACTTATTACGGTGCTTGGATGCCATGTGTCGGATCATGCTGGTGGTGGTGAGGTTTCTAGTGTTCATGCCTCGGCTCATTCTGGTGTGGCACAGGTTGCAAACTACAATTCTTTTGTCGTCCGCACTTTCCTTAAAAAAACGCCATACCGCGGAACACCTACCCTTGGCAAGGGAGATTTACGCAAGGGGGTGCTCCGTGGAACATTTGCGGGCCGGTTTGGTGCGGTCCGCCTTCTTTCTGTAGCCACACCACTGCCTCTTCCAGCCTGTTGCGGTGCTGCAGATGGCTCACCCTCAGGACTGCTGTCATCGGTCGGCTCTCCACCTTCCCAGGTGGGGTCAGTCACCTCATCGTCCACCAAGTCCTCCTCCACTTCCTCACTCTGATCATCCTCCTCATGTCTTGATCCCACCACATACTCAGTCATTGACAACTGTATAACGTCCTCCTCAACAAGGTCTTGAGACAGTAATAGTGGTTGATTTAATGGCAACTGTGTCTCATCATCATCATCATCATCCACTACTTCCTTTGACCTTAAATGCCGTTCACATCTGTCATCTTCTTGTGATTGGGTACCCTCTAGAGGTTGTGAATCAGGGCATAAGATGTCATGTTCCTCTGCAAGCGTGCTTGGAGAGAGGGTCAAATGAAGGATTGGTGATGAGACGAGCTCCTCACTATATCCCAGTGTGGGATCACTTCTTTGACCAGACCGTCTATGGTGGGAGGAAGGATGATCAGAGTGAGGATTATGTTGACCAGACTCTTGGCTACTGAGAGTGGACTTGGTGGAAGACAGGGTGGTGCTTAACCGACTGGAAGCAGTATCAGCTGACATCCAACCGACCACCTGTTCGCAGTGGTCGGACCTCGAGATTGATGTCCTGCGACGCCCTGTAAAATGAGACATGAAGCTAGGTATGGTGGATGTCTTTCTTTCTTGTGCTCTGGCACCAGGCACAGTTTCTCCGCGTCCTGACCCGCGCCCTGAACTATCAGGATCACGTCCACTTCCCCGTCCCTTTTTACCCGCCTTCTTCATCTTACACGGAATATGTGACTTTGATATTTGAGTTTGAAGACTTAACAGTATTTCTTCCTATTCTGCAACTGTGCAGAGTACACAGAATATGCTGCTAAACTGCGGTGACGCACACTGAATGGAATATGTGACTTTGATATTTTAGTTTGAAGACTTAACAGTATTTCTTCCTATTCTGCAACTGTGCAGAGTACACAGAATATGCTGCTAAACTGCGGTGACGCACACTGAATGGAATATGTGACTTTGATATTTTAGTTTGAAGACTTAACAGTATTTCTTCCTATTCTGCAACTCTGCACAGTACACAGAATGTGCTGCTAAACTGCGGCGAAGCACACTGAATGGAATATGTGACTTTGATATTTTAGTTTGAAGACTTAACAGTATTTCTTCCTATTCTGCAACTCTGCACAGTACACAGAATAGGCTGCTAAACGGCGGTGAAACACACTGAATGGAATATGTGACTTTGATATTTTAGTTTGAAGACTTAACAGTATTTCTTCCTATTCTGCAACTCTGCACAGTACACAGAATGTGCTGCTAAACTGCGGCGAAGCACACTGAATGGAATATGTGACTTTGATATTTTAGTTTGAAGACTTAACAGTATTTCTTCCTATTCTGCAACTCTGCACAGTACACAGAATGTGCTGCTAAACTGCGGCGAAGCACACTGAATGGAATATGTGACTTTGATATTTTAGTTTGAAGACTTAACAGTATTTCTTCCTATTCTGCAACTCTGCACAGTACACAGAATGTGCTGCTAAACTGCGGTGACGCACACTGAATGGAATATGTGACTTTGATATTTTAGTTTGAAGACTTAACAGTATTTCTTCCTATTCTGCAACTCTGCACAGTACACAGAATGTGCTGCTAAACTGCGGCGAAGCACACTGAATGGAATATGTGACTTTGATATTTTAGTTTGAAGACTTAACAGTATTTCTTCCTATTCTGCAACTGTGCAGAGTACACAGAATATGCTGCTAAACTGCGGCGAAGCACACTGAATGGAATGTGTGACTTTGATATTTTAGTTTGAAGACTTAACAGTATTTCTTCCTATTCTGCAACTCTGCACAGTACACAGAATGTGCTGCTAAACTGCGGCGAAGCACACTGAATGGAATATGTGACTTTGATATTTTAGTTTGAAGACTTAACAGTATTTCTTCCTATTCTGCAACTCTGCACAGTACACAGAATGTGCTGCTAAACTGCAGTGACGCACACTGAATGGAATATGTGACTTTGATATTTTAGTTTGAAGACTTAACAGTATTTCTTCCTATTCTGCAACTCTGCACAGTACACAGAATGTGCTGCTAAACTGCGGCGAAGCACACTGAATGGAATATGTGACTTTGATATTTTAGTTTGAAGACTTAACAGTATTTCTTCCTATTCTGCAACTGTGCAGAGTACACAGAATATGCTGCTAAACTGCGGCGAAGCACACTGAATGGAATATGTGACTTTGATATTTGAGTTTGAAGACTTAACAGTATTTCTTCCTATTCTGCAACTGTGCAGAGTACACAGAATATGCTGCTAAACTGCGGTGACGCACACTGAATGGAATATGTGACTTTGATATTTGAGTTTGAAGACTTAACAGTATTTCTTCCTATTCTGCAACTGTGCAGAGTACACAGAATATGCTGCTAAACTGCGGTGACGCACACTGAATGGAATATGTGACTTTGATATTTTAGTTTGAAGACTTAACAGTATTTCTTCCTATTCTGCAACTGTGCAGAGTACACAGAATATGCTGCTAAACTGCGGTGACGCACACTGAATGGAATATGTGACTTTGATATTTGAGTTTGAAGACTTAACAGTATTTCTTCCTATTCTGCAACTGTGCAGAGTACACAGAATATGCTGCTAAACTGCGGTGACGCACACTGAATGGAATATGTGACTTTGATATTTTAGTTTGAAGACTTAACAGTATTTCTTCCTATTCTGCAACTGTGCAGAGTACACAGAATATGCTGCTAAACTGCGGTGACGCACACTGAATGGAATATGTGACTTTGATATTTTAGTTTGAAGACTTAACAGTATTTCTTCCTATTCTGCAACTGTGCAGAGTACACAGAATGTGCTGCTAAACTGCGGCGAAGCACACTGAATGGAATATGTGACTTTGATATTTTAGTTTGAAGACTTAACAGTATTTCTTCCTATTCTGCAACTCTGCACAGTACACAGAATGTGCTGCTAAACTGCGGCGAAGCACACTGAATGGAATATGTGACTTTGATATTTTAGTTTGAAGACTTAACAGTATTTCTTCCTATTCTGCAACTCTGCACAGTACACAGAATGTGCTGCTAAACTGCGGCGAAGCACACTGAATGGAATATGTGACTTTGATATTTTAGTTTGAAGACTTAACAGTATTTTTTCCTATTCTGCAACTCTGCACAATACACAGAATGTGCTGCTAAACTGCGGCGAAGCACACTGAATGGAATATGTGACTTTGATATTTTAGTTTGAAGACTTAACAGAATGTGCTCTAATCTGCAACTTTGCACACTAAACAGAATGTGCTCTAATCTGCAACTTTGCACACTAAACAGAATGTGCTCTAATCTGCAACTTTGCACACTAAACAGAATGTGCTCTAATCTGCAACTTTGCACACTAAACAGAATATATGAAATTTTTTTTTTTTTGTTTTTTTTCCCCCCACACAAAATAAACTGCTGCCCCCACACACAGTAGTCCTAAAAAGGACTTTTGGTTCTTTTTTTTCACAAATTTGCTTTTTTTCTCCCTACACTGACTTTCCCTTCCTATCCTCATCTCTCCCTGGCTAAGACTGAGCCGAACTCGCTGGTCAGGTGCTATACAGCACCCGACCACGGGTTCTGGCCAGCCAATCAGTGTAATGCCAGCAGCCAACATGGCTGCTGGCATTACACTGATGTCAGAGCCTCCCTGCACGTTTATTGGCTGCGCAGCAGCCGCAAAACGTGCGGGGAGGAGACCCGAACATGGCGGGCGAGCACATGCGGTACTCGTACGAGTACCGCCATGTGCCGAGCAGAGCGATGCTCGAGCCGATCCGAGCATCGGCCGAGCATGCTCGCTCAACACTAAATATTAGGTATTTAGGTACTGTTTGCAGAGGGCATGATGTTGAAACAACAGTCGGAATGGGCCAAGAGCACCTTCTCATGATGGAGTTTGTTTTGTAAACAGAGTTCATAAGGTGGTGTTATACAAATAATCTTGAAGTTTAGGAGAATTGCAGAGTTTCCATTTAGATGTTTGCTTCACGTCATTTGTAGCCTTGTTTTGGGAGGTGTTCTTTGCCCAGCGGAATCTGTTCTGTCTCCTGCCCAAGTCCTGCTTAAGTCTCAATTCACTTAAGATGGCTCACTTGGGATGGGGAACCTCTTAAGTGTCACCCTTTCTATCTATCTATCTATCTATCTATCTATCTATCTATCTATCTATCTATCTATCTATCTCTATCTATGGATCATCTATCTATCTATCTATCTATCTCATATCTATCTATCTATCTATCTATCTATCTATCTATCTAATATCTATCTATGTATCTATCTCATATCTATGTATCCATCTCATATCTATCTATCTATCTATCTATCTATCTATCTATCTATCTATAGATCTACCTATGTATCTATCTCATATCTATGTATCTATCTCATATCTATCTATCTCATATATATGTATCTATCTCATATCTATGTATCTATCTAATATCTATCTATCTATCTCATATCTATGTATCTATCTATCTCATATCTATGTATCTCTCTCTCTGTCTCTCTCTCTATCTCTCTCATATCTCATATCTATCTATCCTCTGTCTGTATGTCTGCCTTTCTATCTATCTACATACCTGGGAACTTTCAAAATTATCTGACCAGGTGATTTTGTAAGCATTAACCTTTAAAGTTCCCATAATATAGATTATCTCCAATATGTCACTGATCAATGTAATAGAGAGGTGCTCCAATCAGTCCAAAATGCACCAATAACCCCTTAGTGACTAGGGCGTTTTTACACCAGAGGACAACTATAGATTGTCATCATCATCATCTTCAGCCGTTGTCCACTCACGTCAGGGTGAAGGCCTTCTCAGCAAGCCTCCAACAAATTTGATCCTGTGCTTTTTGTTGCCACTGTGTACAGACACATTTCCTAATTTCATCTACCCATCTTGTCTTTAGTCTTCTTCTTGGGCTTTTAGTATTGAGTGGAATCCATTCCAACAATTGTTTGGTACATCTACCACCAGATCTTATTGCTATTTCACCTGTCCATATCTATTTCAGGCTCTTTACTTTCTCAGTGATGCC
This sequence comes from Rhinophrynus dorsalis, assembly GCA_037306005.1. NCBI lineage: Eukaryota > Metazoa > Chordata > Amphibia > Anura > Rhinophrynidae > Rhinophrynus > Rhinophrynus dorsalis. The sequence goes on along the minus strand of CM074722.1, from coordinate 503,076,905 downwards.
ATAGACCTTTGTTTGCTGACAAACATACACACTTGTTTTTTTACCTGGGTTCGTTATGCTTAGAATTCACAGTTCCATACTTCTGTACTACCAAGTTTTCCAAATGTTTGCCATTCCAATTTTATTAGGCGCTCAATTTCCATCATGATGTTACAATTTGTTGACATTTTTTTTTCCAAGGTGAACATGCTTTTCAACTTCTAGTTCTTGTCAATCTACTGTGATTTTACTTGGTATGGTACATTTATAAACAAAAAATAGATAGATAGATAGATAGATAGATAGATATGAGATAGATAGATAGATAGATAGATAGATAGATAGATAGATAGATAGATAGATATGAGTTAGATAGATAGATATGAGATAGATAGATATGAGAGATAGATAGATAGATAGATAGATAGATAGATAGATAGATAGATATGAGATAGATAGATAGATAGATAGATAGATAGATAGATAGATAGATATGAGTTATATAGATAGATATGAGTTATATAGATAGATAGATAGATAGATATGAGATAGATAGATAGATATGAGATATATAGATATGAGATATATAGATATGAGATAGATAGATAGATAGATAGATTACAGGGTTTATGCTGCTGAGTAGAAAAACAAGGGAACTCACCCCGCTGAGATATGGTTTATTTAAAAGCTATTGCCATTGATTGGCTGTGAGGTGATTAGCTCCAGGGAAGGCACAACTCCACAATTCAGCCAGCGGGAGCATGGTAACTAATTTGAACAGGGATGGCCAAATAAAAGCCAATCTTTGTTCAGTTTTTTATTCATTTTGGCTTGGGCAATTGTTTTTAATTTATTTATTGTAGACCAGATAAAGAGCCCGTGTACATGGGCCACAGTTCCAGCCGGTCGCAGTGCAGTCATGCACAGTAGAGACTGCCCGCTCTGTCTTTAATCCTTTTTAGATACAAGTTGCTGGAGAACCAGAGTGTTGTGTACACAACTGGACCTCTGACCTCAAAGTGTTATGACTGGGGGATGGGCCTACTTAGAATTCTGATGAACGAATTTTGTTCATTAATGGAAATCATTGAAATTCTGACTAACCAAGCGTTGGTGGGGGGGTTCAAAGAAATGTGTTTCTTCTGAATGGGTAAAAAAATGTACTGAATCATTCAGCCAAAACAAGTTTGTTTTTGCCATGTACAAGTCTAATATCCAACTTTATCTACAGTCCGAGTTATACTTTCCGAGCTCTGACCACAGCTAAAGGGATAGTAATACTTCGTTTTATCTTTATTTTATTCTGTAGGCATTAAAAAAACTTGAAGAATGATATAAGTCTTATCCCTCAAACCTTTATGGTTTGAGAGATATTCACAAGCAAAGTTTCCCCTCCCGCCCCTTTTACCTAGTGTAAGCCATCTCTTCTCAGATGTGGAATGCAGTCCATAGACCAGACAGATAACAGAAGGGGACAATCTTCTTCCTATGAGAACAATGAAATCCCTGCCCCCCTTGACAAGTTTTTCAGGTTTTTCTCTTATCTTAATTGAAGATTGTCCCTCTCTGCAGTCTACCTGGGCACCTCCCTTCTGATCTGGCTGAACAGTGTTACATTAGGTAAAAGGGACGGGAGGGGGAGACTTTATCATTGAATTACTCTTGAACTACAACTCTGACAGAATTGAAATAACACTCTCCAAAGTCCAAATACTATGATGATTAATTAGAGTGGCTTTTATTATGAAACATTACTATCCCTTTAACTACCTGTTTCAAGATATGTTCTTATCACATCGTCTTGATGTTTCTGGAAGACATCTTCATTTATTCCTTGGCCTTACACCATAACTGAGAGCTTATAAAAGCAGTCTGCCAAAGCTTTCAAGAAAATACCATATTTGCTAAAGCTCAGAAGAAGAACCACCTATCATTCCTTGGATACATCATTTTGGATCATAGCCTTGAAATGGATCCAGATAAGGTTTTGGCTATCACCCAACAGCCCCTGCCTAAGAATCTTAAAGCCATTCAGCTGTCCCTTTGCTTAGGCAAAATTCTGCCAGAGATTTATCTTTAATTTTACCAAGCTCACATTTCCCATTTCTTCCCTGACTAAGAAGGAGTAAATCCTAGAGCAGGACTTCAAATTTTAAGTCCTTTGCTACTAGCCAGACCTGAAAAGTTACTCGCTACTGCAATACATAACATACCCACCAGGGCTGAATTTCTACTCGCCAGGGCTATATTTTCACTTGCCATTGGCTAGTGGCGAGTGGAAATTTTGAGCCCTGTCCTAGAGTATATAGTCTGCAGCCTTGGCAGCCTTTATAAAATGAAAGAAGTCATTTTCCAATACCACAATTTTCAGTGAACCCAACCAATCATTGCCTTTGAGTATGAAATCTCTAAGGTGGGGACAGAAGTCATTCGTTCCCAAAGAGACAAAATCACCAACCACCTCCATCCCTGCTCAATCTTTTAGAAGCGCTTTATTCCTGAGGACAAAAATTATGATGGAAACTGAGAGCTTTTGGCCATCGAGATCACCCTTGAAGAACGGAGACATCTTCTAGAGAGTTCTTCAATTCCCATCACCATTTTGACAAATCATAAAAACCTCTAATATCTGGAAACAGCTCATCAACTAAACCAAAGGCAGGCGAGAAATGGTAATTGATTTTTAATTGATTCTATTACATCATTTCATATGATGCTGAGACAAAGAAATTTAAATTGGATGTCCTTTCTCAACAGTTTCCTTTCTTCATCTGGACCTGAGATAATCATCCCTCCTGACTGTATTGTCTTGGCTTTCTCTTCATTTCACCTGTCTGATATTTTGGATGATCAGGCAGACCTTCCTCAGGATCTTCACCCTTCTCCTGACTGCTATTTTGTATCTTTATATTGGCAGTCAGAGATCCTTACATGAGGACATCTCTCCTCTATGGCTGGTCATCTTGGTATCTGAAAGTGTATGGAACTATTCGAGTGAGTCCTTCCCTGCAATCTTATATGAGATATTTTTATTGCTAATGAACCACCTGCACTCCAAAAAAGATCTCTCACAAGAGGCCAGTGGGGTTGCTTCATCCTTGTTCCTTACCACCTTGCATGAAAAAAGAATAGATAGGGACGGCGCAACAAGAGATCTATGTGTAGTAACAGGGCTGGTTTTACATTCCAGTCTCCTCTAGGCAAGGACTTTAGATGCCCTTAGCTCCACCCACGGCTGCACCCCTATTCATCACAAGGCTCCACCCTAGTCCCATCCACTGTTTCCTGACACACAAAAATACTCTTGGCCTATAAAAACCAATGACAAAAAAAAGCTTGGTTACCAGAGAGATCTCCAACCCATTGCTTGTCTAGCATCCAGGTGTTTATATAATAACCTGTAAAGGGATTGACAACTGGTGCAGTGACACTGAGTTTGCTCTGAATATGGGTGTGGCCAGAACAGCTGAGGTGCCCTTCAAAATTTGGAGTTCTATGCAGTTGCCTACTCTGCCTATTAAAAATCAAAGAACTGGTGCTACAAACGCCAAATACAAATCTCCCACATTGTCACCATAAAAAATAGAGAACTCACCATAATGTATGTCGCGGTTATCCAGGTGCTACTGTCCAGCGGGCTCTCCACACCCCTAATCCGAAAGACTGATAATGAACGATAGGACAGTACTCTGTAATCCAAAAAACCTTGACAGGTGGTATAAAAATGCAAAGCTTTATTATAATAATCAAAAAAATATAAAGACGACTAGAGCGATGTTCAGTGCTCACATAAGTGACCAAATGTCTAACGCGTTTCACGCTCCTCCAGCTCTTACTCATAGACATAAAACATAATACCTCTATCTTCCACTTATAGAAAGTTTAAAATCAATGTTAATTAGGTCTTAATTAGAAAAGACATGTGGTAGGTTCGCGGTTGTTTGTTTGAATTCCTCCAATCCACAGTTCCTATATTCGGTCTGTGGACGGATTAACCCTCAACCATATCTGTGCAGAGGCAACGGGATTCCTTTCTTGAATCTATCTTGTAAATATTATAAATCATTGTCAAAAAAATCCAGGTACAATGATCAATACGAAATCCAAAAAAGGAACTAGCAAGCAGAGCACCTCCATATATAAAATATATTCTACCTATTGGGAAATCCACTCCTGGGATTAGGGTTAAAGGGATAGTAATGTTTCATAATAAAAGCAGCTCTAATTAATCATCACAGTATTTGGACTTTGGAGAGTGTTATTTCAATTCTGTCAGAGTTGTAGTACAAGAGTAATTCAATGATAAAGTATCCCCCTCCTGCCCCTTTTACTGATGTAACACTGAATATCTGTTAAGCCATAAAGGTCTGAGAGATAAGACTTATATCGTTCTTCATGTTTTTTTAATGCCTACAAAATAAAATAAAGATAAAATGAAGTATTACTATCCCTTTAAAGTGATAGTATTGTCTATAATAATGCTTATCTCCAAGTCTTCTCTATTGTCTGTATAACACTTTGTATTGTGTTTAATAACTTACTGTTCAGCAGTTCAAAAGATATTCAGTGTAAAAGGATCCCCCTCCCGCCCCTTCCCGACTCCTCCCCTTACAGCTTCAATCCGGTCGTGGGACCGGATGGATTCAGTGAGGGACAATCTTCAGTCAGTGAGTGTAAGGAAAACCCTGCCGCCCCTTGATGAAGGAGGATTTTCCTTTTCTATGTAACTGAGCGCAAAGTGTTATGTTTAAAACAGAGAAGACTTGGAGATAAACTTATATTATAGACATCACTATCCCTTTAATAAACACCAATAGTAACCTATAATAGGAGAATTAATAGAAGATAAATTTATTGGTTTAAATAATAAATGGGACAGTCACTAATATTATATATTGATAATTGTTATTAATACACAATAAATAATGGTAATCAAGTATAAGTATAGTAAATATATGAAACAATAAAACATTGTATCAACAACACCAGGGCTGGTGAAGATTGAAAATAAATACAAACTGGGAATTAAAGGGATAGTAATACTTTATTTTATCTTTATTTTATTTTGTAGGCATTAAAAAACATGAAGAACGATATAAGTCTTATCGCTCAAACCTTTATGGTTTGAGAGATATTCACAAGCACAGTATCCCCCCCCCCCTTTTACCTAGTGTAAGCCATCTCCCCTCAGATGTGGAATCCAGTCCATAGACCAGACAGATAACAAAAGGGGACAATCTTCTTCCTATGAGAACAATGAAAGCCCTGCCCCCCTTGACAAGTTTTTCAGGATTTCCCTTATCTTAATTGAAGATTGTCCTTCTCTGCAGTCTACCTGGGCACCTCCCTTCTGATCTGGCTGAGCAGTGTTACATCAGTAAAAGGGGCGGGAGGGGATACTTTATCATTCAATTACTCTTGTACTACAACTCTGACAGTATTGAAATAACACTCTCCAAAGTCCAAATACTATGATGATTAATTAGAGCTGCTTTTATTATGAACATTACTATCCCTTTAAGCAGAAAATTAGTGTTGTGGGCAAAGGACAAATGTATTCTGTATGCTAACACATATTTCAAGCCATATTTTGCTGTAGGACTCACAACTTTGACTTCCAGCCACTTATTTCTAAACTTCAGCCCTCAGAAGAAGTAATATTACAGTGGGAAATTTAGTACCTATAGGAAATATAGGTGAAAAATGTGTTAAAATACGCGAAAGATGTGGAAGGAGGAGGACATTTTTGCATGGGCAGAAAGGTGACATTTTTCATGGGAAAAGGAAAAAATTGGCACGTTTTCTAGAAAAGTCATATGGGAAATTTTTCACACTTTTCACCCACCCCTAATTAATAGGGAGGATAGGAGTAAAGGTAGAATTATTCCAGTCACTAATGTGTCTTGCCAGCACAGTGGGAAACTATGGGCAGGTAGGAGAGTTAGTACAAAGAATTAGAGAGTGTACAAATAAATACAGTATTGGGGCATGTAGGGGATCACCCCTATCATTCACCCTTGTTGGGATGCTTACAAGATTATACACCATAACGAAGTCCATCAGCGATGTATCGGTTCTTGCTCTTCGTTCTATGCACTCACCAGATGCATTTCTTGAATTGTGGCTTATCAAATAACTCCCAATCCCCTCGTTCCTTTTTCCGCACTGATCTTAGATCTGGCACTGAATGATCCTCTCTAGTTATCCCTTTGATCTCTTCTCCTGCCTATCCAATTTATTTTGTTTGACATGTCATAAACCAAAGCATTTCGGACTGAATCTTGTCCCTTCATCAGGGTCAGTGTTTTGCCTGAATACCAAAAAAATGTGGGAGGTCCATTTATTGCTGTATCAGCCAGTCAGATCATTGTAACTGGTAATTACACTCCTGAAATAACCTGGTTATGGATTTTGTGGAAGCATCACTATTACAAACAGATGCAATTTATTACTGTACCCAAACTGCTCTGGAATTGCCTAAAGTCTTTATCAAGGTGAGCAGGCCTCATGGTCTTCCCCTGCAGATCATATCTGATAGAGGTTCCCAATTTGTTTAACACTTTTGGTAGGCCTTTTGTAAACTTCTGGACATTCATCTGTGCTTTTCTTCTACCTACCATCTCCAGTTCAATGGACAGAAGGAGGGTACTAACCAAACGCTGGAACAATGCCTCCTTATATTCGCCAACACCCAACAATCTAAATGGGCTACTATCCTACCTTTTTCAAAACTTGTCTTTAAAGGGATAGCAATGCTTCACAAAAACGGCTGCTCCAATTAATCTTCTTAGTATCCGGGCCATGGAGAGTGTTATTTCAATTCTGTCAGCATTGTAGTTCAAGAGGAATTGAATGATAAAGTATCCCCATCCCACCCCTTTTACTGATGTAACACTGCTCACCTCAGAGTAGCAAGACTGTCTGGATGGATCTCAGAGAGGGACAATCTTCAGTGATCATAAGGAAAAACCTATCAAGGGGGCAGGGTTTTCCTTATGATCACAGTAAGAAGATTGTCCCTTGCTGTGACCTGTCCGGTCAAGAGACTAGATTCCACATCTAAGAGGAGGCGGCTTACACTAGGTAAAAGGGGCGGGAGGGGGATACTTTATCATTCAGTTACTCTTGTACTACAACTCTGACAGTATTGAAATAATGGCCCAAATACTTTAAAGATTAATCAGAGCTGCTTTTTCTGTGAAACATTACTATCCCTTTAATAATTTACAGCACAAGTCTTTGCAATATTCCCCATTTTTTGCTGCTTTGGGGTGACATTTTCATGTTTTACTTCTTATGGATCCTTTAGGTGCCCCGGCAACAGGTTCCTGGGTTGACTCTTTGCAAGCTCCGTGGACTACTATCTAAACTGCCCTTTTGAAATCTACAGATTCTAAAAAGAAGTTGACTGATAAACATTGCCATTCCACTTAGATGTGTTGTCCTGGAGAGGAGGTGTGGCTCTCTAGGACGCATCTGAATCTTCTGCTAATTTGGGACAACATTTTATTGGACCTTTTAAGGTCCTGTCTTCAGTCATGTTTCAAAGGATCTGCCTACTACTGCTCTCAAGATTCCAAAGTCCTTCCATGTTTCTCTGTTAAATCTTATCACAAAGAATCAATGTTTGTTATCATTCTCATTGTCATCCTGGTCCGCTGGTAGTCAATGGACAGGATGAGTTTAGGCAAAGCCTTGATTCTTGTCTGGTTCATGGCACCATGCAGGACCCTTTTGACTGGGAAGAATACAGTCCAGAGGAACATTTCTGGATACCTACTACAGACATTAATTCCTCCACCAGTATCTGCAAATTCAATCTTTCACATACAAATGAGTCTGTTTGCCAAAAAGGGTCCCTTTGAAGGGGCGGGGTGTGTGTAGGGTCATACTGTCACTGTTGGCATCTTCCTGTTTTGCAGCACAGGTTCACCTGCAAGATTCTTTGCGCTTTATGCAATTTTTCTGGTGTCCTTTGATGTTGGTCTTGTTGCACACCTCCTATATATAGATCCCAGTCTCCATGTAGTTTTTGCCTGAGCAAAGATTTATTTCTGTACTTGGCTGCAGATTCTAGTTGTTTTCATGTGTGTGAATGAAGGAATATGTTACTGAACCTTGGATTGTATACCAGATTGTGATACTTATTCACTTGCCCCATCCTCTGTCCTTGTCTACCATTATTGAACCTGATCTATCTGCCCTGACCTTTCGCTAGTATCTGACTATGTCTCCTGCTTCATGATGTAGTTCATGTTCCCTGAGCTAAGGATCCTGGTTGTCTCTGCTACCCCTCTGCTTGTAAGTGAATCCACCCTGGTCCCGTCACGGATAAACTACGACCAGCTACGCGACATCGGCATAGACATCTTTGCTATCAGCCAATTAACTGCAATAAAGATACACTTATGTCCCACAGCAATATCAAGCACTGCAACTAGCAGAACGCTCTAGTCACCTAGTAGAAGAAACCGTCAACCTTCTTTAGCTATTTCGTTCTGTGCTTGTGTTACTGGTCCTCATGTCAGGGCTGAAAGCATTACAGGAAGCATTACAATGTCCGTGGAGGCAGAACAACAGGGCTCAAACTCCAACTGTGAATGTATCAAACTTACAAATGAGTCCTTTAGGTTCGATATGTGATTCTGGTTGCATATTCCATGGGACTAGCTTATTTAAAGGGATAGTAATGGTTAATTTTAACCTTTTTTACTGCCAGAGGGGGTACTGAACACATTGCTTTGCAATGCTTTGCGTGCCCCTCTGGCACTCAAAGGGTTAAGTTGATTTAATATTGTAGACGTTAAAAAAAGATTAACATCAATGTAAGTCTTATCTCTCAAACCTTTATGGTTTGAGAGATATAACTTGCTGAAGTTACCTTTCCCTGGCTGTTTTACTCAAGTCTGCCATCTAGCTGACAGCTGCAGATTCCAGTCATTTGACCAGACAGAGGCTCTTCAGCAGAGCTGAAATCACGCTATTTAAAAATAAATACTTAATTGGAACGGTATACAAAGTGTGCTTGCAAGCCAGGCACACTTTGTAGACCGTTCCAAATTAAGTATGTATCTTTGGATATCGTTATATCGGTGCTGCTGAAGAGCCACATTTGGTCGCGCAATCAGAATCTGCTTCTGACAGCTTTACAGCTCGTCAAGCAGAAAGGGGAGGGAACGGAGAATTTTATTTTCCTATATCTCTCAAACCGTAACATTTTGAGAGATACGAATAAGTGCAAGTACTCTCTTTTAATTGTATCTACCATATAGTTAATATTTTTATTCTGACATTAGTATCCCTTTAAGTGAACCATCTTGTATTATGACTAGTTTCACATTTCTAAGGTGTATTTTCAGATACTGTTTTTATTTGTGCAGGAACTGCGATATAATACATACTTTATTCTGCAAGTTTGTATATATTTATCTGTATAGTTTGCACGTTGCTTGATTGTCATATTTTTTGACACTGTACATTCTATATGGGTACATCTCCTTTTACTCCATCTCCCTTCCCTCTATCGGTTTGGTTCTGTCAGTCACTTATGTGGATGTGGTGGATGCTCAGTCACTTTTCATGTCATCTGATGCTCCGCCTTCTCTGACATCGCGTTTTGGGGCCAAAAACTGTACTAAAGTTTGTATCTAAGCTCTGCGGTTTGCTCTCAGTCTTGATAAGAGCCTAAGTCGTGGACAAAATGTTAACCAAATAAACTGCACCTCATTCACCACATAGCACATGTCCTGTGGGTGCTTCCTACCCCTGAAACAACTACATGTAAGTGCTACTTAAAGGGATAGTAATGTTTCATAATAAAAGCAGGTCTAATTAATCTTCATAGTATTTGGACTTTGGAGAGTGTTATTTCAATTCTGTCAGAGTTGTAGTTCCAGAGTAATTCAATGACAAAGTATCCCCCTCCTGCCCCTTTTACTGATGTAACACTGCTCAGCCAGATCAGAAGGGAGGTGCCCAGGTAGACTGTAGAGAGGGACAATCTTCAATTAAGATAAGGGAAAAACCTGAAAAACTTGTCAAGGGGGGCAGGGATTTCATTGTTCTCATAGGAAGAAGATTGTCCCCTTCTGTTATCTGTCTGGTCTATGGACTGTATTCCACATCTGAGAAGAGATGGCTTACACTAGGTAAAAGGGGCGGGAGGGGAAACTTTGCTTCTGAATATCTCTCAAACCATAAACGTTTGAGAGATAAGACTTATATCGTTCTTCATGTTTTTTTAATGCCTACAAAATAAAATAAAGATAAAACGAAGTATTACTATCCCTTTAACTTCGATTGCTACTTCAACCCTTATACTTTTATTGTGGTACCTTTGCACTACAGAGAGCCTTATATACAAAAGAAAAGAGAAGCAATTCTGGGTCAAACTAAATATACTGTAAGGGGTACAATGCCCCCACCTTTTACTGATTTAAAGTAAGTATAACATTTTATCTTGGTTTTAAATATTCTGCAGAAATATAATATGTAGAATCAAACTGTCTATAATTACTTTTATTATTTATTTTTTACACTTTTATGCCGCTCACAGTGAGCTCTCCAGATCTGTTTGCAGAGAACCTTTCCTCAGGGTCTGTGAAAGCACGAATAATGATGCAATGTAAATAAAAAGACAGTGATAAAATGTAGAAAAGCCTGCCTCCAGTCTATTAAAGGGATAGTAATGTTTCACAATAAAAGCAGCTCTAATTAAAGGAGCAGTAAACTTTTTTTATGAAAAAATATATATTGTAGGGATTTTCCTATTGAGTAAAATAAGGGTACTCCCACTGCCGAGAGATTTATATTTCCAGAGTTATTACAGTTTAAACCCATGTTTTTTACATTAGCAGTGCCCTCTAGGTGTCAAATTCTAATTAGATTTCCTGTTAGATTCTAATGGAAAGGAAAGTCAGAAAAGTCAGAGACATACAGTTCTCCATAGAATGTGATAGAAACTGCTGAGTCACTTCCTGTCAGAACTATCAGGAAGTAAACACAGTAAATTCACTTCCTGTCAGTTATATCTATCAGGAAGTAAACACAGGAAATTCACTTCCTGGTTATTTAAACTGCTATAAATTTTGAATAAAACATCTGACAGTGATGGGAGTGACCTTGTTTTATTCAGCAGGAAATGATCTGTAAAATATGTGTTTTCATAAAAAAAGTTTACTGCTCCTTTAATCATCATATTATTTGGACCATGGAGAGTGTTATTTCAATACTGTCAAAGTTGTAGTTCAAGAGTAATTGAATGATAAAGTATCCCCCTCCAATGCGCATTCAAAGGGTTAAAAACCATGTTGAACGTTGATTTGTCTCCTACGATTCAACTGGTTTTCTTTAGAATTCCTCCTCATGTAGTTTGTGAGTATGGAACGATGTCAGACACTGAGCTGGAAAACGAACTTTAACCCCTTAAGGACCGAGGAATCCGCGCCGCGATCCGACCGAACGACCATGGAGCAATTTTTTTTATTGCTCTGTTGCGTTCTGGACTCCCCGAATGGCGTGCAGCCGCGGGGGGAGCCCGGAACTCGATGACAGTCATAGTATGTCATCGGTCGTTAAGTCAAATCGACCCTTGACGTACTATGACCGTCAAGGGTCGTTAAGGGGTTAAACCCATTACATTTAAGAGCTGACAATTAGAGGATAAAAACGGACGCACTCTTTACCCGCAGTGATGTTGCACTTAGAGAACACAAACAACATTATAAAATGAAGCTTTTGTGGCCAGACATAATTTTACTTCTGTAAAGTTAGATCCTCACATTAAATATTTATCAAGATACTTATTAAAAAGTTCTTATAGTGCTTTTCAACAAAAATAAACAGATAAAACTGTCTCTTGGGCCATCTAAACAAAGAAATTGGTGCAATTCTAGAGCAAGCCGACTTATCAGAGAGAAAGGGAAAAACTCCCATTTTTCTGCCCCACAGATTCGGGTTTGAAGATGTAATTACCAGGTCTCCTGGGTAGGGGTGGGTGAAAAGTGAGAAAAACTGATGATTTTTCTCTTTTTTCACTAATTTTTTATCATTTTCTCCAATGCAAAATTTTCATCCTTCTCACCTATTCCAGCAAATCTCCTATTCTAACACATTTTTTCCTATTCTAACACATTCTAACACATTTTTTCCTATTCCAACACATTTTTCTCCTATGTGTAATATGGTGCAACGTTTCTCAGCACAACATTACTAGTTCTGAGGGCTGTAATGGTGGAATCAGTGGCTGGAAGTCAAAGTTGTGAGTCCTACAGCATCATATACCTTGAAAAATGTGTTAACATGCAGAGTGCCTTTGTCCTTTGCCCACAAAACTTAATTCCTGCTTAAAGTGTTAGTAATGTCCACAAAAAAGTTTTTTTGCATTTAGAAGAGCTTAAAAAGCTGAGCTAAATGCAAAAAATGTGTCTCTCAAACCGCTATGGTTTAAGAGATACAGGCGTTTAAAGTTTGATCTCTCCTACTGACAGCTGTAAAGCTGTCAGCAGGAGATTCGTGTCGGCCGACATGGAGGCGCTTGAGAAGTGCCTCGATCTCGTTATTTACCACAAATCCCTTCATTGGAATGGTCTAAAACCAAGCACACGTCCACGGCGTTATGAATACTTGCTATATATACACTAGTTGAATACAGACATGGTTTGAAAGATACCGATGGTCTGGCGACTTGTGTGTGGTGACATCATCTGGATAGTTGATAGTTACAATCAATGATCGTGTGGGCCTATCGTTGATGAAGATGGGCGAGACGACTAAACCATGTACTGTAGTAGCTGGTTGTATATTTTGCTTCTAAACAGATGTTTGACAAGTGTCCCTGACCATGCCTTCATCATCCATATTATTTCATCTGTTTATATAGATGCATTGCTTCATTTCACGTTATTTTCATCTGACTGTATCATTCCAACGTATGTCATGACATCTATTTGCTAATATATTGTTTTCATCGATCTATGTATAATACCATCTTTTTGAGTATTATTTGGATGTTTGAAGACTTTTTTTGTCACTGGCACCAGGTTTAGCTTTGTAGTCCTTTGGTTTTTATTTTATTTTGTGACTAGTTTGGGATTATGTTTTATTTATATTTTCTTTGGGGTCTTGGTATGTATTTAACACTGTATTTACCGTGATCCCTATAGGGATCTGGGATCTGTTCTTGCGGTGTTATTATTTATAATTATTCTTCATTCTATAGGAATAAATATATTTTTACTTTTCTACATTTTTGTCTGCATTATTTGATATACTGGGTCGAGTGCCTTTATAGGATCTTTGCTAGTTTTCTTTTATGTTTTTTTTTATGGTTTGTATGCTAAGGACCTGTGGCACCCCATATATGATATATATGGTTGGACCTATTTTGAATATATGAGTTGTGCTCCTAAATATTATATATTTTTTCCAAACTCCACCTTTCCGCTACCCAATCCTTCCCACCCTGATTAAGTCCCGCCCTCATTATGAACTAAATACACCATTTGGACACTCCCACTTTTCCTCTACCCAATCCTGCCCACCCTGACTAAGCTCCACCTTCATTATGAAGCTAAATACCTCATTTGGACACTCCCACTTTTCCACCACCCAATCTTGCCCACCCAGATTAAGCTCTGCCCTCATTATGAAGCTAAATGCCTTATTTAGACACTTACACCTTTCTGCCACCCAATCCTGATCACCCTGATTAAGTCCCGTCCTCATTATGAACTAAATACACCATTTGGACACTCCCACTTTTCCTCTACCCAATCCTTCCCACCCTGACTAAGCTCCACCTTCATTATGAAGCTAAATACCTCATTTGGACACTCCCACTTTTCCACCACCCAATCCTGCCCACCCAGATTAAGCTCTGCCCTCATTATGAAGCTAAATGCCTTATTTAGACACTTACACCTTTCTGCCACCCAATCCTGATCACCCTGAGTACGCCCTGCACTCATTATGAAGCTAAATGTGTCATTTGGACACTCACACCTTTCGGCTGCCCAATCCTGCCCACACAGATTAATCCTCACCCTCATTATGAAGCTAAATGCGTCATTTGGTCACTCCCACTTTTCGGATACCCAATCATGCCCACCCTGATTAAGCCCCTCCCTCCTTATGAAATTAAACACATCATTTGGACACTCCCACACAGGGACAGATTTACATCTCAGGAGCCTGTAGGCACAGAAATCTGAAGCGCCCCCCCCATTGGCCATCTCCACTGGATACCTCCAAAATGCTCCTAATCTCCACATTGCCCTCCATCATCTCCATATTGCACTCACATTGCCCCCCATCAGTTCCAGCTTGCTCCCCCATCAGCTCCATATTGCCCTCTCATTGCCCCTATCATCTTCACATTGCCCCACCAGCTCCATATTGCCCCCATCAGTTACAACTTGCCCCATCAGCTCCTTATTGCCCTCACATTGCCCCCAACAGCTGCATATTGCCCCATCAGCTCCACCTTGCCCCCATCAGCTCCATATTGCCTTCACATTGCACCCCCCATCAGCTCCATATTGCTCCCATCAGCTCCAACTTGCCCCCCATCAGCTCCATTTTGCCCTCACATTGCCCTTATCTCCACATTTCCCCATCAGCTCCATATTGCCCCATCTGCTACAACTTGCCCCCCATCAGTTACAACTTGCCCCCATCAGCTACAACTTGCCCTCCATCAGCTCCATATTGCCCTCATCAGCTCCATATTGACCTCACATTGCTAGCCATCAGCTCCTTATTGCCCCCCAACAGCTCCATATTGCCCTCACATTGCCCACATCAGCTCCACTTTGCCCTCACACTGCCTCCCATTCAGCTCCATATTACCATCACGTTGCGCCCACCCCCTTTTCCTACCTCCTCCCTGGTGGTCCAGCGGCGTAGCAGGACAGGTCTGAACCTCCTTCGGCACAGACCTGTAACTGCTGGAGCTCCCGCGCGGTGTTCTGTTCAGTAATGCAGAGCATTGGGGCATGATGTCATCTCCCAGCGCTCTGTATTACTAAAGAGCTCACGGGAGCTCAGCAGCTACAGGTCTGTGCCGAAGGACGCACAGACCTGACTGAGTAGGGGGTTAGGATAATTTAAAAAAAAAAAAATATATATATATATATATATATAAAAAAAAAAATAAATGGGTCCCAATGACAGGCGCCCCTCTGTGGGGTGCGCCTGTAGGCAGATGCCTACTCTGCCTTACGAGAAATCCGACCCTGCTCCCACTTTTCTGCTACCCAATCCTGCCAACCCTGATTAAGCCTGCCCTCATTATGAAGCTAAATGTCATATGGGCACTCCCACCTTTCTGCTACCCAATCCTGATCACCCTGGTTAAGCATCACCCTCACTATAAACTAAACACACCATTTGGACACTCTCACTTTTTGCACTACCCAATCCTGCCCACCCTGACTAAGCTCCACCCTCATTATAAAGCTAAATACCTTATTTGGACACTCCCACGTTTCCACCACCCAATCCTGCTGTAATGGATCCCACCCGTTACTAGAGCCTTGTCTGGGCATGGCATTTATTCACCCCTGGGCCCAAGGATTATGGATACTGGACACTCTGGGACACTCCTTTGTGCCCGGGCATACGATCTCTCAAGCCCTTATCCTGGACTAAGAGACTTTGGCTAGCCTTATGTGGATAGGCAGCTGTGCCAGCTTTGGCTAGCCTTATGTGGATAGGCAGCTGTGCCAGAGGAAAGAGCAATTCAAGGCTTGTGTGCTGCAAACTCTTCTGGCCTGCAAAGGGTTAATTATTTGAGTTTGGGCATATTTACTTTCAATATGTATTGCAGTCCCCCAAGCCTTTTGCTTAATTATTCAACCCCTGGCCATTGTTAAAGGAATGTATATTCTAGCCACTCAAGTCATTGTATTGAGAACTGTCCTGAGACCCCCTGCTGTGTGTTAATCCATTCACGCCCCTCAAGTCTTTGTTCAATCAAACCTTTTTGTATCTGAAATGTAATCATGTCTGAGTTATTGTATCTGTTAAGACCACCTGTTGCTGGCCTTTGTCTGATGTATTATGATTGGAGCACGCCCTTTTGTATCTGGTTTTACCCGTCAGTTGCAATGTAAAGATTTGTGTATAAATATCTGTGGTTTGTGTCAATAAAGTGAGTTATGTTTGGAGTGAACAAGGAGTTCTGGAGTCTTGTATTGCTTATGGTCTAAATTGTCCACTCTGATACCCATCTGAGCCAAGTATCCTGAATCGTCGACTGCCTGCTGCCAGCTTCCTGCGACCCAACTTCGTGGACTGTCAGGCGGCGACGTGGACTCTTCCATGCTTCCCTACTTCCAGCGATCCTGCGACTGTTTCCAGTGACCGGCCATACTTCAACCGGTGCATCTGATGGCGCTTATCTGGCGTCAAGAAGAAGAGATCCGGGAACGATGGCGGAATGCGACCCGGTCCCTTCTTAGCTTCCGTTACACATGCCCACCCAGATTAAGCTCCACCCTCATTATGAAGCTAAATGCTTCAGTTAGACACTTCTGCCTTTCTGCCACCCAATCCTGATCACCCTGATTAAGCTCTGCACTCATTATGAAGCTAAATGCCTCATTTGGACACTCACACCTTTCCAATACCCAATCCTGCCCACCTAGATTAAGCCTCGCCCTCATTATGAAGTTAAATGCCTCATTTGGACACTCCCACCTTTCAGATACCCAATCATGCCATGGCCACCAGATTTGCACACATCTCAGGAGGGATTTTGTCCCACTCCTCTTTGCAGCTCCTCTCCACATCATTAAGGTTTCGAGGCTGACATTTGGAAATTCGAACCTTCAACACCCTCCACAGATTTTCTTTGGGATTAAGGTCTGGAGACTTACTAGGCCACTCCAGGATCTTAATGTGCTTTTTCTTGACCCCCTCCTTTGTTGCCTTGGTCGTTTGTTTTGGAACTTTGTCATGCTGGAATACCCATCCATGACCCATTTTCAATACCCTGGCTGAGGGAAGGAGGTTCTCACCCAAGATTTGATGGTACATGGCTCCGTACATCGTCCTTTGATGCGGTGAAATTCTCCTGTCCCCTTAGCAGAAAAACACCCCCAAAGCATAATGTTTCCACCTCCATGTTTGATGGTGGGGATGGTGTTCTTGGGGTCATAGGCAGCATTTTTCCTCCTCCTCCAAACACGGTGAGTTGAGTTGAAGCCAAAGAGCTTGATTTTGGTCTCATCTGACCACAACACTTTCACTCAGTTCTCCTCTGAATCATTCAGATGTTCATTGGCAAACTTCAGATGGGCCTGTACATGTGCTTTCTTGAGTAGTGGGACCTTGCGGGTGCTGTAGGATTTCAGTCCTTCACAGCGTAGTGTGTTATCAATTGTTTTGTTGGTGATTATGGTCCCAGCTGCCTTGAGATCATTGACAAGATCCTCCCGTGTAGTTCTGGGCTGATTCCTCACCATTCTCATGATCATTGAAACTCCACGAGGTGAGATCTTGAATGGAGACCCAGACCGAGGGAGATTGACAGGTAATTTGTGTTCCTTCCATTTGCGAATAATCGCACCAACTGTTGTCACCTTCTCACCAAGCTGCTTGGCGATGGTCTTGTAGCCCATTCCAGCCTTGTGTAGGTCTACGATCTTGTCCCTGACATCCTCGGACAGCTCTTTGGTCTTGGCCATGGTGGAGAGTTTGGAATCTGATTGATTGATTGCTTCTGTGGACAGGTGTCTTTTATACAGGTAACAAGCTGAGATTAGAAGAACTCCCTTTAAAAGAGTGCTCCTAATCTCAACTTGTTACCTGTATAAAAGACACCCGGGAACCAGAAATCTTGTTGATTGATAGGGGATCAAATACTTATTTCACTCAGTAAAATGTAAATCAATTTGTAACTGTTTTGAAATGCATTTTTCTGGATTTTTGTGTTGTTATTCTGTCTCTCACTGTTCAAATAAACCTACCATTAAAATTATACACTGATCATTTCTTTGTCAGTGGGCAAACGTACAAAATCAGCAGGGGATCAAATCATTTTTTCCCTCACTGCATCTATATAGTTACTCTGTGTAAAAGATGTAGTTACTTAAGTAGGTGACCATCATATAACAGTTAAAGAACATTTGTATAATTACTAAAAGAAAAGGTTGACCGTTCACCTGAAGCAAGATTGATTGAACAAAACATAAATTAAAAAAGCAGATCAGACTTCTGAAGCACTCTTGATCAATGAAAACATTATACTGATAAAGACGTTAGATAACGTTTGCAAAATTTTTCATTGATTAAAAAATATTTTGGTTGATTAAAACATATTTGACTGAGTGAGTGAAGTGAGCTTGATGAAACAAACAGAGCAATCTTCAAAACAATAACTCTAAAAAGGTGTAAAAATACAAGGCAAAAAACACTTACCTTAAACATTATACAAAAAAACCAATTTTACTCCTTAATGACTTTTGCAAAATAGAGTTTGAAAATGTTGCACTCAAAAGAGTGTGCGACATAAAGGCGCAATAATCTGGTTGCCCTGATGAAAAGGGCAACATGAGAATCTCGCCCTGCATAAAATGTGCGAGATTCTTATGTCGCCGCATTAAACATCACTTCAACAGAAAACATAAATGCAAAGAGATGGAGGATTCTGGGTTGAAGTGATGTTTAATGCGGCGACATAAGAATCTCGCACATTTTATGCAGGGCGAGATTCTCATGTTGCCCTTTTCATCAGGGCAACCTGGTTATTGCGCCTTTATGTCTCACGCTCTTTTGCGTACGACATTTTCAAAGTGAACCGAGGCACTTAAGGTCGATAAGGGGCCAGTCTGGAGATCTTGTGTGGTATTCGTGTGGATAGCATATGGACAGCATGCACTAAGATGCCTTCACCATAACATCCCTCACATCCCTGTGAAAAGAATACAAATACGTCAGCTCTCTGTGAATCCACCAAGGCTTTGACCGGTTCGCAATTTTGCACTGATGACTTAGACAATGGCTTGTTTGCATTAACCCTTTGAGTGCCAGAGTGGTACAAAACGCTTTGCAAAGCAATGCATTCCGTACCACTCTGGCACTCAAAGGGTTAAATGCAGCTTAATGAGCCATTATTGTATACATGTAGGTGCCTTTATATGTTAACTAGTGTAAAAGCCCATGTACACAGGCCGTGGTACCCCTCTGGCACTCAAAGGGTAAACTTCTGCAACCACTGTCATAGTTGCCGCCATATCTTCCTGTCTCTCTGCCTGCTCCGCTAAACAGGTTCTGTGCAGCAGATGTTCCCGGCCCGGCATGCTGTCACCAGGCGGGCTAACTCAGAATCCGGACTCGGTCCTGGGTGGGTGCTGTAGTGTGTGTTCTACTCCGGCCGAGGTCCAGGTGATGTTAACCCTTTGAATGTCAGAGGGGTACGCAACACATTGCTTTGCAATGCGTTGTGTACCCCTCTGGCAGTCAAAGGGTTAAGAGGTCAGCCCTGCTTTGCGTCCTGCCGCCAACGCAGCCATGCACTGTAGAGACTGCCTCAAAGCATTCCGCAGAGAATGCTCCCAGCACAGAACTCCCAGCATTCCATGCTCCCAGCACAGAACTCCCAGCATTGCCTACTCTCAGCACAGAACTCCCAGCATTTAATGCTCTCAGCATTCCGTGCGCCCGGGCAGTCTCTACTGCTCATGACGCCTTCTGACAAACATCCTAGTGAATTATAATATAGGAAGTGGCTTATCACCACATGCTCTAAACTCTGTAGCATTCTTTGCTGTTGCTATTCTCAGTCTCAACATCGCCAGAGTTTAAAACGCCTGCAGGATACTCTTTTGTTTTGGATTGTTCCAGTTCCGCTGATTTTAATATATCTAAGGGTCTTGTGTATTTCAGGCATTCCATGCAATGCTTCACTATAATTTGTGAGTGTGTCTTCCTTAGAATGTGATTTCTGTATTCACAAAACTTTCTGTCATCTGTCTCATAGTTCTGAAAAATCACAGGACACTTTATTTATAATTGTGATTAGCACCAGCTGCCATCTGCACTATGCCTAGAAAAATCCCACTGAAATCCATGCAGCTTTTGGAAGGTTACCCCTTTGAGGGCCAGAGGGGTACGCAGTACATTGCTTTGCCATGCGTTACGTTCCCCTCTGGCAGTTCAAGGGTTAAAACAATTTTTTAGCATTTCTAACTTCTTAGCAGCAACGGGGTATTTGATTAGCAGAAATTAAAATATTGTCAGCATTGCTAATTTTTTGTTCACATGGCTTTGTATTACAAATGTTACCTTTTTAAAGAAACAATGCAAATGTTTATTAGCATTACTAAGTTTTTAGAAGCATGCAAATTTATTAGCAATGCAGTTTTTTTCTATAAGCAACACAATTTTTTTTTTCAATGAATGGAAAGAATTTTTAATGCAAAATTACTTTTTATTATTATTAAATATGGCAAACGCAGGCGTAAACGCTAATCGTTTTATGCTATGTTTTTAAAGTGCAATTTAAAAAAAAAAACCTATATCGCTACTTGAAAAATAATTTAAATATGTTGACTTTCTTTTCACTAGAGATTTTTTTCTGTACGTGATTCACAGAAGCAAATTTGCATCACGAATCTAGTATTGGATGATGTCCTTCATGTTAATTATTTTTTTTCCCTTCATTAATTTAATTTTCTGAAACAGAATTTTGTTGTAACTGCTCAAGTTGAACTTCAAAATTGTTCAGGGACAGACAGACTAAATTATCACATAAAATGCAAACTTTCCATTTTTTTAATGAAATACTTGCACATTAACACGAGGCACCAAAATATATAACAAATATGGTTTTCTAAGAAAATAATCAAATATATTATTTATTTTAAAAATCAGCTACCATAGTATGATATTTTTAAGTTATATTTTTATTTGGTTCCTGGAAAAAAATCAATGCCTAGACTTCTATATCACTTGTTTGTTTTATGTGGCTAAAATACCCCGGGGTAAAATAAAACCCAGTTCTTTTACTCATAAAATCCTTAGGCCTGATCGTGTTTTCAGCAACAGAATTTCCACTAAGCAATTGGTCATTATTATTGTTTTGAATGACAGCTTCTCGGACGGTGTTACTTGGGCTGCCATGAGGTTTAATGAACTCCACTGTCAACGTTTTCACTGGTCCTCATGAATTATTTAGAGACCTGAGTCCTCATAGATTGAAGATATTGTAATTGCAACAAATATTATTATAATATACTTCTACAGAAATAGAGACATAAAATTCATCTAAGCACATTCAATATTCTTATAACTAACATAAAATATATTAAAGTGCTGGTGGTCATCCTCAATTAGTTAAAGAGAAGCACAAACTGCCTATATGTTATTCTAAGCCCTTGCTTTTAAATGAAATAGTTTTTCAAAAACAATTTATTTTTCAGTAATATACTTCTCTTTAAAACAAACTAAAAATATCTAAGGGTGACAGATAACATTTTAGGCTAATGTAAGAAGAAGAATATAATGTATTTTGCAGCAAATTAACCGTATCAAAGGGGACAAATGAAAATTCTATTTTATTTAAATTGGGCTTTTAAAGGGTCTAAAAACAAGTTTGGTGATTTTTTAAAGAGTCTTCAAAATCAACTATATGTTGTATTAACAATTTTTTTATTTAGACCAATAGATAATAATTAAATAACTGATGCTCATTCCTTTTGGGTGCTTGGAGAGTTGGGTAATGCATTGCGGAGCAGTGTCAGTGAGTGGGGAGGTAATGTAGGGATAAGACAGGAAGTCAGTGCTAGGGGAGGTGGGTAATGCATTGCTGAATAGTGTCAGTGAGTGGGGAGGTAATGTAGGGATAAGACAGGAAGTCAGTGCTAGGGGAGGTGGGTAATGCATTGCTGAGCAGTGTCAGTGAGTGTGGAGGTAATGTAGGGATAAGACAGGAAGTCAGTGCTTGTAGAGGTGGGTAATGCATTGCTGAGCAGTGTCAGTGAGTGAGGGAGGTAATGTAGGGATAAGACAGGAAGTCAGTGCTAGGGGAGGTGAGTAATGCATTGCTGAATAGTGTCAGTGAGTGGGGAGGTAATGTAGGGATAAGACAGGAAGTCAGTGCTTGTACAGGTGGGTAATGCATTGCTGAGCAGTGTCAGTGAGTGGGGGTGTAATGTAGGGATAAGACAGGAAGTCAGTGCTAGGGGATGTGGGTAATGCATTGCTGAGCAGTGTCAGTGAGTTGGGAGGTAATGGAGGGATAAGTCAGGAAGTCAGTGCTAGGAGAGGTGGGTAATACATTGCTGAGCAGTGTCAGTGAGTGGGTAGGTAATGTAGGGATAAGACAGGAAGTCAGTGTTGGGGAAGGTGTGCAATGCATTGCTGAGCAGTGTCAGTGAGTGGGGGAGATAATGTAGGGATAAGACAGGAAGATAGTGCTAGGGGAGATGGGTAATGCATTGCTGAGCAGTGTCAGTGAGTGGGGATGTAATGTAGGGATAAGATAGGAAGACAGTGCTAGGGGAGGTGGGTAATGCATTACTGAGCAGTGTCAGTGAGTGGGGAGGTAATGTAGGGATAAGATAGGAAGTCAGTGCTAGGGGAGGTGGGCAATGCATTGCTAAGCAGAATCAATGAATGGAGGAGGGAATGTAGAGATAAGACAGGAGGTCAGTGGTAGGAGAGGTGGGTAATACATTGCTGATCAGTGTCAGTGAGTGGGGAGGTAATGTAGGGATAAGACAGGAAGTCAGTGCTAGGGGAGGTGGGTAATGCATTACTGAGCAGTGTCAGTGAGTGGGGAGGTAATGTAAGGATAAGACAGGAGGTCAGTGCTAGGGGAGGTGGGTAATGCATTGCTAAGCAGAATCAATGAATGGAGGAGGGAATGTAGAGATAAGACAGGAGGTCAGTGGTAGGAGAGGTGGGTAATACATTGCTGATCAGTGTCAGTGAGTGGGGAGGTAATGTAGGGATAGGACAGGAAGTCAGTGCTAGGGGAGGTGGGTAATGCATTACTGATCAGTGTCAGTGAGTGGGGGAGGTAATGTAAGGATAAGACAGGAAGTCAGTGCTAGGGGAGGTGGGTAATGCAGTGCTGAGCAGTGTCAGTGAGTGGGGAGGTAATGTAGGGATAAGACAGGAAGTCAGTGCTAGGGGAGGTGGGTAATACATTGTTGAGCAGTGTCAGTGAGTGGGGAGGTAATGTAGGGATAAGACAGGAAGTCAGTGCTAGGGGAGGTGGGTAATGCAGTGCTGAGCAGTGTCAGTGAGTGGGGAGGTAATGGAGGGGTAAGACAGGAAGTCAGTGGTAGGAGAGGTGGGTAATGCAGTGCTGAGCAGTGTCAGTGAGTGGGGAGGTAATGTAGAGATAAGACAGGAAGTCAGTGCTAGGGGAGGTGGGTAATGCATTGTTGAGCAGTGTCAGTGATTGGGGAGGTAATGTAGGGATAAGACAGGAAGTCAGTGCTAGGGGAGGTGGGTAATGCATTGCTGAGCAGTGTCAGTGAGTGGGGAAGGTAATGTAGGGATAAGACAGGAAGTCAGTGCTAGGGGAGGTGGGTAATGCATTGCTGAGCAGTGTCAGTGAGTGGGGGAGGTAATGTAGGGATAAGACAGGAAGTCAGTGCTAGGGGAGGTGGGTAATGCATTGCTGAGCAGTGTCAGTGAGAGGGGGAGGTAATGTAGGGATAAGACAGGAAGTCAATGCTAGGAGAGGTGGGTAATGTATTACTGAGCAGTGTCAGTGAGTGGGGAGGTAATGTAGGGATAAGACAGGAAGTCAGTAATAGGGGAGGTGGGTAATGCAGTGCTGAGCAGTGTCAGTGAGTGGGGAGGTAATGTAGGGATAAGACAGGAAGTCAGTACTAGGGGAGGTAGGTAATGCATTGCTGAGCAGTGTCAGTGAGTGGGGAAGGTAATGTAGGGATAAGACAGGAAGTCAGTGCTAGGGGAGGTGGGTAATGCATTGCTGAGCAGTGTCAGTGAGTGGGGTGGTAATGTAAGGATAAGACAGGAAGTCAGTGCTAGGGGAGATGGGTAATGCATTGCTGAGCAGTGTCAGTGAGAGGGGGAGGTAATGTAGGGATAAGACAGGAGGTCAGTGCTAGGGGAGGTGGGTAATGCATTGCTGAGCAGTGTCAGTGAGTGGAGAGGTAATGTAGGGATAAGACAGGAAGTCAGTGCTAGGGGAGGTGGGTAATGCATTGCTGAGCAGTGTCAGTGAGTGGGGTGGTAATGTAAGGATAAGACAGGAAGTCAGTGCTAGGGGAGGTGGGTAATGCATTGCTGAGCAGTGTCAGTGAGTGGGGAGGTAATGTAGGGATAAGACAGGAGGTCAGTGCTAGGGAAGGTGGGTAATGCATTGCTGAGCAGTGTCAGTGAGTGGGGGGAGGTAATGTAGGGATAAGACAGGAAGTCAGTACTAGGGGAGGTGGGTAATACATTGCTGAGCAGTGTCAGTGAGTGGGGAGGTAATGTAGGGATAAGACAGGAGGTCAGTGCTAGGGGAGGTGGGTAATGCATTGCTGAGCAGTGTCAGTGAGTGGGGGGAGGTAATGTAGGGATAAGACAGGAAGTCAGTACTAGGGGAGGTGGGTAATACATTGCTGAGCAGTGTCAGTGAGTGGGGAGGTAATGTAGGGATAAGACAGGAGGTCAGTGCTAGGGGAGGTGGGTAATGCATTGCTGAGCAGTGTCAGTGAGTGGGGGGAGGTAATGTAGGGATAAGACAGGAAGTCAGTACTAGGGGAGGTGGGTAATACATTGCTGAGCAGTGTCAGTGAGTGGGGGAGGTAATGTAGGGATAAGACAGGAGGTCAGTGCTAGGGGAGGTGGGTAATGCATTGCTGAGCAGTGTCAGTGAGTGGGGGGAGGTAATGTAGGGATAAGACAGGAGGTCAGTGCTAGGGGAGGTGGGTAATGCATTGCTGAGCAGTGTCAGTGAGTGGGGGAGGTAATGTAGGGATAAGACAGGAGGTCAGTGCTAGGGGAGGTGGGTAATGCATTGCTGAGCAGTGTCAGTGAGTGGGGGAGGTAATGTAGGGATAAGACAGGAAGTCAGTGGTAGGGGAGGTGGGTAATGCATTGCTGAGCAGTGTCAGTGAGTGGGGAGGTAATGTAGGGATAAGACAGGAGGTCAGTGCTAGGGGAGGTGGGTAATGCATTGCTGAGCAGTGTCAGTGAGTGGGGGAGGTAATGTAGGGATAAGACAGGAGGTCAGTGCTAGGGGAGGTGGGTAATGCATTGCTGAGCAGTGTCAGTGAGTGGGGGAGGTAATGTAGGGATAAGACAGGAAGTCAGTGGTAGGGGAGGTGGGTAATGCATTGCTGAGCAGTGTCAGTGAGTGGGGAGGTAATGTAGGGATAAGACAGGAGGTCAGTGCTAGGGGAGGTGGGTAATGCATTGCTGAGCAGTGTCAGTGAGTGGGGGAGGTAATGTAGGGATAAGACAGGAAGTCAGTGGTAGGGGAGGTGGGTAATGCATTGCTGAGCAGTGTCAGTGAGTGGGGGAGGTAATGTAGGGATAAGACAGGAAGTCAGTGCTAGGAGAGGTGGGTAATGCATTGCTGAGCAGTGTCAATGAGTGGGGAGGTAATGTAGGGATAAGACAGGAAGTCAGTGCTAGGAGAGGTGGGTAATGCATTGCTGAGCAGTGTCAATGAGTGGGGAGGTAATGTAGGGATAAAACAGGAAGTCAGTACTAGGGGAGGTGGGTAATACATTACTGAGCAGTATCAGTGAGTGGGGAGGTAATGTAGGGATAAGACAGGAAGTCAGTTCTAGGGGAGGTGGGTAATGCATTACTGAGCAGTATCAGTGAGTGGGGAGGTAATGTAGGGATAAGACAGGAAGTCAGTGCTAGGGGAGGTGGGTAATGCATTACTGAGCAGTATCAGTGAGTGGGGAGGTAATGTAGGGATAAGACAGGAAGTCAGTGCTAGGGGAGGTAGGTAATGCATTGCTGAGCAGTGTCAGTCAATTAGAGGTAATGTAGGGATAAGACAGGAAGTACGTGAATGTCGTGTCTTAATTACCATCATCTATATAATCTACACATTTAAAGAACAAAACTAATTTTCTAAATAAAAAGGTCTAACACAACATAATGGGGATTCTGAAAGCTCTTTTCTAATCCCCAAATTTGTTTCCGGGTGTTATTGTCAAAGACTTTAATGAAATAAAGATCCCCAGTGTATTACTTAGTGCATAGAAGGACTGTCTAGTATTCATAGGGTTAAACATTCCATGTAAATAACTGGGTGTTTTGAGAAGTTTTCTTAGACCTCAATGTCACTGCACCAGAATTCCTCCTCTTTTTACTCTGCTCCTCTGGCAGGTCCATCTTTTATTCATAGAATTAATAAAATTAACACCTTAACGACTGCCCGATCAGGGGCTGGGTGGATGCAGAGGACCACAGCACTTTAAGAAAAAAACATTTTTTAATTGCAATGAATTCTGGGATGGCAGAGTGGCGTGCAGTTGCAATGCCATCCGAGAATTCCATGACGTGCGCGGAAAGTCATTGGTCCTTAACGCACATCCTTCAGTGATGGTCCTGGAACGTCACTGGTCACTAAGGGGTTAATTGTAGAGAATGATGCTTGCTGACAATGACATTAATAGTCTTAGATGAAACACATTCAACACCTAGGATTCTTGCAACATCTCCGACACATTGCTTGCAATGGATAAGTCTCTAATTTCCAAATGGTTAAAACTGTCAGCTACATAATTTTTTTCTTATTTGTGCTGTTTTCAGCAAATCTTTCCTGTCCCTGTTTTCTGTATTTCTCTAGAAATTTATACTGGAGCCTTTTCCAAAATGTTTGATGGATGATCAAAACGAAGGGACCCATTTTTTAGTTTGTTACTTTCACAAAATGTACCCTGAGGCCTGACGTACATTGGATGCGAGTTCTTATCCGGTTGTGTCATTATACAAGGTGTTTCATGGAATAAAAATCACCCCCCAAAAATGTTGTTTTTTTATCTGCTTATATTATCAACTCTTGGAACGAGGAATTATAGAGTAGAGATGGGTGAAAAGTTCTTTTATTTCACTAGAAATTTCTCAGAAAAAAAAAATGCAACTTGCAGATTTTATGCTCTGAAAAATGCACACGTAGGAAATACATAAAATGACCATCTTTTCGCTGCCGCCAATGAATTTCCAGCAAGGACGTTGCTGTTTTCCACCTATGTCTTCTTTGGCCGTGAGAATTCCTGGTACAACACTGCTGCTGCTGAGTGCTTAACCCTTTCAGTGCCAGATGGGAATTAAACGAATTATTAAGCATAACAAAGAGACCGACAAATGCGTGCGTGGATTTATCATCAGGCAAAGGTCTATGATGTCACTGAAAGAGTAAAGCACCTGAAATGGAAATGGGAAAGCCACGTAGCAAGAAGATCTGATGATAGATGGACCAAACAAATGTTGGAATGGATTCTACTCGATACTAACCACTCAAGGAGAAGACCAAAGACAAGATGGGTAGAGGAAATTACCAGATTTGTTGGTACACAGTGGCACAGGACCAAAGTTGTTGGCGGTTTGCTGAGGAGACCTTCACTCTGCAGCGTATCAACAACAGCTGAAGATGATGAATATATAAACAAAAATTGCCAGTGGAGCTCAAAGAAATAAATGCATTATTAAAGGCAGGGCTCAAAATTTCCACTAGCCAATGGCGAGTGAAAATTTAGCCCTGGCAAGTACAAATTCAGCCCTGGTGGGTATGTTTTGGCTTGCAGTGGCAAGTAACATTTCAGGTCTGGCTAGTAGCAAAGGATTTAAAATTATAAGCCCTGTTAAAGGGATAGTAATGTTTCATAATAAAAGCAGCTCTAATTAATCATCATAGTATTTGGTCTATGGAGAGTGTTATTTCAGTTCTGTCAGAGTTGTAGTTCAAGAGTAATTCAATAATAAAGTATCCCCCTCCCGCCCCTTTTACTGATGTAACACTGCTCAGCCAGATCAGAAGGGACGTGCCCAGGTAGACTGCAGAGAGGGACAATCTTCAATTAAGATAAGGGAAAAACCTGCAAAACTTGTCAAGGGGGGCAGGGCTTTCATTATTCTCATAGGAAGAAGATTGTCCTCTTCTGTTATCTGTCTGGTCTATGGACTGGATTCCACATCTGAGAAGAGATGTCTTACACTAGGTAAAAGGGGCGGGAGGGGAAACTTTGCTTGTGAATATCTCTCTAACCATAAAGGTCTGAGAGATAAGACTTATATCGTTCTTCATGTTTTTTTAATGCCTACAAAATAAAATAAAGATAAAACGAAGTATTACTACCCCTTTAAAGTGGTGATCATACCCTAAAGTATTCACAAGTGTGCTTAGCCTCCACCTCCAGAACAGCCAACACATGACGAAGCAAGTAGAGTGATATTTATTGCATTGCAATCTTGGATATTGGAGATGTAAAGTAATAAACTTTACTCTACTTGCTTTAACATATATAAATGTGTGCTGTCTCGGGGACAAATACAACATTCTGTTAAATTAAAAAGGGCTTTTAATCCCTTGAATGTTAGAGAGGTCTGAAATACAAAAATATTCTCACAGGAACATACCTAGAGCCAACTGGGCCCTAGGACCAATGGGAGGGCCAGTGGCCAACTTTGTGGGTCCTAACCCATCACGACAGCACCCTCTGTTCTGCCTGAAAGCCTGCCCAGCTTAGGATGTTTCTTCCGGTTAATAGGAATTGTACTCTCCATCCAAACATTTTAGCATTTGTTGTAAATATGTATTGTATGCAAATAACTGGCTAACGGCATTACAATTGTTGTCAATGCCTCTGTTAATCAATCACAGTGTTAGGCCACTGGGAGGATGTCTGGGTTAACACAGGTGTGAACTCTCTCTGAGTGTTACAGTATTTCTTTAAAGGGATAGTAATGTTTCATAATAAAAGCAGCTCTAATTAATCTTCATAGTATTTGGGCCATGGAGAGTGTTATTTCAATTCTGTCAGAGTTGTAGTACAAGAGTAATTGAATGATAAAGTATCCCCCTCCCGCCCCTCTTATTGATGTAACACTGCTCAGCCAGAGCAGCAGGGAGTGTCCAGGTAGACTGCAGAGGGGGACAATCTTCAATTAAAATAAGGGAAAAAGCTGAAAAATCTGTCAAGGGGGGCAGGGTTTTCATTGTTCTCACAGTAAGAAGATTGTCCCTTGATGTGAGCTGCCTGGTTTATGGACTGGATCCCACATCTGAGGAGTGGGGGCTTGCACTAGGTAAAAGGGGTGGGAGGGGGAAACTTTATCATTCAATTACTCTTGAACTACAACGCTTACAGTAATGAAATAACACTCTACATGGCACAAATACTATGAAGATTAGTTGGGGCTGCTGTTTTTGTGAAACATTACTATTAGTGTTGAGCGAGCATGCTCGGCCGATGCTCGGATCGGCTCGAGCATCGCTCTGCTCAGCACATGGCGGTACTCGTACGAGTACCGCATGTGCTCGCCCGCCATGTTCGGGTCTCCTCCCCGCACGTTTTGCGGCTGCTGCGCAGCCAATAAACGTGCAGGGAGGCTCTGACATCGGTGTAATGCCAGCAGCCATGTTGGCTGCTGGCATTACACTGATTGGCTGGCCAGAACCCGTGGTCAGGTGCTGTATAGCACCTGACCATCGAGTTCGGCTCAGTCTGAGCCAGGGAGAGCTGAGGATAGGAAGGGAAAGGCAGTGTAGGGAGGAAAAAACAAAAATTGTGACAAAAAAGAACCAAAAGTCCTTTTTAGGACTACTGTGTGTGGGGGCAGCAGGTTATATTGTGTGTGGGGGGAAAAAAACAAAAAAAAAAAAAAAAAATATTCTGTTTAGTGTGAAAAGTTGCAGATTAGAGCACATTCTGTTTAGTGTGCACAGTTGCAGATTAGAGCACATTCTGTTTAGTGTGCAAAGTTGCAGATTAGAGCACATTCTGTTTAGTGTGCAAAGTTGCAGATTAGAGCACATTCTGTTTAGTGTGCAAAGTTGCAGATTAGAGCACATTCTGTTAAGTCTTCAAACTAAAATATCAAAGTCACGTATTCCATTCAGTGTGCGTCGCCGCAGTTTAGCAGCACATTCTGAGTACTGTGCAGAGTTGCAGAATAGGAAGAAATACTGTTAAGTCTTCAAACTAAAATATCAAAGTCACATATTCCATTCAGTGTGCTTCGCCGCAGTTTAGCAGCACATTCTGTGTACTGTGCAGAGTTGCAGAATAGGAAGAAATACTGTTAAGTCTTCAAACTAAAATATCAAAGTCACATATTCCATTCAGTGTGCTTCGCCGCAGTTTAGCAGCCTATTCTGTGTACTGTGCAGAGTTGCAGAATAGGAAGAAATACTGTTAAGTCTTCAAACTAAAATATCAAAGTCACATATTCCATTCAGTGTGCTTCGCCGCAGTTTAGCAGCCTATTCTGTGTACTGTGCAGAGTTGCAGAATAGGAAGAAATACTGTTAAGTCTTCAAACTAAAATATCAAAGTCACATATTCCATTCAGTGTGTTTCACCGCCGTTTAGCAGCCTATTCTGTGTACTGTGCAGAGTTGCAGAATAATAAGAAATACTGTTAAGTTTTCAAACTCAAATATTAAAGTCACATATTCCATTCAGTGTGTTTCACCGCAGTTTAGCAGCCTATTCTGTGTACTCTGTACAGTTGCAGAATAATAAGAAATACTGTTAAGTTTTCAAACTCAAATATTAAAGTCACATATTCCATTCAGTGTGTTTCACCGCCGTTTAACAGCCTATTCTGTGTACTCTGTACAGTTGCAGAATAATAAGAAATACTGTTAAGTTTTCAAACTCAAATATTAAAGTCACATATTCCATTCAGTGTGTTTCACCGCCGTTTAACAGCCTATTCTGTGTACTCTGTACAGTTGCAGAATAATAAGAAATACTGTTAAGTTTTCAAACTCAAATATTAAAGTCACATATTCCATTCAGTGTGTTTCACCGCAGTTTAGCAGCCTATTCTGTGTACTCTGTACAGTTGCAGAATAATAAGAAATACTGTTAAGTTTTCAAACTCAAATATTAAAGTCACATATTCCATTCAGTGTGTTTCACCGCCGTTTAACAGCCTATTCTGTGTACTCTGTACAGTTGCAGAATAATAAGAAATACTGTTAAGTTTTCAAACTCAAATATTAAAGTCACATATTCCATTCAGTGTGTTTCACCGCAGTTTAGCAGCCTATTCTGTGTACTCTGTACAGTTGCAGAATAATAAGAAATACTGTTAAGTTTTCAAACTCAAATATTAAAGTCACATATTCCATTCAGTGTGTTTCACCGCCGTTTAACAGCCTATTCTGTGTACTCTGCAGAGTTGCAGAATTATAAGAAATACTGTTAAGTTTTCAAACTCAAATATTAAAGTCACATATTCCATTCAGTGTGTTTCACCGCAGTTTAGCAGCCTATTCTGTGTACTCTGTACAGTTGCAGAATAATAAGAAATACTGTTAAGTTTTCAAACTCAAATATTAAACTCACATATTCCATTCAGTGTGTTTCACCGCCGTTTAACAGCCTATTCTGTGTACTCTGTACAGTTGCAGAATAATAAGAAATACTGTTAAGTTTTCAAACTCAAATATTAAAGTCACATATTCCATTCAGTGTGTTTCACCGCAGTTTAGCAGCCTATTCTGTGTACTCTGTACAGTTGCAGAATAATAAGAAATACTGTTAAGTTTTCAAACTCAAATATTAAAGTCACATATTCCATTCAGTGTGTTTCACCGCCATTTAACAGCCTATTCTGTGTACTCTGTACAGTTGCAGAATAATAAGAAATACTGTTAAGTTTTCAAACTCAAATATTAAAGTCACATATTCCATTCAGTGTGTTTCACCGCCGTTTAACAGCCTATTCTGTGTACTCTGTACAGTTGCAGAATAATAAGAAATACTGTTAAGTTTTCAAACTCAAATATTAAAGTCACATATTCCATTCAGTGTGTTTCACCGCAGTTTAGCAGCCTATTCTGTGTACTCTGCAGAGTTGCAGAATAATAAGAAATACTGTTAAGTTTTCAAACTCAAATATTAAAGTCACATATTCTGTGTAAGATGAAGAAGGCGGGTAAAAAGGGACGGGGAAGTGGACGTGATCCTGAAAGTTCAGGGCGCGGGTCAGGACGCGGAGAAACTGTGCCTGGTGCCAGAGCACAAGAAAGAAAGACATCCACCATACCTAGCTTCATGTGTAATTTTACAGGGCGTCGCAGGACATCACTCTCGAGGTCCGACCACTGCGAACAGGTGGTCGGTTGGATGACAGCTGATACTGCTTCCAGTCGGTTAAGCACCACCCTGTCTTCCACCAAGTCCACTCTCAGTAGCCAAGAGTCTGGTCAACATAATCCTCACTCTGATCATCCTTCCTCCCACCATACACGGTCTGGTCAAAGAAGTGATCCCACACTGGGATATAGTGAGGAGCTCGTCTCATCACCAATCCTTCATTTGACCCTCTCTCCAAGCACGCTTGCAGAGGAACATGACATCTTGTGCCCTGATTCACAACCTCTAGAGGCTACCCAATCTCAAGAAGATGACAGATGTGAACGGCATTTAAGGTCAAAGGAAGTAGTGGATGATGATGATGATGATGAGACACAGTTGCCATTAAATCAACCACTATTTCCGTCTCAAGACCTTGTTGAGGAGAATGTTATACAGTTGTCAATGACTGAGTATGTGGTGGGATCAAGACTTGAGGAGGATGATCAGAGTGAGGAAGTGGAGGAGGACTTGGTGGACGATGAGGTGACTGACCCCACCTGGGAAGGTGTAGAGCCGAGCGATGACAGCAGTCCTGAGGGTGAGCCATCTGCAGCACCGCAACAGGCTGGAAGAGGCAGTGGTGTGGCTACAGAAAGAAGGCGGACCGCACCAAACCGGCCCGCAAATGTTCCACGGAGCACCCCCTTGCGTAAATCTACCTTGCCAAGGGGTAGGTGTTCCGCGGTATGGCGTTTTTTTAAGGAAAGTGCGGACGACAAAAGAATTGTAGTTTGCAACCTGTGCCACACCAGAATGAGCCGAGGCATGAACACTAGAAACCTCACCACCACCAGCATGATCCGACACATGGCATCCAAGCACCGTAGTAAGTGGGAGGAACGCCTGGATCGCCCATCTGTGTCTGCAGGCCACACCACTGCCTCCTCTTCCCCTGTTTTCGGTGCCGGCCAATCGCCTGTCGAAGGCGCAGGCCCGCATACCTCCCGCCCTGCACCTGTAGCATCTGAAGCACCATCAGCGACCACATCCACTTCCCTGTCCCAGCACAGCGTCCAAATGTCGTTACCCCAGGCATTTGAGCGCAAGAGAAAGTACCCAGCCACCCACCCACAGGCCATAGCACTAACCTCACACCTTTCCAAATTACTGGCCATCGAAATGCTGCCATTTAGGCTTGTGGACACTGAGTCCTTCCGCAGCCTGATGGCAGCAGCTGTCCCTCGGTACGCGGTCCCCAGCCGCCACTACTTTTCCCGGTGTGCCATCCCCGCATTACACCACCATGTGTCCCGTAACATCACCCGTGCCCTGACCAACGCAGTTACTGGGAAGGTCCACTTAACGACTGACACATGGACAAGTGCTTGTGGCCAGGGACGCTACATTTCCCTGACGGCACACTGGGTGAATGTTGTGGAGGCTGGGAGCGACTCGGACCCTGGGATGGCACGGGTGCTACCCACGCCGAGGATTGCGGGCCCTACCTCCATCAGGGTTTCCACCAGCACCTACGTTATTGGCTCCTCCTCCTCCGTTTCCACCTCCGAATTCTCTACACACACCGCCACTCCCCCATCAGCCAGTAGCTGGAAGCAGTGTAGCACTGCAGTGGGGAAGCGTCAACAGGCCGTGCTGAAGCTGATCTGCCTTGGGGACAAACAGCACACGGCCTCAGAGCTGTTGCAGGGGATTAGTCACCAGACCGAGCAGTGGCTCTCGCCACTCAACCTGCAACCAGGCATGGTTGTGTGTGATAATGGGCGTAACTTGGTGGCGGCTTTGGAGCTCGGCAAGCTCACACACGTACCATGCCTAGCGCATGTATTTAATTTAGTGGTGCAGCGATTTCTAAAAACCTACCCCAATGTGCATGATCTCTTGACCAAGGTGCGCCGCGTGTGTGCACATTTCCGTAAGTCATCTACAGCTTCAGCCGGCCTGTTGAAGCTGCAGCAGCGCTTACAATTGCCAGCTCACCGGCTGCTGTGTGACGTGAGCACGCGCTGGAACTCCACCTTCCACATGTTGGCCCGGCTTTGTGAGCAGCAGAGGGCAGTAGTGGAGTACCAGCTGTTACACGGTCGTCGCCTCTCCGTTCAACTTCCTGTAATCAGAAGTGAGGAGTGGGAATGGATGTCAGACCTCTGTGAGGTTTTACGCAATTTTGAGGAATCGACACAGATGGTGAGCGGCGATAACGCTATTATCAGTGTAACCATCCCACTTCTGTGTCTACTGAAACGCTCGCTGCTCACAATTAAAACCGACGCTTTGCATGTGGAAGAGGTGGAAATGGGGGAGGAAGAGCTTACACAAGGTGATAGCCAGAGCACCCTCACTTCGTCTTCTCAGCGACAATTGGAGGAGGCGGAGGAGGAGGAGGAGGAGGAGGAAGACACGGTTGCCTCTGCTACAGAGGGTAGCCATGGAACTTTAGTTCCATCTCTTCAGCGTGGGTGGGCAGAAGAGGAGGAAGAGGATGAGGAGATTGAGAGTCATCCTCCTGGTGAGGACAGCGAAATCTTGCCTGTTGGTACTCTGGCACACATGGCTGACTTTATGTTAGGCTGCCTTTCCCGTGACCCACGCGTTACACGCATTTTAGACAACACGGATTACTGGGTGTTCACCCTTCTGGACCCCCGCTACAAAGAGAATTTCTCATCTCTCATTCCTCCGGTGGAGAGGACAAGCAAAATGGTGCAATACCAGAAGGTTCTTGTTGAAAAATTGCTCCAAAATTTTCCATCTGACAACGCTGGCGGCAGAGTACGTGCTACCTTGGCCAACCGAGAAGGGGAGAAAAGGGGAGCACACAGCAGTTCCGAGAAAGGCAGGGCAACACTCTCCAAGGCGTGGGACACCTTCATGACACCCCGCCAGCACCCTCACCCTGATGCGCAGCCTAGTGTCACAAGGAGGGAAAAGTTTTGGAAGATGGTGAAGAAGTACGTAGCAGACCGTGTCAGCGTCCTCAATGATCCCTCTGTGCCTTACAACTACTGGGTGTCCAAGCTGGACACGTGGTATGAACTGGCACTCTATGCCTTGGAGGTGCTGGCCTGCCCTGCCGCCAGCGTTCTGTCTGAGCGGGTATTTAGTGCTGCTGGTGGCATCATAACAGATAAGCGTATCCGCCTTTCCACCGACAATGCTGATAGGTTGACACTTATAAAAATGAACAAGGCCTGGATTTCCCCTGACTTCTCCACTCCACTGGAGGAAAGCCCCGGGGGAACATAAACTCACTTTATATATGTTATTTACAATGATGGGAATACTCTGTATTCCCATTCACCCCTTCCACCCAAAAAACGGGTATATGGTTGACTCTTAATCTTCTCATCCTCCTCCTCCTCTTCCATATGCCCTGGGATATAATTTTTATATAGGGCCAGCTCACCAGCGGGCCCTGTGATATAATTTTTATATAGGGCCAGCTCACCAGCGGGCCCTGTTTGACAATTTTTATATAGGTCAGCTCACCAGCGGGCCTTCTCATATAATGTTTTATTGGGTCAGCTCTCTAGCGGGCCCTCTCATATAATGTTTTATAGCGTCAGCTCACTAGCGGGCCTTCGCATATAATGTTTAGGATGGTCAGCTCTGC
This sequence comes from Rhinophrynus dorsalis, assembly GCA_037306005.1. Lineage (NCBI taxonomy): Eukaryota > Metazoa > Chordata > Amphibia > Anura > Rhinophrynidae > Rhinophrynus > Rhinophrynus dorsalis. Next base: position 503,041,052 of record CM074722.1, on the reverse strand, counting down.
AGCAGACCCTCACCCATAATGTTTTAGATGGTCGGCTCAGCGCACGTTTCCCTCTTAATCATGGCCTCAGTTCAATAAAATCAAGGAAATTTTTGGGAGAATTTGCCTCTGTGCACGTTTCCCTCTTAATCATGGCCTCAGTTCTGAAAATCAAGGAAATTTTTGGGAGAATTTGCCTCTGCGCACGTTTCCCTCTTAATCATGGCCTCACTTCCGAAAACCAAGGAAATTTTTGGGAGAATTTGCAGATGATATACAAGTAAATATACAGCAAATATTGTTTGGTAACAATTTTTCGCCTAAAGTCGTTTTTATTTTCCTTTTTGTGTGTTTTATGGTCAGTCTGTAAAAATGGCGTACTACGGGCGAAAGATCGTTCCCAGCAGCGATGTTGGAGTCCAAGATGCATCCAGACATCCTCCCTATGCTGTCCCTGAACCATTTCTGTGGTGTTTCCATCCTTTTCTGCCCTTTTCCTATGGACCAGGCACCCTCCCCTCATCAGAGCAGGGGGTGCCTGGTGTAATGCTCGAGTCCTCCCATTGACTTCAATGGGGCTCGGGTGCTCGGCCGAGCACTCGAGCCTCAGGGGGTGCTCGGTCAGAGCACCCGAACACCCGAGCATTGGGGTGCTCGCTCATCACTAATTACTATCACTTTAAATTCCAAGGTCTGTGGCTCAGTTTGCTGTTGATTTCAAGCACTGCGGCCCAGTCTCTTTCCACCTATACACTCTGTGTGACAGTCCTATAGATTACAAACTATGAGGGTAAATGTCATTGCAAATAATCCGGTTATCCAGATGTAGAATGCCCTGTTTTCCACCAAATCCTGTTTCATATCGGAAACTTCGGCACATCCCAAATGCTCCTCGCCCCCTAATTGGCACTAATTCCACTGCAGGTAAAACTGACGACTTCAATAAAAAAAAAAAAGAAAAGTGTTAGTCCAACATTCTTCAGAATCCCGCATGGAATAACAGTCAAATAAATTCAAATACTACTTGAAAACGAACGATAATTAAACTTGACATAATTAAAAACAAAACAAGCATGACTAATAAATCAATTAAACAGTCATTAATATGAATTTATTTAATTTAGAAGGCTGTGCAAAATAATCTCATTTGGACGGGAGATTGCATCTGAACATTTGAGTCATTTTTAACCTTCAGAAACACACAAAGAATGTAAGAAGCGATCAGATGGATGAAACGGGATCAATAAGTCACGGCTCTTATACAGAAGACTTAATATTAAATAAAAATGTCCCCCACAGTTCTTGGTGTGATCATATGAATAAAAGGAGGTAGAGCAATTCTAGTGAAATACAGCTGCATCACTGAATAGGATTTTTTATAGTGATTTAAATGGCACTTTAAACCCTTTGAGTGCCAGAGAGCTGACTAATGCATACCTTTCTGGCAGTCAATGTCTTAATCTCTTGATTGCTAGCGACATCTCCTATAGAATAGCTGCTTTGCCCCCAAATCACTCCTGTTCTACTTGGTAAAGAAAATGAAATTGAAAATGACCTGGATATCATTACACATCATGTATTTCTTGTTCGTATCTGTAAAAATCAAATCTCTCAAATTTTAGCCCAAGTTTGCAAAATGTAATGCAAGTATAGACTGTCCTAGATCAACAAAATTTGGTTATCTCTGATTTCGCTCTTCATAAAATATTGAATCAAACAAAAGATACTCATTGAGCTTTCAGTTCCTTTGAGGCCGAGGTATGTGAGACAGCTTGATGGTGATAGAGATTGGCGCATGATCCGAGATGGTAATGTTACCTATCTTGGCTCTCGTGATCATATCAAGCTGATACTGGCTAAGGAACAGGTAATGTCTCCTAGAGTAAGATTTATGTGGGTTAGAATATAATGTATAATCCTTAGCTGATGGATGTAAAGCACACCAGACGTCAACAGTCTGGATATTAGCAAGGAGGGGTGCAATGGACTCAGATAAAGAAAGAGAATAGGAAGAATGAGCAAGAGAGTGGTCCAACTCTGGGGCCAGTGTCATGCTGAAGTCACGCCCTACAAGGAGAACCACTGATTGGAACCCGATATGTGCACCGAGTGCAGAGAGAAAGAATGGGGGGGGGGTGAAGTGTTAGGGCTGTAGAGATTGGCAAATGTAGAGGTAAAACCTTCTATAGTCCATTTAATGAGGTGATTCTCTAAATTAGTTATTCAGTTACACAAAGAGGTCGGTCATGAAATAACCTAGATATTCTGGGTAATGTCCCGACCACCACTCACACCCCAAGAAAACCATCTAAAATAAAAGTGTCCCTCTTTGGCTATTTGAAATGTGAGGTAAGGATTACTAGTCAACTCTCTTGTATTCAAAAAAGCTGTTCCCTTACCTCTTGCCATTTACAGACAATACAGCTATGTCACTTCTGAGACCCTATAGCAATATTACTATGGTAATGAAGTAAGCCCTGAAAGAAACAGGAATGGGTGCCCCCACAGGGGACATATAAGTCTGCATTTTAGGTCTCAGAAAACAAACATAGAATATGTGAGATAATATCATGGAGTACGGTGTACTTAAGTGTATGTAATACACAACTGATCATTTCTGGATATTAATTTTTCTTCTATAACAATGGCATGCGGACTATACACAGTGAGAAAGCGATACAATCTGCTAATGAATCGTCTTCTTTATTGTGAAAGGTGGATGGCATCTTGTGTCTAACAGACATTCTCACAGACGAGACTCACACGGAAGCCACCAGAGCAGAAGTAGCAGCGGTCATAGCGCAGATCACTTCCCCTCATCTCACCTTCACCCAACATCTGAGCAGCTTCCTAGAGAACATGGAGGAAATTGTCACTGCTCTGCTAAGTAAGTGCAACGTGTAATGAATCACATGTAGGGCAAAAGTGCCACAATTCCACAGTAATGGTGAAGTAACACTTCTAATCAAAATGTAACTATACCTTAGGATAAAGGTATCTATCTATCTGTCTATCTATCTCTATCTATCTATCTATCTATCTATCTATCTATCTATCTATCGATCTATCTATCCCATATCTATCTATCTATCTATCTATCTATCTATCTATCTATCTATCTATCTCTATCTATCTATCTATCGATCTATCTATCTCATATCTATCTATCTATCTATTTATCTATCTATCTATCTATCTATCTATCTATCTATCTATCTGTCTGTCTGTCTATCTATCTATCTATCTATCTATCTATCTATCTATCTATCTCATATCTATATATCTATCTATCTATCTATCTATCTCATATCTATATATCTCATATCTATCTATCTCATATCTATCTATCTATCTATCTATCTATCTATCTCATATCTATCTATCTATCTATCTATCTATCTATCTATCTATCTATCTATATCTATCTATCTCATATCTATCTATCTATCTATCTATCTATCTATCTATCTATCTATCTATCCCATATCTATCTATCTATCTATCTATCTATCTATCTATCTATCCATCCATCCCATATCTATCTATCTATCTATCTATCTATCTATCTATCTATCTATCTATTCATCTAACCCATATCTATCTATCTATCTATCTATCTATCTATCTATCTATCTCATATCTATCTATCTATCTATCTATCTATCTATCTATCTATCTATCTATCTATTTATCTATCTATCTAAATAACCATCTACTGTTTGAAGTTCACCTACCTACATGAGTCTTTCAGATGAACAAATGAAGATCTACTTCTTGGTAGAGTATAGTTCCTCTTTAATAAATGACCCCTTATCTTACCCCCCGATACCCCTCATGGTTTCTTTCATTGCCCTTTTGTTTACTTTGTTCCAAAGCCTCATTACTCCTAAATGTCATGCCCATGGAAGTGGACATCACTGCTGCCTGCTGTACTCCCAGACCCTGAAGTTCTGCCTTCTTCAGTTGACAATCTTCTGCTAGCCTTGTCCTGTGCACTCTGCCGTCTTCAATTACATCGCAAACTGCACTGAAATTTCCTTATGGGCAGAGGTCTGTCTGAAATTTATGTTAACACACTCACCTAACCCTGACATATGGGTTCCAACCCTTGCATTTATTGTTCCTGTTCTTTTCTCCAGCTGTGGGTGTTGGAATCAATATGGCAGGGCAGGGGAATCATGAAAACATCAATGTCAATAAAGACCTTCCGGTAATCAAGGTTCCTTGTTACTGAAGATGACCGATTAGACAAGTTACCAGAAGACTGACAGCTAAATTGGGAGGAATCAGGGAGTCTGGCAAGCAGTAGATATGTCTACCTACGTGGACATTACTTTTAGGAGTGAAGAAGACTTGATTTTTGAACTCGGGGAGTCTGAAGAAAATCAGAGAGGCAATGAGGAGGTTAAAGTTACATAATAAGATAAAAGGACATGTTTTATTTAAAGGCTTTAGTTCCCTTTCATGTTGGGATTTTAACCCTTGAATGATAACATTCAAGGGGTTAAAGTGGAGATATTACCTTGAATTTTCTTTATGTATTTGAAAACTTCAGTCAAAGCTGACTATATATCATAGTAACATAGTTGATGAGGCTGAATAAAGACATAAGTCCATCAAGTCCAGCCCATGCCAAAAACACCCCTGTTGATCCAGAGGAGGGAAAAAAAGCCCTCTGAAGCCATTTCCAATTTAGCCCCAAGTAGGTAAAAAAAATTCCTTCCTGACTCCAAATGGCAGACAGGTCCCTGTATCAACAATCTGCACTGAAGGCATTTGTCATAATTTTCAGTATTGTTCTGTGCTAGTGTTGAGCGAGCACCACGATGCTCGGGTGCTCGGGTGCTCTGACCGAGCACCCCCTGAGGCTCGAGTGCTCGGCCGAGCACCCGAGCCCCATTGGAATGAATGGGGCGACACCAGGCACCCCCTGCTCTGATGAGGGGAGGGTGCCTGGTCAATGCCCCCTTCATCTCCGCTATGCCCCCTTCATCTCCGAATGCCCCCTTCAGCTCCGCAATGTCCCCCTTCAGCTCCGCTATGCCCCTCTTCCACAATGTGCCCCTTCATCTCCGCTATGCCCCTCTTCCACAATGTGCCCCTTCATCTCCGCTATGCCCCTCTTCCACAATGTCCCCCTTCATCTCCTCTATGCCATAGAGGAGATGAAGGGGGACATTGTGGAAGAGGGGCATAGCGGAGATGAAGGGGCACATTGTGGAAGAGGGGCATAGCGGAGATGAAGGGGCACATTGTGGAAGACGGGCATAGCGGAGATGAAGGGGGACATTGTGGAAGAGGGGCATAGAGTCTATGCCCCTCTTCCACAATGTCCCCCTTCATCTCCGCAATGCCCCCTTCATCTCCGCAATGCCCCCGTACCTCCAGTCCCTGGTGGTCCAGCGGAGCTTCTTCGGATCTGTGCCTCTTCCGGCACAGATCCCCGCCACCCGAACATGTCGGGCGAGCACATGGCGGTACTCGACGAGTACCGCCATGTGCCGAGCAGAGCGATGCTCGAGCCGATCCGAGCATCGGCCGAGCACGCTCGCTCATCACTATTCTGTGCTAAACAGACATCCATTACTTTTTTAAAGCAGTTACATTATCTGCAAGTACAATGTCCAGAAGCAAAGAATTCCATAGTTTTACCTCCCTTATTGTAAAAAATCCCTGCCTTTGGTTTTAGTCAAAAGCACCTTTCCTCTAGTCTTAATGGATGACCTCTTGTTCTTAGCTCAGCTCTTTGTGTAAATAATACATTGAATAGTTCTGTGTATTGACCTTGAATGTATTTAAATAGTAATCATATCACCCCTTAGAAGTCTCTTCTCTAATGTAAACAAACCCAGTTTGGCTAGTCTCTCTTTATAACTCAGATCCTCCAGTCCCTTTATCAGTTTTGTTGTACGTCTTTGCACCTTTTCCAGTTCAACAATTTTAACCAAAATTCCAGCAGGTGGCTAGTTTAGATATTCATACATTTATATCTGGGAAAGGTGATAGCGAAAAGTACAGCACAGAGCTTCATTATCATATGGAACGTCACAGAAAACCTTAATTTGCATATGACACATCACTGAAAAGGCTTAATTAGCATATGACACATTGCTGAAAAGCCTAATTAGCATTATCCGCATGGGTACAGCAATTAGCACACATTAACTGTACATGTGGGTAACATGACACAAAGGCAGTTTTCAATGCAGTTTTCAAACAGGCAAACGAATTCAGGTGAAAGTTCCACTGGTAGGGATGAAACCCTGTGTGTGGCAGACACGTATCCAATGCATTGTGTTGGAATGGGTTGGATGGCTCTCTGTTACTCAGTAGGTTTACAAGGATAGTGATGTTTACATTAAACTTATTCTCTGAGTCTTCGATAAGGTTTATATAACATACTAGTGTAAAAGCCCGTGTACACGAGCCAAGGTCCGGGTGATGTTAAGAGGCTGGTCCAGCTCTGCGTCCTGCCGCCGATGCAGTCATGCACTATAGAGACTGCCCGAAAGCACAGAATGCTCCCAGCACAGAACTCCCAGCATTCTGTGCGATCGGGCAGACTACTGAGCATGACGGCTTCTGACAAACATCCTAGCAAATTATTATATAGGATATCACTATGTTTTTGCATTTCATGAGATATTAAAGCTGAAAGGATTCCCCTCCTGCCCCTCCTGGCCACCTCCCCTTAGAACTGCGATCGGGTCATGGCACCAGACAGATGCAGCGAGGGACGATCTCCAGTAAGCAAACAAAAATCCTGGCCACCTTCGTCTAGGAGGACAGGGTTTTCCTTATAGTTTGTTCCTTGCTGCACTGGAGTAGCAATAGGGGTCGCAATGGTTGCACCTGCGACTGGCCGCCCCCTGCGACCCCCCCGCCTGGCATCAGCAAGAACCAATCTGAGGTCTGTGCTAAAGAAGGCAACAGAGCTCATTGGCATTCTAGTAATGCAGAGCGCTGGGTGATGACATAATTATCACGGTGCCCGTGATTGGCTGCAGTTACTTGTCTGTCACCAGTAGGGGGCTTCTATTGGCTGTCTGCAGATAGCCCGCCTCTTATTGACTATTTAAACCTGGATTGGGCACCCTTTGAGTGCCCTTTCGTGTTGTTTCTGACCTTCTTGCTATCACTATGCTAGTGATAGCTGGGCCTCTGTTCCAGTGTTCCTGAGTTCCTGATCTCATGTGTTCCTGAGTTCCTGATCTCTACTGTTCCAGTGTTTCCTGCATGCTGAAGTACTTCCAGTCCTGGTTCCGGCCTAGTCTCTGGTGTTGCAGTTCCTGCTGATCTTCTCTGCTGTTTTCTGACCTGACTGATCGTTGCTGGTTCCTGTCATCTCATCACCTGTCTTCAGTATCCTGGCGACCTTCTGCCTGGTCGCGTTGGTGACATTGCTACAATTCCGTGTTGGTCCCAGCGTGCGGACGCTGGTTTGCTCCCAAGCCTTGCGGCTATACAAACTCGCTTGTTACACCAGTGTGCGGTCACTGGTTTGCTCCAAAGCCTATCAGCTATACAAATCTGTGTTGGTCCCAGCGTGCGGACGCTGGTTTGCTCCTAGCCTTGCGGCTATACAAACTCACTTGTTACACCAGTGTGCGGTCACTGGTTTGCTCCAAAGCCTTTCAGCTATACAAATCTGTGTTGGTCCCAGCGTGCGGACGCTGGTTTGCTCCTAAGCCTTGCGGCTATACAAACTCGCTTGTTACACCAGTGTGCGGTCACTGGTTTGCTCCAAAGCCTATCAGCTATACAAATCTGTGTTGGTCCCAGCGTGCGGACGCTGGTTTGCTCCTAAGCCTTGCGGCTATACTCTCGCTTGTTACTCCAGTGTGCGGTCACTGGTTTGCTCGCTAAGCCTAACGGCTATACTATTCAGTGTTGTTTCCAGCGTGCGGACGCTGGTTTGCTCCAAAGCCTTGCTGCTTAACGATTCTGCTAAATTGCCAGTTCCATCTGACTGCTGCTATTATCTCTGGGCTGCCCTGCCCGGTATTGGTAAGGCCGGTAGAACCTTTTGCCACATTCCATCTGAGGTTGCCTTACCCGGTATTGGCAGGGCCGGTAGAGCCTACATTGTGTATCTATTGAGGCTGCCTTGCCCGGTAATTTGGTAAGGCCGGTAAACCGTTATGCTATTCCATCTGCAGGTTGCCTTACCCGGTATTGGCAAGGCCGGTAGAGCCTAAAGACTGTCCTGTCCGGTATTTTGACAGGACCGGTAGAGTCTGCCTTCTGTCTGTGCTATATTCTGTATATATATATTATGTATGTTATTGCCATCCTAAGTTATCATTTATTATTTCAATAAATTGATTTTTTTTTACCTAAAACTTGTGTCTGAGAGTCATAATAAACCGTGACAGTACGAAAGGGCCATGACCTCAGACAGCAAGGGTGAAGGTAACGCACAGAATATCCATTGGAGGATGGATGTGCTCGAGCAACGTTTGGATCAGTTGGCAGTTGCAATTCAAACGATCCTTGAACGCACGGTACCTGCTGCCCAATCTAGCTCTAGCCCGGTGGTCTCGCCAAGTCAGACACCGGAAAGTGATACCAGACCCCTAGGGGGTACTGTTAAAGGGTTAACGGCTTCTGCACCCTTGCCGCTAAGATATGATGGTGACCCTAGTCTCTGCAGAGGGTTCATCAATCAACTCGAAATCTTTATGGAATTGACGGCACACGCATTTCCCAATGATCGTAGTAAAGTGGGGTTCACGATATCACTGCTCACTGGCAGAGCATTGGCTTGGGCTAACCCCTTGTGGGAGAATGCTAAACCTTGTACTAAGAACTTTAGTGAATTTGTGCGTTCCTTTCGAAGAGTGTTTGAGCCTCCTGGTAGAACCACCTCTGCTGCCAAACGCCTTATGGAGATACAACAGGGCAGGCGTACAGTGGGCGACTATGCCATCGAATTCCGCACATTGGCAGCAGAGGTAGGTTGGAATAACGAGGCATTATTGGCAGCCTTCTCTCAAGGCCTGAATGACCACATTAAAGACGAAATCGCTGCTAAAGATCTACCTATTGATCTAGATGATTACATTGAGTATGTTATGATAATTGACTCCAGAATACGTGAGAGATCAATTGCCAGAGATCGTAAGTTACGGTCAAAAAATAATGAGCCTAGTAGCATGTTTTGCCCACCCATCCCTCCCTTGGCATTGAAGTCTAGTGAACCAGTACGGGAAACAAGTGAACCTATGGAAATAGGCTTCACTAGACTATCCAAGGCAGAGAGACTATATCGCAAACAACAAGGGTTATGTTTATACTGCGGTAAAAAAGGGCACTTGCTAAATTCCTGTCCGGTACGTCCGGGAAACGCACACACCTAGGGTATCTTGGGGGACAGGCCCTAGGTGGTGTACAATCGTCCCCAGTGTCGGGCATAATGAAACCCACCATACAGGTGGTATTGTCTTGGGCACAACGCTCTGTGGAGGTTTTGGCCTTGGTTGACTCCGGTGCAGCAGGGTATTTTATGGATGATACCTTTGCTGAATTGCACGGAGTTCCACGCATTGAAAGAGAAAACCCCTTGACTATTGAAGCGATTGATGGTAGACCCTTAGAACCGCCTCAGGTTATATTTGAAACTATGCCATTGTCTAGGACTATTGGGGCACTTCACAGAGAAGAGCAGCAGTTTCAACTGATTAATTCCCCGCACCATGCGGTGATATTGGGATTTCCGTGGTTACAGTTACATAACCCACAATTCGATTGGAAAAAGTGTGAAATTGCTGCTTGGTCCCAGTTTTGTATGGACAAGTGCGTCATCCAGCCTATTAAGGTCATGTGCACCTCCTCTGCTATGCCGGATGTGTACCAACAGTTTGGCGATGTTTTTAGCAAAGGAGAGGCTAGTTTGCTACCCCAGCATAGACCTTATGATTGTTGCATTGAATTGCAGCCTGGTGCAGTACCTCCGAAAGGACGCACTTATCCATTATCTTGTGATGAAAATAAGGCTATGGAGGATTACATTTCTGATGCCCTTGCTAGAGGGATCATACGTAAATCTACCTCTCCAGCTGGGGCTGGGTTCTTTTTTGTAAAAAAGAAAAATGGCGAATTAAGACCATGCATTGACTACCGGGGCTTGAATAAACTAATGGCAAAAAACGCATACCCAATACCACTCATCACCGAGCTTTTTGACAGGCTTAAGGGCGCTTCGATATTTACCAAGTTGGACCTACGGGCCGCTTACAATCTGGTTCGCATTCGAGCAGGTGATGAGTGGAAAACTGCCTTTAATACTCGAGCTGGGCACTACGAGTATCTAGTAATGCCTTTTGGGCTGTGTAATGCACCCGCAGTTTTCCAGGAACTGATAAATGAGGTTCTGAGAGATATGTTACAGACATGTGTTGTGGTGTACCTCGACGATATACTGATTTACTCCCAAAACATGGCACAGCACATCAAAGATGTATCCGCAGTATTGCTACGACTCCGTGAGAACAAATTATTTTGTAAAATGGAAAAATGTGAGTTTCATAGAACCAGTGTGCCATTCTTGGGGTTCATAATTGGCAATGATGGCATTGCCATGGACAAAGAAAAGTTGTCAGCTGTCCTACAATGGCCAAAACCCAAGGGTCTTAAAGCCATACAGCGTTTCCTGGGTTTCGCTAATTATTATAGGAGGTTTATTAAGAAATTTTCTTCCATTGTCAAACCTCTGTCCGATCTTACGCACAAGGGTGCTAATCCTTCTTGTTGGCCGGTATCTGCTGAGAAAGCCTTTGAGAATTTGAAGCTGGCATTTGCTGCGGCTCCTGTGTTATCCCACCCCAATCCTTTACTTCCATTTACGTTAGAGGTTGATGCCTCAGATATTGGGGTCGGGGCAGTACTTTCGCAGCGACACGAGAAAGGTGGAACTCTCAGACCTTGTGGGTTTTTCTCTAAAAAGTTGACTGTCACTCAAAGCCACTATGAGATAGGTGACAGAGAATTATTGGCCATTATCCTTGCTCTTAAGGAATGGCGTCATTTGCTTGAAGGTACTAAGAATCCTGTCTTAATCCTAACAGATCATAAGAATCTGACCTATCTCTCGGAGGCCAAGAGATTGTCCTCTCGTCAGGCCAGGTGGGCACTGTTCCTGTCTCGATTTAATTTCATTGTATCGTATTTACCAGGGTCAAAAAATATCAGGGCTGATGCACTGTCAAGACAATTTGAGGCCGACAGTGACAGAGTGGAAGCACCAGCTCCTATCATCCAACCTGATAGAATACTGGCTACTATACGCACGAGTATCACTTCTCCTCTAGGGGAGGAGATCCTGGCCTCTCAGGGGTCCGCTCCCCATGAAACCCCAGTGGGCAAATGTTTTGTCGCTGAATCATTTCGTACTAGGCTGCTCGAAACCTACCATTCCTCTAAGGCTGCGGGACATATTGGTAGAGACCAATTGTTATGGTCCCTTTCTCAGTTATTTTGGTGGCCTTCCATGAGAAACGATTGTGCCGAATTTACGAATGCCTGTGCCACCTGCGCCCGCGCTAAGACCCCGAGACATCTCCCTGTGGGCTTGCTTCAACCGGTGCCTAATGGCGAACGCCCCTGGTCTCATGTTTCCATTGATTTTATGGGAGAGTTGCCTATGTCGAAGGGGTACTCCTTTATATTCATGGTGGTGGACAGGTTTTCTAAAATGGCTCATTTCGTGCCCCTCCGTGGTCTTCCTTCAGCGAAGGAATTGGCAATGGTGTTCGCCAGAGAAGTATTCCGGTTGCATGGAGTGCCTAGGGTACTGGTGTCTGACAGGGGGAGCCAGTTTGTGTCTAGATTTTGGAGGGCATTTTGCCAACAGATGGGCATACAGCTGTCCTTCTCCTCTGCCTACCATCCCCAGACCAATGGAGCCGCTGAACGAGCTAATCAGGGCTTGGAACAATTTCTCCGTTGTTTCGTTACTGACCATCATGATAATTGGTCCGACTTGTTGCCTTGGGCAGAGTTCGCCAGGAACTGTGCGGTCAATTCTTCATCTGGGAGCTCTCCGTTTCTGATTAATTATGGGTTCCAGCCCTGTTTGCTTCCAGACTCATTTCAGACGCAACAGATTCCAGCTCTGGATGAGCATATCGAGCAACTCCGTTCCACATGGGCACAAGTTCAGAGGGCACTTGGTCAGTCATTTCAGCGTCATCAGCGCCATGCTAATCGCAGAAGGCTTCCAGCGGTTTCCTTTCAGGTTGGGGATAGAGTATGGCTTTCCTCCAGAAATCTCAAGCTGCAGGTTCCGTCTAATAAGTTGGCTCCTCGGTTTATTGGTCCATACAGAGTTATTCGCAAAATTAACCCTGTCTCCTATGCACTAGACCTACCTGCATCCATGCGTATCCATAATGTGTTCCATGTGTCCCTTCTTAAGCCTCTGGTTTGCAATCGCTATACTACCACACCTGTGGTGCCAGGACCTGTTGAGGTCGAGGGCCAGGAGGAGTACGAGGTTCAGAGCATTATTGATTCCCGTAGGCTTAGAGGAAGGGTACAGTACCTGGTACATTGGAAAGGGTATGGTCCTGAGGATCGATCATGGGTGGATAGTACGGACCTTCATGCACCTAGGTTAACTAGGGCCTTTCATGCCAATTACCCGCAGAAACCTAAACCCTATTCTAGGAGAGGGGGTCTTTGAAAGGGGGGTACTATCAAGGTGCCCGTGATTGGCTGCAGTTACTTGTCTGTCACCAGTAGGGGGCTTCTATTGGCTGTCTGCAGATAGCCCGCCTCTTATTGACTATTTAAACCTGGATTGGGCACCCTTTGAGTGCCCTTTCGTGTTGTTTCTGACCTTCTTGCTATCACTATGCTAGTGATAGCTGGGCCTCTGTTCCAGTGTTCCTGAGTTCCTGATCTCATGTGTTCCTGAGTTCCTGATCTCTACTGTTCCAGTGTTTCCTGCATGCTGAAGTACTTCCAGTCCTGGTTCCGGCCTAGTCTCTGGTGTTGCAGTTCCTGCTGATCTTCTCTGCTGTTTTCTGACCTGACTGATCGTTGCTGGTTCCTGTCATCTCATCACCTGTCTTCAGTATCCTGGCGACCTTCTGCCTGGTCGCGTTGGTGACATTGCTACAATTCCGTGTTGGTCCCAGCGTGCGGACGCTGGTTTGCTCCCAAGCCTTGCGGCTATACAAACTCGCTTGTTACACCAGTGTGCGGTCACTGGTTTGCTCCAAAGCCTATCAGCTATACAAATCTGTGTTGGTCCCAGCGTGCGGACGCTGGTTTGCTCCTAAGCCTTGCGGCTATACAAACTCGCTTGTTACACCAGTGTGCGGTCACTGGTTTGCTCCAAAGCCTATCAGCTATACAAATCTGTGTTGGTCCCAGCGTGCGGACGCTGGTTTGCTCCTAAGCCTTGCGGCTATAGAAACTCACTTGTTACACCAGTGTGCGGTCACTGGTTTGCTCCAAAGCCTTTCAGCTATACAAATCTGTGTTGGTCCCAGCGTGCGGACGCTGGTTTGCTCCTAGCCTTGCGGCTATACAAACTCACTTGTTACACCAGTGTGCGGTCACTGGTTTGCTCCAAAGCCTTTCAGCTATACAAATCTGTGTTGGTCCCAGCGTGCGGACGCTGGTTTGCTCCTAAGCCTTGCGGCTATACAAACTCGCTTGTTACACCAGTGTGCGGTCACTGGTTTGCTCCAAAGCCTATCAGCTATACAAATCTGTGTTGGTCCCAGCGTGCGGACGCTGGTTTGCTCCTAAGCCTTGCGGCTATACTCTCGCTTGTTACTCCAGTGTGCGGTCACTGGTTTGCTCGCTAAGCCTAACGGCTATACTATTCAGTGTTGTTTCCAGCGTGCAGACGCTGGTTTGCTCCAAAGCCTTGCTGCTTAACGATTCTGCTAAATTGCCAGTTCCATCTGACTGCTGCTATTATCTCTGGGCTGCCCTGCCCGGTATTGGTAAGGCCGGTAGAACCTTTTGCCACATTCCATCTGAGGTTGCCTTACCCGGTATTGGCAGGGCCGGTAGAGCCTACATTGTGTATCTATTGAGGCTGCCTTGCCCGGTAATTTGGTAAGGCCGGTAAACCGTTATGCTATTCCATCTGCAGGTTGCCTTACCCGGTATTGGCAAGGCCGGTAGAGCCTAAAGACTGTCCTGTCCGGTATTTTGACAGGACCGGTAGAGTCTGCCTTCTGTCTGTGCTATATTCTGTATATATATATTATGTATGTTATTGCCATCCTAAGTTATCATTTATTATTTCAATAAATTGATTTTTTTTTACCTAAAACTTGTGTCTGAGAGTCATAATAAACCGTGACAATAATCTAGTAATGCAGAGCGCTGGGTGATGACATAATCTAGTAATGCAGAGTGCTGGGTGATGACATAATCTAGTAATGCAGAGCGCTGTGTGATGACATCATCTCCCAGAGCTCTGCATTACTGAAGAGAGGACCACCCGGGAGTTCCATCTTCTGAAGTCTGTGCAGAAGCAGGCACAGACCTCTCCTGCCATGCCGTTGGACCACCAAGGAGGTAAGAGATGGACACTGGGGGCAATGTGGGGGCAATGTGGAGATTGGGGGCAATGTGGGGGCAATGTGGAGATTAGGGGCAATGTGGGGGCAATCTGGAGACTGGGGGCAATCTGGAGGCAATGTGGAGATTGGGGGCAATGTGGAGATTGGAGGCAATGTGGAGATTGGAGGCAATGTGGAGTTTGGGGGTAATGTGGAGATTAGGGGAATGTGGAGATTGGGGGCAATCTGGAGGCAATGTGGAGATTGGGGGCAATGTGGAGATTGGGGGTAATGTGGAGATTGGAGGCAATGTGGAGTTTGGGGGTAATGTGGAGATTGGGGGAATGTGGAGATTGGGGGCAATGTGGATGCAATGTGGAGATTGGGGATAATGTGGAGGCAATGTGGAGACTGGGGGCAATGTGGAGGTGGCCAGTGGGGGTGTCAATGTGGAGACTGGGGGCAATGTGGAGGTGGCCAATGGGGGGGGCAATGTGGAGATTGGGGGCAATGTGGAGGTGGCCAATGGGGGGGCAATGTGGTCAGTGGGCCCATGGCAACTCTTGCACCAGGCCCGGTGGCTTCTAGTTGCTCCTCTGCCTCGCTGCATTCATCCGGTGCCGGGACCTCATTGCATTTCTAAGGGGAGTTGTCCAGAAGGGGCTGGAGGGGATCCTTTCAGCTGTAATATCTTATGAAATACAAACATGTAAGAAATTAAACATAGCGAAATGTGTTATAAAAACCTTATAGACGACTCAGAGATAAAGTTTAATGTAGACATTACTATCCCTTTAAGACTTTGGTATTTACTATGACAAATCTCTTTCAATGTCATTTCCAGAGCTGTGTGAAGAAGCTTCCTCGGTGGAGATCTGTCTTCTGGCCTCCGCAGCTTTGGCCAACATAACGTTCTTTGACACCCTCGCCTGTGAGATGTTGCTTCAGATGAATGCAATGAAAATCCTGCTGAGTGCTTCCTCTGACAAGCGGAGGGTTAATACTCCGTATGTCCGAGACCAAGTGAGTTGCATTTAATCCTGTTGATTCTTCTTCCTTGAGCCTTTGTCCAAAAGACAACATCTTCGGTCAGTCCTGGACTACATGGGCATAGAGACAGACGTGATAGCTGATGGCAATTTTTTTCATACTGTAGCAGGTACAGTGCATGAGCCTATTTAACACTTTAAAGGGCTAGTAATGTCTATAGATTAAAAAAGGTCATACTACAGCTATTAGAAAATTAAACTAAATGATCCCAGTCCCATCTCTCAAACCTTTATGGTTTGAGAGATATAGAAGTCTAAAGTTCCCCGTTCCCTCTGCTTTCCCTGATCTCAGCTGTAAAGCTGACAACAGGAGATTCAAGTCAGCCGACCCGAGGTGGCTCTTCAGCAGAGCCGCCTGCCTGTCCTGGGACCAGGCTCTCCTGCCTTCAGCTTACAGCTGACGACAGGGAAAGCGGAGGGATCGGGGGTTTGAGAGATGGGTCTGGGGTCGTTTAGTTAAATTTTCGAATAGCTGCAATGTGATCTTTTTTAATCTATAGACATTACTAGCCTTTTAACCCCTTAAGTATCAGCTGTGGGGCAGAGCAGCCGACACTTAAGGACCACAGACCTTTTTTTCGTAACCGATTCAGGGAACCCACCAGCGGCATGCAGTTGTGTGGGGACCCCTGAATTCCATGACGTTCATGTACGTCCTTAGTCCGTAAGGGGTTAAGGACCACCTGGGTGCGGAGCACAATGCAAAATGTAAGCACAACCCTTCTGGCCAATAAAGGGTAAATCTTACCATGTGCAGGCAGAAGAGTCTGAGGTCCTGCAGTCCTGTTATTAACCCTTTGAGTGCCAGAGAGGTATGCAACGCATTGCAGAGCAATGCGTTGAGTACCACTCTGGCTCTCAAAAGGTTAACTGTCATATCCTCATCCATAAAGGCAGCATTCATAAGGGTCCATTAGGATTTTCTGGACATAGAATAGTGGGGGTTATTATTAGCAGGTGCTACTTCTCTTTTAAATAATTAATTATAATTTATTATCAATAATTATAATAATTATAATTATTAATTATATATGGTACTATAAGAACACTTTATGGGTTAATTCAGAAATAAATAATACGTAGAATGTAACTTATTTCTCCACTAGAACATCTGAACGCATCACCAGGCGCTCGTGTCCTAGACACTAAGGTTAATATTCCAGTTATGTTATGTGTTATAATGTACGGATCAATGGGGGGGAGAAGTAGAAACCTGACGTTATTAAAAATATGGAGTAAAAGAGGCATAAAATGAAGATCGGCATTTAAAAAAGAATCTTACACCAGTTTTGGAAGCCTTAACCCTTGAGTCTACATCTGAGGAAGTGGTCAGGAGACCAAGAAACATAATTTTTTTATATAGCAAGTCTTGATTTTAGCTTGCTATTTTTTATTGTATTTTGTATTGAAAATATATATTTTTTTAATTAAAAAAAATATGGTAGACAAGAAGCAGCACAGTGCGGATCTATTACACTTCCAATTATTTGTGGCTACTTGAGCAGAGACAGGTGAATAACTCTGCAGGCCGGTATTGTTGTTGTTGGGTATAAGCGTTCCACAACCACCATCATCCTATACAATAACTCACTAAAAGTTTGTAACGACGCAGTAATGCGCAGTAGAGACTGCCCATGACGCGACTGATACAGAGCGGTGCACTTCCGAATTCAGACTGTGGTCGTCGAAGGGTTGTCGAGGGGGGGGGGGACATTGTTTCTGTTTATTGTAACCCTTTGATTGCCACAGGGATGAGCAATGCACATCCTTATGACATTCAATGCTGTCCATGGTGCTGAAAGCCTTCTCTGTATCCCCCTACTGGCCGGTAGGGAAGCACAGAGAATGCTGTTCAGACTGTCGTAGCGCCCCCTGCTGTTACTCCATAGGAGAGTACAGGGAGATCCCAGCTATGACAGCCTGAGGCAGGTGAAGTGGAGACTGTGAACTCCGACAGCAGAGGCTTCTATCGGAGTTTACTGAATGAGTCAAAGTGTCACATTATAATATCACCACACCCCCATGCATACGAATGTATCTGATTATGCTTCATTTTCATATGGAAATGAGCAGTTGTCAATTGGAAGAATATGAATTTGTAGACATGGTGAAGGCATGTCGATGGTCTGTCAGAGCAGTGTCGTAGGCACCTCCGCAATATTCACACAGCTCCGACAGAACATCAACATTCGTGGCCCTCCTCAACCTTTAGTGCATCTATACTTATTATACTTTTTTATAATGATCAATTCAGAGTTTCTATGACCTATGTAATCTCTGACCTATAGTTCTTTTACATGTCTAGGGCATGCGGTATAGATCAAATAAAGACACACAAAAACTTGTTTGGATGTAAACCAGGCAACAGCTTTATTAATTTACAATATAATAACCACCACATCTTGAAGCCCTTGCAAAATTGCTAGGCATAAACTTATGCCAACCCAACTTAGCCAAAAAGACTCAACCCATCTTTTCCTCCATCCCACCACACCCCATTAGCCAGTCTGTGCAGCTCAATGAGGGGCGGTGACACAACCCGCGACCGGGGTCCGGGTGCTTTATGCCCAAGACCGCTGGCCTGACATCCACCTCTTAACAATGCGTTCCAAACAATTGATGTACCATTTTTCCCACTGGCAAGGGCCAAAAGCGCCAAAGCTGTGACAAAGAAACAAAACCCCAGGTGCTTTTACGACCTGAAACCCCCAAACAAAACAAACACCCAACAATAACCCAAAAACAGGGAGGGAGGGAGGACAATTCTTAGGTTGCACTTCTAAAAGGAAGTGACACTGTAAACTTCCCCATTTTATACCTTCTTAATCCCCACCCCAAACTACCATAGAAGAGGGAGGTGAGCCATAACTTGTACCTATCTGACCCACCCACAGCCCTGACATGACTCCCGTTCTTAGGGCTTGTGGGGAATGCCCGTTGTGCAGTGATGTAACTAGTCATTGAAGAAACCCAGTGCAAACAGCTTTTTTGGCCCTCTTATGCAGAAATATTTTCACAGAGGCATAACTAGAAATTACTGGATCCTAGGACAGATGAGGCCTCCTTAGATTCTGGGCATCCTTGCAACGCCTGAAGTTTTACCCTTGTCTTTGAGTGCCAGACCTTTTGGCTACCTCTCTGGAACTGAGAGGGTTAATATTTATTTACTTTAGTTTCTCGCTAGAACTTGAATTTCGTTCAGTGGCACAAGTCGAGAATGTCAACTTGCCCATCCGTGTTCCAACTCGTTCCACTTCACCTGTTTCATGCACTTTACGGGGGAGATTCACTAAGCCAATATCACTTCCTCAATTCCGATGTTTTATTCTATGGAGCCTATGCACTAAGATGTCTTCAACTTTTGAGATCTTAAAGGGATAGTAAACCTTGAAAATAATTTTATTTTATATTGTAGCCCAAAAAAAAAAACATGAAAAATGATATAAGTCTTATCTCCCAAACAAGGTTTGGGAGATATTCACAAGTAAAACAAAGCTCCCTTTTCCTGGCTGTTTCAGCCAAGTCTGCCATCTAGTGGACAGATTTGGAATCCGGTCCACAGATAGCCGACAGCTCTTTAGCAGTGCCGAGATCACAATCTTTAAAAAGAACTACCTAATTGGAACTGTGTACAAAGTGTGCCTGGCTTGCAAGCACACTTTGTAGACCATTCCAATGAAGAAATTATTTTTAAAGATCGTGATCTTGGCACTTCTGGAGAGCCACAGCCGGTTCCGGGACCAGATTCCAAATCTGAGAGCTAGAACGGTGACATCACTCAGGGGGAAACTTTGCTTTTGAATCTCTCCCAAACCATAAAGGTTTGGGAGGTAAGACATATCATTTTTCATGTTTTTTTAAGGGCTACAATATAAAATAAACTTATTTTCAAGGTTTACTATCCCTTTAATGAATATACTTTATAGAATAACATTGGAACTGGAGAAGTCATCTCCACTTTATCACCTCTTTATCACTGCTTAGTGGATCTCCCCCAGGAACTGGAGAAGTGATATTACTGGAGAAGAGATCTCTGCTTTATCACCTCTTCATCACCGCTTAGTGAATGGTATCCTATTGAAATGTCTCCCTCAACTTGGCAGCCATCAAAAGGTCAAGATCATAATGTCACCTAAATCAAAAGGGCAGCATCAGAATGTCACCCACATGAAATCTCCCCCTGTGTCTTTTAGCCTTTTGAATGTTTCCAAGTTTCTTATCTTGTGGCAGAACACAAAATTAAATAGTAAAGTTAGGAATGAAGTCCAAGGGGAGTTTTTATCACTTCTAACGCAGAACAGTCAGTTTTACTTCTAAAAGATAATGAAATCACTGCTCAATCTCAATTTCTCCAAGGTAACATCACCGCCTACACTATAATTAGAAATATGTAATTGAAAACATTTATGATAACCTGTGCAATCACATTTATTTTTTTTTGCATTTGAAATTTGATGATTATATTGATGAATGCCTTCAGTCATCAGAGATCCAGGGAACTGTAGTTCACCTGGAATGAAAGATATTGATGCATCTATTTAGGAGGGATACCTTGTGGAATTCAGCGCTTGGTACCCTCAGGCTAAATGTCGTTGGTGTGTGAAATAAGCACAAACTCAAAAATCACACTTTCAAAATTTGCCATAATTTAAAAGTATAGTAATGTTTTAGTATGAAAAAATATATGTTGTAGGACTTTTTCCACTGTGTAACACAAGGGAAATCTCACTGTATTGCGCACTTGATCAACTTTTTTATCTATCAGATGTTTAGTTTGATTTAGCGAGCTTTGCGTCCACAATTTAAAGGGAAAGTAATGTTTCATAATAAAAGCAGCTCCAATTAATCATCATAGTATTTGGACCATGGAGAGTGTTATTTCAGTTCTGTCAGAGTTGTAGTACAAGAGTAATTCAATGATAAAGTATCCCCCTCCCGCCCCTTTTACTGATGTAACACTACTCAGCCAGATCAGAAGGGAGGTGCCCAGGTAGACTGCAGAAAGGGACAATCTTCAATTAAGATAAGGGAAAAACCTGAAAAACTTGTCAAGGGGGGCAGGGCTTTCATTGTCCTCATAGGAAGAAGATTGTCCCCTGCTGTTATCTGTCTGGTCTATGGACTGGATTCCACATCTGAGAAGAGATGGCTTACACTAGGTAAAAGGGGCGGGAGGGGAAACTTTGCTTGTAAATATCTCTCAAACCATAAAGGTTTGAGAGATAAGACTTATATCGTTCTTCATGTTTTTTTAAAGCCTACAAAATAAAATAAAGATAAAACGAAGTATTACTATCCCTTTAAGTTATATATAAAAATTAGCATTTTTAATCATATAGTCTTTTGTTTGATCACTTCACACTCATGAGCAACCCGTTCTTTGCACAATTTATCTTTTTTGTGTGAAGTTTTGTTCAATCTAGTACCCTTGCCACACATGATCAGACTTTGTTGACAAATCCTTTAATTCCGTGTGCACAATCAACATAGATATTTGTGATATATATTTTGTTTGATCAAATGAGCATTTTGCGCACTATCAACAGTTCCATTTTTCCAGCTTTTTTTTGATAAATCAAGTAAAATTTGCAACCTTGATCAAGTAAACACTTTATTCAAGGGGTGTCCAAGTTCAAACCTCAAGGGCCACCAACAGGCCAGAATTTGCTGATTTCCATAATTAAGCACAGGTGAGTTAATCAGTGGCTTATTCATTTTGATTGGCCCACTTGTGCTCAAACAGGGAAATCCTTAACCTTTTAATGACCTGGGACGTTCCAGGACAGTCACGGCTGTCCAGACGTTAAGGATCGGTGACGGTCCTGGCATATAACGGAAGTTCGTGATTGCAGAGCGGCTGACTGCCATGTTGTGATCACAGAACACGTCCTCTAGAGCATCCCACCCCCCGACCTCACAGTCCTTTAAATCCTGGCCTGTTTGTAGCACTCCTTGCGCGTGTGGATGAAAAATGTTATGCTTGTGGGCAAAGCTGTACTGAGCATACATGAACCGCTAACTGAAGAACCCAATATCTGTGGAACAAGACCAAAGATCAACAGCCACTAAGTGAAAGGTCTGTGTACCCCCAAAACACCCCAGTGTCAAATCTGAAATGTACCCCTTCATTAGATCCTTCTGTAGCCCTGTCTCATTTTAGTGCGTAATGGGGACGCACTCATTTTGTTGCCCGCCTTACTTTTTTTTTCTTTTTTTCAATCTGATTGCAGGGACTGCACTGACTTTGAAATTCCAGCTTTATTAATTAAACGGTTCAAAAGTTATAAACGTTTAAAAATCACCATTTGACAAGGAATGCCTGTTTGAACAACAACTATGGCAGTGCAAGCTCACTGCCATTATATATATATATATATTAGCAGAGCTCAAAATTTCCACTCGCCACTAGCCAATGGCGAGTGAAAATTCAGCCCTGGTGGTTATGTTATGTATTGCAGTGGCGAGTAACTTTTCAGGTCTGGCTAGTAGCAAAGGACTTAAAATTATAAGCCCTGATATTAGTATTGAAGGACCGTGTACACGGTCCAAAGTGCCAGCCAGCTGCTGTCCCGGGGCCCGGGAGATGTGGTGCCGTTCGGAGCTCCCCGCTCTAGATCAGCAATTGCCTCTGACTGGAAGCCGGCGCGTTCGTGCAGTCTCTACTGCCTGTGCGGTTACGCACACAGGGAGCTTCACATTCTAGCACTTTAAATGGAAATGGAAAAAAGATTCATTAAAGATACATCAATGCTGAAATCTTTAATAAACTTTATCTTTAACCCCTTCCCGACAATGGACGTACATGTACGTCCAGCAAAAACTGTCTCTTAGTGACAGAGGACGTACATGTACGTCCCGGAATTCCGGGTCCCCGCATGGCTGCACGCCGTTCAGGGACTCTGGAATAATTAAAAAAAACAATTCTTAGCCGGGTGTTAACTGTGCACGCGGCCGGTTACTAAGGGGTTAATTTAAAAGTCCTGCGAGTGCTTTTTCATAGACTTACTATACTATTAGACGTATTTAGCACCCAGGATTTTCAAATCCCAAGTGTGAGAGTAAAGTACTTCCATCCAATACTGACTACATATATATATTAAAGAAAAGCTGTATACTCACATATGTTTGCTTGATAAAGGTCCCAAGTGCAGACCGAAATGTCGCAAGTTAGCTTACCAATAAATCATTAGTTAATTATGAACTTTAAAATGCATGAGTGCACAGCTTTTCATTAATATTTTACTTTTCTCAAGTACCCGGTATGTAATAACTTCAAGCGAGACTGCATAGCCAATATCTATCTATCTATCTATCTATCTATCTATCTATCTATCTATCTATCTATATCATATCTATCTATCTATCTATCTATCTATCTATCTATCTATATCATATCTATCTATCTATCTATCTATCTATCTATCTATCTATCTATCCATCAGTCTATCTATCTATCTATCTATCTATCTATCTATCTATCTATCTCATATGTATCTACCTATCTATCACATATCTATCTATCTATCTGTCTGTCTGTCTGTCTGTCTGTCTGTCTATCTATCTCATTATCTATCTATCTATCTATCTATCTATCTATCTATCTATCCATCTATCTATCTATCCATCTATCTATCTATCTATCTATCTATCTATCTATCTATCTATCTATCTATCTATCTATCTATCTATCTATCTATCTGTCTGTCTGTCTGCCTGTCTGTCTATCTCATTATCTATCTATCTATCTATCTATCTATCTATCTATCTATCTATCTCATTATCTATCTATCTATCTATCTATCTATCTATCTATCTATCTATTTTTAGCATTATCCTTTAAATAAAATGTTATTTTATTAAAACCAAGAGTTTTTTTTCTACGATATGACATAAATGCCAAAAAAACAAAACCAAACTATTTTAGTTAACTCAGTAAAGAACAACATGAAGGTCTGGCTGATTTGCGCAATGTAACACCTCATTAGCAGCTCAGCGGTTGCCCCTAGTATCTGACTACAACACTCCCAGAAATGCGTCAGAATGACTCCCACCAGGCACTAATTATACGTCAGATAAGTTGAATATTTACAGGCTTAAATAAGAGCCCTGGATGCTTCTACAGAGTTTATCCTTATGCACAAAAGAAAAGTGTAATATTTGTAAGTCGAAATACAGGGGAAAATTACAATGTCCGATTAATAAAACATTAGCTTTAACCCACTGAATGCTGATTGCTTTGTAATGCTTTGGAGACCTTTAACGGGGTAAAAAAAAAATCCCTATTTAAAGAGGTCTAAACTTTTCTTTACTAAAAACTAACTGTTTTGGGGATTATGAAAGGGAACTCCCACAGCCGGGAGATCTTAGTTGTTATGTCTCAGACTTGTGCTGTTTTTTAGTGTTGAGCGAGCATGCTCGGCCGATGCTCGGATCGGCTCGAGCATCGCTCTGCTCGGCACATGGCGGTACTCGTACGAGTACCGCATGTGCTCGCCCGCCATGTTCGGGTCTCCTCCCCGCACGTTTTGCGGCTGCTGCGCAGCCAATAAACGTGCAGGGAGGCTCTGACATCAGTGTAATGCCAGCAGCCATGTTGGCTGCTGGCATTACACTGATTGGCTGGCCAGAACCCGTGGTCGGGTGCTGTATAGCACCTGACCAGCGAGTTCGGCTCAGTCTTAGCCAGGGAGAGCTGAGGATAGGAAGGGAAAGTCAGTGTAGGGAGAAAAAAAGCAAAATTGTGAAAAAAAAGACCCAAAAGTCCTTTTTAGGACTACTGTGTGTGGGGGCAGCAGGTTATTTTGTGTGGGGGGAAAAAAAAAAAAAAAAAAAAATTTCATATATTCTGTTTAGTGTGCAAAGTTGCAGATTAGAGCACATTCTGTTTAGTGTGCAAAGTTGCAGATTAGAGCACATTCTGTTTAGTGTGCAAAGTTGCAGATTAGAGCACATTCTGTTTAGTGTGCAAAGTTGCAGATTAGAGCACATTCTGTTTAGTGTGCAAAGTTGCAGATTAGAGCACATTCTGTTTAGTGTGCAAAGTTGCAGATTAGAGCACATTCTGTTAAGTCTTCAAACTAAAATATCAAAGTCACATATTCCATTCAGTGTGCGTCGCCGCAGTTTAGCAGCACATTCTGTGTACTGTGCAGAGTTGCAGAATAGGAAGAAATACTGTTAAGTTTTCAAACTAAAATATCAAAGTCACATATTCCATTCAGTGTGTGTCACCGCAGTTTAGCAGCCTATTCTGTGTACTCTGCACAGTTGCAGAATAGGAAGAAATACTGTTAAGTTTTCAAACTAAAATATCAAAGTCACATATTCCATTCAGTGTGCGTCACCGCAGTTTAGCAGCCTATTCTGTGTACTCTGCACAGTTGCAGAATAGGAAGAAATACTGTTAAGTCTTCAAACTAAAATATCAAAGTCACATATTATATTCAGTGTGCGTCACCGCAGTTTAGCAGCCTATTCTGTGTACTCTGCACAGTTGCAGAATAGGAAGAAATACTGTTAAGTCTTCAAACTAAAATATCAAAGTCACATATTATATTCAGTGTGCGTCACCGCAGTTTAGCAGCCTATTCTGTGTACTCTGCACAGTTGCAGAATAGGAAGAAATACTGTTAAGTTTTCAAACTAAAATATCAAAGTCACATATTCCATTCAGTGTGCGTCACCGCAGTTTAGCAGCCTATTCTGTGTACTCTGCACAGTTGCAGAATAGGAAGAAATACTGTTAAGTCTTCAAACTAAAATATCAAAGTCACATATTATATTCAGTGTGCGTCACCGCAGTTTAGCACCCTATTCTGTGTACTCTGCACAGTTGCAGAATAGGAAGAAATACTGTTAAGTTTTCAAACTAAAATATCAAAGTCACATATTCCATTCAGTGTGCGTCACCGCAGTTTAGCAGCCTATTCTGTGTACTCTGCACAGTTGCAGAATAGGAAGAAATACTGTTAAGTCTTCAAACTAAAATATCAAAGTCACATATTATATTCAGTGTGCGTCACCGCAGTTTAGCAGCCTATTCTGTGTACTCTGCACAGTTGCAGAATAGGAAGAAATACTGTTAAGTTTTCAAACTAAAATATCAAAGTCACATATTCCATTCAGTGTGCGTCACCGCAGTTTAGCAGCCTATTCTGTGTACTCTGCACAGTTGCAGAATAGGAAGAAATACTGTTAAGTTTTCAAACTAAAATATCAAAGTCACATATTCCATTCAGTGTGCGTCACCACAGTTTAGCAGCCTATTCTGTGTACTCTGCACAGTTGCAGAATAGGAAGAAATACTGTTAAGTCTTCAAACTAAAATATCAAAGTCACATATTATATTCAGTGTGCGTCACCGCAGTTTAGCAGCCTATTCTGTGTACTCTGCACAGTTGCAGAATAGGAAGAAATACTGTTAAGTTTTCAAACTAAAATATCAAAGTCACATATTCCATTCAGTGTGCGTCACCGCAGTTTAGCAGCCTATTCTGTGTACTCTGCACAGTTGCAGAATAGGAAGAAATACTGTTAAGTCTTCAAACTAAAATATCAAAGTCACATATTATATTCAGTGTGCGTCACCGCAGTTTAGCAGCCTATTCTGTGTACTCTGCACAGTTGCAGAATAGGAAGAAATACTGTTAAGTCTTCAAACTCAAATATCAAAGTCACATATTCCATTCAGTGTGCGTCACCGCAGTTTAGCAGCCTATTCTGTGTACTCTGCACAGTTGCAGAATAGGAAGAAATACTGTTAAGTCTTCAAACTAAAATATCAAAGTCACATATTATATTCAGTGTGCGTCAGCGCAGTTTAGCAGCCTATTCTGTGTACTCTGAACAGTTGCAGAATAGGAAGAAATACTGTTAAGTTTTCAAACTAAAATATCAAAGTCACATATTCCATTCAGTGTGCGTCACCGCAGTTTAGCAGCCTATTCTGTGTACTCTGCACAGTTGCAGAATAGGAAGAAATACTGTTAAGTCTTCAAACTAAAATATCAAAGTCACATATTATATTCAGTGTGCGTCACCGCAGTTTAGCAGCACATTCTGTGTACTCTGCACAGTTGCAGAATAGGAAGAAATACTGTTAAGTTTTCAAACTAAAATATCAAAGTCACATATTCCATTCAGTGTGCGTCACCGCAGTTTAGCAGCCTATTCTGTGTACTCTGCACAGTTGCAGAATAGGAAGAAATACTGTTAAGTTTTCAAACTAAAATATCAAAGTCACATATTCCATTCAGTGTGCGTCACCGCAGTTAGCAGCCTATTCTGTGTACTCTGCACAGTTGCAGAATAGGAAGAAATACTGTTAAGTCTTCAAACTAAAATATCAAAGTCACATATTATATTCAGTGTGCGTCACCGCAGTTTAGCAGCACATTCTGTGTACTCTGCACAGTTGCAGAATAGGAAGAAATACTGTTAAGTTTTCAAACTAAAATATCAAAGTCACATATTCCATTCAGTGTGCGTCACCGCAGTTTAGCAGCCTATTCTGTGTACTCTGCACAGTTGCAGAATAGGAAGAAATACTGTTAAGTTTTCAAACTAAAATATCAAAGTCACATATTCCATTCAGTGTGCGTCACCGCAGTTAGCAGCCTATTCTGTGTACTCTGCACAGTTGCAGAATAGGAAGAAATACTGTTAAGTCTTCAAACTAAAATATCAAAGTCACATATTATATTCAGTGTGCGTCACCGCAGTTTAGCAGCCTATTCTGTGTACTCTGCACAGTTGCAGAATAGGAAGAAATACTGTTAAGTCTTCAAACTAAAATATCAAAGTCACATATTCCGTGTAAGATGAAGAAGGCGGGTAAAAAGGGACGGGGAAGTGGACGTGATCCTGATAGTTCAGGGCGCGGGTCAGGACGCGGAGAAACTGTGCCTGGTGCCAGAGCACAGGAAAGAAAGACATCCACCATACCTAGCTTCATGTCTAATTTTACAGGGCGTCGCAGGACATCACTCTCGAGGTCCGACCACTGCGAACAGGTGGTCGGTTGGATGTCAGCTGATACTGCTTCCAGTCGGTTAAGCACCACCCTGTCTTCCACCAAGTCCACTCTCAGTAGCCAAGAGTCTGGTCAACATAATCCTCACTCTGATCATCCTTCCTCCCACCATACACGGTCTGGTCAAAGAAGTGATCCCACACTGGGATATAGTGAGGAGCTCGTCTCATCACCAATCCTTCATTTGACCCTCTCTCCAAGCACGCTTGCAGAGGAACATGACATCTTGTGCCCTGATTCACAACCTCTAGAGGGTACCCAATCACAAGAAGATGACAGATGTGAACGGCATTTAAGGTCAAAGGAAGTAGTGGATGATGATGATGATGATGAGACACAGTTGCCATTAAATCAACCACTATTACTGTCTCAAGACCTTGTTGAGGAGAATGTTATACAGTTGTCAATGACTGAGTATGTGGTGGGATCAAGACATGAGGAGGATGATCAGAGTGAGGAAGTGGAGGAGGACTTGGTGGACGATGAGGTGACTGACCCCACCTGGGAAGGTGTAGAGCCGAGCGATGACAGCAGTCCTGAGGGTGAGCCATCTGCAGCACCGCAACAGGCTGGAAGAGGCAGTGGTGTGGCTACAGAAAGAAGGCGGACCGCACCAAACCGGCCCGCAAATGTTCCACGGAGCACCCCCTTGCGTAAATCTCCCTTGCCAAGGGGTAGGTGTTCCGCGGTATGGCGTTTTTTTAAGGAAAGTGCGGACGACAAAAGAATTGTAGTTTGCAACCTGTGCCACACCAGAATGAGCCGAGGCATGAACACTAGAAACCTCACCACCACCAGCATGATCCGACACATGGCATCCAAGCACCGTAATAAGTGGGAGGAACGCCTGGATCGCCCAGCTGTGTCTGCAGGCCACACCACTGCCTCCTCTTCCCCTGTTTTCGGTGCCGGCCAATCGCCTGTCGAAGGCGCAGGCCCGCATACCTACCGCCCTGCACCTGTACCATCTGAAGCACCATCAGCGACCACATCCACTTCCCTGTCCCAGCACAGCGTCCAAATGTCGTTACCCCAGGCATTTGAGCGCAAGCGAAAATACCCAGCCACCCACCCACAGGCCATAGCACTAACCTCACACCTTTCCAAATTACTGGCCATCAAAATGCTGCCATTTAGGCTTGTGGACACTGAGTCCTTCCGCAGCCTGATGGCAGCAGCTGTCCCTCGGTACGCGGTCCCCAGCCGCCACTACTTTTCCCGGTGTGCCATCCCCGCATTACACCACCATGTGTCCCGTAACATCACCCGTGCCCTGACCAACGCAGTTACTGGGAAGGTCCACTTAACGACTGACACATGGACAAGTGCTTGTGGCCAGGGACGCTACATTTCCCTGACGGCACACTGGGTGAATGTCGTGGAGGCTGGGAGCGACTCGGACCCTGGGATGGCACGGGTGCTACCCACGCAGAGGATTGCGGGCCCTACCTCCATCAGGGTTTCCGCCAGCACCTACGTTATTGGCTCCTCCTCCTCCGTTTCCACCTCCGAATTCTCTACACGCAGCGCCACTCCCCCATCAGCCAGTAGCTGGAAGCAGTGTAGCACTGCAGTGGGGAAGCGTCAACAGGCCGTGCTGAAGCTGATCTGCCTTGGGGACAAACAGCACACGGCCTCAGAGCTGTTGCAGGGGATTAGTCACCAGACCGAGCAGTGGCTCTCGCCACTCAACCTGCAACCAGGCATGGTTGTGTGTGATAATGGGCGTAACTTGGTGGCGGCTTTGGAGCTCGGCAAGCTCACACACGTACCATGCCTAGCGCATGTATTTAATTTAGTGGTTCAGCGATTTCTAAAAACCTACCCCAATTTGCATGATCTCTTGACCAAGGTGCGCCGCGTGTGTGCACATTTCCGTAAGTCATCTACAGCTTCAGCCGGCCTGTTGAAGCTGCAGCAGCGCTTACAATTGCCAGCTCACCGGCTGCTGTGTGACGTGAGCACGCGCTGGAACTCCACCTTCCACATGTTGGCCCGGCTTTGTGAGCAGCAGAGGGCAGTAGTGGAGTACCAGCTGTTACACGGTCGTCGCCTCTCCGTTCAACTTCCTCTAATCAGAAGTGAGGAGTGGGAATGGATGTCAGACCTCTGTGAGGTTTTACGCAATTTTGAGGAATCGACACAGATGGTGAGCGGCGATAACGCTATTATCAGTGTAACCATCCCACTTCTGTGTCTACTGAAACGCTCGCTGCTCACAATTAAAACTGACGCTTTGCATGTGGAAGAGGTGGAAATGCGGGAGGAAGAGCTTACACAAGGTGATAGCCAGAGCACCCTCACTTCGTCTTCTCAGCGACAATTGGAGGAGGAGGAGGAGGAAGACACGGTTGCCTCCGCTACAGAGGGTAGCCATGGAACTTTAGTTCCATCTCTTCAGCGTGGGTGGGCAGAAGAGGAGGAAGAGGATGAGGAGATTGAGAGTCATCCTCCTGGTGAGGACAGCAAAATCTTGACTGTTGGTACTCTGGCACACATGGCTGACTTTATGTTAGGCTGCCTTTCCCGTGACCCACGCGTTATACGCATTTTAGACAACACGGATTACTGGGTGTTCACTAGTGTTGAGCGAGCACCACGATGCTCGGGTGCTCGGGTGCTCTGACCGAGCAACCCCTGAGGCTCGAGTGCTCGGCCGAGCACCCGAGCCCCATTGGAATGAATGGGGCAACACCAGGCACCCCCTGCTCTGATGAGGGGAGGGTGCCTGGTCAATGCCCCCTTCATCTCCGCTATGCCCCCTTCATCTCAGAATGCCCCCTTCAGCTCCGCAATGTCCCCCTTCAGCTCCGCTATGCCCCTCTTCCACAATGTGCCCCTTCATCTCCGCTATGCCCCTCTTCCACAATGTGCCCCTTCATCTCCGCTATGCCCCTCTTCCACAATGTCCCCCTTCATCTCCTCTATGGCATAGAGGAGATGAAGGGGGACATTGTGGAAGAGGGGCATAGCGGAGATGAAGGGGCACATTGTGGAAGAGGGGCATAGCGGAGATGAAGGGGCACATTGTGGAAGACGGGCATAGCGGAGATGAAGGGGGACATTGTGGAAGAGGGGCATAGAGTCTATGCCCCTCTTCCACAATGTCCCCCTTCATCTCCGCAATGCCCCCTTCATCTCCGCAATGCCCCCGTACCTCCAGTCCCTGGTGGTCCAGCGGAGCTTCTTCGGATCTGTGCCTCTTCCGGCACAGATCCCCGCCACCCGAACATGTCGGGCGAGCACATGGCGGTACTCGACGAGTACCGCCATGTGCCGAGCAGAGCGATGCTCGAGCCGATCCGAGCATCGGCCGAGCACGCTCGCTCATCACTAGTGTTCACCCTTCTGGACCCCCGCTACAAAGAGAATTTCTCATCTCTCATTCCTCCGGTGGAGAGGACAAGCAAAATGGTGCAATACCAGAAGGTTCTTGTTGAAAAATCGCTCCAAAATTTTCCATCTGACAACGCTGGCGGCAGAGTACGTGCTACCTTGGCCAACCAAGAAGGGGAGAAAAGGGGAGCACACAGCAGTTCCGACAAAGGCAGGGCAACACTCTCCAAGGCGTGGGACACCTTCATGACACCCCGCCAGCACCCTCACCCTGATGCGCAGCCTAGTGTCACAAGGAGGGAAAAGTTTTGGAAGATGGTGAAGGAGTACGTAGCAGACCGTGTCAGCGTCCTCAATGATCCCTCTGTGCCTTACAACTACTGGGTGTCCAAGCTGGACACGTGGTATGAACTGGCACTCTACGCCTTGGAGGTGCTGGCCTGCCCTGCCGCCAGCGTTCTGTCTGAGCGGGTATTTAGTGCTGCTGGTGGCATCATAACAGATAAGCGTATCCGCCTTTCCACCGACAATGCTGATAGGTTGACACTTATAAAAATGAACAAGGCCTGGATTTCCCCTGACTTCCCCACTCCACTGGAGGAAAGCCCTGGGGGAACATAAACTCACTTTATGTATGTTATTTACAATGATGGGAGTACTCTGTATTCCCATTCACCCCTTCCACCCAAAAAACGGGTATATGGTTGACTCTTAATCTTCTCATCCTCCTCCTCCTCTTCCATATGCCCTGGGATATAATTTTTATATAGGGCCAGCTCACCAGCGGGCCCTGTGATATAATTTTTATATAGGGCCAGCTCACCAGCGGGCCCTGTTTGACAATTTTTATATAGGTCAGCTCACCAGCGGGCCTTCTCATATAATGTTTTATTGGGTCAGCTCTCTAGCGGGCCCTCTCATATAATGTTTTATA
Organism: Rhinophrynus dorsalis; assembly: GCA_037306005.1. Classification (NCBI taxonomy): domain Eukaryota; kingdom Metazoa; phylum Chordata; class Amphibia; order Anura; family Rhinophrynidae; genus Rhinophrynus; species Rhinophrynus dorsalis. Next base: position 503,009,198 of record CM074722.1, on the reverse strand, counting down.
GCGTCAGCTCACTAGCGGGCCTTCGCATATAATGTTTAGGATGGTCAGCTCCGCAGCAGACCCTCACCCATAATGTTTTAGATGGTCGGCTCAGCGCACGTTTCCCTCTTAATCATGGCCCCAGTTCAGAAAAATCAAGGAAATTTTTGGGAGAATTTGCCTTTGCGCACGTTTCCCTCTTAATCATGGCCTCAGTTCAATAAAATCAAGGAAATTTTTTGGAGAATTTGCCTCTGCGCACGTTTCCCTCTTAATCATGGCCTCAGTTCAGAAAATCAAGGAAATTTTTGGGAGAATTTGCAGATGATATACAAGTAAATATACAGCAAATATTGTTTGGTAACAATTTTTCGCCTAAAGTCGTTTTTATTTTCCTTTTTGTGTGTTTTACGGTCAGTCTGTAAAAATGGCGTACTACGGGCGAAAGATCGTTCCCAGCAGCAATGTTGGAGTCCAAGATGCATCCAGACATCCTCCCTATGCTGTCCCTGAACCATTTCTGTGGTGTTTCCATCATTTTCTTCCCTTTTCCTATGGACCAGGCACCCTCCCCTCATCAGAGCAGGGGGTGCCTGGTGTAATGCTCGAGTCCTCCCATTGACTTCAATGGGGCTCGGGTGCTCGGCCGAGCGCTCGAGCCTCAGGGGGTGCTCGGTAAGAGCACCCCGAACACCCGAGCATTGGGGTGCTCGCTCATCACTACTGTTTTTGTAATTGGTATCAACTAAACCAACTAGAGGCCAAAAGGCATTTTCTTTCTTTTTATAATGCACTCTATAGGAGGACTTGACTCATAGACTATGGCTCTTCATAGTAATTAAAAGGAACAGCCCCACTTAATGGCCACAACAGAAAATTACAGTTTAAAGGGGCAGTAAACTTTTTTTTTATGAAAACACATATTTTACAGAGAACTCCCTGCTGAATAAAACAAGGTCACTTGATGTTAGTTGTTTTATTCAAAAATTATAGCAGTTTAAATAATCAGGAAGTTAATTTACTGTGTTTACTTCCTGACAGATCTGACAGGAAGTGAATTTACTGTGTTTACTTCCTGATAGATCTAACTGACAGGAAGTGAATTTACTGTGTTTACTTCCTGATACTTCTAACTGACAGAAAGTTAATTTACTGTGTTTACTTCCTGATAGTTCTAACTGACAGGAAATGAATTTACTGTGTTTACTTCCTGATAGATCTAACTGACAGGAAGTGAATTTACTCTGTTTATTTCCTGATTGTTCTAACTGACAGGAAGTGAATTTACTGTGATTACTTCCTGATTGTTCTAACTGACAGGAAGTGAATTTACTGTGTTTACTTCCTGATAGTTCTAACTGACAGGAAGTGACTCAGCAGTTTCTATCACATTCTATGGAGAAATGTATGTCTCTGACTTTTCTGACTTTCCTCTCCATTAGAATCTAACAGGAAATCTAATTAGAATTTGACCACTAGAGGGCACTGCTAATGTAAAAAAACATGGGTTTAAACTGTAATAACTCTGGAAATATAAATCTCTCAGCAGTGTGAGTGTCCTTATTTTACTCAGTAGGAAAATCCCTACAATATATATTTTTTCATAAAAAAAATTTTACTGCTCCTTTAATGAAAAAAGACAAGTATGAGATTTCTCAGCAGTGGGATTACCCTAGTTTCTCAGGAGGAAAAGTCAGATAAAGTACATTTTTCCCATAAAAACTTAACAATTTATTTAAATCAAAAAAAGGAAAAAAAAAAAAAAAAATCCCTATGTAGCACCAAACCCAACCTATTACCATACTGAGTGAAACCACGTGCCCAAACATGTGTGAAGATACATGAATATGCCAATAGGCACACAGATGGTTTAAATATAACTTTTATTTACAACACAATAAAAACAGATGAATTAAAAACACAACTGGGTTTGGTGCTACATAGGGATTATTTTGCTTTTTATTTTTTACTTTTTTTAATTTATTACTATTAATAAAGTTCAGTGGTTACTACCATGACTGCAGAGCCTGTTCAGACCTCAGGGTTGCAGGTTCAAATCCCGGCAGGGTTCACTCAACCCTTCAACGTTCCGAGGTGGATAAATGAGTACCATTGATTGGGTAATAATAACATCTATTATTCTGCTGCCTATTCGGTTAATTCCGAGAGCGTGCACTGAAAACGCTTTAAGTTCCACTGAGAGAAAGGCACTATATAAATACTAGTAATTATTATTATTAAGGGAGCAGTAAACTTTTATTTATGAAAACATATTTTATACAGCTTTTCCTGTTGAGTAAAACAAGGTCACTCCCATCGCTGTTGTTTTATTAAAAAATTATAGCAGTTCAAATAACCATGAAATTAATTTACTGTGTTTACTTCCTGATAGTTCTAAATAGGGTTGCCACCTTTTCTTCAAAAAAATACCGGCCATGGCATTCCCTCCATAGACTTAACATTGGACAGAAGCCAATTTTTTACCGGCCTGCCGGTATAATACCGGCTGGGTGGCAACTCTAGTTCTAACTGACAGGAAGTGAATTTACTGTGTTTACTTCCTGATAGTTCTGACAGGAAGTGAATTTACTGTGATTACTTCCTGATAGTTCTAAATGACAGGTAGTGAATTTACTGTGTTTACTTCCTGATAGTTCTAACTGACAGGAAGTGAATTTACTGTGATTACTTCCTGATAGTTCTGACAGGAAGTGAATTTACTGTGATTACTTCCTGATAGTTCCGATAGTACTTACATTTAGAAAAAAAACAAACACCTCTCCTAATACTACTTTGTTAACTAAACCTATGGTAAAAAAACGTTTATGAGGTGAATGTTCCCCTTTAACACGGATAAGATCTGCATGCCGTGTTACGTCATTTACACACAAAGCAAATACAAGTATCTATTATGAAGCCCATTACACGTGTTACTTTACGTACCGTCTCTCTTTTCCATACAGATAGTGACAATTTTAGCCAACATGTCGATTCTGGATCAGTGCGCTTCCGAAATACTGCAAGAAAATGGTAAGTTTTCTGCCATTTAATTATTAACGTTATTGGCTGTGGGAATAGGTTTACGTAATTATCTCCCTTTCTTTTACATTTCGTTGTTTACTTTTATTTTATTGGTTAACGCTTTGAGTGCCAGTGGGTTATGGAACACATTGCTTTGCAATGCATTGGATACCCCTCTGGCACACAAAGGGTTAAAGCTGGTGAGCACTTCTAGATATTGCATCAGTGGTATTCAGTTGTTGGCTCTCCAGCTGTTGGGGCGTTGGCTGGTTGGGGGTGATGGAGTTGTAGTAAAGGGTTTGGCAAAAAGTTGTTTTTTTTTCATAAAAATTCCTACCTACAGTAACCTATGGAAGAGCCCTGGGGCCAACAACAAAAAAAAAATTCTAATTTTGACTTTTAAAGTCAAAATTCTGACTTTCAAACTCAAAATTCTGACTTTTAAACTTGAAAAATGTTGACATTTAAAGTCAGAATTTCAAGATTAAAAGTCAGAATTCTGACTTTAAAAGTCAAAATTAGAATTATTTTTTGTTGTTGGCCCCAGGGCTCTTCCGTAGTAACCCTCAAAATATTCTCTTTATTATAAATGTCAAGAAATTTCCTGTGGGAGCTTTGCCCGTTGCGGGGGGGGGGGGTAGTTATACTCAATATGTGAGGTTCAGTCTGTGCCAGTGCTGTGGGACAAGAGGTCAGTAGTGTGTGTGGTTCTCTAGCCAACGTGGGACAAGACTGGGGGAGCAGGGGGTGTTGTGTGAGTGGGCCTATGTATGCCTTGGGCTAAGGCTAGGGGTTAGTATGTATGGATCTATTGATACAAAGCTAGGTGGGATGTGTGTGGGGCTATGGCTACCATAGAGTAGGCTGGGAGGTTATTTGTGGGTCTGTGGCTACTGTGTGACAAGGCTGGGAGATTAGTATGTGTGGGTCTGTGGCTCCTCTGGGGCAAGGCTGGCAGATTATTATGGGTGGTTCTGTGGCTACTGTGGGACAAGAGTGGGAGGTTAGTATGTGTGGGTCTGTGGCTCCTGTGGGACAAGGCTGGGAGATTAGTATATATGGTTTTATGGCTACTGTGGGAAAAGGCTGGGAGATTAGTATGTGTGGTTCTGTGGCTCCTGTAGGACAAGGCTGGGAGATTAGTATGTGTGGGTCTGTGGCTCCTGTGGGACAAGGCTGGGAGATTAGTATGTGTGGGTCTATGGCTACTGTGGGACAAGGCTGGGAGATTAGTATGTGTGGTTATGTGGCTAATGTGGGACAAGGCTGGGAGATTGTATGTGTGGGTCTGTGGCTACTGTGGGACAATGCTGGGAGATTAGTATGTGTGGGTCTGTGGCTACTGTGGGACAAGGCTGGGAGATTGTATGTGTGGGTCTGTGGCTACTGTGGGACAAGGCTGGGAGATTAGTATGTGTGGGTCTGTTGCTACTGTGGGACAAGGCTGGGAGGTTAGTATGTGTGGGTCTGTTGCTACTGTGGGACAAGGCTGGGAGATTAGTATGTGTGGGTCTGTTGCTACTGTGGGACAAGGCTGGGAGATTAGTATGTGTGGGTCTGTGGCTACTGTGGGACAATGCTGGGAGATTAGTATGTGTGGGTCTGTGGCTACTGTGGGACAAGGCTGGGAGATTAGTATGTGTGGGTCTGTGGCTACTGTGGGACAATGCTGGGAGATTAGTATGTGTGGGTCTGTGGCTACTGTGGGACAATGCTGGGAGATTAGTATGTGTGGGTCTGTGGCTACTGTGGGACAAGGCTGGGAGATTGTATGTGTGGGTCTGTGGCTACTGTGGGACAATGCTGGGAGATTAGTATGTGTGGGTCTGTGGCTACTGTGGGACAAGGCTGGGAGATTGTATGTGTGTGTCTGTGGCTACTGTGGGACAAGGCTGGGAGATTGTATGTGTGTGTCTGTGGCTACTGTGGGACAAGGCTGGGAGGATAGTATATGTGAGTCTATGGCTAGTGTAGGGCAAGGCTAAGAGGTTAGTATGTGTGAGTTTACGTTTACTGTTAGACAAGTCTGGGGAACTTAGAATGTGTAGTTCTACTGCTACTGTGGTAGAAGGCTGGGGAGGGTTAGCATGTGTAGTCCTATTGATACTGTGGGACAAGGCAGGGTGGGGGGTAGTATATGTAGGTCTATGACTACTGTGGGCCAGGGCTGGGGGGTCAGTATGCAGAGGAAAAAGCAGAAAAATTGCACCTTTCATAGGAATTACCACAGAATAAGTAGTATAAGTGCAGTTTTTCTTATTTTTTGTTTTTTTGGGCAGAAATTTTCACCTATACCTATTGTATCCCTCAACAGCTGGAGGTCCAACAATATACTACCACTGTATTACACATATACCAAAATTGTGATGAGGTCTGATGCCCATTGATTACCAGAGATGTGTCCGACACATTGACCCATAATGCACTGTGGATCTCTTGAGCGCTGGGTGAATCTAACAGAACGAAGCAGAAGTAGTTGTCAGGGTGTTGTGGCTCTTTGGTCTGCCAGCCGCTTACACTGACCCTTTTCCTAAGAAGTTGACACAAAAGTTAACATTGTGTGACAGTGTTATGGAAATTGTGATGTACAATATGTTTATTATTGTCATTCTGATTGTGAATCCTAATAATAATAATAATATATATATTTTATTATATCCTTCATTACATGTCTGAATAACACAATCCAAAATGTTAAGGGTGTTCCAAAAATTCCAGACTGCACATATGGGGTCTTTGAGCAAACAAAATAAATAAATAATTGAGGAGCACAGAAGTAGAAGAATGAAAATGTTTTGGTTTATTTTGTGAGTTGATTCTTATGTGAATGTTTGTACACAAAGGAGTTAAGATTCTCGTTGATATGCTGTATGAGAAGCCCTGCTCTGGGACTGTCGCTGAAGCCTCCGCTTGTGAACGCGTTCAACAGAAAGCCGCCGTTACACTTGCTCGGCTGTGCCGGGATCCTGACATTGCCCACACGGCAATCAAGCACAACTGTAAGTACCCATAGAAACATAGAAACATACACTCTGATGGCAGATAAGAACCATTCGGCCCATCTAGTCGCCCATTTTCCTACTGTAAGAACCTCAAACCTTATTTGGTCCTTGGTCTTTTCTTACGTTAAAGTGATAGTAATGTTTCACAATAAAAGCAGCTCCAATTAATCTTCATAGTATTTGAGCTGTAGAGAGTGTTATTTCAGTACTGTGAGAGTTGTAGTTCAAGAGTAATTGAATGATAAAGTTTCCCCCTCCCACCCCTTTTACCTAGTGTAAGTCACGTCCCCTCAGATGTGGAATGCAGTCCATAGACCAGACAGGTCACAGCAAGGGACAATCTTCTTACTGTGAGAACAATGAAAGCCCTGCCGCCCTTGACTGGTTTTCCCTTATGATCACTGAAGATTGTTCCTCTCTGTGATCCATCCGGACAGTCTTGCTGCTCTGAGGTGAGCAGTGTTACATCAGTAAAAGGGGCAGGAGGGGGATACTTTATCACTCAGTTACTCTTGTACTACAACTCTGACAGTACTGAAATAACACTCTCCATGGACCAAATACTATGATTATTAATTAGAGCCGCTTTTATTGTGAAACATTACTGTCCCTTTAAGGACAGCCTTATGCCTATCCCATGAATGCTTAAATTCTGTCACTGTATTAACTTCTACCACTTCTGCTGTATATGTGCTTGTATTATAACTCCTTTAAGGGAATCTCTCACCCCTATGCATGTTTGTCTAAAACGTGAGCGTATATAGAAATTAGATTGAAAACTGTTTTAATTTTTTTCTTTAAATCGTTATTTTAATCAAATTAAACATCTGAAGATTACCCTGCAGCTTCCTTTCGGACAGACTGTGGTTACCAGCTCTGTACCACAGTCCGTCACTCTTACTCCACTCCCCTCCCTCTATCCAGCCTCCTCCAATGATGGAGGATTTCTGCATGTAAGCTGGAGTAATCTCATTGGCCAGAGACCTCTCCAGTTTACAGGCAGAAATCCTCCATCATTAGAGGAGACTGGATAGAGGGAGGGGATCAGAGGAAGAGTGACAGACTGCGGTTAGCAGCTCTCATTGGCCAGAGATCGCTCCAGCTTAGATGCAGAAATCCTCCGTCATTGGAGGAGACTGGATAGAGGGAGGAGAGCAGAGGAAGAGTGACAGACTGCAGTTAGCAGCTCTCATTGGCCAGAGATCGCTCCAGCTTAGATGCAGAAATCCTCCGTCATTGGAGGAGACTGGATAGAGGGAGGGGATCAGAGGAAGAGTGACAGACTGCGGATACCAGCTCTCATTGGCCAGAGACCACTCCAGCTTACATACTGAAATCCTCAGTCATTGGAGGAGGCTGGATTGAGGGAGGGGAGTAGAGGAAGAGTGACAGACTGTGGTTACCAGCTCTCATTGGCCAGAGACCACTCCAGTTTAGATGCAGAAATCTAACGTCATTGGAGGAGGCTGGATAGGGGGAGGGGAGCAGAGGAAGGGTGGCAGACTGCAGTTACCAGCTCTCATTGGCCAGAGATGGCTCCAGCTTAGATGCAGAAATCCTCAGTCATTGGAGGAGGCTGGATTGAGGGAGGGGAGTAGAGGAAGAGTGACAGACTGCGGTTACCAGCTCTCATTGGCCAGAGATCGCTCCAGTTTAGAAGCAGAAATCCACTGTCATTGGAGGAGGGTGGATAGAGGGAGGGGAGCAGAGGAAGAGTGACAGACTGCGATACAGAGCTGTTAACCACACTCTGTCCAGAAGGAAGATGGAGGGTAATCTTTAGACATTTATTTTGGGCAAAATACCAATTTTTAAAAATAAAAATGGAAACAGTCTAATCGCTATATACGCTAATTTTTTAGACAAACATGTATGGGTTGATAGATCTCCTTTAATCTACTCATATACGTACATGTGTACATGCCTTTGCTATTAACTCCTTATTCTACTCAAACATGTACATTTAAAGTGGCACAGGAATTACCTCCCCCAGACAGGGCACCAGCTGGGCATGATGCACTAAGTAAGAATAAGCAGGAGGAAGAGTTCATGTCTGTCCTCTCTTTGTATCACTTGTCATAGGTAAAGGGTACAATGAGGGCCAGATTTATAGCTCCAGTGCCCCTAGCCCCGCCTTTTCCCCACCCAATCACACCCATCATGTAGCCACACCCCTTCATTAACCATACTCTCTTGTGGTCACACCCATTTTTTATTTTATATAAAAAAAATGTATGTCCACCCTATTAAAGTTCAACTGTGCAAAATTGAGTTACCATAGAAAAGGCTAGCGCTAGCGGAAAATGCAAGAATATAGGCAATTAAAGGGGCAGTAATGTCCCAGATAAATGTGTTCTTGTTTTGTAGAGTTTTAAAAAACAAATTATGTGGCACAAATCCTATCTCTCAAACCAGCCAACACCCAGGTCCCAACTACACACACTGCAAATTTCACGTGCAGGCATACTGTGCGTAGCTGCGTCAGTAGTGCCTCTCCCCTTATCCAGCCCGCGCCGAAGCGGTGGCAGTGGTACAACATCGATGTCACATGACACCCGTTCATGTGACGTTGCTTCCACCAACCGCAACACAGAGGCAGATCACTGAGCCTCAGATACGGGCCAGCTGAGGACTGGGGAGCGTACTCGCCAGCCAGAGCCGTGCAGTAATTACAGTGCGAGAGGCACATGGGGGTGGTCAGTGTGGCGCAAGAGGCACCATCATGTTAAATCACTCACTGCAGAGTTTACAAAGGGCCGCGCCACCACGGTCCGCATCATCGCAGCACAAAACATTTTTAAAAAATTAAATAAATAAAAAAAGGGGCAGTGCCTAGTCGGCCTATTAATAAATCCGACCCTGGGTACAATCCTCCCAAAATAAACACAAACACAAAGCTTGGGGTCAGCAGGCTGCAGCTTTATTTCAAGTACTTACCTTAACCCCTTAAGGACCAGCCGTAGGGCTGGCATTTAAGGACCGTGGGGCATTTTGTCTTTTTCTAATGTATTCAGGGTTCCCCGAGTGGTTCACAGCCATGAGGGAATCCCTGAATTCCATGACTTGCCAGGATCGTCACTAGTCCTTAACCCCTTAACGACCAGCGGTCCTGGGAAGTTTCCGTCCCATAAGGACCGCTTTGATCTTTGCTGACGTGCTGGTACACATGACATGTTGCGTGTATCGGCACGCCACTTCGGGGCCTAAAAGAGATCGCTCCAGTCTTGGAGCGGTCAATTTTAGGCCCCGTTTTTACTTACAGCGATCCCGGTGGAGCACTGTAAGTAAAAAGTACGTGACGTACTATGACCTTCATTGGTCCTTAAGTATTTAAGGACCGTGACGGTCGTAGTACGTCACGTAGTCCTTAAGGGGTTAAGTTCAGAACAATCCTGGCACATCATTGGTCCTTAAGGGGATTAATTTTATTTGTAACCATAATAATTTAATTCAATTATTAAAACTGGGTCCTTGCCAATATAAAAACACTTGAAGAAGTATGGCCCAATTGCCTTCAGCATCTTATACCTGACTCTAAAGGAATTGCCCCATTGACCATAAACTTTAGCTTCAGTGGGTAAAGTCACACCCGCGACCTAAAACCAGGGCTAAACTTCCAAAGGGCTTCAGCCTGAAGATAAATCTACATCACTTTAACACAAAAGTTATCAATATCTGAAAAAACAGGCAAGGCCTAACCGCCCTGCTGTGACAAATCCAACCACACGCTCATAATAGGGACAGAGGGAGGGATGCTGCTCCTTGTTCCCTTCTCATCCAAATGGCAGACTACCTCCTGCCTAAGCCTCACTTATACCACTGAACTTACTCCACCCCTAACACCCTGCATCTACATCCAGCTCCGCCCTCTCCATAACATGCTTGCCTCCCTGTACACTCCGTTTCCATTCCGGGGAAATCTGATGCATTGTGAGTGAGCACTAATCATACAGACGTTGAATATGACAGCAGGTAAGATCCATTCAGCCCATCTAGTCTGCCCGTGTTTTCTACTGTAAAAATGTCAAACCTTGTTTGGTCCTTGGTCTTGTCTTATGTTCAGGACAGCCTGATGCCTATCCCATGCATGCTTACATTCCCTTCTTGTATTAACCTCTACCAATTCTGCTGGTAGGCTATTCCACTTATCTACTACCTTCTCAGCAACGTAAAACTTTCTTACATTACATCTAAACCTGTGTCCCTCTAGTTTTAGACTATGGCCTCTTGTCCTAACATTTTACTCCTTTGAAATGTATTTCCATCCTGCACTTTGTCGAATCCCTTCATGTATGTGAATGTGTCTATCATATCCCCTCTCTTTCTTCTCTCCTCCAAGTGATACATGTTCAGATCATTTAGTCTATCCTGCTCATTTTTATTATGCTCCTGCGTTTTATCTCATGCCTCCTCCTCCACCCAGCAGGGCTCTGCCGGTGATAATGTTGACCAGGGGATATAACAAAAGCAGGAATTGAGGAGGTTTTTTCATTTATCTTTGTGTTTTCTCTCCAGGTATTCCCCGCCTCATTGAACTGTGCCGTACCCCAGAAGAGAGACATAACAGTGACGCTGTCCTTGTTGCCTGCCTTGTACGTACATGATACTGACACAGGGTTTATATCACTGTAGGAAGCATGTGACATTCCAGCTCTTGGAGACGTCAACTTCCAACACCACCAACCACCCTCTGTCTGGTCTGGGGTAATAGGATTTGTAGTCTCCAACATACATAGCGTTGAAGATTGATTAAACCTGATGTAATGATTTATCCAGTAGACCAGGAATAAGGATAACCATTGCTTTTCACCCCTTGGTTGCTAGAGGGCTTCAATTTGTGTTGAACACCTATCCAGTAGCCATGGGGTTAAAACAATTAGCGCTAAACACTAGTTTTTCTTAAATGAAGTGAAATGTTTTACTATTCACAGAAATATATAGCGCTTATGATATATGACACTGCAGGGCGAGGGAAGCATTTTTCCACCGTACTTCTCACTTCCTGTCTGATGGCTGCAGTGTGTAGTGCAAAATGAAAATCTCTTCCCCCCCAGAATATCAGTAAATGTAACATTATGTTTCCAAAAAGACAAATAACTAAGAAAAACACATTATAATGCTCCATTTGTTACAAATTAACCATTGTTGCTGTCACTATTAGTATTATATAATTCGTGGATTTTCCTAACTGTTGTGATGGAAAGTCAGAATTTTATTAAAGACACGGAGGCGAATATTATACATTATCCTTCCTCACTGCCACCCTCAGCAGCAAAGACAACTTTATTTAAATAACAGTTAAACACAAGAAAACTTGCTAATATGACACTCCACCCCCCAACCAATCACAAGTCCTTCCTTAGTCCCATAAAACTGAGGTGCAGCCTTGACTCCTCCTCTTTCTTGCGACCGAAGGAAATCTAACTTCTTCCATCCAACCAATAGAACTTTAACTTCTCCGCACGAATACTTCCATCATGTAAAATCTGTGGTACCATAACTTCTCTGTAATAAGGTTCTTCCATAACTTCAGCCAGTTGAACAATAACAGTGGTGAACACGTACATCCAAGTCAATGACCATCTATCACGGTGCCCGTGATTGGCTGCAGTTACTTGTCTGTCACCAGTAGGGGGCTTCTATTGGCTGTCTGCAGATAGCCTGCCTCTTATTGACTATTTAAACCTGGATTGGGCACCCTTTGAGTGCCCTTTCGTGTTGTTTCTGACCTTCTTGCTATCACTATGCTAGTGATAGCTGGGCCTCTGTTCCAGTGTTCCTGAGTTCCTGATCTCATGTGTTCCTGAGTTCCTGATCTCTACTGTTCCAGTGTTTCCTGCATGCTGAAGTACTTCCAGTCCTGGTTCCGGCCTAGTCTCTGGTGTTGCAGTTCCTGCTGAACTTCTCTGCTGTTTTCTGACCTGACTGATCGTTGCTGGTTCCTGTCATCTCATCACCTGTCTTCAGTATCCTGGCGACCTTCTGCCTGGTCGCGTTGGTGACATTGCTACAATTCCGTGTTGGTCCCAGCGTGCGGACGCTGGTTTGCTCCCAAGCCTTGCGGCTATACAAACTCGCTTGTTACACCAGTGTGCGGTCACTGGTTTGCTCCAAAGCCTATCAGCTATACAAATCTGTGTTGGTCCCAGCGTGCGGACGCTGGTTTGCTCCTAAGCCTTGCGGCTATACAAACTCGCTTGTTACACCAGTGTGCGGTCACTGGTTTGCTCCTAAGCCTATCAGCTATACAAATCTGTGTTGGTCCCAGCGTGCGGACGCTGGTTTGCTCCTAAGCCTTGCGGCTATACAAACTCACTTGTTACACCAGTGTGCGGTCACTGGTTTGCTCCAAAGCCTTTCAGCTATACAAATCTGTGTTGGTCCCAGCTTGCGGTGGTTTGCTCCTAAGCCTTGCGGCTATACAAACTCGCTTGTTACACCAGTGTGCGGTCACTGGTTTGCTCCAAAGCCTATCAGCTATACAATTCTGTGTTGGTCCCAGCGTGCGGACGCTGGTTTGCTCCTAAGCCTTGCGGCTATACTACTCGCTTGTTACTCCAGTGTGCGGTCACTGGTTTGCTCGCTAAGCCTAACGGCTATACTATTCAGTGTTGTTTCCAGCGTGCGGACGCTGGTTTGCTCCAAAGCCTTGCTGCTTAACGATTCTGCTAATTTGCCAGTTCCATCTGACTGCTGCTATTATCTCTGGGCTGCCCTGCCCGGTATTGGTAAGGCCGGTAGAACCTTTTGCCACATTCCATCTGAGGTTGCCTTACCCGGTATTGGCAGGGCCGGTAGAGCCTACATTGTGTACCTATTGAGGCTGCCTTGCCCGGTAATTTGGTAAGGCCGGTAAACCGTTATGCTATTCCATCTGCAGGTTGCCTTACCCGGTATTGGCAAGGCCGGTAGAGCCTAAAGACTGTCCTGTCCGGTATATTGACAGGACCGGTAGAGTCTGCCTTCTGTCTGTGCTGTATTCTGTATATATATATATGTATGTTATTGCCATCCTAAGTTATCATTTATTATTTCAATAAAATTGATTTTTTTACCTAAAACTTGTGTCTGAGAGTCATAATAAACCGTGACAGTACGAAAGGGCCATGACCTCAGACATCAAGGGTGAAGGTAACGCACAGAATATCCATTGGAGGATGGATGTGCTCGAGCAACGTTTGGATCAGTTGGCAGTTGCAATTCAAACGATCCTTGAACGCACGGTACCTGCTGCCCAATCTAGCTCTAGCCCGGTGGTCTCGCCAAGTCAGACACCGGAAAGTGATACCAGACCCCTAGGGGGTACTGTTAAAGGGTTAACGGCTTCTGCACCCTTGCCGCTAAGATATGATGGTGACCCTAGTCTCTGCAGAGGGTTCATCAATCAACTCGAAATCTTTATGGAATTGACGGCACACGCATTTCCCAATGATCGTAGTAAAGTGGGGTTCACGATATCACTGCTCACTGGCAGAGCATTGGCTTGGGCTAACCCCTTGTGGGAGAATGCTAAACCTTGTACTAAGAACTTTAGTGAATTTGTGCGTTCCTTTCGAAGAGTGTTTGAGCCTCCTGGTAGAACCACCTCTGCTGCCAAACGCCTTATGGAGATACAACAGGGCAGGCGTACAGTGGGCGACTATGCCATCGAATTCCGCACATTGGCAGCAGAGGTAGGTTGGAATAACGAGGCATTATTGGCAGCCTTCTCTCAAGGCCTGAATGACCACATTAAAGACGAAATCGCTGCTAAAGATCTACCTATTGATCTAGATGATTACATTGAGTATGTTATGATAATTGACTCCAGAATACGTGAGAGATCAATTGCCAGAGATCGTAAGTTACGGTCAAAAAATAATGAGCCTAGTAGCATGTTTTGCCCACCCATCCCTCCCTTGGCATTGAAGTCTAGTGAACCAGTACGGGAAACAAGTGAACCTATGGAAATAGGCTTCACTAGACTATCCAAGGCAGAGAGACTATATCGCAAAAAACAAGGGTTATGTTTATACTGCGGTAAAAAAGGGCACTTGCTAAATTCCTGTCCGGTACGTCCGGGAAACGCACACACCTAGGGTATCTTGGGGGACAGGCCCTAGGTGGTGTACAATCGTCCCCAGTGTCGGGCATAATGAAACCCACCATACAGGTGGTATTGTCTTGGGCACAACGCTCTGTGGAGGTTTTGGCCTTGGTTGACTCCGGTGCAGCAGGGTATTTTATGGATAATACCTTTGCTGAATTGCACGGAGTTCCACGCATTGAAAGAGAAAACCCCTTGACTATTGAAGCGATTGATGGTAGACCCTTAGAACCGCCTCAGGTTATATTTGAAACTATGCCATTGTCTATGACTATTGGGGCACTTCACAGAGAAGAGCAGCAGTTTCAACTGATTAATTCCCCGCACCATGCGGTGATATTGGGATTTCCGTGGTTACAGTTACATAACCCACAATTCGATTGGAAAAAGTGTGAAATTGCTGCTTGGTCCCAGTTTTGTATGGACAAGTGCGTCATCCAGCCTATTAAGGTCATGTGCACCTCCTCTGCTATGCCGGACGTGTACCAACAGTTTGGCGATGTTTTTAGCAAAGGAGAGGCTAGTATGCTACCCCAGCATAGACCTTATGATTGTTGCATTGAATTGCAGCCTGGTGCAGTACCTCCGAAAGGACGCACTTATCCATTATCTTGTGATGAAAATAAGGCTATGGAGGATTACATTTCTGATGCCCTTGCTAGAGGGATCATACGTAAATCTACCTCTCCAGCTGGGGCTGGGTTCTTTTTTGTAAAAAAGAAAAATGGCGAATTAAGACCATGCATTGACTACCGGGGCTTGAATAAACTAATGGCAAAAAACGCATACCCAATACCACTCATCACCGAGCTTTTTGACAGGCTTAAGGGCGCTTCGATATTTACCAAGTTGGACCTACGGGCCGCTTACAATCTGGTTCGCATTCGAGCAGGTGATGAGTGGAAAACTGCCTTTAATACTCGAGCTGGGCACTACGAGTATCTAGTAATGCCTTTTGGGCTGTGTAATGCACCCGCAGTTTTCCAGGAACTGATAAATGATGTTCTGAGAGATATGTTACAGACATGTGTTGTGGTGTACCTCGACGATATACTGATTTACTCCCAAAACATGGCACAGCACATCAAAGATGTATCCGCAGTATTGCTACGACTCCGTGAGAACAAATTATTTTGTAAAATGGAAAAATGTGAGTTTCATAGAACCAGTGTGCCATTCTTGGGGTTCATAATTGGCAATGATGGCATTGCCATGGACAAAGAAAAGTTGTCAGCTGTCCTACAATGGCCAAAACCCAAGGGTCTTAAAGCCATACAGCGTTTCCTGGGTTTCGCTAATTATTATAGGAGGTTTATTAAGAACTTTTCTTCCATTGTCAAACCTCTGTCCGATCTTACGCACAAGGGTGCTAATCCTTCTTGTTGGCCGGTATCTGCTGAGAAAGCCTTTGAGAATTTGAAGCTGGCATTTGCTGCGGCTCCTGTGTTATCCCACCCCAATCCTTTACTTCCATTTACGTTAGAGGTTGATGCCTCAGATATTGGGGTCGGGGCAGTACTTTCGCAGCGACACGAGAAAGGTGGAACTCTCAGACCTTGTGGGTTTTTCTCTAAAAAGTTGACTCACTCAAAGCCACTATGAGATAGGTGACAGAGAATTATTGGCCATTATCCTTGCTCTTAAGGAATGGCGTCATTTGCTTGAAGGTACTAAGAATCCTGTCTTAATCCTAACAGATCATAAGAATCTGACCTATCTCTCGGAGGCCAAGAGATTGTCCTCTCGTCAGGCCAGGTGGGCACTGTTCCTGTCTCGATTTAATTTCATTGTATCATATTTACCAGGGTCAAAAAATATCAGGGCTGATGCACTGTCAAGACAATTTGAGGCCGACAGTGACAGAGTGGAAGCACCAGCTCCTATCATCCAACCTGATAGAATACTGGCTACTATACGCACGAGTATCACTTCTCCTCTAGGGGAGGAGATCCTGGCCTCTCAGGGGTCCGCTCCCCATGAAACCCCAGTGGGCAAATGTTTTGTCGCTGAATCATTTCGTAGTAGGCTGCTCGAAACCTACCATTCCTCTAAGGCTGCGGGACATATTGGTAGAGACCAATTGTTATGGTCCCTTTCTCAGTTATTTTGGTGGCCTTCCATGAGAAACGATTGTGCCGAATTTACGAATGCCTGTGCCACCTGCGCCCGCGCTAAGACCCCGAGACATCTCCCTGTGGGCTTGCTTCAACCGGTGCCTAATGGCGAACGCCCCTGGTCTCATGTTTCCATTGATTTTATGGGAGAGTTGCCTATGTCGAAGGGGTACTCCTTTATATTCATGGTGGTGGACAGGTTTTCTAAAATGGCTCATTTCGTGCCCCTCCGTGGTCTTCCTTCAGCGAAGGAATTGGCAATGGTGTTCGCCAGAGAA
The DNA here is from genome assembly GCA_037306005.1 of Rhinophrynus dorsalis. Lineage (NCBI taxonomy): Eukaryota > Metazoa > Chordata > Amphibia > Anura > Rhinophrynidae > Rhinophrynus > Rhinophrynus dorsalis. The sequence goes on along the minus strand of CM074722.1, from coordinate 502,992,718 downwards.
GTATTCCGGTTGCATGGAGTGCCTAGGGTACTGGTGTCTGACAGGGGGAGCCAGTTTGTGTCTAGATTTTGGAGGGCATTTTGCCAACAGATGGGCATACAGCTGTCCTTCTCCTCTGCCTACCATCCCCAGACCAATGGAGCCGCTGAACGAGCTAATCAGGGCTTGGAACAATTTCTCCGTTGTTTCGTTACTGACCATCATGATAATTGGTCCGACTTGTTGCCTTGGGCAGAGTTCGCCAGGAACTGTGCGGTCAATTCTTCTTCTGGGAGCTCTCCGTTTCTGATTAATTATGGGTTCCAGCCCTGTTTGCTTCCAGACTCATTTCAGACGCAACAGATTCCAGCTCTGGATGAGCATATCGAGCAACTCCGTTCCACATGGGCACAAGTTCAGAGGGCACTTGGTCAGTCATTTCAGCGTCATCAGCGCCATGCTAATCGCAGAAGGCTTCCAGCGGTTTCCTTTCAGGTTGGGGATAGAGTATGGCTTTCCTCCAGAAATCTCAAGCTGCAGGTTCCGTCTAATAAGTTGGCTCCTCGGTTTATTGGTCCATACAGAGTTATTCGCAAAATTAACCCGGTCTCCTATGCACTAGACCTACCTGCATCCATGCGTATCCATAATGTGTTCCATGTGTCCCTTCTTAAGCCTCTGGTTTGCAATCGCTATACTACCACACCTGTGGTGCCAGGACCTGTTGAGGTCGAGGGCCAGGAGGAGTACGAGGTTCAGAGCATTATTGATTCCCGTAGGCTTAGAGGAAGGGTACAGTACCTGGTACATTGGAAAGGGTATGGCCCTGAGGATCGATCATGGGTGGATAGTACGGACCTTCATGCACCTAGGTTAACTAGGGCCTTTCATGCCAATTACCCGCAGAAACCTAAACCCTATTCTAGGAGAGGGGGTCTTTGAAAGGGGGGTACTATCACGGTGCCCGTGATTGGCTGCAGTTACTTGTCTGTCACCAGTAGGGGGCTTCTATTGGCTGTCTGCAGATAGCCTGCCTCTTATTGACTATTTAAACCTGGATTGGGCACCCTTTGAGTGCCCTTTCGTGTTGTTTCTGACCTTCTTGCTATCACTATGCTAGTGATAGCTGGGCCTCTGTTCCAGTGTTCCTGAGTTCCTGATCTCATGTGTTCCTGAGTTCCTGATCTCTACTGTTCCAGTGTTTCCTGCATGCTGAAGTACTTCCAGTCCTGGTTCCGGCCTAGTCTCTGGTGTTGCAGTTCCTGCTGAACTTCTCTGCTGTTTTCTGACCTGACTGATCGTTGCTGGTTCCTGTCATCTCATCACCTGTCTTCAGTATCCTGGCGACCTTCTGCCTGGTCGCGTTGGTGACATTGCTACAATTCCGTGTTGGTCCCAGCGTGCGGACGCTGGTTTGCTCCCAAGCCTTGCGGCTATACAAACTCGCTTGTTACACCAGTGTGCGGTCACTGGTTTGCTCCAAAGCCTATCAGCTATACAAATCTGTGTTGGTCCCAGCGTGCGGACGCTGGTTTGCTCCTAAGCCTTGCGGCTATACAAACTCGCTTGTTACACCAGTGTGCGGTCACTGGTTTGCTCCTAAGCCTATCAGCTATACAAATCTGTGTTGGTCCCAGCGTGCGGACGCTGGTTTGCTCCTAAGCCTTGCGGCTATACAAACTCACTTGTTACACCAGTGTGCGGTCACTGGTTTGCTCCAAAGCCTTTCAGCTATACAAATCTGTGTTGGTCCCAGCTTGCGGTGGTTTGCTCCTAAGCCTTGCGGCTATACAAACTCGCTTGTTACACCAGTGTGCGGTCACTGGTTTGCTCCAAAGCCTATCAGCTATACAATTCTGTGTTGGTCCCAGCGTGCGGACGCTGGTTTGCTCCTAAGCCTTGCGGCTATACTACTCGCTTGTTACTCCAGTGTGCGGTCACTGGTTTGCTCGCTAAGCCTAACGGCTATACTATTCAGTGTTGTTTCCAGCGTGCGGACGCTGGTTTGCTCCAAAGCCTTGCTGCTTAACGATTCTGCTAATTTGCCAGTTCCATCTGACTGCTGCTATTATCTCTGGGCTGCCCTGCCCGGTATTGGTAAGGCCGGTAGAACCTTTTGCCACATTCCATCTGAGGTTGCCTTACCCGGTATTGGCAGGGCCGGTAGAGCCTACATTGTGTACCTATTGAGGCTGCCTTGCCCGGTAATTTGGTAAGGCCGGTAAACCGTTATGCTATTCCATCTGCAGGTTGCCTTACCCGGTATTGGCAAGGCCGGTAGAGCCTAAAGACTGTCCTGTCCGGTATATTGACAGGACCGGTAGAGTCTGCCTTCTGTCTGTGCTATATTCTGTATATATATATATATGTATGTTATTGCCATCCTAAGTTATCATTTATTATTTCAATAAAATTGATTTTTTTACCTAAAACTTGTGTCTGAGAGTCATAATAAACCGTGACACCATCACATGACAGGGAACCTGGAAAATAAAGAAAAACGTGAAAGGGAGGGAGCAAAGGGAGGGATAATATTCGCCTCCGTGTCTTTAATAAAATTCTGACTTTCCATCACAACAGTTAGGAAAATCCACGAATTTTATGGCAAGCACGGAGGCTTCATATTATGCAAGTTTAAAGCTTACATACAACCTGATTAGACACAAGATCAATAGGTATACAATAAAAGTAATTAAACATGGACCCCCTAGACCAATCTGCAGCCCTAAGTATATCCTCCAACCAACCAGCAGCTTGCAGAGCCATAGACGCCAGTGTACCTCTTGAAGAATGCGCTGTCAGTAAGGTAACATCGATACCCGCCAGCTGCATGACCCACATAACCCAGCGGGCCAACGCTACTGCAGAAACTGGAAACGTGATGTAAGAAAAGATACCAACAACTCCTCAATCGTATCGTCCGCTCCACATAAGCTGGTAAACAACAAACCCCACAACTGAGGTCCAGCAAGAGACCACATGAACTGTCATCTAAGTATGCCTAAAGATTTGAAACTGTACAGCACCAAGAAAAGAAAAACGGCAATTACGTGCCAAAAGACAATACCGAGATAGTCAGTCTAGAAGTTGACAAACCAAGTCATCTAATCCTACTGGAACACCATAAACAGAAAGAAAATCCACCAAAAGGTGGAAAAATATGTTGTAAGTATCCAATGTTACCTAAATCAAATTGGTAAGAAAGAAAGGAAACTACCATCACTGGAGGAGCTGAAAACGGAATCCAAACACTGGTCCAAGCACCAGCCACTGCAAAGAGACCAGGCTGACTATATATGGATAGGGAACCAGGTGCCCATGATTCCACCAAAGGCGTCCAAGCTGACTCAGAAAAAATGAAGTGAAGTGGAAACATCCCCAAAAAACCAGCCACGTTATAAGATAAGATTCCCTGATATGAACAAACTCTGGAGGATTTCCTAACGGATCTATAAACAGGAAGCGACCGGATGGGAGCATAAAGAAAACAACAATCGACAACTCTAGAAATGGAGGCAACCATGACGCAGAAAGGACAAATCAATATGACCAACACCACTGGAGTCACCTGTCCGATCATCGGAAAGGTCCTTGGAATCAAGGAGGGAAAGCGTAATTCCTTCCCTGATTCCACTGGTGTAGAAAAGCATCTGATGTGAACAGATCTGGATCCGGTCCCAACTAACAAAAACTGACATCAGTCTATGCATGCCACTCATGGCGGACGTGAAGTTCATCAGCAACCAGATACCACAGCCCCCTAGGTTTCACATCAGAATCCTGAGGGCGACAAAGACCGACCACTCACAAATGAGCAGAAGTCCCGCAACGTTAGCAACCCGAAGAGAAACCAAAGGGCAGCAAGTGAACCCACTTCTGACCCTGACAAAAGGAAGTGGAGGTACTCCAGGAATGAAAGCACCAGCGGAAGCATGCAGTAAGTATACTGCAGACCCATCATCATCATCAGCCAATCCAACAGCAGAAGGAAACTTCCGGAGGCACAGGATGCCCACCATCGTAAGATGGTAGACAGGCCAAAGCCGTTTAATTTGAGAAGGTTTACTAGAATCTGTTACCCTAAACCAGTGATTCTCAACCAGGGTGTCATGGTACTTTGGAGTGCCACGCACATCAACTTAGGTGCCCCATGTTTTCTACGAAGACTAAGAAAAATAGACTTTTAAATAAATAAAGATTAATAGAAATTGTTCTGCACAATATATTTAGTTTTGTTATTATGATTATAAAACCTAATAATAACTGTATATTTATGTATTATACCCTTCTTATGCTCTTGATTAAGTACATTAAATATGTTAGGGGTGCCCCGAATGTTCCAGATTATGTGTCAGGGCTAAACAAAAAGTAGTTAGAAAAACCATGCAAGGCATTAGACGCCAAGGTAATGTTGCCCCACCGGCAAGTCGGTAAGGACACTTGATCTGAACAGGTAAAGAACTCTGTCTGGTAATCTGACACCTCTTCAAGACCCACAGATCAGAAGTAATGGAAAGACACGGAAATGAACAAATGGGAGAGTCTGCCCCCCACTGTCCTAGAAGAAAAACAGACCAGGATGAGTGAGAGAAAAAGGAAAAAGGGCCCAAAATGACCAGTAGCTGTCCATGGGAGATCGTAGGAACTTTCAGAACTGTGAACAAACTGGACCATTAGGTTCAACTCTGGCGTTTCACTCCACATGGCCACCGATAGGTGGGGACAGTTGACCCTTAAATCATTGTGTGTAGCTTGTTTAAGGGTCTTTCACACCCACTGTTCCACATAATTAGCAACGTGGCCTATAGGGGACCACTCTGAGGATCTATGATGGTAAATCATTTAGCAACGTGGCCCATAGGGGACCACTCTAAGGGTATATAGGACAAACACCTCGGAATGAACAGGAGATGCACCCATCATCTAACAAGAGGGCTTCATCCCCAAACGAAACCAGTTGCACCGCCTTAAGAGCAGAATGGAACAGTAGGGATCAGGTTGAGCCCTGATTGCTTTCTTATCCTCATTAGCACTTCCTCATGAGGTGAGGGTCTTGGCTGTGGGTCAAAGCCGCACAAGTCTGGACCGCCTGAAGTATGCGGTGTCACAATAGGTGATGAGCCTGTATAATCAGGAATATACCCTCTTGGAAGGGGTAAAGTAACTGGGTTCAGGTATCGTATGTCTGCGCCTTGAGAGTGTTTTCCTCCTGTTAACAGTATTGGCCTTCCTAGGGAGAGCCTGAGCAAGCATGATGGGGGCATCACGCACAGTACTTCCCACTGCAGGGGTCAATGATTCATAGCCGTGGCCATTGACTCGAAAGCAGACATCTTATGCAACATACGAGCAGGAACTGTTACATAAATGCTAGAAAATAATGCACCCTGTGCTTCAAGGGAAGAGGGGAAAAAACCAAGCCCAGGTTGGCCACTGTTTTCCCAGGGTTGGAAACCCCCACAACCCCGACAGACAGAGCACAAACACTATCATGTAGTTCAGGGAAAGAAACATTAAGCTGGCCACTCTACATGGAGGAAGAGTTATATAACTGGAAAGTGCTTCCATTAGTGTGCATAGGATGAAACAACAAATGCTGAAGGCTCTTAAGTGTGCCACGGTTATCACACTTATAGCTGCACGCCTGAAAACACTGTACACTTGATATTAGAAGGGAAAGTTGTGCAAAGTCTACACTATGCTTACACACGGTTAAGTGTGCCACATTTATCACACCTATAACCGCACACCTACATATACAGTATACCTGAATATTATAAGGAAAGTGTTATTCAATTTCTGCATGATGCTTAAGGATGTATAAATGTCCACCTATAGCTCATCTAACTGCACACCTGAACATAAATTAGTCCTTAAATTATTTGTCCTTAAATTTGGACTTTGTAGACTGAGAGTCTTTATTTGTTTGCAAATGATAACTATATTTGCATGTCTGCATTGGAACGCCTAGAATTCCTTGTATTTTATCATTAACAATCTAAAAGTGTTATATTTTATTCAGGCTGAACCAGTAAATCTGTATATTCTATTAGATTCATATAAGCGTAATATCCTGAGCTTTGCACGTAGACACTTGTGCTTTAGTTCTTTATTGTATTTTATACATTATAGCTAAACATTAGAAGGAGGTGTGAATCAATGCCTGTACCACGCATAAGCATGAATAAAAACGTGGCTGTACTATGCATAAACATGTTTAAATGGCCACATACATCACATCTAACTGCATACCTGAGTATACAGTATAGCTGAATATTAAAAGGAAGTGATCCAATGTTTGTATTAAGAAATACTAGAGCAGGTAAAATAAATCAGATCATTCTTAGACGTCTGTTCTATGAAAAAGAAAAACTGCAAATACAATAATCCCAAAGAAAAACGGTGAAGGAGAGATGTACAGCAAAAGAGGGGAACTTGAAGAGTGCATGTGGTAGACATAAGCTTTCCAGCAAAGAGTCCATCAAAGGATCTGAAGAAATCACACAGATTGACTCCCCAGTATTTGCATGAAGAACAAGTGCTAAGCGGCACGAGTAAAGAGGCAGGGAGCCGCACCGACATAATCAGAGCACAGGAGAAACCGCGAGGTGAACGTTCCACAAAATGGACGTCACCACGCAGGAATGCAGCACCGCCGTGGCTGACTGGAGAAGATCAATGCAAAAAGAAAGAAAGCGGATTCAAACCGCTTATGTGCAAGGATGCGGCCCGGCACAGATGCGCCAAAAACAGCCGGACCGAGGGGAAAGCCATAAGAGCTAAGTAAAGCAACGGAACACACCAGAAACACCCGCGGCACCCAGAAAGATGCCTATACCCTTCACAAGAAAAAACCTCAACAAGGTACAACCAAAGAGAAAAACCAGACATGAAAGGAAAGAAATAGAAGCAGGATACTAAATAATGAAAATAGGTTTAATACACTAGTATAAACCAGAGGCACAGTATTGTAGCGATATAGATTTAGTACACCCATATAACCCAGGGCATTATTTTCTATAAGGTCAGAGGTTAGCATTTAAAGTAGAAGTAATGTAATTTTTCCCAATATCATTCCACATGACATTAATATGAACATAGTTTACCCCAATGTCATTCCATATGTCATTAATATGAACATTTTCAATGCACTCAGGTGCCCAGACAGTTCAGTCAGTCAGTCCACTGGAGACACCAGTCATAGATGACAGGTATCCATAGTATGGAATACGCACAGCTCTAGCACTTTTAAAGTGTTATAACCTCTGACTGAAACAACTGCTGGCAGCAGTAACAGATAAATATACTCAGACAGACAAAACATGTAATAACATAAATCATGGAGAAAAACTAATGCATGACCTGATCCTGAGGGAAGCAGCAAAGAAAGAGGAGGAGTCAAGGCTGCACCTCAGTTTTATGGGACTAAGGAAGGACTTGTGATTGGTTGGGGGGTGGAGTGTCATATTAGCAAGTTTTCTTGTGTTTAACTGTTATTTAAATAAAGTTGTCTTTGCTGCTGAGGGTGGCAGTGAGGAAGGATAATGTATAATATGAAGCCTCCGTGCTTGCCATAAAATTCAGTTCTTAGTGCACAGTTCACCTCTGTCATTATTAGTATTATATAATAACAGTCCTTAGTGCACAATTCACTTCTGTCACTATCAGTATTGTAGAATTGCAGCCCTTAGTGAATGGCTCACCTCTATCACTAGTAGTATTATAGAATTACAGCCCTTAGTGCACAGCTCATCTCTGTCATTATGAGTATATTAGAATAACAGCCCTAAGAGAACAGCTCACATTTGCCACTGTCAGTATTACAGAATTACAGCCCTTATTGCACAGCTCACCTGACACTATCAATATAATAGAATTACAGCCCTTAGTGAACAGCTAATTTCTGTCACTATCAGTATTATAGAATTACAGCCCTTATTGCACAGCTCACCTGTCATTATCAGTACTATCGAATTACAGCCCTTATTGCACAGCTCACCTGTCATTATCAGTACTTTAGAATTACAGCCCTTAGTGAACGACTCACCCGTCACTAGCAATATTATAGAATTACAGCCCTTAGTGCACAGCTTACCTCTGTCAGTATCAGTATTATAGAATTATAGCCTTTATTGCACAGCTCACCTCTGTCACTAGCAGTATTATTGAATTACAGCCCTTATTGCACAGTTAATATCTGTCACTATCAGTATAATAGAATTACAGCCCTTAGTGAACGGCTCACCTCTGTCACTAGCAGTATTATAGAATTACAGCCCTTAGTGAACGGCTCACCTCTGTCACTAACGATATTATAGAATTATAGCCCTTAGTGCACAGCTCACCTCTGTCACTATCAGTATTATAGAATTACAGCCCTCAGTATACAGCTCATCTGTCACTATCAGTATTAGAGTCCTTAGTTCACAGCTTGTCTCTGACACTATCAGTATTAGAGAATTACAGCCCTTAGTGTACAGCTCATCTCTCACTATCAGTATTATATAATTACAGCCCTTAGTGAACAGCTAATATCTGTCACTATCAATATTATAGAATTACAGCTCTTATTGCACAGCTCACCACTGTCATTATCAGTATTATAGAATTACAGCCCTCAATGTACAGCTCATCTGTCACTATCAGTATTATAGAATTACAGTCCTTAGTTCACAGCTCATCTCTGTCACTATCAGTATTATAGAATTACAGCCCTAAGTGTACATCTCATCTCTCACTATCAGTATTATAGAATTACAGCACTTAGTGAACAGCTAATCTCTGTCACTATCAGTGTTATAGAATTACAGCCCTAAGTGTACATCTCATCTCTCACTATCAGTATTATAGAATTACAGCACTTAGTGAACAGCTAATCTCTGTCACTATCAGTGTTATAGAATTACAGCCCTTATTACACAGCTCCCCTCTGTCATTATCAGTATTATAGAATTACAGCACTTAGTGTACAGCTCATCTCTCGCTCTCAATATTATAGAATTACAGCCCTTATTGCACAGCTCACCAATGTCTTTATCAGTATTATAGAATTACAGCCCTCAATGTATAGCTCATCTGTTGCTATCAGTATTATAGAATTACAGTCCTTAGTTCACAGCTCATCTCTGTCACTATCAGTATTATATAATTACAGCCCTAAGTGTACATCTCATCTCTCACTATCAGTATTATAGAATTACAGCACTTAGTGAACAGCTAATCTCTGTCACTATCAGTGTTATAGAATTACAGCCCTTATTGTACAGATCACCTGTCACTATCAGTATAATAGAATTACAGCCCTTAGTGAACAGCTAATCTCGGTTACTATCAGTATTATAGAATTACAGCCCTTATTACACAGCTCACCTCTGTCATTATCAGTATTATAGAATTACAGCCCTTATTACACAGCTCACCTCTGTCATTATCAGTATTATAGAATTACAGCCCTTAGTGTACAGCTCATCTCTCGCTCTCAATATTATAGAATTACAGCCCTTAGTGTACAGCTCATCTCTCGCTCTCAATATTATAGAATTACAGCCCTTAGTGAACAGCTAATCTTGGTCACAATCAGTAAAAAAGAATTACAGCCCTTAGTGAACGGCTCATCTCTGTCACTGTCAGTATTATTGAATTACAGCCCTTATTGCACAGCTCATCTCTGTCACTATCAATATTATAGAATTACAGCCCTTATTACACAGCTCACCTCTGTCAGTATCAGTATTATAGAATTACAGCCCTTAATGAACAGCTAATCTCTGTCACTATCAGTATTATAGAATTACAGCCTGTATTGCACAGCTCACCACTGTTATTATCAGTATTATAGAATTACAGCCCTTAGTGTACAGCTCACCTCTGTCACTATCAGTATTATATAATTACAGCCCTTAGTGAACAGCTAATATCTGTCACTATCAATATTATAGAATTACAGCCCTCAATGTACAGCTCATCTCTCACTATCAGTATTATATAATTATAGCCCTAAGTGTACATCTCATCTCTCACTATCAGTATTATAGAATTACAGCACTTAGTGAACAGCTAATATCTGTCACTATCAGTATAATAGAATTACAGCCCTTAGTGAACAGCTAATTTTGGTTACTATCAGTATTATAGAATTACAACCCTTATTACACAGCTCACCTCTGTCATTATCAGTATGATAGAATTACAGCCCTTAGTGTACAGCTCATCTCTCGCTCTCAATATTTTAGAATTACAGCCCTTAGTGAACAGCTAATCTTGGTCACAATCAGTATAAAAGAATTGCAGCCCTTAGTGAACGGCTCACCTCTGTCACTGTCAGTATTATTGAATTACAGCCCTTATTGCACAGCTCATCTCTGTCACTATCAGTATTATAGAATTACAGCCCTTAGTGAACAGCTAATCTCTCTCACTATCAGTATTATAGAATTACAGCCCTTATTGCACAGCTCATCTCTGTCACTATCAGTATTGTAGACTGCCAACTGTCAGTGAACGTCTCACCTCTGTCACTATCAGTATTATAGAATTACAGCCCTTGGTGAACAGCTAATCTCTGTCACTATCAGTATTATAGAATCACAGCCCTTATTGCACAACTCACCTCTCTCATTATCAGCCACTCTGTATTTTGCTCCACCACCTTGGATGAAGAGATAATATATTCAATGAGTTCTTATGTCATGAAGGTGGACATGACTGATACTGTATCATACTGCAGAAATACTGCATCTCAAACTCCACCCATTGCACATGCCAGCAAGAGTCATTTCCACCTCTGCCGACATAATATCAAGGACTCACTGAAGAATCTTATACCAAGACACAAGGACAAAATTTGCAGTTGCCATTGGGATTTTCTAGCAATTTCAGTGCTTGCCTCTTCTGCCGGTACACGTGATCGCTCCAGGAGCAATCACATATACAGGTATTTTCATGCAGAAACGCAATGTATTTTACACATTGCCTTTGTGACTGCTCTCTGCTTCTCTCTTCCTTACTATGAAAATAATGGAGAGAGAAGCAGAGAACAGACAAATAAAGGAAGACATTGAGGCCAGATTTGAGGGTATTAACCTCTTCAATGCCGGTGCCAGGATAAATGTAGGTCTCTTTATGACCTACTAACACCACTCTGATAATTGTAAAATAGTGTTGAGAAAGATCAATTTATTTTATTTCCAAAATTTTAGTTGAAAACACAAATAATGAAACAAAATTAAAGTTTAATGTCAGTTTTATTCATGTGGAGCCCAATAATACACATATACACACCAGCCAGTAATGTAAAAAATGGAAAATCTGTGAAGGAAAGAGGGACATGGGGATTTTCAACCCAGAGGGACAGTGCCCACTTAAAACTGCCCATTTTGTAGGTATGAATGACCGGTCATTCATTTCATGCAGTCTTCATAAAAATGAAACCCATTGTGCCCAAATGATCCCAACAGAAAAAATAAAAATGGTGTTTTTTTTACATTGTTTTACTGTTTTCTTTAATTTTAATAAAATAACTGGTGGGTTATCCATATAAGTGTGGCATCAAAAGAAAGCCCTACTTGTGCGTAAAAAAACGGTATATAATTTATGTGGCTGGAATAAAAGACTTAAAGGGAAAACACCAGAGGCGTAACAATGCCCTCATCTCCTACCTCCCTGGAGCCCCCCATGCAGTCCTCTTAGTAATGCAGTAATGAGATAATGTCATCTCCCAGTGCTCTGCATTACTAGATGATGACATCTCCCAGCACTCTGCATTACTAGATGATGTCATCTCCCAGCGCTCTGCATTACTAGATGATGACATCTCCCAGCACTCTGCATTACTAGATGATGTCATCTCCCAGCGCTCTGCATTACTAGATGATGTCATCTCCCAGCGCTCTGCATTACTAGATGATGTCATCTCCCAGCGCTCTGCATTACTAGAGAGCCGGTGGTAGATTGCGGGCGCCAGGAGGAGGGGTCGCAGGGGGAGACTGGGCCTCTGGAGTGCATGGGCCCAGTTGCAGGTGCAACCCCTACGACCCCTATAGTTCGCCACTGGAAAACACTGTTGAAAAAAGACATGGTCAAAAAGGTCAGAATTGCTCCGGTCCTTAAAGGGGAACTTTCACCCCGCAATAACTTAATGTTCACTTACTGCTCACCTGGCGACTAGCTGCTTAGTAGCGCTAGTCGCCAGAAATCTTACCCAGTTCTTCAGATATCGGCGTTTTACAGGAGCAGGAAGCACGGACGTCTCTTCACAGTGACGTCCGTGCTCCTGCGCTGTCAGTCCCTTGTGCACCGGTTCTTCAGATATCGGCGTTTTACAGGAGAAGGAAGCACGGACGTCTCTTCACAGTGACGTCCGTGCGCCTGCGCTGTCAGTCCCTTTTGCACCGCACG